>OZ005734.1:47501094-48138594 GCA_963930755.1 Eudasyphora cyanicolor | reverse complement strand
AAAATAAAATAAAATAAAATAAAATAAAATAAAATAAAATAAAATAAAATAAAATAAAATAAAATAAAATAAAATAAAATAAAATAAAATAAAATAAAATAAAATAAAATAAAATAAAATAAAATAAAATAAAATAAAATAAAATAAAATAAAATAAAATAAAATAAAATAAAATAAAATAAAATAAAATAAAATAAAATAAAATAAAATAAAATAAAATAAAATAAAATAAAATAAAATAAAATAAAAAAATAAAATAAAATAAAATAAAATAAAATAAAATAAAATAAAATAAAATAAAATAAAATAAAATAAAATAAAATAAAATAAAATAAAATAAAATAAAATAAAATAAAATAAAATAAAATAAAATAAAATAAAATAAAATAAAATAAAATAAAATAAAATAAAATAAAATAAAATAAAATAAAATAAAATAAAATAAAATAAAATAAAATAAAATAAAATAAAATAAAATAAAATAAAATAGAAAATAGAAAATAAACAAAATAAAATTACATAAAATAAATTAAAAATAAAAATATTTAATTCAAAAATCAGTAATATTATTGAAAACTAGCTGGACCCGGTCCACTTCGTTGCCCCAGATTTAGATTTCCGATGCCGTCCATTTTTGAAAACAAACGATTTGTCACGCCCACATTTGCGCCGCCCACTTTTTGCAAAATTTTGTTTTCCAAAACCATCACTGACAAAATAGCTTTCAAACAAAAGAAAAAATTTTTAAATCGGTCCAGTGGTTTAAGCGTCTATAAAACACATACATACAAACATTTTTCCATTTTTATATATATAGATTTTCAAATAGAAGACATTTTATAGAAAGAGGACACGGTTATCGAGCATATCAAATATAAAAAATTAAATTTATAAATAAAAATCGGAATCGGAAAATCAGAATAGATAAAATCGACAAGTGGAATATTTACAGTAGTTAAAATGGCAACATAACTGTTTAGCTCAGAACAATTAACAAAATTTAATAAGGCGAGCAGACAATTTTATATAAACAATAGAAAATCTGTAAAACAAACCATAAATGTTTTATTTACGCAAAAGCTAGCTTTCCAAAAGATATCAATATTGTAGTTAAAACCTAGCAAGATCTAACATTAGGAACGGAATCATTATTATATATAAATATTATAATGATAATATTTAAGGGTGAAATCGATATCATATTAATCCGGAAAGGCATTGCAGCTGAGACGAAGAGTATATAGGCGATATATATTTCGATACATTTTTCGTCATCTTATTTAAACTGATAAAAACAAAAATGTATCGGGATATAAGTAGAAAATGTTTTAGAGGAACATTAACAATAGTCGATAAAGAACAACTGATCATATGAATAGCATCAAGGTATAGGATAAACTGATTCAAGTTCATTTTGATAAATATTTGTAATCATAATTTAACTTGGTCAGGTTATCCTGTGCACCCTCGATATATACCGCCAAAAAAGACAAATTCTAGAAGAAACTGTGTAAATATCACATCACCACCCAAATTGGTATCTTTATCGTAGAAATTCTACATAAAGTGGGCGGCAATTCACGATCGATAAATTGTTGTTATCGAAATGTAAACCCAACTTTAACACTTGAAATATTCAGAAAGAAATATTTAATCCTGATAATGACTAAATACGAACCAATTATATCACTCTACATAGGAAAAACTATACATAGCAGAATAGTCGCTGTAGACAATAACACATAATTGTCGAGCCAGGGCATCAAAATCAAATTTTAATTTACATCCTTCGTATTGAAATCTTTTAAATGTCACAGATCAGAAATCTGTATTGTGAATATAAAGAAGAAAAAGTGAGCGATTCATATTCGATACATATTTGTTATCGATATTTAAGTTCAATCATAGTGAATTTGTAGAGTTATCAAACAATAATAAATGGGTTGCTATCAAATTCCCTTCCCCTAAATTTATAAAATTATTTAATTTTAAACTGACATTTTCAATATTATTTATGTTTTCAATTACTTTGAAGATTTTCTCCCCAAAAACATTTAAGACAAACCACAAGTCCCTTTTTAAGAATTACTATTGAAATCTTCAACAAAAACATCAAAAATGTTTGAAAAATTAAATTTTACACCATAACAAACGAATAAATAGAATGTGAAGCGTTTTTTAGAGTATATATTTTTCTAGTAAAACCAAGAATATTGAAATTTTAACTAATTTTAATGATAGTTTTAAGATAAACGATTATTACAAACGACACTTGATTTTAAGTTGAAAAATGTAATATATATCCGAAAATATATGTATGCATATCCAACTCATAGCCAAGTGACATTTTTGAATAAAAATATTACACAATTTATTATAAATCTATGCATAACCTACCAAAAGCAAACCCCTTGCCCCACATCAATTATTTCTAAAATTAGCTATTTATGTATGTATGTTTTTTTTTTAATTTGTATTTTCTTTACCATCAATCCAGTAGCCATCCCGTATCCCCCTTTTTTCCTCCAAGACATCAGTACAGTATTTCGAATTATAAATAATATTTGTAATTTCAATTTCAGATTCCTATCTACCTTCTTCTTTTATTCCATATTCCATATTCCATTTTTATTAATATTATGTTAATTAATATGAATTAGTCATTTATCAATTAGAATTAATTTATTTGTAATTATTTAAATCATATCTGCTTAATTATAGTCTGTTATTATATATTTTGTTTTTCGATTATTTTAAGGCTGTGTGTGTTTTTGCCGACAGAGTTTGCTAAACATTTTTATATGTGTATTGTTTCCAATTTAATTAGATTAGATAAGTTCTAAACAACTTCACGATACGTTTCAAAAAAAATAAATTTTTATAAGAGAACAAATTATTTTATTTCTATGATTATCCTATGTACATAAAAAGAAAAATAATTTGAAAACAACAGTGTTTGTGTTTCATTTGCAATGTGTGGGGTTGACTGTGATGGAAGAAAAGGTAATTTTTCTGTTTGCAAACAAAATAAATTAAACAATTTTCTACAGAAAAAACACCCAATTTAAACTAGAGTAGATCGCTGTAATCTGAAACTGTACTGGTGTCGACATTGACATACCTGTACACTAGAGCCGCCCACTGAAGTCTTCCGGTATACCACTAAGGTCTTCCTCTACACTAGAGTCGACCACTGAGGTCTTCCTCTATACTAGAGTCGACCACTGAGGTCTTCCTCTATACTAGAGTCGACCACTGAGGTCTTCCTCTATACTAGAGTCGACCACTGAGGTCTTCCTCTATACTAAAGTCGACCTCAGTGGTCGACTCTAGTGTAGATGAAGACCTCAGTGGTCGACTCTAGTATAGATGAAGACCTCAGTGGTCGACTCTAGTGTAGATGAAGACCTCAGTGGTCGACTCTAGTATAGATGAAGACCTCAGTGGATGACTCTAGTATAGAGGAAAACCTCACTGGTCGACTCTAGTATAGAGGAAGACCTCAGTGGTCGACTCTAGTATAGAGGAAGACCTCAGTGGTCGACTCTAGTATAGTGGAAGACCTCAGTGGTCGACTGTAGTATAAAGGAAGACTTCAAAGGTCGACTCTAGCATAGAGGAAGACCTCAGTAGTCGACTCTAGTATAGAGGAAGACCTCAGTGGTCCACTCTTGTATAGAGGAAGACCTCAGTGGTCGACTCTAGTATAGAGGAAGACCTCAGTGGTCGACTCTAGTATAGAGGAAGACCTCAGTGGTCGACTCTAGTATAGAGGAAGTCCTCAGTGGTCGACTCTAGTATAGAGGAAGACCACTGAGGTCTTCCTCTATACTAGAGTCGACCACTGAGGTCTTCCTCTATACTAGAGTCGACAACTGAGGACTTCCTCTATACTAGAGTCGACCACTGAGGTCTTCCTCTATACTAGAGTCGACCACTGAGGTCTTCCTCTATAATAGATTCGACCACTGAGGTCTTCATCTATACTAGAGTCGACCACTGAGGTCTTCATCTACACTAGAGTCGACCACTGAGGTCTTCATCTATACTAGAGTCGACCACTGAGGTCTTCATCTACACTAGAGTCGACCACTGAGGTCTTCCTCTACACTAGAGTCGACCACTGAGGTCTTCCTCTATACTAGAGTCGACCACTGAGGTCTTCCTCTATACTAGAGTCGACCACTGAGGTCTTCCTCTATACTAGAGTCGACCACTGAGGTGTTCCTCTATACTAGAGTCGACCACTGAGGTCTTCCTCTATACTAGAGTCGATCACTGAGGTCTTCCTCTATACTAGAGTCGACCACTGAGGTCTTCCTCTATACAAGAGTGGACCACTGAGGTCTTCCTCTATACTAGAGTCGACTACTGAGGTCTTCCTCTATGCTAGAGTCGACCTTTGAAGTCTTCCTTTATACTACAGTCGACCACTGAGGTCTTCCACTATACTAGAGTCGACCACTGAGGTCTTCCTCTATACTAGAGTCGACCACTGAGGTCTTCCTCTATACTAGAGTCGACCAGTGAGGTTTTCCTCTATACTAGAGTCATCCACTGAGGTCTTCCTCTATACTAGAGTCGACCACTGGGGTCTTCCTCTATACTAGAGTCGATTACTGAGGAGATATTCGATACTAAATGTGACCACCGAGGTTATACCCTATATTATATTCGACCTACATATATGTATTATATTCGAGGATTTCCTTCTGAAGTCTACCTATAGTGTAGTCAAACCATAATGCACGATGTTAATTGTGTGTCACACCTTAAGGTCAAGTTTTTTGACCAACTTAATTTGAAATTTCTTTGTTTCAGTGTTTGACAAATTAGTAGTTATCTCAACTGTATTGTACTGTAATTTACTACATTGGCCATAAGGCTTCAAATTACTTGTTTGAATAAATAAATAAAATTATAGATACACAATTGAGCGTCGCGTTAAGATTGTTAAAGCCTTTTACGAAAATGGGCGTTCAAATCAAAATGCATTTTGTGAACTTCGTGATTGTTATGGTCAGCATAATCGACCAAATGTGTCCACAATTAGGAGAATTGTGCGCAAATTTCAGCAAACTTGGTCTGTAGGTGATATGAAACACCTATGCTCGCCCAGTTCGTTCTGCGGAAAACATTTATGCTGTTCGCGATAATGTGGAGTGTGACAGAAGAGCCGTCAACCTCGACTCGTCGTCGTGCCCAACTATCGCGAGATGATAAGGGGCTTCTTGTGGCCAGAAATTGAGGATATGGACCTACCACTTGCCACACAGCCAACGAAACAATGGCTCTTTTTCGCGAGAAATTCATGTGTCGTGGCCACGATCGTGTGATTTGACACCGTTGCACTACTTTCTTTAGGGATATTTAAAAAAAAAGTGTGCGTCAATAAACCAAAAACAATTCAAAAGCTAAAGGATGAGATAATCCGGCACATTAACGACATTTAACCTCAATTATGTCTCCGAGTCATTGAAAATATGGACCATCGGATAGAGGTATGCCACCGAAGCCGTGGCGAGCATTTGGCCAATATTTTGTTTCACACATAATTGTCATAGATCCTTCTATCATAATATAAAATATTAAGATAGTTCTCTAAAAACTTTTTGTTTTATTTACAATTAACATCGTGCGGACGTTTTGGAACACCCTTTATGTACTAGATTCGACCCTTAGATTTTCTTCTATACTATAGTCAAGCTCTGAAGTCGTGTTCTTCTTCTTGTTATTTTCTTCCTTAACAAAATACCAACTCAAGAAATGCATGCTTACATATGTATGTACGTAGCTATGAACCTTACTCCAGAGGCTATTCGAACAAGTAACGCGAATATATCGGTTCAGTCATTTTGAAAATTCGACCGAATCTTCGAATTTACATATGTATGAATGACGAGAGGAAACACAAATCGGGAAAATTGTATGGTTAAGATTTAAAATTAATTGAAAATAATGTTAGCCTTGCCGGTTTGCATTTATGAACACTGGTAGGTGGTCTGCATCAAAACAAGTATCAACGAGAATCATTTTAGTCTGAGAGGTTCCAGATAAAATTATGTATGTACAATAATTTCAGACAAAATATATTAAACTATGAAGAACAATGTTTTTGGTAATGTTTTTGGATACAATTTTATAATCGATTTAAATATGGATTCTATTGTGTCAAGAAGTCGCATTGACTTAAAAACTTTGGGTGGCAGCGATACGAAAATATGAGCCTACGTCATACATTGTCCGTGGGAATGTTAATATGAATATGCAATATAAATAGGAAAGCCAAGTATCAGCTAATTTGGTGGGTGGTAGTTTCATTGCCGTCAATAATTCAACAAACCCTCGTAACAAAACTTACTCAATCGTATGCGAATGGTAATAGAATATTTTGCGTACTTAAATATGTATATGTAATATTTTCTAAAGACTCACCTGTTCACGTGGCTGTATATCTTCAAAATAGGAGATATCTTTGCCATTAATGGAAATTTTACCAGTGCCTGGCACACGGATTGTAACATCAGCACGAGCAGTTTTACGTAAACATTCTAGAAAAATATTTAAAAGCATTTAAATAAATATTTCAGAACAGAAAAAACCTAAAAACTTACCATATGTTGTAATATATTGTCGTCCCTCTTCATCTATACGCGGTTTGGGAATATCCAATTGACTGGCATGATCCATTAAAGCTTTAGTATAATTATCTATAAATGCTTTGCACTTGTACGAGTAGGGGTGGGAGACTAGGCGTTGCATGGATGTAATAAAACTATTGTATTCGATATCGGAGATTTTCTCGACTAAACGTAATTCTAGATTCTCCTTGGAAACCCAGTTGAAACCGGTCAAATCGCTGCGAAGTGAAAATAAATGTAATTTTTATGTTGTATGAATATGTATTATTGTTTTGTATATTTGGTAATACTTACACTTTGAGATTGGGATCAGGCTTTTGACCACGACGCAACATACGTTCATCTAAATCGTATAGTTTATTGAGTTCTTCAACAATATCCTAAAGGAAATTTTAAATATATAAAAATATATAATAAAGAGCACACCAAAGACAAAACATAACAGAAACAACCAAAAATAGTCAAATTCCTGTCAAACCCCTCTTGACTGGTATCGTTATTGTTTCGACCACTAGGTCGTATGAATAACATTGATACACGAACAGGGCACTTGGTCGTATTTTTATTTATTTATTTATTTATTGAATCCATTTCAGTAATACAAAGCCTATAAGGCCAAAGAATTATATTACATAGTTAAAAAACCTGAGCAATAAAATAAAACTAAATTAAATTAACTAAACCTAAAATAAGGTAAATGATAACTGTTACAAAATCTAATTTGGCTCCCCAGCCGTTTAATAAAAAAAATACCAGAGATAAAACAGAAAATAACATTAATTATAATTAGTCATACGTCCCAGTGGTCGATGCAATAATGATACCTCTAAAAAGAGGGTTTTGAGTGGAATTTGATAGAAGTCCACTTTTACAACCTATGAAATCTTTTGGGATGGCTTGGGGATATGTTAAGACAGCCCAGAAAAGGCTTTAAGAAGACTTGGGCCAAAATGGCTCATTTTCCATAGTGATCGCAAGGGATTGCAGGCTAGACTTCGATCACAAGTAATAGACAGACAGATTGGCGGAAATGACTAAATCTACTCTGAAACTGATTCTAATCTGATGAGTATAAGTATAATATATGATGGATATACTACTTCTCCTTTCTTATTCCAACCGTATAATAAATTTGGGCTCTAATTCTTCTAATATTGGGCAGTGCAAACAAATGCACAAAGTCTTAATATCCTGCACCACGGTGTGGTGTAGGGAATAAACGTAATAAAGGGTATAAGTATTTGGGATGACTCTCCTAGATTTTAAATCCTAATAAGCAGTTTATCAACTTAATTTAGCCTTACATAAACGTTGTTGCTTTGTGATTAAAAATGATGAATGGTATACTTACATATAACAATTTGAAGAAATTTGGATTGCCTGTATAAAACATACTATGGAATGGTCTGCCAGTTTCATCGAACTCAGCCGCTTTGCGAGCCGGAAATACCTCATCGGGATTTTTCATGGCTGGGCGGGCCTTTTTATCATAAATGCCAGAAGGGAATAAATACTCAATGGCTCTCTGTAATGAAAAGTACAATACCGGCAATCAATATAAAAAACAATAAAACATAAATGCGCGCCATACATCAATATCCTCTTGGGTAAATGTTTCAGCATCTTCACCCATCATATTGGCCAAGTGACGTTTGCCTATTTGATAATCCAAATGCTGGGTCTTCATAAACTCATCATGTTCCTGGGCACGTTCTAAATACGACTTCATGGCTTTGCTGACTTTTTGCTTCTTTATAGCCAAAGGAGCCGCCTGAACAGTGACTTCGGTGCTGTAGGAGGAGCATTGTGGGTGTAGCATCTAATTGGAAAATTAATTAATATGATGGGAGGTTATGCAAGATGTAAAAGCATGCATGTTGGTTGCCTTCATTTCTTTGAATGAAATTTAACTTTTATTTTTTGACTCTGTCGCAAACTCATACTTACAACACTTGATAAGGCGGCATTGTTTAAGCGACTTATATTTTGTGTGAAATTTGTATTATTTTTTAATAAATTTATGCCCAAAACACGGAGAGCCATGGTTATTTTGTTTAGCGCTGAACAACCAAAGAAAGAGACCGACCGCTTTTTCCAGACTGACAGCTGTTTTTTTTGTCAACAGCTGTCTTTGGTAAACAGAGAGCGAAACGGGAAAAGAGAGCAAGAAATGAGAAATGCGGCAAAATCCGAATAGAAATTTGTTCAGTTTTATTGGACAACTTCAGATGCCCAAAGAGTTGCCATTTCCATGCACCATTCAACCAAGTCACACTCCATTATATGAATATGAGTTGGAGATATTAGATATTAATATACATAATTATAAAAACAATTGTATATAAGAATCGCGCAACAGATAGAAAATGGGAGGAACACGGACAAAACAAACAAAAAACAAAGCGGAGGGCAGTTGGGAGTTAACAAGGCCATTATGGCACTTACTAAAAAGGCCATTATGGCACTTACTAACAAGGCCATTATGGCACTTACTAAAAAGGCCATTATGGGAGTTACCCTACTTCCATATTCAATCTACAACAGACTTGCCATATTCCTTTGTCATTGGCCGGTTGACGGCGTAGTTTTTGTCTAACGGCATCGTTTTTCAGAGAGGGTTGTTTTTGTGCCGCTCTCTTCTTCTTCTTGCTGCAAAAATTCTAATTAGAATTCTAGCAGCTTTAATTAAACAGGAAATTGTTTAACAGTAAATAAACAAAAGTTAACAAATAAAAAACGCAAACAAAAGGAATCCAAAATGCTACCGGAAACCGTGACATTTGCTCTCTCATTAATAGTATACGGTGCTATATTATTTCTATTAATATACTATGTAAGTAGTTTTGGTCCATTTAACATTGTTACACACCAGACATCGTTCTGATTATAAAAAAATCTATCCAATCTTCAATTAGGTTTTGACCCTGGCCGATTTAGAGTGCGACTATCTAAATGCTCAAGAATGCTGCAGCCGTTTGAATTTTTGGGTTATTCCAAAATTTGGTTCACATTTGATTTTATGTGTCCTCCTGCTGCTTGGTGGTCATTGGATAATGTTATTTCTAAATGTGCCGATGGTCACTTGGTTAGGTTATGAATTGTATAAACAGCCACGAGATAGTTTGGGAGTCTACGATCCAGTTGATATACACAGCCGTGGTCTGCACAAAATACATCTACGAAATACAATGATCTATTTGGGTTATTATTTTGTTATGTTCTTCATAGGATTATATTTGTAAGTTGTTATGTACATATTACGTACCTACATGTACTCGTACATATGTATATTAGTTTAATATTTCTCTAATGATTTTATTGCATTACAGCATGATTTCCGCTTTAATCAAAGGAGATCCCATTCGACGCCATGAAGAGGGAGAGATTGTAACTGATTTCTAGCATTTGTAAACGTCCGTCAGTGTGTTAAGATGATGGTCTTTGTCTTCCCTAGTATTTAACGCACAACATATACGGCCCAAAGGATAAGGATTTCCTGCTAGTCCCTCTCTCTTAATTGCTTAGTTTAGTTTTACTAAAAATGCTCATTTTTAATCTCTAGCATTTTATTTATTTACGTATTTATTTATATTAAGCAATATAAGACTGTTTTGCATACATACATACATATATGTATATGTATGCATGTAAAACGTAATCATATGTATTACAAATCGAGAATATAGTAATGAAACTTTCACATGCGTAAGAGAATGAATTTTTATATAGACTTATGAATCCAGTTTCATGTTGGAAAAATGCACTATGCAGCATGAGATTGGTCCTAAGCTTTTTTTAAGTACTTTGTCCTTCCAAAATACAGAAATTTATGGCCGCAATAGCCAAATGATCGGTTATTTTTCGACATTCCTACTGACCCGATATACTATCGACGGCAAAAGTTATCGTTTCTTTGGTGCTATTTCTACTGTCCGTTTTTCGAATTTTGACATCTGAAAGCCAGAGTGGACCTAAATTCCTGGGCCCTTCAGCCCAAATTCTATTTCATTTTCCTGTTTATTTATGAATTTTCCCGCATTTTTCACTCTTTCGATACTATTTTGAAAATTTGTATTTTTCATTACACCCTTCTTTCCGGCATATATCAGATTATCGCGGGAACACAAACACAATCGTTTATTCAACCAGGTGATGTACCGATGTTATTGGATCTCTCATCCTTACATGAGATATCCCTTCTGGCATGCCTTGGGAGTTTCATTGTGAATTGAAGATTGCGTTGATCCCAGGAGGAAAAGTTTTTTAAAAGTAATGGACTATGATCGTTCATCGCCAGGACTTTCCTTTCTTAGAGCGGGTGATGTACCGATGTTGTTGGATGTTCCTTATACGAGTATACATACATTTGACATGTTTCGAAGCACTCCAACTCTTCTAATTGAAGATTGGGGTGTCCCATCCGGTGACATCCAAGGAATCGATTTTTCTGCAAAATTTTGTTGAAATTGAATTTTTCTAAAAAAAATAGTTGAGTTCTCTAGAAATATTTTTTTGGCATTTCTCTACTAAAATTCTTGAAATTAAATTTTTTCTAGAAAATGTTGAAATTTCATAGATTAATGAGCGGGATAAGGGCCAATGCACGGTATAAAGGCCGATGAGCAATTTAGGAGCCACTGAAAGTATTTAGGTTCGATAAGTCGTTTAACGACGATGACTTAAATTTTGACGACAATTTCAACGAAATTTTCTAAAACAAAAATTATTTACAAAGAAATTTTCTGGAAATATGCAATTTCTACGAAATTTTCCATAAAATTGTATTTTCGACGGTTTTCAAAAAAATAAATTTTGTCAAAAAATTCAATTTGGAAGAATTGACTATTAAATGCCATTTTACTATTTCTTAAAAAAATTCAATTCAATTTTGCTGAAATGTTCTATAAAAATTTAATTTTCACTAAATTTACAATAAATATGCAATTCTGATGCAATTTGCAAGAAAATATTTAATTTTAAAAATACCATTATTCGATGCAATTTTCTATGATATTTTTAATTAATTTTCTAGAAAAATTAAATTTCGAAGATATTTTCTAAATATATACAATTCAACAATTTTTTTTTAATAACATTTTTTTTCAACAATATTTTCAAAAAAAAATAATTTTGATATTTTCTAGAAAAATGCAATTTTGACAAAATTTTCGTAAAAGTTCAATTTTGACAAAATTTTCTATAAAAGTTAAATTTTGACAAAATTTTCTATAAAAGTTAAATTTTGACAAAATCATTGTTTTTTGTTTTTGTTATTCGATCTGTTGTGACTTTTCATAGTTTTGTTTTTGACTATTGAGTTCGAGATCGTTGTTTTTGTTTTCTGTTAAACAGAAAAACAAACCTTTAAAAAAGAAGAATAAGAAATGTGTGAAATGTATTAAGGGTGGTCACTGGTTGGTGGACGATATCGTTTCGGAAGCTACCAAGCAACCTCATCGGCACCTTGGACAAAATACCCTGTCAATAATTGGCACAATATGAGAGCAGCTCAATATGAAATAATTGAGAACTGACTTCAAAGTACCATATCTCCAAAACATTGCAGACAGTATTTCTCAACCTTGTCTGCTGTCTGCAATGTTTTGGAGATACGGGACTTTGAAGTCAGTTCTCAATTATTTCATATTGAGCTGCTCTCATATTGTGCCAATTATTGACAGGGTATTTTGTCCAAGGTGCCGATGAGGTTGCCTGGTAGCTTCCGAAACGATATCGTCCACCAACCAGTGACCACCCTTAATACATTTCACACATTTCTTATTGTTCTTCTTTAAAGAAGGTTTGTTTTTCTGTTTAACAGAAAACAAAAACAACGATCTCGAACTTAATAGTCAAAAACATTTTGACAAAATTTTCTATAAAAGTCTAATTTTGACAAAATTTTCTATAAAAGTTAAATTTTGACAAAATTTTCTATTATGTTAAATTTGGACAAAATTTTCTATAAAAGTTAAATTTTGACAAAATTTTCTATAAAATTTAAATAATGCCATTGGATGCTATTTTCTATGAACATTTTAATTAAATCAAATTCTTTATTCGAAATTTTCTAGAAAAATTTAATTTCAAAGAAATTTTCTAAAAAATACAATTCAACAAAATTTTCAATAAAAGTTCATTTTCGCCAAATTAAAAATAAATAAATTTTGATGAATTTTTCTAGAAAAATGCAATTTGGAAAAATTTCTAGAAAAATGCAATTTGAGAAGAAATTTTTAGAAAAATACAAATTTTTTATAAGATTTATAAAAATACAAAATTTAAAAAAAAATTGACAAAATTTTCTATAAAATTTCAATATTGTTCGCTACGGTCCCTCTGTAGCCGCGGATCTCCGGTTGGGATGGCCTGTTCTGCAATTTTCTATGAAAACTTTAATTAAAATCAAATTTTTTATTCGAAATTTTCTAGAAAAATTAAATTTCAAAGAACTTTTCTTAAAAATACAATTCAACAAAATTTTCAATAAAAGTTAATTTTCGCCAAATTAAAAAAAAATTAATTTTGATAAATTTTTCTAGAAAAATGAAATTTGGAAAAATTTCTAGAAAGTAGCAATTTGGGAAGAAATTTTTAGAAAAATACCAAATTTTGATAAGATTTACAAAAATACAAAATTTAAAAAAAAATAACAAAATTTTCTATAAAATTTCAATATTGATCTCTACGGCTCTCCGGTTGGGAAGGCCTGTCCTAGGAGTTATTCGCAGTGATCGTTGACCGCAAGGACTTTCGTTTCTTCGCAGTGATCGTTGACCGCAAGGACTTTCGTTTCTTCGAAGGTTGGTCCACCGATTTTGTGGGATCTCACCTCAGATGTTACTTCTGATACTGACATGCCTCAGCGGCCTCCAACTCTGTGAATTGAAGATTGGATGATTTTTTCAGAATTACGAGTATTGCCTGTGATTATTCACCTCAAAGACTTTCGTTTCATAGGGAGGCAGATGTACCGACATTGTTGCAACCCGCCTCTATGTAGATTGAAAATGCTTTCCATGTGTAATAACACACTTTATATTTTCTCTATTTGACCAGTTGTAAGACAACAAAAATATAACGTAAAAATAAATTTGGGTTCATTATCTGCCAATCTATGAATAGAAAGAAAAAATCCACAAATACTCCCTTTAAAATAGTTCTTTAATTACACACATCCTTTGTTTTGTTTTTCTCATTATAATTGTAATTAATTTAATTTAAATCTATACAAACATTTTTATTTTTTTTAATATTATATTAATGACTGTTGGTTTGATCCACAAAAGAAGAGAAAATAGAATTCGATAGATGCATGTATAAGTTCAATTTCCAAAAAAATTTGAAGTCGTCAACAAAAAATACACGTAAATCGTTAAATTAAATTGAAAAAAAGACGTAAAATCATTCGGTATTCGACTTTAGTTGGTATGGAAACCAAAACGAAATTTTAAAGATAACTCAAACGGAAAAGAACACCAATTAAATACTCAAAATATTTATATATAAGATTATGTATTAAAATGCTTGCTTCGATTTCATTGATATGAATTAATGAATTAAGTTACAACTAAAGTTTCCCGGATAACAAAACAGAAAAAGAAAATTGAAAATTAAAGATTGTAAGGTAGTGGGGAAGGAATTAATAAATCAAATGCTGCGCACATGTTTACACAAAAGAACGAAAAAGTTGTATTTTTTTGTTCGAAAAAAAAATACATACATTATTTGTTTAATAATTTTCCTATATAACTTTGATATACATATACAAAATTCATTTAATTTAATGCTGCTATAAAAGTCATTTTTAGTTTGTTTTGTTTTTTGTTGTTGCTGTTTGTGTACTAAAAATATATATTAAAACTATTTCCAAGCCTGCTTTAATGATTTGCGCGATGCTAAATGTTTGGCCACCAAAGAACCAGTTGTCAATACCACCAGAACAATGGATATTAGAATGTAGTCGAAGTCTTCTTTAAGTAAATCGTATGTTTTCGATGGAGATATACGTGTAACAAAGACATCTAAATATGGGGGGTGTAAATAATTACAATAATTAAAATTTAAATCGATATAAAGAAAATTAACCACACTCACCTAAACCTGCAGCTACCACCAAACAGGTACTTTCCAAACCACTTGGTGCTGTATAGATGTAATGTAACCTAGATATAGACTGATTGTAGTTAATCATATTCTCTGTGGGCAAAGGTAATTCTGGTATATAGGGCATAGCACCCTCGTCACGTCCATTTGAGGAGGAGGAAATGGGTCGGCGGGGATCCAAGAGAGCCCAGGGTAGTTCAACAATAGAACCACTAGCAGTACCAACTATTATAGGATAAAGAAAAGTTTTAGTTAAACTCTTGTTGTTTGATCAGGGGGGGGTGTATTCATACTTAGAACATCCTTGCTTGTAATGCCTCTTTCGGTAATGGTTTCTCGCATTGATGTCACCATGGTGGGAATAATGTAAGTTTGACGTTCTACCAATGGCATGGGAGGAGCACTCAAAGAACTCCAGACAGTGCTATTGGCTTGTGTTTTACCCTCATACAATTCAATTGTAGCTGAAATGAAAAATATGATGGAAATTTGTAGTATGTACCTGCAAATCTAATGGGGTTTCAGATTTAAAATTTTTCAAAGTCTGTGAGAGTGTAGAATTTTTGCAATATATAGATGTTGTGGTTGTTGTAGTCACGAATTTTGATATAAGACGTCCAAACCTTCAGTCGATTTCTCTATTTTCAGCTCCAGGAAGTGTCATGGTACACAAGGAGACTTTAGTTAGGTTTTTCGACTTTACAAGATTTGCTGGTGGGTGGCTGGGCAAAGATTGTGAATGGTATCGTCTAATCTCGAGCGGGGCGAGTATATTCAATCACATCAGACTTCGTTCATCATCAAGAATGACTGAAGACCATACTTATGATTCACTATCCACCTATTTGTCGAGTTTTTAGGACCAGACACTCTCTATCTCTCTAAAGAAGGTGACATTTTCAAATGTGCTCTCCACAATTTGTTGAAATCCCTTTTTCTTTCATTACGTTTCTTCTTTTGCAGTTAGTTGTTCCATTTACAATCTTCTTTCCTTATAACATTCTTCTCTCTCTATCATTATGAAGCTTCTATCTATAACTAAGAGTTAACTTACTTATTTCGGTGCGTCGAACTTTGTCATTGTAATGAGCATAGGCCAACCAATTTTCCGAATGAATCACATGCAATGGTGGACGTACTTTACGATGCATCATTGAGAACACCACCGAACCGGAAACCACATCAACCAAATAAACATTAAGCAAATCTAAAAAAAGAGGGGGAAAATATAATTTAAATTGGGAAAAATATAAACACTCCATGATGCAGATGGAAAAACCCACATACATTTGTGTATACTATCGGAAGCTTGTGTGAAAACTGCAACCAAATTGGGGTTAATGTATTTGTACAAAACCGAACGGTCAGGCATAACACGGCCCTGCGAATGCACAGTTTCAATAGGATTCTTAGAGGCTACCGAGATAATTTGATGATCACCATTATGGCCACCCAAATCAACATTCCACAGAGGCAAAGTGTTCAATTTCTAAAATAGATTTTAAAAAATTAGTAATAAAATAAAGCGTTAAACTCCTCTGTTCTGTCTTCCGAATTTCTTGTTCATATACTTGGCCATTATATATTTCTGTTAGAGGACTTTGGAAGATTTTCCATAAATACATATCGATGTATTTTTCCCATTCGAAGCATTTTTGGCAGAATAAGTACCATTTAGTTTAAAAGAAACAAATTTACAAACTCAATTCTGAGAGAACAATTCCAAATTCGGAATACAGAACAATTTGGAATGAAGCGATATTACGTTTTTGTTAACATTGGGAACATACATTATTTTCATATTTAACAGAGAAACCATTCATCGAGGCTTTAGCCTTGTCGGCCGTATACATGTATAAGCCATCAGCCTGGAATTAAACAAAAAAATTATATTATTGATAAATTTTTTTGTGAAGATCGAACTTTTTTGAGTTTTATATATTTTTTTTTTTTAAAACCAATGACCTCGAGCTTGCTTTTTATTTAAAAAAAATATTTAACAATTCCGTAACTACAAAAATTTTTCATTGCATCTAATATAGCTTACCTTTGATTTGGCATGTTCTGGATAAACCTGAATATTATTATTAGCATCCATTATGAGAATACCCTTGACGAAATCCGTGTCCGTTTCGGCCAACAAAGACAATTGTTTAATTTGATAATTCAACTGCAAAAGACCGCCTTCGGCCGGTTGACCGGTAATGGGATTGAAACGATATAAAACACCATTTCCACTGGTCTTATCTTTAGCCACTACCATGCACAATGCCTGCAAGGGGAAATGTTTGCTTGTTCTTTGTATCAAGAGACGCATTTGTTCGCCATTTTCAAATTCTTCCACATTATTCAAATACAATTGCCAGTGCTGCTTTCCGGTGATGTTATCGAGACCGAATACTTTGCCGCTCTTCGTGAGGACCACCAACATTTTGTGCAAACCAAAGGCATCTCGTACTAAACCGGCTTTTTGAGTGGCCGAGGGTTTGGCACCCAAACCGATCACATGCAACATTAGACTCTTGAAGTGTAGAACTTGTGAAGCGATGCGATGGATGAAAGCGCTGGCAATATCAGCTATTTGATAAGAAAGAGAATTAGAGATCTACATACTATGTGAGATTTTAGGAATTGTTTTTTAATCCAAACATATAGATAAGAGCGTATCGAAATGTCAAAAATCGCGAGTTTTATTTTGTAATTTCAAAGGAAACAAAAGTCTATACAATTTACGTTTTTAGCTGAGTTTGTAAATATTTAATTTGAACCTTTGGATTGATTGGATAGAAAATAATACACGAAACGTTTAGTGTGTTTATATAAAGGTTTAAAATAATCTGTATATCGATACCAAAATTCCAAAGAAATCTAAGTAAAAAATAACAGCTTTTTGGGAGGGGCATTTAGATATTTTAAATATGTGTGCAATTCTTTTATAAAGTAAATCGTATAATCTTGACGGAATATCAAATGGAATATTTAGAATATAAAAATGGAATCTCTCTTTGAATATGTGACGTCGACTTAGGAAGTTTTAAAATGGATGTATCGGTATAGAAAATTGTGGTACGATTGACTTGACCACTCTCCAGACTAAACGGCTAGAGGTCAGGTTTTTTCTTATATAGTTGATATGTGCCAGTCGATAGATCATGAACAAAGAACTAAACAATGGCCTCGTTTACGTGGTTACACTATACAACATTTTTGTTGTGCATGACATTTCCTGGTGTAATATGATGTCACGAAAAAAAAATTAAATTATAAATTTTGTAAATTTTTTTTAAAAAAAATTTCTTTAAAATTCCCAATTTCTTAGAAGGCGCCTTTAGTCATATTTGGATCATATTTTTTGAAGTAAAAGCTCGATATAGACGAGAAACGCTTTAAAGGAAATTATGAGGACTACGAATGTTAATAATGACACACGTGGAAACAGAGGTTTAGTAACAGTCGTTAAAGCAATCAGAAAATTTTTATTTTTTTTTCCAGAAAACTATGCCTATTTGAAGAAAATCTATGGATAAATGTAGAAATTATAGCACTATGGTAGTTTCTTGGTCACTATCACCTTGAGAAGTATGTATGGGAGGTACCATTTTGGTAACTCCCATACAAATGGACCATTTTGCGCAAATAGTTATCAGCTTATAACTTTGATTCCAGTCCATGGAAATACTTGAAATTTTGTGAAGTGTAAGGCCCTTATTCATAAAAATTTAATGAAGGATTGAAGAACGATTTAACACTGCTAAAGCGTTCCTCAAACCTTCTTTAACTTTTTATGAATAAGGTCCTAATTCTTTTATAGTACCTACAGTCCTACGAAAAATAGGCGTTATTGCCACGCCCATTTTGGTACCTCCCATACATATCCATAGATTTTGTTCAAGAATGCATTGTTTTCTTCGTTAGGATACTTTCTTTCGAAAAATGAAACAAACATTTTTTAAATATTTCTCTTTTTTTTTTGTCCTAGAAAAAAGGTTTTTTTTTATTAAAATTATTACTGATTTGTTTTATCGACATTTACTAAACCGCTATTTTTACGTGAAAGCTTTATTTCCATCTTTTGTTATCCTTAAAATTGTCTTTAATTTCGAGGTTTCGCGACTCTATCGGGCTTATACTTCAAAAAATATGGTCCAGACGGTCCTAAAGTTAACTAAGCCATTATTTCTACGTGAAAGCTTTACTTGCATCTTTTGTTATCCTTAAAATTGTCTTTAATTTCGAGGTTTCGCGACTCTATCGGGCTTATACTTCAAAAAATATGGTCCAGACGGTCCTAAAGGTACCTTCCATGAAAATTTTCATTTTATAGAAACACATTTTAAAAAAAGCTTTAGCAAAAAGATTTTTGGTTTGGTTTCATAATATAGTATGCCTCAATCTACAAAAAAAATGTTTTTAGGTAAAAATCCAAATGGAGGATTAGAATCGTGAAATTTGGTCCTTACAATACACAGTATCGGTATAGGAACCTATTTTCTGAAGGTATAAGAAAGAGATAAAAATACCAAAAAATTAAAAATGTTTTTTTTCGAAATTCGTACTAGGGACAAAATAAGTTAAATATGGGTCAGAATATTTAATATCGACCTATGTAGTTTATTTTTGGCTAAAATGTTTATAAGCAGTTACAAATAGGTAAAATAAGATCTCGCTATCATTTTCTTTAATTATTTTTGAAAAAATTTTATTGGCTTTTTAATTTATGAAAAAAATTAAAAAATTGGTTTTTGTGTTTTACGAAATTTGTAATTGCTCTCGAACATTGAACCGATCTACAAAGTTTACTTTGTTTTAAAGAGGACACAATGCGCCATTTTTTGTATTTTTTTTTTTTTGAAAAAACCTTTGTGGAAGTAGTGGCTCCTCCCTTGATTTTCTTCAAATTTTCACAGAATATTCGTCGCACTCTCACAAATCCAGAACAGTAAAAAAAGTTGGGAGACTAAATATTTGTATGCTGTGGACGAAATACCAAGATTAGTCTGACAATTTTCGTCTGTTTTTGCAAAACACTGCACAGTGATACGAGTTCAAAAAGGGGAAATAATTCGACCGTTTCTTAACCAAACAACCGATTAATACCAAATGGTAGATGAAGAGGTGTTAGAGAAGTTACGTTTTATATTTGGGCCCCCTATGTCAGACAGGGCGGAGCTTAAGGGCCTCAAAGTTAGCCACATCGGTTGAAGAAAATGTTCAAGCGCGTGTAACTCGTGTTTCTCTTCCGATTTATAAAGTTTATTTTTGTGTGTGTTCTACTAACTGAGGTCTACAAAAAAAACTTTACACCTAAGAATTATCTCGTATAGTTACCGAGATATCTACAATTAAAAATTAAATTTTTTCATTTTTCCCTTACCGTATGCTAGTATTTTATAAATATCGGAGCACAATATGCACAAAGAAAAGTTATATTTTCAAAAAAAATCCGATTTTTGTCAATTTTTTTTAGGAAAAAAGTATAAATATATATATAACTTCAATTTTATATAAGCTGAACCTCAACCATTTAAAAGGAGAAATATAAAAAAAAATTTTATATCCAAGAAAACTTTAAACAGTTAATACATATATGTGTTCAGTTAGTATTGTATACTTCCATATTTTATTTCATTAATAGAAAGGATCGGAGACTGCCTAGCGAAACCGGGTTATATGTAGAACATTATATAGCTAAATCAAGTCTCTTAGTAACTTTTATTGTTTTTAATATTTTCTATTTAAATATATTTAACACATTCTGATTTTTGGGAAATTAAATGTGCCTCGTAAGTCTTGAGGTGACTCCGTTTTCTGGAAAAGTGCAGCGGGTTAACTCACGGAAGGAGACGGAACTCTCAAATACGTGGAAAATAAAATTAGAAAATCTATAGGGGCATATATAAAGCTAAACAAGATTTGGAACTCAAACACATAGCATAAAAACGAAAATGCACATTTTTGAAGCATGTGTCCTACGTACTTCTCTAAAGCTGCGAAACATAATTTGTGACTAATGTGGTCTTTGTTAACCCTTGCTTAAGACGAATTCTAAAATTTTGTTGGCTTAAAACTGTTCTTAAAACTTTTACAGGGGAACCAGTCTGAACGTCGAAATTCGTAGACGTAAATTTGAAGAATTTAAACTCCCAAAAACTGTTCTGGGAAGTACTTTCAACAATGTGGCGGAACTTAGAGATATTTCCACATGTCGATAGAGGTGGGTGGTGGATACAAATTATAGAAAGCAAACATATGCCAGTTTTTATGAAACTTAGACGGGTTTTGGTCATACAACGTTTTCACAGTTTTTAAAAATCTAAAAATAAAGTTGTTATTGAAAAACGGACGATTTGTGGTTAAGAATTTTCCCCAAAACCACATTTTATTAAAAATGTCTGAAACGGTAGTTTTATTAATAAAGATTTAGATGTCTTCTAAAATGTCGAAACATCAAAAAAAGACAAATTAATAAAATAAATGAAAATAGAGTTTAGGACTCATTATAACGTGTAGTATAAAATTCACGTTTCCACACAATTTAAATCAGGAATAAAATATAAATTTATCTAAGGAAATGATTAAGTTCAAAATGTTCACTTTTAGTATTAATACAACAATTAATATTTGAATTCACGTATATATAAAAAAAATCTTGTGATCGACTAAGCGGTCCCGATTTTGGGCACCATAAAAATCTATACCCGACATCTTTAATATTTGTTTGTTTCTACTTTTTGAGGGCTAAAATATATTAAGAAAGTTGTTGCAGCTTTGTAACAAAATAACTGAAAATTTTGTTAATTATTTATTGTTCATTTCGTTTAGGAAAAATAGACCTGTTTCGATACCCTCTCAATTATATGTATGTTTAAAAATAAAAAGCTTAAATAAAAAGAGGTAACAAAATAATAAATGTTCGGCTAAAAAACAAAAATATAACAGATAAATATCAAATAAGCTTAAATAAAAATTAAAAATATAATTAATGTACAGCATAATAACCAAAATATAAAAAATAAGAAATAAAAGTATAAAGATCTACGTAAGATTTTAAAAAAATACACTACTAATTTATTGTATATCTATCAACATATAGCCCCTGTAGGCTCGGTTTGATTAAATGAAAATAAATAAAATAAAAAATTTATAAGGAAATGCTTCAGTTGAGCCTAGCCGTTCTTTATAATACCCTCCACCAATATTTGCCAAACGATACACGTAGCATGTGTCTCCTTAGAGGAGCAATCTTAATGGCTCTTATTATTAAAAATGTATAGAGTACATAAATATTTCTATATTTTAGTTATATCGGTTAAAAAACGTGACATCTACAGCATCAAGAAGTCAAAGCGGCACAGACCATCATGGGAGAGAGGAGGGTGGGGGTGATATCAAAACATGAACCGATATAGACTATTTTCTAGCACTAAGTAAAATCAAATCGGAGGGAATAAAGCCAAACCATTTTAAATTGGACCAGGAAAGTTTTTGTAAAAATCGGTTTACATCCAATAATTACAAAAATTAGTTACACCTATATTATATACCTATTTACTGAAAAATTATAACACCTATTTACTGAAAAAGTCTCTCGATCTGCTTGTTCTTATTTCGGTTTCCAACCTTATGGTTCAAACAATTATATTATCTGAGATAATTTTTTCACATAGAAACACCAGATATAATTCAGGCCGTGAAAATTTAAAAATGGAAAATTAATTAAATTAATAAAAAAAAAATAAAAAAAAAATTCTTTGAATGCTATTTTTGTTATCTTATATGGATTAGGGAATTCATCATTTGCTACGATCCAAAAGTAAATAACATCGAAAGATTTGTTTTGATCCTATGTAACGGGCAATCTCGACTTGTAAGTACTTGGCAACGTCGGTCCGATACGCATGGTAACTTTCGGAACTTGTGGCAAAAAAACATAAACATATTTTTTGATTTTCTTAAAAAATATTAATAGTGACAAAAGAAAATTTGAAAAATTTGAGACGATAAAAATAAGCAAAATTAAAAAATAACCAATATGCAAAAAAAACATAAAATCAAAATTGCCAAAGAAAAAAGTTAATGTTATTCAACAATAAGCCAATGTAAAACCATCAATACTTACTATCCAAGCTTGGGTCATCACCTTTTAGATACAAAATGTTTACATAAATAATGGATTGAGTTTTAATAAGCCGAAATATAGAGGTTAATAAATTATGTCGAATTAAACGTATATGTATTTATGTACTTAAATTTGAATGTGTTGATTTTAAATATAAAATATTCAATCTTCTTTAAGCCTTCTTTACACCGCTGTGGATTTTCAATCATTTGTCGGAGGGAACAATGTTTTTTCCATAGCGACTCAAGAAGCTTTTATAAACATGTAATATTAAAACCTACCCATAACCGTTAACGTTTAACTTAAACTGAACCCTTTAAAAATGTTTCCCTCTTTGCCGCTTAAGTTCACTTACCTGCTTTTCCTTTCATTTCATTTTCCAATTCACCCTCGCTGTCGGCCAATGGCAAATCAATGAATTCCGTGGAAATAACATTTGCCAAAGCCTCCGATCTGGTCCATCGCAATTTAGACTGTTGCACAGCTAAAATACTATCATCGGCCGTGTCGGCTATAAACAAACATCCTTTCCCATCGTTATTGCGATTTGTTTTGCAATCAAATGTTTTAATAGCAGGAGCGCCATAATGATCCGGATAGGGCAAAGAATTGGATAGTTCCGAAATTTGTTGACAAGTGTCCGAATAGAAGCCATCAATATGAAGAATCTAAAGAAATTTTAACATAAATTGAAAATCATTCGACTTTTGTTTTCTAGCACATCAAATCTTACCTTATCCTTAATGCTAGATGTAACAATAACATTTTGACCATTGAAACGACCGAGAGTGAAACTGTCTGCACGTAAGGAATCGCAAGTTTTAATATCGTCCTTAACGGAAACCAATTTTCCATCAATAATAACCACACCATTCACTCCCTAAGCACAAGCAGAAAGAAAATAAGTTCATAGTCAAATTCCCTAGATTTTTTAATTGCAATATACTTGATATCTTACCTCCATAGCTGTGATGGGTTTTACCGGTGATTCTCCCAAGCCCTTAGTAATAACCTGAGGTTGATTGGCGGTCAAATCCAAACTAATCAGTTGGCTGCCTTCAACACAAGTGAAGAAATTACCCGCCAGTACGCACTTCTCCTCGGATATCCAAGGAGCAGTTATCTTAGCTGTATTGCCTGTAGTTTGTCCAGTTGTAGCAAAATATGGCGTGACTTCCAAATGTGATTTCCACACGGGTAAAACATGATAAATCATGGCATTGCGATAGAACCACACAGACGATAAAGCCTTTTCGGTTTGTATGGGCATTAGGGACCATTCCCATTCCAAATTACCGGTGTTGGCGTTCCAACCTCTGACCAAGGCTGGAGCGTGACCCTGAATGGTCAACAAATCGAAACCATGAGTGGATCCTGGGCGGGCAGCAGCTGTTGTATCAGCTCCGGCAGTCGCCGAAGATACTTGCATCAATTTAATGGTTCCCCTTGGGCCCGTCTCGAATAGTTGACGCCAAAGAATTTCGCCCGATTTGGGGCACAGTGACGCGATAACATTTTCTCTGGTGCTCACAAGCAAACGCGCCTGGAAACCATTTAATTCCAAAAAGGCCTGACTCAAACCACCAATTTGTGTTGTTTTCCTATAGAATTATGGTAAACACAATAAATTACGTGTCTTATTCTTAAACGAAACCTTTGCTCTAATCGCGACACCACTTACCAATCAAATTTCTTTATTTGATCCTCATATAGACAATTGACGGTACTTATGGCCACCAGCATAAATACCGATAACAGCTTGATCAAGCTTAACTTCATGAAATTCATGTTTGCTACTATTAAGACTTTCCCCCAAACAAATTCTCAACCCGATTTTGAATTGAACTTAATTTATTTTATATTTTTTAATTAATAATTCTATCCATTCCCAACGTGAAAAAATCAGGGGATGAGATGAAGAAAAAAGTGTGCGGCTGTCAAAGGTGCAAAAAGGGTTGCCGGATCTTCCCGACGAATTGTCAACCAATTGGCTACCTGAACAAAAGCGGAAAGCGAATCAGCTGACGAATTTCCAATTAGATTAGATAAATAAGTGCCTAACGCAGAGACTTTTGACGCATCTCCAGTACGGGGACAGGAATTAGTGAAGTTATGAACATACATTACGAGAAATGTGAGACCCGATTCACACGAGGCAATTATTTCCCAAGCAATTCTGCTTATCATAGGAGAGAGAGGCAAAGAGAATAGAAAGGAAAATGTATCCTTGCTTCTCTCTCCTATGATATGCAGAATGTTGGATTTGTCACTAATCGCTTGCAAGCCTTCCCATATCGCCAGATACAACAGTACACGTTAGCGTAACGAATCAGATTAACCAAACTTTCAAACGATTAGCCAACGAAACGTAAACGGACGGCTAGTCCAGCTGAAATTACGAAATTTTATTTCGACGGTTGTTGTTAGTCCTGCATCACACAAGGACATTTTCCCAAGCAAGTGTCAACATTTGTAGCAGAGACAGGCGGAAATATCTCTCTCTCCTACAACCCTAACACTTGCTTGAAAAAATTGCCTCGTGTGATTCAGCACTTATGATTCAAAAGACATGTTTTCGTTACACCATAAGTGCTTAATTTGTATGGGGAGCTAAGCACTATTGGTTCCCGATGAAGTTTGGTGCTTGTGTTCCTGGCTTAATCAAGTATGATGTTGCCAGATTGGGCAACCTATATTTAGCAATATGGCATCCCATTTTTTGGAGAGATTGTTATCAATTATTGTGAATTAACGGGAAGAACAAAAATTGGAAATTATTTTAATATTTGCAAAAAGAGTGTAAACAATTGAACATAGAATAGTAAATATTTGTTTTATAAATATTTTACCCCTTTTTTTTTGTCTGTTTCGCACTGTTCTTTCTTCGCAACTCATGACACCATTGCTACCGGATAGTGAAAATCCGCCACTTATTGCTTATGTGCCAGTTAGTGGAAGTCAGTTGTTTTCGTTGCAAAGTGCTAAACTAAAATTGCTAGCTTGTAACGAAAACATGCCTAAAATAAAAGGCGTGTTTTCGTTACACCTGTTGACAGCTATTGTGAATTAACGGGAAGAACAAAAATGGAAAATTATTTTAATATTTGCAAAAAGAGTGTAAACAATTGAACATAGAATGGTAAATTTATGTTTTATAAGTACATTTCACGATTTTTTTGTCTCTTTCGCACTGTTCTTTCTTCGCAACTCATGACATCAATGCTACCACTTAGTGGAAATCAGCCACTTACTGCTTAAGCGCCAGTTAGTGGAAGGAAGCTGTTTTCGTTGCAATGTGCTTAACTAAAATCGCTAGCTTGCAAGTCTCGATTTACACTGGCTGACTTTCAGCAGATTATCGGCGTTTTGTTGGTGAGAAAGGCAGTCGCCAAGAGGGGGAAAAAACTCTCCCTGAACGTATTGAGTTCTTCGTGCAAGTTCAAAAGAGAATTAGATATGCTGCTGGAAAAAACTTACCTGGTGTAAACCTGAACTAAGTCTGGATTTACACTGGCTGAATGTTCAGCAGATTATCGGCGTTTTGTAGGAGAGAGAATTTGACGATAAGCTGCTGAAAAAACTTGACTAGTGTAAATCTGGACTAACGAAAACATGCCTAAAGTTACGATACGTAAGAGACAACCATTCATGCATTACAACCATTCATCTGACTAGGTAGAGTGGCAACTCTAGGAAAGTAAAAACATTTTTCTATCGCAACACACCAGAGAGAAATCTGGCAACATCGATCTCGTTCAGAAGTGTTTTCTAAAACAAATAATTTTTGCTAATATTTTTCTATCTTAAATAAATTAATTCATTTTTTAGGGCATCCAAATTGCATTCAATTGCAACAGAGATGCCTGAATCTTTGCCACCTGACATGGAATGTGATGTAGCGGAGGAGATAGCCTCAACATCTCAACAGGCTGCGGCTGTAAGCCAAAACACCAATACACAAACAAATAAACCGAGTGACCGCAAAAGGAAAAAACTTGATGCCTCCATTTTGCCTATACATGTAGATCTTGCAGAACTTTCTGATAGATTGTCCAACCACAATACAAATGATCAGAATAAATTTGGAATTCTTGGTGTACTGGGAGACCTTGAAATCGAGACAACCCCGCAAACAAGTAAACAAATTCCAGAAACCTCAAGTGCAACCGAAGCGCCCAGGCCAAATAAAAAATCATGGTGTCCGCCAATATTCGTATTCAATGTCAACATAAAGTCTTTAGTTGACTCACTGCGTTTAAAAATTCCTGACTTTTCTTTCAAAGTCAAAAACGTAAACAAAAACAAAAGTAAGTTGTATTTCTCAGATGTATCAGTGCATGCTTCAATGATGGCGATACTTAAAGCGAGAAATATTCATTCGTTTACCTTCACCCCGAGGGAATTAAAACAAGAATCTTTAGTTGTGAGAGGTTTATATACAGACTGCGATCTTAACGAAATAAAGGCGGATTTGGACAAACTTGCCCCCGATACGGTAGCATCCGTAACAAAATTCAAAACACCGGCATCAATTAAAAAAAATATTGATACTGGTTTGTTTCATGTCTCTTTACTTCCCGGTAAAAAGATTGGTGACGTTAACCATATTCATGGTTTATTAAATCAGACAATAACTTGGGAGAAGCCCAAAAAAAAAGATGGCGAAATCCAATGCCACAGATGTCAAAGGTGGGGACACACCGCAAAAAACTGCAATTCACCTTTCAACTGTGTCAAATGTGACACACAACACAAACCCGGTGAATGCACGCGCATAAGATCCGATACTTCTGACCCGTTTTGTGTAAATTGTGGCGAAACTGGTCATCCCGCGAATTGGAGGGGGTGCCCAACATACAAAAAATACATTGCTACACGGCAACAAAAAATTGACAAAGCCCGGGAGGATAAAGCTACAGCAATCAACACCGTTAACAGAGCAGTAAATTCAATATCTCCTGAGAAATCATTCGCCAACTTATTTCAACCACGCGCCAATCAGCAAAGTAAACCGCCAATTGTTGAGCATTTTTTAAGTCTAGCCAAATTTATTCTGGAACCAGAGGAGTTAACAGTCGAGCAAGAGATAGGTATATTTCTCGAAAAATACCAAAACATGTCAAAATCTGAAGCCAAAACTGAGTTTTTGCGACTTCTGAATAAGGTTAGAAATAGCTATGGACCATAGTTCAATAAAATTCTTAACATTCAACGTTAGATCACTTGTTGATACAAGTCGTCAAATTGACCTGTGCACCACTCTGCATCAAAACAAAATTGACATTGGTTTTATACAAGAATGTCACCTACGAAGAAACAGAAGGGTTAAAATAGATGGCTACAACTTTGTATACGACGGCTCTCCCATTGGAGTCGCAGTTTTGATTAAAAACACAATTGACTATAACCGAATAGTAATACAAGACATGGGACTTAACTGTACGCTAATCCAAATAAATTTTATTTCTAATAACATCAGGAAAAAAATTCTGTCAGGTTCAATCTATATTCCCTGTAATTATACAACACAGAGACTAAGCACAGATCTAAATAAGCTTCTGGAATTCGTTGGTAATTTCGACGGTTTTATAATTGGTGGCGACTTAAACGCCAGAAGTCCATCATGGGGTGATTCAGCAGAGAATTCAAACGGCAAAATATTATGTAGCTGGCTCGAGGATAATTCATTAGACATCACTCGTCTCTGTGACTCAACACCATCTTTTCCACATGGGTCCTCGTTCCTGGACCATTATCTTATCAGCCCTCATTTATTATGTACTGGAAACAATAACTACTCCATTTCTACCATACCGTCTTTCTCCGACCACTTCCCAATTAAACTGGATCTAAAACTGCAGGACTCAGGATTGGTCATGAAAACCCCTCGGACTTTTAGGTCATATAAAAATACGAACTGGATTGAATTTCGACGAGATATGGATGATATATCTCACCGCTTGATGCCCCCTCTGGATAGAAATCTAGAAAATCATGAAATTGATGAAATTATCAAAGAATTTAATACCAACTTTACCTCAATACATGATGCCCATTCACAGAAGCTGGAGCTAAAAGATGGCAAATTTCCTTTATCAGAAAACATTAAGAAGTTCTTCAAAATAAAATACCAGTGGCAGAAAGAGCTAAAAAAAATTTTTCATCGCACCGGAAACCGTCTCAGCCGTGAGTACAATCTTTTATCAAAACAAATTCAGCTCCTAAAAACAATAATAAAAGAATTAATAAATGTGGAAGAAGCAGAAAGATTCAGCAATAAGCTTAAAAACATTAAACCCGGTCCGACGGCGTTTAAGGAAATATACCAAATAATTGGTAAAACAAAATCTCCTTTTTGCCAACAATTACGGGTTGACAATAGCATTTCTACTGGGAGCTCGGAAATAGCTGAACACTTCCAACACTATTACTCTTCATTATTCCGGCAAACCTCTCCTACTCAACCTGTGGACGATCTAGATGCCAGAGTTTTATCATGCGTCAATCCCATTCCACCTCACATCTATTCTGGTGGTAATTTCAGTTCTGTAGCAAACCTAGACACTTATCATTTCACTGAACCTGAAAAAATAAAAAACATAATTAAAAAAACAAAAAACAAAAAATCTAGTGGCTTGGATGGAATCTCCAACTTTGCCATAAAAAAGTTACCCGATTCTACCGCAAGATTCTTTGCCAGCATATTTAACAACTGTTTAAACAATTGTTATTTCCCGGCCGAATGGAAACTGGCAAAAATTATTCCCATTAAAAAGAAATCAGAAGGCGATTCACCAGCGGATTTTAGACCAATTTCCCTTCTGTCCAACGTTGGAAAATTATTCGAGCAGGTTCTAAAAGAAAAAATAGAAAATGAATTCACAATTAATCCCATCTCAAATTTTCAATTTGGGTTTAAAAACGCGCATTCAACCCAACACGCCCTTCTAAAGTTCCACACCGATATTGTAACAAACTTAAGGAACCAAATATGTACCGTAGCAATATCTTTAGATATTGAAAAAGCATTTGACTCGGTATGTCATATGGGAATCCTATACAAGTTGGTGGAAATGGGAATTGACCCCTTCCTGATTAAAATGATGCAGAGCTTCTTCCAGTCTCGAAAATTCATGGTACAAATAAAAGAAGCTAATTCCACCCCTGGCGCGGTAAACAGCGGTGTACCTCAGGGTAGTGTATTGGCGCCATTCCTCTTCAATATTTTTCTCAATGATTTCCCCCATACGAGCGATGACTCACAGGCTCTTCTTTACGCAGACGACTGTTTGATATATGCCCATAGCTCCTCGCCCCTCCAAGCTCTAGACATAGCTGCAGCACATCTAAGGCGTGTAAATGAATATTACAAGGTGTGGGGCATCAAAATCAATGCCACCAAGTCTGAAGCCATCTGCATAAGAAACGCTTCCGGAAAATGTCATAGGACGGTAGTTCCACAAAGTAAGTCTCTTCGGTTGTTCCTGGATAGCACTGAAATACCTTTCAAAACTAACATCAAGTACCTTGGTGTTAGCTTTGACAAATTGTTGAAGTTCAACAAACATTCACGCTCCACACTGCAAAAGACAAAACGAATAGCAGGACAATTTTCAAACATACTGAAAAATAAACACTTACCTCAAAACACGAAACTCCTCCTTTATAAAGTGGCGATGAGATCGGTTCTGATTTATGGTTTTCCAATCTGGTTCTCCATATCACCGACTGTGGCAAAGGAAATGGAAATCTTTGAAAGAATGATCCTGAGGAGATGTATAAATAAACATTATGAAAATGAAACAAAAAAATTCTCCAACACCTACATTTATAACACAGCAGGGGTCCAACCTTTATGCAAATATGCCCTTCAACTCCAAAGAAATTTTGTTGAAAAACTGCCCACACACGAAAATACTATAATGAACGAGATTTATGAACGTGAACGCCGCATACACTGGTCTGGATCAGCTTACCTGTCTCCAATAGGCATTATAAATGAAAGTTCTGACAATGATCCGGACCTTTACACTTTGCCAGCATTTTATACGAAGACAGCACCTGGCTCCCATCGGGGCTAAAAAGAAAAATACAAAAAATATTAAATTAAAAAAAAACACTAATTAAATTTATATAATATGAGCCAAAGCTCTAATCGATACACTAATGTACCTTAATTTTATTAATGTATTATACAAATTTACCTGAGCACTCGCTTACATTTTTTACCAAAATCAACATATCTGTGATAGTATTCATGCTAAACTTTCATTCACCACATGTTTATATGTACTCTGTTAGTCATTGGCCTTAACAGATGTTTATTTTTGTTATTTCGTTTTATGTTGTTATTTCGTTTTAAGATATTTATTTATTTATTTATTCTCTTTTGACAGACTTTCGTATATGCTCTGTTAGACAATAAAAAGGCCATGAGCAAGCCTTGATCTCATTCACTCTCACTGTGTTAACCATACATATGAATTTATCAAACATGCAAGTAGCATACTCATGTCATCGTATATTAGAACAAGACAAAAATAGTTCTAAGTAAACATGTTAACCATTCGCTAAGCATACCTCATGTAATCGAAAAGAAGAAGACTCAAATAAAATACTTACTACTACTACTACTACTATCGCAACACAAAACAAAAATATAATACAACTTAATAATAATAAATTTAGTACATAATCCCACCAGGATGATCGAGAAGAAAGCCGATAAAAGTAAGCCTGAGCAAAAGCCTCGTGATGATGGTGTTGAATTGGAAAATCAGTACATTCTACGACTGCCCGAAGAACCAGCCCGACTTTTGAGAGAGGCTTTGCAATCCCCAAATTCCAATTTGAAAGATCGTATGTCCATCCAGTTGGACAATGATTTGCGATACGGTGAAGTTAGGTTTGATCATTGGTTACTCCATGCAAAGGTTGTTGATCTGCCCACAATCATAGAATGCTTAAAGACCATAGATAATAAAAGCTTTTACAAATCGGCGGACGTATGCCAAATGGTAAGTGTAGTTGAGACTAATGTTTTGCGTTGGAGATTGAAATATTACATCCAATTGTTTTAGGTAATCTGCAAAGAGGAGCCACATGATTTGGACAAAGAAGAATCGCCCAATAAGGGCAAAAAGAAAGATCCCAACAAGGTGGACAAAAAGTTCTTGTGGGCCCATGGCGTTACGCCTCCCTGCAAAAATGTGCGCAAACGACGTTTCCGAAAAACTTTGAAAAAGAAAAATGTCGAAGCTCCGGAAATTGAAAAGGAAGTAAAACGTCTTTTGCGTATAGATAACGATGCCGTCAAAGTAGATTTCGAAATTATCAATGAAGATCTTTCCAAATCGACTGATTCCCAATTGAAGGACAGCATGGAGGGCGATGAAGAATTTATGGATGATACTATGAATGAGGGTGATAAGGGTCTAAATGATTCTTCGTCACAAAAGGATATTAATGTCGAGTCGGAGGGCGATGATGAGGATGGACCATCGGGATCAATGCCCTCGGGTCACATGGGTGTGGGTGAACATGATATTTTCGGCGAAGAAGTCTCCTCTTCCGATGAAGAAGAAGAGGACAGACGTCACAATAATAATCGCATGCAAGAATTGGATGAGACTTCGCGCTTGTCGGCCGACGATTCTCGCATGTCCTATTTCTCGGTGGGCGGTGGCAACAATACCAACATGAGTGCCAAGACTGGCGGCCTCAACACCTCCAAGGATGATCTTAACGACTATAGCAAATCATTATTCGGTAGTCCCAAGCATGGCGATGATGACAACTCCAAATTTGGTGGTTCTAATTCAAATTTGGCCGGTGTCGGCTATTTTGATGATCGTAAGTTATCTGAGGACGATTCTTCAAATGATGCTGTACCCCAAATGCGTGTCGATCAAATACAATCGAAAATTTCCGAATTACGTCGACAATTGGATGATGTTAAGGCTCAACATTCGCAGAAGGCCAAGGAAATTTCTTCAATACAGAATCCGACATTAAGACAACGTATGCAGGACACTTTGGATAATTTGGCCAGTCAAATGGTGGAAAAAGAATTGGAAATGAAGGATTATGAAAATATGCTTTAGGATTGACGGTGGATATTGATTAAATTAAATAAAATACATACGTAGATTTATATACTTACATTAATAGGCTGATTATTAATAAATATTGTAACTGAAGAGCCGAAGAAAACAAGATTTTGTACGCAAGTGAACCACCAGAACTGACACTATAGTAGACATTCTGTTCCTCTCTAATGCGATTCGGTATTTTAAAATTCTCAGACCGTATCTTGGTCAAATTTGTGTACCTATCCTACAGGGTTTTTGTCCACTTCTCATTGGACTGTTTGACTGCATCTTGCCCTAGCCAAAGATTGCATGTGGATAGTGGCGTACCAATATATGCAAATTCTTCGAGAATTTGTAATGTCGTCCCATTCCTAGCAAGATAATCGGCTTGGCAGTTCTCCGGGATATTCCTATGCCATGGTACCCGTGTGAGGTATATGTTAAAGATGTATACAGTCCTCTCAGTCAGTTACGAGTGTACTGCAATGTGATATCCTGACGTGGTCGTAGTTCATGTACCTCCACATTGATAGTTTATTCTTGATGCCGCTCTGATTGCAACGATGGAGTAAGGCTTGTAGAGACTCTGTCGCCCTGCTTATGCTTAGGCATGCAGTTTTCTGAATCTTCATTAATTGATTTTGGTGAATCGCTTATCATTTGCCGCACAGTGGTATTGGGCGAACTACTGCTATGTATATCCAATGGACAATTTTAGGAGAGATGCCCATACATGTGCCCCTAAAGTTTTCCTACTTGAATATAAGGCGACGTTAACCTTCTTTACCCGTTACAATACATAAAGTCTGAAGGAAAAAATTCCTGTCTAGGATTGTACCTAAAAATATTGCATTTTCTTCGAACTTAGCAGGAAATATAACAAAATATTACTCCTTTCTAGAGTTATCGTGCGCACCAGCCAGCAGACAGACAGCCGGACGGACGGAAATTGCTCTTCGAACTTAGCGTGAAATAGATGAAAATATTACCTCATACATAATTTCAAGCTTGTGCCAGGTGTTTTGGAAGAAATACTTCCAAGTGTCTCCTTTACATATTTTGTTATTTGACATGGAACATCTATTCCGAAGCATTCTATACTGAAACTGTGTCTTAATTTAATAAAACTTTGTTTATCCAACAAACTTTGTGTTAAAAAATAACACTGGGTTGCTATGAAAGTGTATTGTGTTGACCTATACTGATTTTATGTCGATTACATCACCCAAAAAACATAGATTTCTACGGCTTTTCGTGTATCATTGTTTTTGGAGGCAGTTTTTCAGGGATAAGGGGATGAACTGAGATGTCGGATGTTTTGGGAGAAATACTTTTTGAAGTGTCTCCTTTATTTTACTTTTTTGACATGGAACATCTATTTCCTATTCCTTCTATACTTAAATGGTGTTTCAATTTACTAACCTCTTTGTTTACCCAACAATCTATGTGGTTCAATATCTCGGGGATACATTTGGTGCACACAAAGTGATATGTATGTATAGGGTGATCTAAGTAGAGATACTTTTTTCAATAGCCTTGTTTTGACAGATCACGTGTGAGTCGTGTCATGCTGTCATGTTATTTTTGTTAAGTATTGTTTGACATTTCACTTACCCCTGAACAACGTTTACAAATTATTCAGTTTTATTATCAAAATAATCGTTCGCCAAAAAAACACTTTCCAGTCGACCCACGACCTTGACACCCATGAGCAATATTTTAGCTCCCGTTAAGAGCTATCTTTTTGCCATTGACCGATTCCCGATCCGACGTACCGGAATCATCGGTCCATATTTCTTCAAAAATGATGCCGTTGAGAACGTAACCGTCAATGGCGACCGTTATAGTGCCATTATAACCGACTATTTGATGCCTGAAATTGAAGCTCGTGATCTCGGCGACATTTGGTTTCAACAAGACGGCGCCACTTCCCACACATCGCATCAATCAATGGATTTATTGAGAGAACACTTCGGTGAGCAGATAATTTTGGGCCGGTGGAATGGCCACCAAGATCGTGAATGGGGAATGTTTATTATCATTTGAAAGAACATTCTTTGGCATTTATTTTTTTGAAGATTATGTCTATCAAATGTTGGCCGCGGCTACGCCTCAGATGGTCCATCCGTTGAGTCCAATTTTCGATAACTCGATTATGTTGACCATAAGTTGAGCGAAGTGCACGAAACACATTCCTCACAGAACGTGAATTTTCGTAATAAAGTTGAATGATTTGTAAACGTTGTTCAGGCGTAAGTCTTTACATGATGAAATGCCAAACAATACTTAACAAAAATAACATGACAGCATGACACGACTCACATGTGATCGTAAGACCCGATTATGTTGACCATAAGTTGAGCGAAGTGCACGAAACACATTCCTCACAGAACGTGAATTTTCGTAATAAAGTTGAACGAATTGTAAACGTTGTTCAGGCGTAAGTCTTTCCATGATGAAATGCCAAACAATACTCAACAAAAATAACATGACAGCATGACACGACTCACACGTGATTTGTCAAAAAAAAGTCTATTGAAAAAAGTATATATAATTAATCATAAGTTCATAGCAATATACATACATACATATAAAAACGTTCCTTCTGAACTCAGAAAAAGGAGAAAAATATATTCCCTGGTTTTTCACAAATTAAATTATTTTGTATTAAGTTTTTGTCTAATAATGGCACTGTGCTTGAAATGGACACTTTAAAAATGTAACAGAAATGAGACCCGATGGATATACCTATTTCGACATTGGTGAATCCAGTAGTGCTAGCCCTTTTTCTATGTTAGCTCTTGTTTTCGCGATATATAGGGGTAAGTTATCTCGGAGGTGATTTTGAAGTGGAAGACTTCGAGAATTATTTCTCTCAAAAGAGTCAACCACGCTACTCACCCCTTTACCCCTGAAAAAGTGCAATCAAAACTTACCATATGTCAAACGACATACAAATCGTCGACATTTTTAATTTGTGTCTTTGAGAAAAATATTCCTCGCGAAAAATTACTGAGTCTCCTTTCAACATATTTATGAAAAATGAACAGATTGTATAATTTAGCAGGTTTTGTTGGTTACCTTTGAAATTTACTTTGGCACTAACCAAAAAATAATTACAAACAAATTTATTACACAAAAATGTACACAAAATACGTAATAAATCGAAATCTGCCAGATCCAATAAAATAATCATCCCTGAAGATGCTGGAAAAATCCCAGCGAAACGTCGGATGCAAACAATGAAATAAATAATCTTTTATTTGCATTAAAACTTAGACCTTAAAAGCCCGTTTTAAATAAAATTATATAACGAAATCTGCTTAATTCTCATAAAAAAGCTGAGAAAGGACTTATAGTATTTTTTCGCGAGGAATATTTTTCTCAACGATGCCTACTAAAAATGTCGACGATATATATGATTTTTAACATATGATAAGATTTTATTGTAATTTTTCAGGGATAAGGGGGTGAGAAGCGTGGACGACTGTTTTGAGAGAAATAATTTTCCAAATGTTCTATTTATTTCGATCTTTTTACTGAAGCGTATATTTCGAAGTCTTCCACTTAAAAATCACCAAAGAGATATGTAACCTCTCTGATTTCCCAACAAACTTGGTGGTCGAATATCGCGAAAACAAGAGCTAACATAGAAAAACGGCTAATGCCACTGTATTTAGCATGGCCGATGGTCTATTCATAGGGTCTCTTTTCTGTTACATTTTTGGACTAGCACAGTGTTATCCTTACATCATTTGTAACCATCCAGTCATCTACAAATTCGACTTGTATCGAACATCACTATATCAAAGTACAGCTATAATTTTTCTATGTTGGCATTACTGCGAAAAATTTCTCACAACATATTAATTTGAAATAAAAAAATCATCGGGATAAATCCATTGAATTTGTATTATTTTGTCTTTATTTTATAGTTTACTTAATTGGTAATATGAGAAATCGAAATTTTTAATAAAATAAATGTTTTTCTAAACAATTCTATTTGTTGATCGGATTTATATGTTGTAATAAAGTAAGAAGTCAATTCAGCAACAATTTAAATGCAACTCAACTCATGTGTGGGCTGAGAAAAAAATTACAAACTATAAACTTATGGCTAATTATATGTATATTGGGGCGGGTCGATTTAAAAATCGCCCATTGCTCAGTGAAAATCGTATTCTAGGGATCAAAATAAGAAACTTTGCCGAAGGAACCATACCTCTAAAACGAATTCTGATGTCCCGGAAAAAATCCCACTTTCGACCCATTTAGAGTGCTCCAATCGAGTCCAAATGTATGACCGACCCCCACTCAGTGAAAATCGTATTCTAGGGATCAAAATAAGAAACTTTGCCGAAGGAACCGTACCTCTGCTCCAATCGAGTCCAAATGTATGGAACCCCCAGGGGGTTCCAGGGGGTGTGCCACTGGCATGGGTGGGTCGGGCCTCCAAAGTTAGTGGGGGTCGGTCATACATTTGGACTCGATTAGAGCACTCTAAATGGGTCAAAGTGGGATTTTTCAAAATTTGCCCCTACCCAAAAGATCGACCCAAATTCCGGGACATCAGAATTCGTTTTAGAGGTATGGTTCCTTCGGCAAAGTTTCTTATTTTGATCCCTAGAATACGATTTTCACTGAGCAATGGCGACTTTTTTTGCCTCCCCACAAATCGACCCGGCCTAATGTATATGTATATATATATATATATATGTACTCTGCAATGGGAGGTTAGTAGAAAAATATACATTGTTTTCTTATAACTTAAATACTATTTCATTTATTATTAGAAAAATCGATAATTGATGTTAGCAAAATATCTTAATGGTATTATAAGTTTGTTTTTTGTATTGTATGTATTACTATTGTGTAAAATGAAATATACAATAAAATTTGTAGTACATGAATTATAATTTTTAAAATAATTAACATTTTGAAAAATCTGCAATATGTATTTAATATAAAACTTTATATTTAATAAAAAGTTGTGTGTACATATATAAATGATAAGACATTTTATAGGCACCACCCAGGTAGATAACTTGTTGCAAATGTTATCGTTGAAAATGCAAAACATATAGTAATTTAATTGGGCTTTAGTATGTTATAAAATATTTTTAATAAGATCATGGCAATATTATCCATTTTATGCTTGTCTTCTAAACTAAACAAAAAAATATTTATTGCCACATACATATATTTTACTATTTTTATATTTTGAAAAATGAACATAATATGTAAAGGGTATATCAAAGACAATTGAAAGCATAGAGATGTCTTTCAAAAAGCAACAACAAAGCTTGTTGTCCATAAATGACATTCGAAAATACTTCACGGTCACATACAAACGACTGAGGAATTATGTTTTATGCTACTTTATGCTTAAGGTGTACGGGTATGTATACAAACTGACAAAGTCCATTCCAATAAATGTTTGTATCCACATTTCAATTTAAATTCGTTTCAAAGTTTTGCACAAAATTGAGGGAATATTCAGATATTTTGAAAATTCTCAAAAAATTATAACAAAATCCCATACTTTAAAATTTAAATCGTAGTCGAAGTGGCAGACTATTTTTATTTTTTTTTTCTATGATCACACTTTTGAACTCCTCATATATTTTATATTTAAAACATTATTACATTTCTCCACAATCATTTTTAACGAGTTACCTACTAAAGGTCGCTATGTATATTTTATTTTACAAAAAAAGGAATTTCAGTTTTGAGGTATTGTAAATACATTCGTTGTTTTTTTTTTGAGGCAAATGTTATGGCATTTCTAGAAAAGATTTTCTGATGGCAATTAAATAGTATCTTTTTTTAATTGCACTGCAAAATATAGTACTAGTATAAATATCTAAAGCAACTGGACAACTTTTATAAATATTAGGCAGAAAAATATCAAAATCATTTTATTAGAAAAAATACGTTTTACATTTGAAGTAAATAACACTCATTAGCACAAGTCTCAGTGGAAAGCAAAGGTGTTATGTATAACTCGTGCTTTATTCATCAATCCGCTAATAAACAATTTTTTTGACGAATTGAAAATTACATTTTAGTACAGGCCTGCCCAACCGGGAAGCCAAGGGTCCCCAGGGATAGCCCTGCCCTAAAATAGTTTGACGAAATTTAATTTTATTAAAAATTTTAATTTAATCAAAATTTTTATAGAATTGCACTTTTATAGAATTTAATACCGAAATTGAATTTTATTAAAAATTTTCTTCAAAATTTACATTGTTACGAAGAAACTGTATTTTTCTAGAAAATTTTGCCCAAATTAATTCTTTCTTGTTAATTTCAACAAAATTGCATATTTTGTTGTAAATTTAATGGAATTGAATTTTATAGTAGACTAGCGTATCCGGTTCACTTCGTTTCCCCCAGACTTCAGATTTCCAATCCCGTTAATTTTTGGACTGCTCAAGATATATCATGGATTTTTATTGAAAGCTTAATGAATATAAATATAGTAGAAAATTTCAACAAAATCTTATTTTTACAAAAAAAATCTAAAAAAATAATTGAAAATTTCATCGAAAAAGGAATTCCTAGAAAGTTTAACAGAAAAAATCTTAGTTTTATAGAAAAATATCGAAACAATTGGACCAAAAAAGCTTATTTAAAATTGAATTTGTCTATAAAATTTTTTTCAAATTGTTTTTTTCTACACCATTTTCAATTGTAATTCGAAAAAAGTCAATTGAAATTCGAAGATTCCATTTGAAATTCGAAAAATTTCAATTGAAATTCGGATATTCCATTTGAAATTCGAAAAAGGTTAATTGAAATTCGAAAAATATCAATTGAAATTCGAAAAATATCAATTGAAATTCGAATTTTTCCATTTGAAATTCGTAATACACGAATTGAAATTCGAAAAACATCAATGATATTCGAAATACATACATCAATTGAAATTCGAAAATGTAAACAAATCTGTACATGTTTCGAATTTCAATTGATGTGTTTCGAAATTCAATTGATGTGTTTCGAATTTCAATTGATTTATTTCGAATTTTAATCGATTTTTTCGAATTTCAAATGGAATCTTCGAATTTCAATTGATCTTATTCGAAATTGAATTGAGTTTTTTCGAATTACAGTTGGAAATGGTGTAGAGAAGTTTGTGGAAATTACATCTTTTTAACTTTTTGCATTGTGATAATAAAATTGCAAATTTCTTCAAAGAATAATTTTTCTAGAAAATTTTGTAAAAGTAGTATTTTTTTCGAACATTAAATATAATTTTTTATTAAAAATTAAATTTTTTATTAAAAATTAAATTTTTTATTAAAAATTAAATTTTTTCTTAAAAATTAAATTTTTTCTAGAAAACCCATTTTTTTTGTTGAAGTTGCCATTTCCATTTTTGTCTAGAAACTTTCTTCGAAATTCTATTTTACTGTAAAATTTCTTCTAAATTGAATTTTTCTGGAAAGCTTCGTTAAAATTACACTTTCTTGAAAAATGTCTTCCAATATAAAATTTTTTCAGAAAATGTTCTGGGATAAGTGGTGTTAACCGGAAATTTTAAAGGAAAATGTAATTCCAACTAAATTATGGCAAGAGTATGATATCAGAGGCAGATCGATCTGGCCACATATTGGGATAGAGCTCCTCAACATCAGAAGAAAAAAAAAATAATGTACATATTATCGATATCTCGCTTAGTAAACGAGTTATGGGACGTCACAGTTTGAAAAAAAAAATTATTTGTAAAATAAGCGCAACGAGACGAAAAGAAAAAAAAATCTTTTTTGATAACTACCTCATGTTGATTTCGATTCTGAAAAAAATGTTGCCCCGTCAACGTGAAATTCTGAAAAATATTTGCACTTTTTAGGTGGAACTGATGTAGTCCCTCGAATTAAACTTAGCTTCTACTTCAAAATTCCAAAACGTGGCATAGAAGTCCAGTTATCGGGAAGAGGGCAACGGAAATGTTGCCGTTTTTTGCATAAAAGAAATCGCCATTAGTTATGGACATTTTTTTTTATATTTAATTATCGAGTTAGCGGACGTTAAAGTTGAAAAATTCGATTTTTTCCCTCCAGTGGGCTAAGAAATGTATTATCTCATATATCCAAATCGGCAGAGAAACCCTGTGTCGCAGCAAAACGATTTTTTATTGAGCCATGTGATTAATATTTTTCTCTACACTTTTTTATTTTCAAAATCTATATTTTTTTTAAGTACATAATTGAAAGAAAATGGCCTTCCGAGGATACGATACAATTTATTAGGAATAATGGAGTCAGCTAGAGGGTCGAGCCCCTTAAGAAAAATATTTATCTCAAGGAACTCAACATTTCTTTCCCAGACAGAAAACCCTATTTCAAAGATTTCAATTTCAAAGCTTGAGTGACGAAATTTTTCGATTTATTTAAACGTTTTGCGTCTTGTCTAGCTTCAGAATGGATCTCGAAGACGTTGAAATACAACTTTCATGTGAGAGAATAAAATATATAGGGTAACTTAACACATAATCCAGACAACTAGGCACTTTACCACAAAAAAATCCAAAAAAATTGCATATACATATATAAAGTCATTGAAAATGGGAAAATATTCTAAATGTAAAAGATTATCCGTGGAAATACTACAGATCATCTCACAATTTTTTTATGAGAAATCAACAATTGTCACAGTTTTGGTCATTTCTTTAGTGCTCAAATCAATCAAACCCCGAAAAATTATAATTATACGAGTTATACAAAATATGCTCGAGGTTGATTGTTTTTAGCAGTAACGTGAGGAGTTGGATGTTAGAGTACTTTATTGATATTTTGAGGTCTTCTGCTCCAAATTCTTACCCGGGCCAAATAGGTTTTTATTTTTAATGCATATTGTAACTTATCTTTCATTGTCTGATGGCTTTTTATTACAAGTAAAGGAGAATAAATGAAATGACGGCTTTCGATATCGAAAACGTTGATGTCGCTATGAGGGGTTGATCTGTGATTGATGTTATTTTATGTTTTTCTCACAGTGTGTTTTTATCTAAGAAAATGTAAACATTTGAATTCGAACTTATGAAAACATCTACTTGAATTCGAGAGGTTTATATAAAACTTTTTTATAAGAACCACGTTGATTTGGTCACTGCATTGGAAAATACAAAATAAAGTGTTATTACAAATTTGTTTTTTTAATGTTGACATTTAATATTCAAAATATGAAACATTGCGGGTGTAATTTTATAGTGCAATTAAATAAAATTCGAGACATGGTCATAAAATGTTTGTGTGTGCGGATAAATTTAAATATTAATTTGTTTGGTTATTTGATACCTAATGGTAAATATTTGTGTGAATACATATTTTGTGAATGTTCAGCAACGTCATCATTTAATGACAAACTTTGCTTAGTGAATGAATTCTTTCAATATTTTGAATATTATGTACTCGTATGTATGTATGCAATAATAAACCAAAATATAATAAAAATTGTTGCATTGTTACACATACATACATTAACCACACATAAACAATATTGCCTTATTCATAATGAATTATACAGAGTGACTTAGAAAAGTAAAATTCCAGCAGAATTTTCCAAAGTTAGCGATGGTAAATGGATCTCAAAGTTTAATTTAAAATTCTAACAGATTTTTCCTAACAATTTTAAAAAACGATATAAGGGTAGCTGTAGGCGTTAAAAGGTCGAGTACTTTAGGACAGATATATCCCGGGAAATTGAAACGTTTTCGTTGCCCTATTCCCGAAAACTGGACTTTTATACCTCATTTTGGAATTTTCAAATATGAGCTACATTTAATTCGATGGACTATATCAATTCCACTTAAAACGGGCAAATATTTTTCAGACCTTCGCGTCGACGCGGCAACATTTTTTCAGAATCGAAATCACCATAAATAAAATGAAAAAATGTTTCGTTAGAAAAACAGGGTTTTCAGAATAGTACCCAAATGATTTATTCAAATATGATTTATAACTTGTTTTGGCAAATTGTGTGAAATAAGCATTTTTATCTAAGAAAAAAGAAATAATCTGTTGTTAGGACCTTTTGAATTTCGTTAATAAAATCGCCTTTTCTAATAGTAGAACACTAAAAGGATTTATTTATTTATGTATATTTTACAAACTAAATTTATAAAATATAAAAAGAGGCGCCGGGTACTTTGAGCTTTGAACAATTAATGGCCTATCAAAAACTCAATTTTGGATTTTTTTGTTGATTCGCCCTTTTTCGTTTCTGATAACGATATGTATGTTGGTTTCATAAAGGTTAAATTTTCAAAGATCAATATCAAACAGACAGGTATTTTCGTCTTAAAATCAGTTTGCAGACATTTTGTCTTAAAAAAGCCTATCCTACCAAAATGCTGATTGCAGAACTGAATGATAATGGTAATTTTTCTTTATATCATTATGTCGTTTGAGACATTTGCTAAAAAATCCCCTTAAATCAAACAAGTTAACCACTTTAGTTATGAATTTGTAGCAGAAAACTTTGTAATACACTTTTCATGTCTGAGAATAAAATGTAGAGGATTTTTTAGAGAACATTTTTCCTAAAGGAACCGATCCTCCAGCTTCTCAATTTTACTCTAAAGAAACGCCTACAAACAGCATCAAAAATGAAGTCACAAAAACCGTGAGGTGAGCCTCCTTCACACTTTTTATGAAATATCGGCAGAATTCGTGGAAATTTGTAGGTGCTACAATTGACAAAAATGATCCCAGTACAAATAACAATTGGTCCTCCTTTACACTTTTTTGAAATATCATTAGATATCACGCTAGCCTCTTTAGAGATGAGTTTGAAGCGGAAATCTCTAAAAGAACACATTTCATGTCTAAGAATACATAAAAGAGAATCATTCGTCTAATATTTTCCTTAAAGGAGCTCTCCCTTTAACCATACAAAATCGCGGGGAAAAAATATATGTATAAAAAGACACTGTGAGATTTTTAGGTGAAACCTTACAATAACCTTGTATAATATCCTGCTCGAAAATAGGTACAATTTGATTTACACTTCTGAGATATAATTTTTACCTAAGCCTGTCGGAGGGAAATAGACGATTTCGAACATAAAAAGTGTGTTTCAAATACTTCAATTTCAAATTCATCCCTAAAATGGCTATCCTTTTCGATTTCCCAACAAAATTTGTTGAGAAAATATTTTAAAATAATCCTGAGATCCTAATGTACTCGTAGGTCCTTTTACACCTTATCATATAAGTTGAACCTCTTTAGAGATGAATTTTAAGCAGAAATCTTTGAAATACGTGTATATACATTTCAGGTCTAAGAATACACTATATATAATTCTTCGTCCAATATTTTCTTTAAAACATTCTTCTGACTTTTATTTTAAACCCTAAAAATTGACGTAAAATATATATAAAAAGAAAAGGGAGCTTATAGTGTTGTAGGAACAATTTTGTCATCAGAAATTTTCCAAGATTTCTACTTTTGATGTATGATAAAAAAGATTTCAATTTCAAGTTAATCGCTAAAGTGGAGAACTTATTCGATATAGTTTAATATCTTTTTATATTTTCTTTTTTGTGGAAGAATAAAGATAAATGGAGCATTTAACACATATCATGTTAGGGTGACAAAACTCTAGTTGCAACTAGAAAAAAATTCCTGGAAAAAATATTATAGGTCATCTCTTAACTTTTTTTTATGATCGATTTCTACAAAGTCGTTTGTAGAAATTTGTGATCGTGTTGTAGAATATGCCATCAGTATCTTAATCCTTCATCGTATAGTTTCTATACTTAAAAATGTACACAGATCATTCCAAAATAAGCTATGTAAATAGATCTGACTTTTTTTTAGGGAAAATGTATTTTTCTCAAATACTCTAATTTATATACTCTTTTAAGATTTGATGGTAGCCCATCAAGCAAGTCGCAAGCTACTGCAACTCACACTGTAGGCGTCATAGATTAATGACCTTTGTCATAAAAGGTTATGAAAGGTTTAATATTAGTTTTAAAGTTAAAAATTGTTTAAAAACACACTCCATAACATTTTATGAATTAAGGCTTCCGTCCTGCGCAAAATCTTTATCCTAAATGTTCTTATAAATGGTCAACCAAAACAATAGAACGTAAGAAGGATGCCGCTTCACCCTGTCAAGTGAAAAAATCTATTAGTTACGAACGAATAAATGAAGAAACGCAGATTTCCGCAATCACTTCTTGAACTTTAATCGAATTTACAGTTGATATATTGTGACAGTTAAACAAATTCAGGAAAATCTTTCTGAAATTTGTTCTCACTCACTGGCGGTATGGTTTACATGTTTACATGTAAATTCGATTAAAGTCTGTCTTTCTATTGTTTTTGGTTTGAATGACTTTCCTGAAAAACTATCGTCTTAGACTCAGCTGCTTTTGGCATAGATGGATGTAGCGACATACACAGAAAAAATAACATTAAAAAGAATCAAATTAAAAATTATAGAAAATCTCTACATCCTCAATTAAAGAAATGAAAACATTAAATGAATTAAACAATTTTAGTAATTGAAAATTTAATCCGTCTTGACTAATTTTTATGATTGAACATTATTATTTGTCTTTAATTTAAAAATAAGTAAATTTATAAATCAAGTAAAAATTATAACTAAAGATTTTGAAATTTTCAATAATTTTATTTTTGAAATATTTGCATTAAATGCATGCACTTTTTCTGTGTACGTTTTTGTATATTTCTTCCTGTTTTTTTTTAATAATAATATTGAGTAAATTTTACTTAATATGTATGTATGTATGTATATATGTATGTAGCATAGCATTTACCAACTCAATTCATCTGGTAAACCACCTGGATATTCACCCGTCAAACAAGCCGTACAATGGCCACTCTTGCCGGAATTCACCTCTTGACGATTCAAATTAACCGCCTTCTTCAAACCCTCCACCGATAAATATTCCAAACTATCTGCGCCCACATGGCGGGCCAATTGTTCAGCATTCAAGGTGTTCGCTATCAATTCCTCGTGTGTTGGTATATTAATGCCCATGTAGCAGGGATGCTGCAAAGGAGGACTGGCCACTCGTACATGTACTTCTACCGCCCCAGCATCACGTAACAGTTTTATAATGGGACCAATGGTATTGCCACGCACTATAGAGTCATCGACGAGCACCAATCGTTTTCCAGCCACATTTTCCGATAGAGCTCCAAATTTCTTCGCCACTCCCAGCTGTCTCAGACGTGTTGATGGCTGAATAAATGTGCGGCCCACATAACGATTTTTGCACAAAACTTCGGCAAATTCCAGACCCGATTCTTTAGCAAAACCATGAGCTGCAGCTGTACCGGACTCGGGCACAGAACTGACAATATCGGCTTGAATGGGAGCTTCGCGGGCAAGCTGCCGGCCGCATTGCATCCGTACGGAATAAACCATCTGACCCTCAAAGATGGAATCTCCACGAGCAAAATAGACATATTCGAAAATGCAAAAGGCCATTTTCTTGTAATCCGGCCTCTCCACAATATCCACAGTGCGACAACCATTGCGGGTCATTTCAATGATTTCGCCCGGCTGCACTTCCCTGACATAACGAGCTCCAATCGAGAGGAAACCACAGGATTCACTGGATACCACCCAACCTTCTGCCTCAGCATCTTGCACATTCATATTGCCAACATTTACGGGTACAATTTTACCCAAACACAAGGGACGATTCCCATAAACATCTCGAACGGCATAGATTTTATCCTTGAACATGATAACCAATGAATATGAGAGATGAGCCAATTGCATAAAATGACGTATACGTGCCGGCCAATCGGGGCCATCAAGCTCCGATACACCTTCGGGACAACAGCACAGACTTTGGGCTATCAGTTCACTGTCACTGTGTGTCGAGAGGCCAACACCACGACCCAAAACTTCACGACGCAGCGATTCACTATTCACCAATTCGCCATTGTGGGCCAAAGCCATGGCTCCATGAGTGGTATGCACCACAAATGGCTGACAGTTGACAACCTCCGAAGCTCCCGAGGTGGAGTAACGCGTATGACCAATTCCCAGATTGCCTTTGAGTTTTTTCATTGATTCATCATTGAAAAGTTGACTTATCATGCCCATACCCTTGTGCATATTAAATTGTTTGGAGCATTTCCCTTCACTGGTCACTATGCCAGCTGATTCTTGACCACGATGTTGCAAGGCCACTAAACCCAAACATATCACGTGTGCGATATCAATTTGTGTAGGCCAATCGCCACAAGCAATGGCACCGAAAACCCCACACTCATGTGTTAGACCGGTTACCTCTTTGCCAACTCCCCCTCGGCCTTCTCTGCTACTACGGCATGTATATGTTGTCGGCGGCAGCAGTTGTTTGCTCATAAATCCACTATTCGATAATGAGGTTGTTGTTGTTCTTGAACAACATGCCTCCTCCTCCTTCTCTTGCGATTGCTGTTGATTAATATCTTCTTGAACATTCATTCTACAGGTGGTGTTGTTGCTGGCACTTGTATGTTGGGAACACTCCATGTGTTTTTGCGTATTACAATTTGTATTTAGTGCGGTATACCTTTAAATTTGTACAAAAAATAACGTAAATTTAAAACCGTTTAATTATTTGTTGGTATATAGAAGCACATTGGCAGACAGGATCACACACACACTCACAACAGACCTGACGGACGGTATTTATGCAATTTCTGGTTTTAGGTCCACAAATGTTTCTTATTTTTATAAATAAATTAACTTAGTTTTGTCGGTCTCGTCTTTTTGCGGATACACCAACGAACAAATGAATATACACACACGCACTCACGCTCGCACTCACGCAATGTTCAGCAAATTTCAAATTCGATCCAAAATCCCATATATCGCACGCTCAATAAGAAAACAGAACGCGAGCAGACCAGACAACCGACATCGACCAAACCAGACACCAAACTCACACAAATGCCAAAATAAAACCAAACATACCGCGACGCCGCTGCTGGCTTGCTCAGAATTTTTTGCTGCCGGTGTTGTTTTGTAGCAATGTAGTTTCCAATGCTAAGCAAGTGGTGTTGTTGGTACTGGTACTGCTGTCACTGGTACCCTTTTGGAGAGAGAACAAATTCATGAATTTATTAATAAAAACTTACAAGAAACACGCTCAATAACAACATACATATCTTCCAAGAAAACAAACCATACATCCATATGTATGTTGGTATATATGTATGTACATATTTATGCTAATAACCATGTGTATAACCAAACAAACATTTGTAACTCCACATGCCTTTGTTATAAGAACACGTAACAAATTTGCAGAGAAATGACTAGATATATTTAATATGCATTTATGAAATTTGTTAATTGTATGTGGATATGTAAGTATGTATCCACAATAATTTGTCAGTGGAGGATATGTATTCAACTGTTACTCTGATCGAATCCTTTGAATGACATTTACAGAGCAAGAGTCAAGATAGCCGCAAAAAAATGGGTGACCAGCTTAAAAAATCATCATGGTCTTTGAGGAAGCCGTAGCAACGAATGGGTTCCGAATTTAATTAAAACAAGAAAGGAAATACAAAAGTCGATTGTTTTAAAAGATCATATAGATATGTGATGGATAGTATTTTGTATGACATCGTTTTCGAAATCTATTAGATTTTCCAAACATTTAAAGAAAAACTATAAAAACTAGCTTGAAAGCGAAACTGGAGAGAATATAATACAATACGGAAAATAAAAAATGCATTTCGAAAATTAAAGGAAAACCATTTCGCCGAAAATGCTGTCTCAGACAAAACTGATCATGGATAATTTTGTCTCCTTGCACGTTAAAGCAACTAGGGGAATTGGATGAAGTCAGAGTCGTGTCGTAAAATTTAATAGATTCCAAGTACTGTGTTTGTTTCAAGACAAATCTCATAGTTTATATTTTGAATCAACTACATACTTACATAGACAAAGGACAATAAAGCAAATTGTAGTACATTTATGAACATTTTTATTTATTTCAATAAGAGCTAGGAACACGCATGCTTTTGCTGCGAAGACAAAACACATGAAATGCTCGTTTAAAAACGTTAGTGTGGCCTTGAATAATCCCAACGCCAGGAAGACTTGGTTTATGTATACTTATGTCTATATACATATATACTTGCCTACTTTAACCTAAACTTACCACCAATTTCATTATGTCCAGTCATTCGTTTCAGCGAGAGTCCTCACTGAAAGCTTCCACTATATCTTCAGTTATCAAGGTCTTTCTTTCATTTGTTTCTTTGATGCAATACACTAATCAGAAATATGTACTGCTTATTGAACAAATCTTCAACCTTTATCCATTTAAACAAGGTTAAATGGGTTATTTAATATTGGGTGGGAAAATAATTTTGTAATCGTGCTTTTTACCGCCCGCGGAACGTCAAACATACGGCGTTGCCATATTTTTGTTGATGTACCATACTACGATGAAGAAAGTAGTGACAGTGTTACCGTTGTTTGACCTAAGGTCGGGTTGGGCAAACGAAACCGTAACTTAACTTTTGCGCAGCCGTACCGTTTCACGGTGAAACAATTACCCAACAATTGAAAAACGAGTCATATGACTCAGACATTCGCAACAAAAATAGCAAGAACTTATTTCTTTCATATTAATATACATATGTATATCATTCCAATTAAATGTTTCTTATAAATGTCTTCTTCTTTCATTGTTTTACCGATTTTGTTTGCAAATGCAAGCAAATGTACCGTCCAAATAAAATTTCAGCAGATTCAGCCGTCAGTTTCGTTTTCGTGGGCTAGTCGTTTGCATGTCAGCAAAGAAAATTCAGTAACTAGACACCCCAAAGGCCTTTCCCCCATCTTGTGGGAAGAAGTTGCAAATACACTGGGGGGTCTATAGCCTAAATTGTCTTTGATGTCAGCAAAGACAATCGAAGGTGAAAAGCACGATTACAAAATTATTTCCCACCCGATCAAGCAAATATAAAAATTATTCCCATCATAAAATTAAATATTAAATTATCTATTTAACCTTGTTTAAATGAATAAAGGTGGAAGATTTGTGCAGTACATATTTCTGATCAAAAACAAATGAAAGAAAGACCTTGATACCTTAATATATAGTGGAAGCTTCCGTAGGAACAAGTTTATAGGACATGTATATTAATGGAGTGGACATAATGAAATTGGTGGTAAGTATTCAGTATTCGTTAAGGTTAAAGTAGGCAGGTACACATACATATATACATAAGTATACATAAACCAATTCTTCCTGGCGTAGGGATTATTCAAGGCCACACTAACGTTTTTAAACGAGAATTTCAAGTGTTTTTGTCTTTGCAACAACAAATTGCATTTAAAAAAAGCAAACACGCAGCAAAAACCACCACAGACCTTAAATTATACAGATGTGCCGTCAGCCCGAAACGTCAAAATCTATCAGTTACGAACGAATAGCAATGCAATATCACACGCGAAAAAACAGTGTTCCGCGAACATAGTTCGAACTTTTTTTGTACTAATCGATTAATATTAATTTTTTAATTGCGACAATTACAAAAAAATCGGGGAAATCGGTTGGAAATCCGCGGAAAACCTCGCTCTTTGAAGTCCTACTCGTTGAAATTTCTATTCGTTCGTAACTGACAACTTACTCCAAAAATAATGAATAATAAGATATGTCATCCCGGAGCGAGTAAGTTATCAGATACGAACGAATAAAAATTTCAATGAGTAGGACTTCAAAGAGTGAGGTTTTCCGCGGATTTCGGATCGAATTTCCCGATTTTTTTGTAATTGTCACAATTAAAAAATTAATATCAATCGATTAGTGCAAAAAAAGTTGAAATTACCTTCGCGGAAAAGTGTTTTTTCGCGTGTGACATTTCATTCCTATTCGTTCGTAACTGATAGATTTTGACAGTTCTCGGGATGACTTATCTTCATAATTTATAATTTTTGACTTACTCGCTCCTGGATGACATATCTATTATTATTTTTGGCAAAAACATGTGTTGCCTGCACAGATCGACGAAATTTTCTATAGAGATAAAATTTCGACAAAATTTTCTATAAAGATAAAATTTCGACGAAATTTTCAATTTTCTATAGAGATAAAATTTCGACAAAATTTTTTATAGAGATAAAATTTCGACGAAATTTTCTATAGAGATAAAAATTGGACGAAATTTTCTGTTATTCTATAATAATTTATGAAAATGTTTCAAAATGTTTCGCTAGAAATATTCCTCAAAAATGTATCTCTATAGAAATTTCCTCAAAAGTTTTTATTTAAACATAATTTTTATTTATTTAGAAAACTTTGTTTTTTTAAAGCATTTGTAAAAAAATTGATTTTCAAGAAAATCTTCTCGATTTTTTTATTTTCGTTAAATTTTATTTTTATAGAAACTTTTGATGAAATTGTATTTGTCCTGTACACGGTTTTGTTTTTAATTGCTCGCTTTTTGTGCCACATCACCTGCGTTGCCGGTATGGTGGCTTCTTGCGCGGCTATGGCATAATAAACCACAAAATAAACAAGGGGAAAACGCAACAAAGATGAAGGGAAAGAACGAAAGCACTCACGAAACCCTACTGGACGGACACTCTACGGAACCATGACGTATCCCACCCTCTGGGATCGACCTAGGATCCATCCATGATATCCCACCACCAGTTTGGGTATCCCATATTCGCCCTATACTTACCCTGTTCCACCCTATCCCTCTACCACCTTAGGAAAGGCCTTAAGCCGAAAACATTCTTAAGATTTCAATTTATAAATTCAACCAATATATTTATTAGAATTAATTTTGCTTAGTTATCTATATAATAGGTCTTCAAAATAACGTTCCGAAAACGTTCCAGTAAAATATAATCAAATTAAATTTGTGTTTAAAAATCTAGTTTGGACGATAATTACAATTTACTAGATTTATTTAGGTCCTTATTCATAAAAAGTTAAAGAAGGTTTGAGGAACGCTTTAGCAGTGTTAAAGCGTTCTTCAAACCTTCATTAAATTTTTATGAATAAGGGCCTTAAGCTTTAATTTCGACCCCTAAATTTTAACTCTATTTATTAATACTAATTTTTGTTCTTCAAATTCGTTTAAATCAATCTATTTTAATTTAGTTCCATTAATTAATTTTGCATTTCTTATTTCTAGATTCTATTCTTGTTTTCTATTTCAGGTATGCAGTTGGTAGTGGTATGTATAGCTTCTCCTTTTTTCAGGTTAGACGAGGGTTCAGGAGGCAGGAGAGATTCAACGATCTGGAGGCCAACGATGATAATGAGGGTTCAAAAGTTTAGTACGTTCGTATCTGTATGTCCGAGTATCCTTGGTAAGTATTATTCATTTTTTATTTATTTTGTATAACGATTTATTGGAACAAATGGATTATGGGGACTAACCTGGAGCGCTGAGAAAATAGATGCCCTATTCTAGATCTGAGCTCAACCCAACTGGACACTAATTATACCTAAAAGGGTCAGGTAAATATATATGAGAACCCTAATTGTTTGCTCCTACCAAAAAACTAATTACTACTTTTCAATTTTCTTTTACATTCGAATAAATATGGCTGTCCGTCTGTCCGGAGGTTCAAAGTTGAGTCGTGTTAACTTTTGGATTTACCTACGCATGCCAGGCCTGGTCATGCGTCCTGCGCCTTCCTCGATGGACCGAACGCTGATGCTGTGTCTATGATGTACTTTTTTATTTTCTTGTTTGTTTAAACAAATTTTTGTTTTTCTTTGTGTAATTTTATTTCAGTTTGGCTCGTGATACTTTTAAAGATTTCACTTATTTTAGTTTGTAAGAATTATCATATTTTTGTTTGTTTTATTTCAGTTTGGTTCGTTATACTTTTAAAGCTTTTACTTATTTTAGTTTGTAAGATTTATCATGTTTTAGTTTGTATGTTTTAATTTGTTTTATATTGCAAGCTTTAATTTATTTTAGTTCTGTAGCTGGAATTTATTTTATGTATGTTTCCACATGTTTTAGTATCACACAATAAAACTACCAAAAACTTTAATAATGTCCAGCATTATTTCTGGCTTCTAAAGTGAATTTCGGGAAGAGCCACTGCGTCCGGTCGGTCAAAATCAAAAAGGAGACTTTTTTTCGAATTTTCCACGAACAACTTAATTTTCCCTGCCTTCTTCCTCTTTTCCCTCTCCCTAATTTTCTTGTTTGTAAGAATTTCCCTACTTTTTATTTCCCCAAATGACCGTTAATTTCCTATAAAATTCAAATTCCCAACGCGCACTTCACATATTTGTATGCTAATTAGACAAAATTTTATTTTTATTGAAATTTAAATTTTTTCAGAAAAGTTTCATTAAATTTCACTCTATAGATTAATTTGATCGAAATTTTGATTTCCATAAAAAAATTTATCGAAATCTTGATATTTGTAGAAAATTTCATATTTCTTTGGAATATTTCAGAGAAATTTTCGTTCATAATTTTATTTCTATAGAAAATTTCGTTCGAAATTGTATGTCTATAGAAAATTTTGTTTGAAATGTTATCTCTATAGAAAATTTTGTTCGAAATTGTATCTCTATAGAAAATTGCGTTCGAAATTTTATCTCTATAGAAAGTTTCGATCCATCTCTATAGAAAATTTCAATATTGAAAAAAAAACTTTGTTGAAAATGAATTTCTACTGAAAATATTGACAATTTTGTATTTCTATTAAAAAAGTTGTTAAAATATTGATTTCTATAAAAAAAACTATGTTAATTTTTTATTGACATATGGTTGAATTTAAAAGCTATAGAACATTTTATTTTGTTAAAATTAAATTTTTATAGGAAATTTTGTCAAAATTAAATTTTTACAAGAAATTTCGTTGAAATTTAATTTTTATGGGAAATTTCGATGAATTTAAATTTTTATGGAGAATGTTGTTGACACATTAATTTTTATAGGAAATTTTGTTAAAAATCTCTACAGATAAAATAGAAAACTATTTCGAAGAACTAAAATGGTGCTCCCAACAATACATTATTATGGATGGCACAACTTTTTGTTATAAGTCGCTTGGAATGACCCTTTTATTTTATTTTTATTTATGCGTTTGTGGTGTTGTAAGAGTTCATCTCATTTTGCCCTTGACATTATTTATTATTCTATTGCTATTAATAATTTTCGTTAAAAGACAAACTATTATCAATTCTCGGAATAAGCAATAAATTGCAACGAGTGGACTGAATGAATGCAAATGACTGCGCCAAAAACGATGGACAATGGGGTTTTCAGACCTAATAAAAGTAATGTTGTTAAGAGTTCATCTCATTTTGCCCTTGACATTATTTATTATTCTATTGCTATTAATAATTTTCGTTAAAAGACAAACTATTATCAATTCTCGGAATAAGCAATAAATTGCAACGAGTGGACTGAATGAATGCAAATGACTGCGCCAAAAACGATGGACAATGGGGTTTTCAGACCTAATAAAAGTAATGTTGTGCGTTACCTATATGGAGTGAATCATATAATTCTTTTTGTGGAAACCTTCTTCGGCTGCAATTTCAGAAATTTGTTGATGTCAGAAATCTGTTATTGTTTCATAAGGTCTGGAAAAATCAGTGCCCATCGTTTTTGGCGCAGTCATTTGCATGCACTCATTCCACTCGTTGCAATTTATTGCTTATTCCGAGAATTGATAATAGCTTGTCTTTTAACAATAATTAATAATACAAAAAATTTGACAAGGATAGGTTAGGGTGGCAGCCGTTTTTTTCCTTCAGCTCACATAGACCAGTTTAGGTCCCTAGTGGTACCACGGGCTAAAATGCCCCTCATCGAAACCAACCTGTTTGATATACAAATTTATCGATAGTACGAATATTGATGCCGGAAATATCTGTTAGACTGCCTAGAACGGCCGACCCCAGTATGTCCAGTCGTCGTTTACTCAAAGCGGGACAGTCGCATAGCAAGTGCTCAATGCTCTCCACTTCTTCCTCATCTCCACAGCTTCTGCAGAAGTCGTTGGAGTCAATACCCAATCTTCTGGCGTGTTCGCCGATCAGGCAGTGTCCCGTCAGAACTGATACTAACGTAGACAATCTTTTCCTTTCTAGTGCGAGGAGATATTTTGACCTTCTCAGGTCGTACCTTGGCCAGATTTGTCTATCTACCCTACAGGTGCCGATTTGTATCCATCTTGCCTAAGCCAAAGCTTGCACGTGGATAGTGGCGCACCAATATATGCAAATTCTTCGAGAATTTGTAAAGTCGTCCCTTTCCTATCAAGTTCATCGGCTTTGCAGTTCCCCTGGGATATCCCTATGCCCAGGCACCCATATGAGGTGTATATTAAACTGTTCAGCCATCTCGTTAAGAGATCTGCGGCAGTCGAGGGCTGTTTGGGACATGGCCTCCAGGGAATTGATGGCCGCCCGGCTGTCCGAGTAAGTGACAACGCCAGAGTTGGTTACTATGTTCCGTCTCAGCCACTTGCCGACTTCCCATATTGCCATTATTTCGGCTTGATAGACACTGCAGGTATATGGTGGTCTGTGAGCTATATCCAAACTAAGTTCTTCACAGTGTACTCCGAAGCCAACCTTTTCATCAAGCTTCGAACCATCCGTATAGAAGTGGAGATGGTTTCTATTATCTGGTATTCTGCCAACCCATTCATCTCTGGCTGGTATCCTTGTGATGTAGATCCTCTCAAAGGTGCGCACCGTTGATATATAGTCCACTCGGTCGGTTACCATAGCACTACACTTTGATATCCTCATGTGACCGTAGTTCTTATACCTCCACATTGATAGGCAGTTTAGTGCCGCTTTGGTTGCAACTTCTCTCGCCACGAGAGAGACTCAGTCGCTGTAGTCCTTAAAGCTCCGCTTATGCACAAGCATGCAGTTCTCTGAACCTTTGATAGTAGGTTTGTGATGGTTAGTTTGTCAGTTGCCGCCCACCATACCTCAATGCCGTATAACAGTATTGGACGAAGTACATACATATATATATATATCCAATGGACTTTTTAGGAGATAGGCCCCATCGCGACCCTACAGCCTTTCTGCAGGAATATAGGGCGACGTTGACCTTCTTCACACGTTCCAGTACGTTAAGTCTGAATGACAGTTTTTTTGTTTGCACTTTCAGAAAAGACTAGATCTGTTCCATTTATCCGAGGGGGAGGGTCCACATGTGGGACATTATTCATCCTAGTAAAGAGAACCAATGCTGTCTTGTTTGTGTTAAAACCCAAACCGCTGCTTCTGGCCCATCTAGCCAATTTGTTCAGAGCCACCTGTAGAATGTCTCGGAGGACGTTTTCGAATTTGCCACTCACTGCGATTGCCGCGTCGTCCGCATATGCCACGGCCTTGCAGCAACAACGTTCTAGATCTAGCAGGATTTCATTCGCCGCTAGGTTCCAAATTAGTGGAGACAGTACTCCTCCTTGTGGGATCCCTCTGTTTACAAACCTTGTTAGAGTTGTGGACCGAAGACATGCTGTTATGCGTCTTCTGTTGAGCAGACTTTGAATTAGTCTAATCAAACTACTGCATCTGAGTGAATGTTGTTAAAAGCTCCTTGAATGTCAAGAAATACCACCATGGTGAATTCCTTGAAATGTAGGGATAATTCGATAGTGCTCAGAAGTTCGTGCAGGGCTTTTGTATCCAGGTTTTCCCTAATGAAATAATCTTAAAGTCTTTCCAGACCTTTCAATAGGAAGGAGGATTGGCTAATTGGTCTGAAGTCTTTTGGGTTAGTGTGCGATATCTTTCCCGCTTTGGGTATGAATACCACTTTGGTGTCCCTCCATCGATTCGAGATGTATGAAAGCCTGATACAGTACTTTAACATTTTCTGCTGGGGTGATGCCGTCTGGTCTAGGGCTCAAAACTGTTTATAGCCCAGCTTATTCTGGATCTCTTAGTCAACAAGCTACCGACGCTCGCAGTGCACTCGCACTCTTGTTGGTCCTGTTGATCCTCGGGCTCTGTTGATGAGTTCCCCTGGATATGTGTGTCGAGCAATACATTTAGCGATTGCTCGCTGTTTTTTGTCCACTTGTTTGCCTCATCCTGCAAATACCCTACTGTACAAGGTGAAGTGGATAGTATCTTCCTCAGCCTTGCGGCGTCGGAGACCTTTTCCACCTCGCCACAGAAGGAATACCAAGAGCGTCTATGCGCCTTCCTAAGCTCCTTGATCTTGAGTTGCCCATTACAAGCATCCCAATCATTAGCGACTCCAGTAGATTTCATTTTGTTGAGTAGCTTGTTGCAGGTCTTTTTCCTTGCCGTTAGCTCAGAAGTCCACCATTGAGGATTAGTTTTCGGTTCACAAAAAAAAATATTTAGAGTTTAATCTGTAGAATTCTTACCATCATTGGTAATCGACAGATTGACATCCACCCCGACAAGGGTGTTATCGAACTCTTCGTCCGTATCACCGGGGAGCATGTCCCCGCCAGATTCGTCAAAGAGTCCGGAGAATTCCCTCAGTATCCGAAGTAGTGTTTTCATCCTCAGAGAATGACGTTACAGATCTTCTGTTAGAGTTAGAGTCACCAGAAGTAATGGTCGTGTGGACCTCCGCCCTTCCAGAAAGCCTTGTATCAACCACGGTCGACGACTCGCCTTCCGCAGTGGAAGATATATCGTGCTTGTATACCTTCAAGACTATAGTCTCGAAACCATATTGCAGGGTTGAACTTGCACTTTGAATATGGGAGGTGGATTCAGCGTTAATGATCAAATTGGCCTGTCGCTTTTTATCATCCGCCTCATCCACCTTACTAATTCTCCAATTATGGGTAGGCAGACCAGGATAGGAATCTTTTATTATCTCTAATATGTCAGCCGAGTTGGAGGGCTCTTCTGTAACCCAGGTGATGGCTCTAGGGTGACTAGGGATGTTACTTTTTTCCACAACATCCAACTGGGCACCCGGCCACACCCAAAGACTTTTAAAGACCAAGATGGGAAAGTTCGCTCTTCTGCTGTTATGAAGTATGTCTAACCGTAGGGATAACATAAAGCTCCCTTTAACAGAGGAAGAAGAAATGACAAAAAAGGCGATTAAATGCATAAATAAATAAAGGAAAACCATTTATACATGAAGCGCTTACTACAATTTTATGATATTTAACATTTTCTTTTATTTGTTTATGCATTTAGTTGCCTTTTTTGTCATTTTATTTTACTCTGTTAAAGGGAGCTTTATGTTATCCCTACGGTTAAACATACTTCATAACAGCAGAAGAGCGAACTTTCCCGTCTTGGTCTTTAAAAGTCTTTGCCGCACCTCACCCGCTCGACACAGAGCAGCCTTATACAGATCTACTGATCTGGCATCACCGAAATATAAGAGCTTTACTCTCCCCTGATGCCATCCTGCATCGTTGCAGACTGGTGTTTGCCGGCATTTCTCTTCGGACATCGAGGTAATGAGCCATAATGGCGGATTGCACATGGCCCCATTTGTCCATGAGGATGGATCCATCCTCCCTACTTCTGTCTATAACAGACAAAATTGATTTGACAAAATTGTTTTTATATGATATCAGTTAATTTTTTAACTATATTTTTAAAAGTGAATTCACAATAAAATAAGTTTTCTACATGACATTATCAAGCATGTCAGAGAGTGCAAAATCGTACCAGAATTTACGTTTTTGAAATCGAAAACGTTTTCAGCTTCCACAGAAAACGTAAACCGAAAAATAAATTTCGGGTTAAAACGTTCACAAAATCTGAAGTGAAATTTATGTGTTTAGTAATTTAAACTCCAGAAAAGTCAGAAAATCTACTAAGATTAAGTGTGAATAATATTTGAATTAATTTCAAGCAAAAAAAAGATTTCAAATACTTTTCGTATAAAAATTTTAATACTTTTTGTCTTCGAAGTGCTGTACCCATAAAACAAGTAAGAAAGTTCAATCGGGTAGACCGACTTATAAATCCCCTCACTTTGAGTCCCAAAAATATTAATAAATTTATTTATTTGGTTTTGTTTTAATTAAATTATCAATTTAAATTGCATTTAATAACTTTAAAGTATGTACTGTTATTGAAGTTTTAAGCTATTAACTTTTGGTGTAAAATGGTCCATTTGTGGGGTGGGTACCAAAAGGGCGTACCAATAACGGCCACTTTCTGTAGACTCTGGGTACTATAAAAGAATTGCACTGTACAAAATTTCCAGTATTTGAATGCTGGTATTAAAGTTAAAAGCTGTTAACTTTTGGTACAAAAGCGTACATTTGTGTGGGATCGACCCAAAGAGGCGTGCCAATGACGCCCATTTTTCTCTGGACTTTAGGTACTATAGAAGCATTACACTGTACAAAATTTCCAATATTTGTATTAAAGTTAAAAGCTGTTAACTTTTGGTACAAAAACGTCCATTTGTGTGGGAGGTACCAAAAGAGGCGTGGCAATAACGCCCATTTTGCTCTGGACTTTAGGTACTATAGAAGCATTATACTGTACAAAATTCCCAACATTTGTATGCACTGTTATTAAAGTTATAAGCTGGAAACTTTTGGTACAAAATGGTCCATTTGTGTGGGAGGTACCAAAAGGAGCGTGGCAACAATGCCCATTTTTCGTTGTAATGTAGGTACTATTAAACCATTACACTGTTCAAAATTTCAGGGCTTTGTATACACTGGTAATAAAGTAATAAGCTATTAACTTTTGGTTCAAAATTATCCATTTGTATAATAAACTATATAAACTAATACTATGTGTAGAATTTCAGAGGATTCAAATAAGTAGTATAGAAGTTATTAAATAATTAATATTTCACTAAATGTTAACCGTTTGTGTGGGAGGTACTAGAAGGAGTGGACTATGTAGCCGAATATAGAAGAAAATACAAACCGAATTTAAAGTCAATCGGTTACTCCTTTCGAGAGTTATCTTGCGCACCAGCCAGCAGACAGACAGACGGACGGACGGACATAGCTCATTCAACATAAAATGCCCCAAAACGGATATCCGCCGAACATACTTAGGGTCTTAGGTCACTCCTTCGATGTGTTACACTTTTGGCTCGTAGCAAATGATATACACCCTCTTCTCTAAGGTGAGGGGATAAAAATGAGAGAAAATTCAACCCTGAAACTAAAAAAGAAACAGGAAACGAAACAAATAAAATTTATTTTAGGAATTAATTAATTTGGTTTGCTATACTATCCCTTATAAGAGTACCTGCGTCTTTGAGAAGTGTCTCCCACGTCATAATCAATTTCATCCATTACTTCAATTTCCTCATCGATGTTCAAAATATGGGGTTCCTCAAGTTCAACTTTGTATTCTCTGCAGATGTTATGCAAAGCACAGCACACGTTTATAATTTTAATAACCTTTTTCGGGCTATAGACCAATGTTACAAGTAAAAATATGAACCGGCTTTTATTACGCCAATTACACGTTCAACAATGTTACTAGCTGATGTATGTTTTTTTTGTTAAATTTGTGCTTCATAGTTCCGACGGTTACATCTTTGCATGGCGTAATTAAGAACGTTTCTAATCCATACCAGAGTCACCCAATAGGCGAAAATTCATATCACCATTTCTGTATTCATTTCAAAAAATACTTTCTTGCTCCATTTAAGCCCCAAATAAATGCGTCGTGACAAGACCCAGGCCTGCAAGCATCCACAGCTCTCACTTTCATGTTGTAATCACATATATAACAAGTAGGAAAGTTCACTCGGGTAAACCGACTTATGAATCCCCTCACCTTGAGTCCCAAAAAATATTCGTAAATTTATTATTTTTTGTTTTAATTAAATTATTATGAATTTAACTTGCATTTAATAACTTTAAAGTTTTGGTACAAAATGCTTCATTTAAGTGGAAGGTACCAAAAGGGGCATGCCAATAACGGTCACGTTTTTTTTTGGACTCTAGATACTATAAAAGCATTACACCGTACAAAATTTCAAGTGTTTGTATTCACTGGTATTAATGTTAAAATCGGTTAATTTTTGGTGTAAAATGGTCCATTTGTGTGGGAGGTACCAAAAGGGACGTGCCAATGACAGCCACTTTTCTCTAGACTTTAGGTACTATAAAAGCATTATACTGTACAAAATTTCATGTATTTGTGTGCACTGGTATTAAAATTATAAGCTGGTAACATTAAGTACAAAATGGTCCATTTGTGTGGGAGGTACCAAAAGGGGCGTGTAAATAGGGACCACTTTTCTCTGGACGCTAGGTACTATAAAAGCACTGTACAAAATTTCAAGTATTTGTATGAACTGGTATTAAAGATATAAGCAGTTAACTTTTGGTGCAAAATGGTCCATTCGTGTGGGAGGTACAAAAAGGGAGTGGCCACTTCGCGTGTTAGCGACTAACAAACTAATACTATGTGTGAAATTTCAGAAGATTCGAGTAAGCAGTATAGAAGGCATTCAAGAATCAATATTTCACTAAAAGTTAACCCTTTGTGGGGGAGGTACTAGAAGGAGTGGGCCAATATGGCCCATCTTCGAACTTAGCCGGAGATAGAGCCAAATATTACCGCATACCAAATTTGAAGTCAATCGGTTACTCCTTTCGAGAGTTATCGTGCGCACCAGCCAGCAGACAGAGAGACAGACGGACGGACGGACGGACCTTTCTCAAATTACTTAAAATGACCCAAAACGGATTTCCGCCGAACATACTTAGGGTCTTAGGTCACTCCTTCGATGTGTTACACTTTTGGCTCGTAGCAAATGATATATACCCTCCTCTCTAAGGTGAGGGGATAAAAACATGTTGAAATCACATATCTAATTCATTTCATCGAAAATAGCTATAACATACAATCATTGCGTTTAAGCTATATGTTCCTTTCCTATTGTAATAGAGATACTCATCGTCTGTGGGTTTCGACATATTTATGTGACTACCGTCTATGCATCCAATTATGACGGGTATCTGGTATTTTGAAATGAAGTGCAATTTTGAGTTCGTCTTCTCGTCAGGCCTCATTCTTAGTTTTATGAAATGTGGACATATCTTACTATCGAGAGCATTCAGAACTCTCCATAGAATAATTGAAACGGTGCAATTGAAAATCCAGGTATTATTTTCTTTTGTTTATTTTTTTGGCTTTAATAAGTTTATTTATTTTCAGTACCGCCAATCAGAATCTGGAGTCGAACCGATATTGTTAACTGCGGTGGGTGAAACAGCTGTTTCTGATTTCTATGCTGCCATACTTTTGATAGTGTTTTTCGGTTTTCATTTTCTTTCGGTTTCATGAAAACGTACAAGAGCTGTATAAGCAAAAGTATTATACAGCTCTATTACGCCTATACATAAATCTGGTTCTCGGGCTAATATATCCAACTATAGGCCGATATCAAAACTGGCCAATGTATCAAAAATATTTGAGCACTTAGTTTTTGATAGAATATCTGCAATTACAAATAAATTCTTATCGGAATCTCAACATGGATTTATGAAAAATCGTTCTACAATTTCCAATTTGCTTGTTTTTACGAATTTTTGTCTAAATAGCTTTGAGGCTGGGTCTCAAGTTGATACTATATATTTTGATTTCTGTAAAGCGTTCGATAAGGTTTCTCACTTTATATTGCTGCTAAAGCTAGCTAAAATGGGATTTCATTCCTCAATTTTAAAATGGTTGGAATCCTATCTAGCTAATCGACAATGCTTTGTATCTATTAATAACGCAAAATCAAATTCCTATATTGCTAGTTCAGGTATACCCCAGGGAAGTGTATTGGGCCCGCTTTTATTTATATTGTTTTTAAATGATATAGTTTCATGTTTTGAATCATTAAAATGTCTAATTTATGCAGATGATATAAAGATTTTCTTGAATGTTAAAAATGTTAGTAACGTTAATTCTCTACAAATGGATATAAATCGGCTATGTTCTTGGTGTGTTTCGAACCACTTACCGTTGAATATTTCTAAATGTTTTCATATCTCCTTTGGGAGACGTTTCAATATGTTAAACTCCATTTACTACATAAATAACCAACAACTGCTGAATGTGGATAGCATTCTGGATCTTGGCGTTGTTTTCGACAATAAGCTAACTTTCCAATTACACATCGACTTCATAATGCCCAAGGCTTATTCTATGCTTGCTTTTGTCAAGAGAAATAGTAAAGAATTTACTAACCCATATACACGTAAATTACTTTATGTAACGTTTGTGAGATCTAAATTGGAATATGGGTCCATAATTTGGAACCCACTGTATGATGTACATAATAGTCGAATTGAACGTCTGCAAAAGAAATTCTTGAAGTTTGCTTTGGTATCTGTGCCATTTGGATCACCTCTTCCTACTTATGAAGCCAGATGTAGGCTGATACATCTGGAAACGCTTAAAAACCGTAGGTCTAAATGCTCGGTTTTGTTTATATATAAATTAATTAATGGATTTATAGATTGTTCCTCACTTCTTAGTCTTATTGGCTTTAACATTCCAGTTAGATCACTACGCTATAATGCCTATTTTTATATCCCTTTTCATAGGAGTAACTACTCTTCTTTTGAACCTGTTTTAAGGTCTTTAAAAGAGTTTAACAATATTAATAAACAATGTAATTTAGATTTTTCATACTCTTTAAAAACATTTTGTGAAACCTTAGATTTAATTTATTTTTAATTGCTAGTCTGTAAGGATTGTAATCCATAGACTGAATAAATAAATAAATAAATAAATAAATAAAACGATGGCTCATTCAAAGACAAATAGAATATAAGAAGACATTCCTTCAGGCCGAAACGTCAAAATCTATCAGTTACGAACGAATAGGAATGAACTGTCACACGCGAAAAAACAGTATTCCGCGAACATTGATTGAACTTTTTTTGCACTTATCGATTCATATTAATTTTTTAATTGTGACAATTACAAAAAATTCGGGAAAAACGGTCTGAAAATCCGCGAAAAACCTCACTCGTTGGAATCAAATTCCTATTCGTTCGTAACTGACAATTACTCGCTACAGGAAGGAATGTCTTCTTATATTCTATTTGTCTTTGGGCTCATTGGCCAAAAACGGGAGATAAATATACTTCATAATTTTCATATATTTTTTCAAACGATTATATGAAAAAATACAAAGTGAAATGAAAGTCATCAAAGCACTCATCTAAATTTCCGATTGAAGTATAATCTTACCTCGGAAGTATTCCCTGACAACAGAGAAATAAAAGGTCCGCCAAATAACTTTTTTTTTTGAAAACATCGCGCAAAACATCGAGTGTAGCTTCGGCTGTGTGACACGTAGCGCCGTCCTGTTGAAACCAAATGTTGCCAATATCCTCCTCTTCAATTTTTGTGAACAAAAATTCGTTCAACATGGCCCGGTAACGATCGCCATTGACTGTAACGGCCACTTGCTAATTTTCGAAGAAAATGGCCCAATTATGCCTCTGGACCAAAATCCGCACCAAACAGTGACTCGTTTTGGGTGTATCGGCTTTCCAATGTATGCGTGCGGGTTTTCTGTGCCCCAAATGCGACAATTTTGCTTGTTTACATACCCGCCAAGATCAATATGAGCTTCATCTGAAAAGATGATTTTTTTTGGCAAAATCGGCATCTTCTGTAAGTCGATCGCTCCCAGCGTTGTTCAAGCGTATACACAACCATATTCGTTCAGCGGAAGGATACAACTAATTATCTGTTTTTCAGATTCCAGAACTCCATTCTTTGTTAGATTATAATCATTAATTAGCTGTAAAATATTGTATTTGAAGAATTTGTGAACATTAAAACAGAATTTATGGGAATTGATTGACCCACTGAATTTGTAAAGTTTGCACGGGAGTTATCGGAATGGGTTTGACAAATACGTAATTTTTTCTATGAACAGAAGGTGCTGAATATACATAGCACCGCACCAAGGTTATTATTGGTTATCGTTGGTATTATGGTTACGACCATTTGTGTGGAAGGTACCTGACCTGAAAGAAGCTACGATGTATGAATTGACAGAAAATGCAAATAAAAATAATTTCAGATTTTGTACGTATTTAAATTGTAAGTATACTATAACTTTTATTTTATTAATATACCACACTACGCCAGAATACAAGTATATCTTCTATTTTATACATATTTATATATAATTAATTTGTTTTTCTACACACAATTTGTACATAATAATAATAAAAAACACATGCAAGTACATTCTTACATAAATATATTTATGTATGTAGGTATATATGCATCAAAAACTTCTAACATTTGAGGTAACAATGCAATTTTTAAGTACTAAACAGAAAATCGAACTAAAAATGTCTCCTTCAAATATTATTATCTTTCTCAGGGCGCACATGAGTTCCACAATTACTTTGGAGAAAATATTCATGTTTCTGTAATTTCTTATTCGATTCATTTGTATCCAATAGATCCTCAGCTTGGGTAATATCTTGTTTTATGCAGGCTACGAGATCGTCTAAACTTTTGAAATTCTCTTCGGGCCGCAAGTAACCAACAATACAAACTTTTAAGATACTGCCGTATAAATCCCGATTGAATGGATGTAAAATGTGGGTTTCCTGCAACAACAAAAAAATTTAATTGAATTGGTCGTTCATAAGAGACAATCAGTAAATAGACTGGTTGATTTTTTTTAATAAGGTGTTGTCTTTCAACATATCTTGTTATTAGCAGAGTTATTAATTACATTTATAATTTCAAATGAAAAAATTTAGCAAATTAAGCAAAAATTATGGCTGTTTTATTATTTTCCAGAAAAAAATCAACCCGATATTAGAAAGTGAAATAACGTAATATTTCAACTGTACGAAAATATTAAATAGTTTTATATAAGGTGATCCATTTCGAGGTTCCCTACTTTTTTAAAGAAAAAACACAGAAAATTCAAATTGATTATTATCATTTCAAAGAACATTCTTTGGCATTTATTTTTTGAAGATTATGTCTATCAAATGTTGGCCGCGGCTACGTCTCAGATGGTCCATCAATTGAGTCCAATTTTCGATGACTCGTTCGAGCATTTCGACAGGTAGCAGGCGAATGACACGCGTAAACGTTGTTCAGGCGTAAGTCTTTCCATGATGAAATGCCAAACAATACTTAACAAAAACAACATGACAGCATGACACGACTCACATGTGATCTGTCAAAAAAATTCTATTGAAAAAAGTATCGCTACTTGGATCACCCGTTATAACATAACACAAATTAATCTGTCAATTTGTTGTCAAAACGTTGTTCAGGCGTAAGTCTTTCCATGATGAAATGCCTACCAATACTTAACAAAAATAACATGACACGACTCACACGTGATCTGTCAAAAAAGGCTATTGAAAAAAGTATCTACTTGGATCACCCTATATATGTAATTATTGTCCCATTTGGGAGCTTAAAAATTCTAATTTATGGCTTCTATTTTCTTTTTAATTTTTTTGATTTAAAAAGATTTTTTTCCTATGTTTTATGTTTAACACTTTTTTAATTTTGTAAATTGTAGTAGCAATTATAATGTAGCAAACTGCGATTGCTTTTATTGCTTAAATAGTTTTTAAGTCCTTTGTCTAGAATTAGGTATAATTTTGTCGACACTGTAGTAGAAACTTTAAGTATCAAACTTACAGTTAAATTATTAGCGTAAACTAGTTATTTTTGAAAAAAAATTTAATTTACCTTCAATTGACCTACTGGCTTTAAATTACATTAATAAAGTTAAATGAAAAAATGATGGACTTTATCAAACATAATACAAAATTTAAATGTGGACGTTTGTAAACAACCTGTTATTTCCGAATATATCTACGATGTTATGGCTAAAAAGCCACATAATTGTTGAAACAAAACTTTCACATTTAAAGAAAAATTATTGAATATTTCTAAAATTGATAGCAAATTCACATCAGTTATGATGAAAATTTACTATATGAAATAATGACAGATCTTGGAAAAATTAAAATTTCTTGCCTTGATTTGCTAAAATACAGAAAACCAAATTGCCTTTTTAACTGTTCTTTCATGAACTCTAGTAGAAACTCACAACTGCTTATAGGGCGCTATAATGGTAGTATTTTAAGTCGTTCTTTTCACAATCGAGTGTCGCGGTTATGGAATACTCTACCATCTTATTTAAAATGCTTTTCCGTCAGTCCTTGTAGTTTCAAAAAAGCCTTAACACGTTACTACTCGATGTCAAATAATTAACATCTAGACGTAACTCAATTCGCTTTATTGTTTTAAATTTTTTAATAGCCTAACTTTTACTTCTTGCGTTCAAATGTAGTATGTCGCCTCGCTGACAATAATTTTCATTAGGTTTCACATCTTGTTTTGGTTTAGGATAATGTCCGTCCATCCGTCTGTCTGTCTGCTGCCTAGTGCGCACGATAACTCGCGAAAGGAGTAACAGATTGACTTCAAATTTGATATGCGGTAATATTTTACTCTATCTCCGGCTGAGCTCGAAGATGGGCCATATTTCGTTTACTCATTCTAGTTCCTCATCAACAACGATTTAACATCTAGTGAAATATTGATTCTTTAATAACTTCTATACTAATTACTCGAATCTTCTGAAATTCCACACATGGTATTAGTTTGCTAGTCGATAACATTTCATGGAAATTTGACGAAGTTAACGTTAATTCGAGCAAAAAAGGTAAATTTTTATGATTTTTTGTGACAAAACGGTTAAAATTTGTTGGTACATTAAAGTATAACTTTCAAAGTTTATTGTGTAAAATGTTCATAAAAAAATATTAAAAAATATGACAACGACAGCATTCATGCGGAAGTTGAATTGCGGTGCCCATCATAACCCGATGCCGGATCTGCGGAAATTAAAAACTTAAATTTATTTAGTTAAATAATCATTATAGCCAGGTAACGCTATAGGTTTTTCAAAATTTACATTTTTCAATTTTTGGGAACACTGAAGTGAAAAATGCGATTTTTGCGAGAAAAAATCGACTAATTGATTGTTGTTAAACAAAAAAATTAACAAATTTAAAAAAATCGCCAGCATTGTAATTTATGTAAAGAAATAGTGTTAAAAATTTCAAAAGGATCGGTTCAGTAGTTTTTGAGTTATGAGGGGCGGCATCGTCTTTGAAAACATGGGTTGTGGGAAAAAGCTTTAAAGTTTTTCTGATATACTGAGTCGCGGTTGCTTAGACTACTGTATCTTTGTCAGGTTTGCTCCGAATTACCTTAAATTTTTACACAATATACTTGAAAGATTCTCTATTCAGAAAAAAAATAAAAATATATAGTGAGTAGCACGACTTTAGAATTCATTACCTAATGAAATGAAAAATTTTAGCATTTCACTCCCTACACTCTTCTGTAGACTTCTTCACCACTTTCAATAACATTTTTATTTGTTGTTATGCAAAACTGCGCTTAATTAAAGTAACGAAAAAACCTGGAATTAATGTTTATATTTTATGAAACAGCTTATAAATGTTTCCTTTTATTAGGATTAAACTTAAAACTGAGAAGCTATTTAATTATCCTAAATACTTTTCTGTATACCAAATCTGTATTTTTAATATTTATTCCTTATACAATTACTTAGTTTTAAACAAATCATTATATACCAACGAGTAGTTTTTTACCCTAGGTTGAAAAGCTTATGGCGAATTCTTTTCTGCAAAAAAGTGCAACACTTGCATTGCCCTTTTTCCGAAAACTGCACTATAATATCGCTTTTTTGAAATTTTGAAATTTTAGTTGTGCTAAATTCGAGTAACTTAATTACCAAATTTCAAAAAAATATCACAATAGTGCAATGAAATAGGGCAATGAAAATGTTGCACTTTTTTGCAGAAAAGAATTCGCCATTAGTTATATGCATATTGTAATTTATGTTTAATTGGCCAGACGGCTTTGAATTACAAGTTTGTACGAAATAAATGAAAATGAATGAAATGAAAGGTTCTCTATTCAGAAAAAAATAAAAAAAAAGTTTATTGACGTTACCCCCTTAACATAAGGATACTCATCATGCAACATTTTAGTAAATATCGGTTTATATGTATTTCCGATCTACACTTTAAGCACATGAATATTTGGGCAAATGGGCGGACTAGCGGGTTATACAAACAAATGTACATTAAAAATGTAACAGAAGGGATAACATATGGCTATACATATTTTGACCATGCTGACACCAGTGGTGGTAGCCATATTATTAAATATGGAAATATTCCAACTTCGGAGTACACGCTTCTGTTCCAAGAACGATATAAAGGAAACCCTTGGAGAATTACTTCTCTCGAAGCAGTCGTCCGTACTTCACATCACATCCTTTCCACTCGTCGTCGATCCTTTCAAATCGTCGACATTTTTAATTGGTGTCTTAGAGAAAAAAATCTTCGGAGAAAATGACTCGGTAAATAACATATAAATAACAAAAATAAAAAACTGCGATACTATTTTTCATGTAGGTCTTGGCGAGGAAAACAGCGCTTGTTCTGTAAATTTTGCCGGACACCGATTTTCTTCTTTTTCCACTTAAACGCCAATAACTTTGTAATTATTGACCAATTTTCAATTTCCAAACAAATTTGGAGAGAAGAAACATTCGAACATATATATGTTGTCTATATAACAATTTAGAAATAATAATCATTTAGTTTTAATGAAACTTTAACAACTCAGTCAATTGCAAATGGAGACTAATTGCATTTTTCCCTTCAAAATATACTATATACTTATGTAAATCAATTAATCGAGAGGTTATAGGCGTTTACGTGTAAAGAAGGCAAGAAAATCGTTCCGTAAATCTGGATTTTGACAGTTCCCGGGGAATTAAAAAAAAAAAGTTCATGTTTTACTAGACAAAACTTACAGGAAAAATAATATCGCGTAATTTTCATCTGAACTTGAGTTTATTTGGTCGCACTGTGTAATCAATATTACAATAAAACCCATTGTGGGGAGGTACTAGAAGGAGTAAACAAATATCATCTTTGAACTTAGTCGGAGATAGAAAAAAATATTAACACACCAAATTAGAAGTCATTTAAAAATAAACTCGCACTGTGCAATATACATAGTTTTTTAATTTATGAAGTCACCTTGGTTTTTTTATTTGAAATATGGCATTTTTTGGATTACTAATAAGTATAAAATAATATAAAATTGAAATCATAATTGCACTGAAAACAAAAACGAAGCTCATCTAAAAATGATCGCTCGGATATCAGAAAGATTTAATTTTCATATATGAAAAATTATCTGGGATATGTATTATTCCTGAGAAAAGAATCTGAACTACATACATAGTACACGTATTGAATTGGCTAATTGGCATGCCTTAACAAAACTTTCCTATATATTGAGATGTTACGCACTTTCCGAAATGAATAATATATTTTGTAAATTTTGATTGACATTGCGAAAACAGTTATAACAACACCACTTACCATACTCTTCTCTTTATTGACATAAAATGGATTCCAGCCAATACTCATGACCATTTTATAAACTGGACCATTATCAACATTAGCCCAGCCATAATAAACTCCAGGTTGTATAGCATCAGGTAAAGATTTGACAACCTCCAACGGATAATTTGCTACAAAAAAAAATTAACAATAACATTATTCTAAAGCCTGGCCAGACTTAGATTCTCTCTTGCTCACTCACCTGTGGGTATACCCAAATCTTTTGAACCTCTGCCAAATCCAGAAACGATTTCGCCACAAGCAAAGAAAGGCAAATTATTTAACATTTTCTTTAGAGATTGCGTGGAAAAGTTGGTACGGCAGCTTCGATTGACGAGGCAAAAGTGGCGACGGTTAATTAATGAAACCAAAACCATAGATAACAATGAAGAGGGGCAATGACGTTGTTTCGTCGTTATTGATGATTTGTTAATATAACACTAGTAATTGATTGTCATCGATGTGTTTGTTGTGTATGTTATAAAATATCGATATAGTGTAGACACAATAGACTAATTAACACATACACAAGTTGTAATTAATACATCGTACGTATTACATTTAACGCAGGCTCTTCAGCATACCTGGACGGTCGATATTGTACGAAATTTTATAACATTACAAATCTCAGGATTATAACGAATTTCTCTTTCAACTATTTTATTCTAAATTTCCTGAATTTTTGCTCGATTTATTAGCATATTGTGACGTCAGAAATGTCAAAAACATATGTTATTTATAATATTGCCATGATACAATAATAGAAGGTAAAATCACTTGCCCAACAACAAAACTTGGATATAAGTCCGAATTTACACTAGGCAAGTTTTTTCAGCAGCTTATCATCAAATTCTCTTTTAAACTTGCACGAAGAACTCAAAACGTTCAGGGAGAGTTTTTTCCTCCCTCTTGCCGACTGCCCCTCTCTCCAACAAAACGCCGATAATCTGCTGAACATTCAGCCAGTGTAAATCCGGACTAACCATGTGCCGTATTTTCCTACAATAATCTGTCAAAATAGGCAGCCGAGTCCAACATCTGACCAACAATTGGTTGTCAAATAATTTTTTTGTTTGAAATATCCCTCTCGTGCATTCTTCGATATATGAGCATTCATTCTTAGTAAGAGTCTATCGATTTTGGAACCAATTACCTAATCTACACAAACTATTCTCTTAGGGCATCTCTTAAATACCGGTGAATTGCGTCAAAGTGTTGTTGTATGCACAGAAAACAATAGGATGAAATTTTCGAGTTTGACAGACGCCGGACGCATTCACCAGTATTTAAGAGATACCCTTACTCCTATTCTTCATAGTCACGATTTACACTAGCTGAAGGCTGAGTTAGCCAAACGTAACGCCCCCGTAGCGTACCGAATCAGCTGAAAACGAATCGTAAACGAACGCAGAATCTGCTGAAATTGATAATGATAAATAAGTAATAAAATATTAAAATAAGAGCAAGAAAATATAAAATAATATAAGGATTTAACAATTTTAGTTTTGAATGTCTGAGACAATGGCACGTTTTCAAGTTTTAATTGCTCCAGCTGGCAACGTTACGACTGCACCAAAGCTAAGATACGGTTAAAGGCCCAACTATAATAGGCGTATTTTCGTTACACCATAAGTGCTTAATTTGTATGGGGAGCTAAGCACTTTTAAGCACTATTAGTTCCCGATGTAGTTTGGTGCTTGTGTTCATGTCTTAACCGAGTATGATGTTGCCAGATTGGGCACCCTATATTTAGCAATATGGCATCCCATTTTTGGAGAGATTTTATCAATTATTGTGAATTAACGGGAAGAAGAAGAAAAAAAATGGGAAATTACTTTAATATTTGCAAAACGAGTGTAAACAATTGAACATAGAATAGTAAATATATGTTTTATAAATACTTTTCACGAATTTTTTGTCTGTTTCGCACTGTTCTTTCTTCGCAACTCATGACACCATTGCTACCAGATAGTGAAAATCCGCCACTTATTGCTTATGTGCCAGTTAGTGGAAGTCAGTTGTTTTCGTTGCAAAGTGCTAAACTAAAAGTGCTAGCTTGTAACGAAAACATGCCTAATATGCATAAGCAACTGTGCGAATGCATGAAATCGTATGTGCCAAACTATAATGTATTTAAGTGAACTTTTCGTTAAGTTCTCTCAGTTCCCATTTGCTTAAGCAGGGTGCGAAACTTAAGGCCCAACTATAATATGCATAAGCTAACTTAAGTAATTCCGTACGGAACGTGCGTTCAGTTTCGCACCGTGCTTAAGCAAATGGGTACTGAGAGAGAGCTGAGAGAACTTAACGAAAAGTTCACTTAAGTACATTATAGTTTGGCACATACGATTTCATGCATTCGCACAGTTGCTTAAGCTAGCTTATGCATATTATAGTTGGGCCTTTAACGCACATTCCGTACGGAATTGCTTATGCATATTATAGTTGGGCCTTAAGTTTGCCTAAAGGCATCCCTACACACATCAGTTTTGTCCTACAACATGTGTGATCCATTGATTTATCCACAGTGTAAAGAGCTGCATGATGAGTTTTCATGGATGTTGGACGAAAATCAAAACGATTTTGATATTTTAATGTTGGCTCATGCAAATCCAAAGTGTAATGGCAGGTATGACAACATTTCGTCAGTTCAAAAGAAACATTGTGGTGGAAATACGAAAAGAGAACAAAGTGCCGCCGGCAAAAAGGCGATTGATTAAGTAAAGACGCGTAAAATTAAAATGGAAATAGATCGGCAATTTTGGTTGGATTTTCTGAACTATAAATAAAATAAATATCGCTTAATTTTAATAGGCCATTTCTTGTGGAAGATAAATATGTACATAAATATTTTTCGTAGATTTTTTAAGCTTTTTTATTTAAAGAACACCTTCCTTCCATTTCCTTCAAAAATATACAGAATTTGTTTCTGTCTCTCCCAAACATACTTTTTGATAGGCAATACTTGTAAAAGTAATTAAGAAATCAAAAACAATATAATTTAAGAAGACATTTCTTCCTGTAGCGAGTAACTGTCAGTTACGAAATATTGTAACATAGCAATCATAGAAATTGTATTGTAGAACAACAATCATAGCATTTTGAGTTTTGTGTAATTTTATGTTGTTTGATATTATTTTTTTATTCTCTTGTAAACTGTTCTGTGAATAACTTGTCAAATATTTTCTCTTTAAATTTTGTCAAATATTTTTTCTTTAAATAAACATTTTAATAAACCAACGAAATCTATAATAGGTTATGGGCGATAAAAAAGATAACGTTGGCATACCGCAATTTAACGGTCGCGGTTATGACGAGTGGCAATTTCGCGTTAAAATTCATTTTGAAAATTTGAATTTGGAGGATGTTTTAACGGGCTTACCTCCAACTGAAGCTGCCGCTAAGAGTGATTTTTTAAAGAAGGATCGAAAAGCAAGAGACAAATTGGTATCGTTTGTGAGCAATGAGTGCCTGGGATACATACGTGAAAAGACAACAGCCAAAGAAATGTGGGAAAGTCTGGAGAATGTATTCGCGAAGAAGTCAATTATAAATCAGGTCTTGACAAGGAAACAAATCATGAATTTACGCCTAAAAGAAGGGGAATCCGTAGCAGAACATCTAATGAAATTCGAAAATCTGATCAGAAATCTCAAGATGGCCGGTGCATCGGTTGGAGATAGTGATGTCCTCACACAATTGTTCATGACCTTGCCTGAGAAGTTTGACCCATTAATAACAGCTCTACAAAATTTGGATGAGGCTCAATTATCCTACAATATGGTAAAGGAGCGACTGCTGTTGGAAGAAACAAAAATGGCACATCGGTTCAAACTCCAGCAAAGACTGCATTCGCAGGACGAAAGAACTTCAAAAGGAAATTCCAAGGACGATGTTATAAATGCAACAAATTCGGACATAAGGCGAATGAGTGTCGCCAAGGTGAAGCTAGAAGTGCAGCAAAAGACAATAAGTCGACGAAAGAAAACAATGTAAAATCAGTTTGTTTTATGGCAGACACAGGCCATTCATCCATCGGTAAGTCATACGTTAAATTTAAATTGGATTCTGGTGCAAGCGATCATTTGGTGAATGAGAAATGGTATTTCGAATCTATGGCTAAACTGGCTACCCCTGTCGAAATAAGAATTGCTAAACATAACCAATCCCTGATTGCAAACCAAAAAGGAGTTATAAAAGGTCGTAGCAACAAAAATTTTGAAACTATACTGAAAGATGTGCTATACGTGCCAGAATTAAGAGATAATTTGCTATCGGTGAAAAAGATGACGTCAGCCGGTATTGAAGTACGATTTTGTTAAGACAGAGCCTACATAATGGTAATGAACAAATAGCAACGGCATACATACGGGGAAGTCTATACGAGGTCAGTTTTAGCATTCATCAAACTGAGGCAAATTTATCGAATGTTGAAAAGAATGAGCTATGGCACAAACGATATGCGCACATTGGTACATCCTCGTTTAATGAATTAGTCAATAAAGGAATGGTATTAGGGTTGGACGTAAAACCGGAGAAGGCCGAATTCTGTGACATTTGCATTGAGGGGAAACATTGCCGTGACCCTTTCAACAAAACTCGTGAGAAGTCTTCTAGACCTCTGGAGAGAATTCACTCCGATGTTTGTGGCCCAATGGACCCTGTGGCTTGGGATGGTTCGAGGTATTTTGTTTCGTTTATTGACGACTATACTCATTTCTCTGTAATTTATACTATCGAAAGGAAGTCATTTGTTTATAAAAAGTTCGTTGAGTATGGAGCCATGGCATGTGCAAAATTTGGAACATCAATTTCGAAATTAACCGTGGATCAAGGTCGCGAATATGGATCAAATGAACAGAAGAATTGGTACAAAATGAAGGGTATTCAATTAGAGGAATCAATTGCCTACTCTCCTCAACAGAACGGCGTGGCAGAAAGGTTCAACCGAACGCTGTTAGAAAAGGTGAGAACCATGCTTTTGGAATCGAATATGCCAAAGAATATGTGGAACGAAGCCGCTCTGACCGGGGTGTATTTGATTAACCGAAGTCCAACAAAATCCATATCAGCAGACGTTACACCAGCTGAAATGTGGTACGGGAATAAGCCAAATGTAAGTACACTCAAGGTTTTTGGTTGTAAGGCATATGCTTGGGTGCCAAAACAAAAGCGCAAGAAACTTGATGCCAAAAGTCAGAGGCTGGTTATGCTCGGTTATGTTCCAAACGGTTATAAATTGTGGGACATGAAGGCAAGAAAAATTGTCACCTCCAGGGATGTAAAATTTGATGAAAACTCCTTTCCATATAAAGAAGAGATCCTCCCCGAAACCTCCACTCGAATAATAAGGAGTAACATGCAAGAAGGGGATATTGAGGATTGTGTGCCTGTTACTACAAATGATGATGACGAACTCTTGTTTCCAGATATGAATAATGAAAATAACGCAAATATTGAGAGCAGTGAACATTATTCTACAAGTGAAGACACACCTGAAGTCGGCGAAGAGGTTGCGCCTAGAAGAAGCGAAAGAGAACGAAATCTTCCAAGCAAGTTTTTGGGGTTCAAGTTAGGGTTTTCCGCCTATGCTAAAGAAGAAGACTTAGTGGATATCCCAGAAAAATATTCGGACATAGCTGCCCGAGATGACGCTAATATGTGGCTTCAAGCTATAAATGATAAGCTGAAAGCAATGGAAGCGAATAAAGTCTGGAAAATTGAAAAACCTCCCGAAAAGACTAAATTACTGAAATCAAAGTGGGTATTCAAGATTAAATGTGATGAAGACGGAAAACCATTGAGATATAAAGCCCGATTAGTTGTGAAAGGTTTTCTGCAAAAGAAAGGCGTGGATTATAATGAGGTATATGCTCCCGTTGCAAAACTTTCGACTCTTCGTGTTGTATTAGCTATCGCAGTGAATAAAGGCTTAATTTTTTACCAACTGGACGTCAAAACTGCCTTTCTGAATGGAGAATTAAAAGAAGAAATATTTATGCAAGTACCAGAAGGCATTGTTGCAAATAATAATATGGCTTGTCGTCTCCTAAAATCTCTTTACGGATTAAAGCAATCGCCGAAGTGTTGGAACGACACACTCAATAAATACTTCCTTACTTTGGGTTTCATCAGATCGAAACATGACTATTGCTTATACACAAAATTTATTAATGGACAAGTACTTTATATCATTCTGTACGTGGATGACTTACTTATTGCTGCTAGTAATTCTAATTTAATCGAAACTTTAAAAACGCAATTAAAAATCAAGTTTGAATTATCGGAAAGCGGTGAACTTAAACATTTTTTAGGAATTAAGTTTGAATATACTGAATCAGCTATAATTTTATCTCATGGAACAAATATTTCCCGAGTTTTAGAAAGATTCTCTATGCAAGACTGCAATCCGGTAAAAAGTCCTATGGAAAAAGGATTGAAGTTGCACGTGAATCCAAACAAAGATGTATGCAATAAACCCTACAGAGAATTGATTGGCAGCATAATGTATATAATGCTATGTGTTAGACCAGATATCTGCTACCATGTAGGATATCTCGGTCGCTTTCAACAACACCCCTCAGAGGATCATTGGCAATCAGCTAAAATAATTTTAAGATACATTAAAGGGACATTGAAGACCAAATTGAATTATGAAAAGGCAAATAACGAAACCCCTTTAATTGGCTTCGCCGATGCAGATTGGGCCAGTGATGAAATCAAAGTGGGTATTCAAGATTAAATGTGATGAAGACGGAAAACCATTGAGATATAAAGCCCGATTAGTTGTGAAAGGTTTTCTGCAAAAGAAAGGCGTGGATTATAATGAGGTATATGCTCCCGTTGCAAAACTTTCGACTCTTCGTGTTGTATTAGCTATCGCAGTGAATAAAGGCTTAATTTTTTACCAACTGGACGTCAAAACTGCCTTTCTGAATGGAGAATTAAAAGAAGAAATATTTATGCAAGTACCAGAAGGCATTGTTGCAAATAATAATATGGCTTGTCGTCTCCTAAAATCTCTTTACGGATTAAAGCAATCGCCGAAGTGTTGGAACGACACACTCAATAAATACTTCCTTACTTTGGGTTTCATCAGATCGAAACATGACTATTGCTTATACACAAAATTTATTAATGGACAAGTACTTTATATCATTCTGTACGTGGATGACTTACTTATTGCTGCTAGTAATTCTAATTTAATCGAAACTTTAAAAACGCAATTAAAAATCAAGTTTGAATTATCGGAAAGCGGTGAACTTAAACATTTGTTAGGAATTAAGTTTGAATATACTGAATCAGCTATAATTTTATCTCATGAAACAAATATTTCCCGAGTTTTAGAAAGATTCTCTATGCAAGACTGCAATCCGGTAAAAAGTCATATGGAAAAAGGATTGAAGTTGCACGTGAATCCAAACAAAGATGTATGCAATAAACCCTACAGAGAATTGATTGGCAGCATAATGTATATAATGCTATGTGTTAGACCAGATATCTGCTACCATGTAGGATATCTCGGTCGCTTTCAACAACACCCCTCAGAGGATCATTGGCAATCAGCTAAAAGAATTTTAAGATACATTAAAGGGACATTGAAGACCAAATTGAATTATGAAAAGGCAAATAACGAAACCCCTTTAATAGGCTTCGCCGATGCAGATTGGGCCAGTGATGAAATCAAAGTGGGTATTCAAGATTAAATGTGATGAAGACGGAAAACCATTGAGATATAAAGCCCGATTAGTTGTGAAAGGTTTTCTGCAAAAGAAAGGCGTGGATTATAATGAGGTATATGCTCCCGTTGCAAAACTTTCGACTCTTCGTGTTGTATTAGCTATCGCAGTGAATAAAGGCTTAATTTTTTACCAACTGGACGTCAAAACTGCCTTTCTGAATGGAGAATTAAAAGAAGAAATATTTATGCAAGTACCAGAAGGCATTGTTGCAAATAATAATATGGCTTGTCGTCTCCTAAAATCTCTTTACGGATTAAAGCAATCGCCGAAGTGTTGGAACGACACACTCAATAAATACTTCCTTACTTTGGGTTTCATCAGATCGAAACATGACTATTGCTTATACACAAAATTTATTAATGGACAAGTACTTTATATCATTCTGTACGTGGATGACTTACTTATTGCTGCTAGTAATTCTAATTTAATCGAAACTTTAAAAACGCAATTAAAAATCAAGTTTGAATTATCGGAAAGCGGTGAACTTAAACATTTTTTAGGAATTAAGTTTGAATATACTGAATCAGCTATAATTTTATCTCATGAAACAAATATTTCCCGAGTTTTAGAAAGATTCTCTATGCAAGACTGCAATCCGGTAAAAAGTCCTATGGAAAAAGGATTGAAGTTGCACGTGAATCCAAACAAAGATGTATGCAATAAACCCTACAGAGAATTGATTGGCAGCATAATGTATATAATGCTATGTGTTAGACCAGATATCTGCTACCATGTAGGATATCTCGGTCGCTTTCAACAACACCCCTCAGAGGATCATTGGCAATCAGCTAAAAGAATTTTAAGATACATTAAAGGGACATTGAAGACCAAATTGAATTATGAAAAGGCAAATAACGAAACCCCTTTAATAGGCTTCGCCGATGCAGATTGGGCCAGTGATGAAATTGATAGAAAGTCCGTGAGTGGTTATTTATTTAAGGTATTTGGATGTGCAGTGTCATGGGCAAGTAGAAAGCAGCAGACTGTTGCCACCTCTTCGACCGAAGCTGAATACGTTGCATTAAGCTCAGCAGTGTCAGAAGGTATATGGCTGCGTGGTTTACTTCAAGATTTGAAAGTCATTACAAATGAACCGGTAACAATTTATGAAGATAACAATGGGTGTATTTGTATGGCTTCAAATGTCGAAAGCAAGAAATCGATGCACATAGACATCAAACACCACTTTATACGGGATTACATCGAAAAAGGAATTATCAAGGTTGAACCTATAGGAACAAATGCTCAATTAGCAGACATCTTTACGAAGACTTTGGACACTACCAGATTTAATGAACTTTGTAAATGTATAGGCTTATATGATTGAGAAGGGGTATTGTAACATAGCAATCATAGAAATTGTATTGTAGAAAAGCAATCATAGCATTTTGAGTTTTGTGTAATTTTATGTTGTTTGATATTATTTTTTTATTCTCTTGTAAACTGTTCTGTGAATAACTTGTCAAATATTTTCTCTTTAAATTTTGTCAAATATTTTTTCTTTAAATAAACATTTGAATAAACCAACGAAATCTATAATACGAAAGAATAGGAATTTGATTCCAACGAGTGAGGTTTTTCGCGGATTTTCAGACCGTTTTCCCCGAATTTTTTGTAATTGTCACAATTAAAAAATTAATATTAATCGATAAGTGCAAAAAAAGTTCAATCAATGCTCGCGGAATACTGTTTTTTCGCGTGTTACAATTCATTCCTATTCGTTCGTAACTGATATATTTTGACGTTTCGGTCTGAAGGAATGTCTTCTTATATTCTATTTGTCTTTGTAAGAAATAACGAAATTGGCATGGCATTTTTTTACTTTTCTCCTCTGTTTCTGCACATATTCCTTTGTATGAAAATATGAAACAAATATACTGAAAGTCAAGTAACATTTGTATCAGTTACACTGAGGGAAAAAAGACGTCGCAAAATAAACACCGTTTGGTACCAATTTATAAACGTAACGTGCATGAAAAGTCGCCACCGATTCGTTCATTAATTATCAACGAAACGGAGGTCATTTTTTGACCGGCATTGTATTACCGCCGTAAGGTTGATGATTATTTGTTCGGCTTTGTGTTGTTCATTGGATTTCTTATTGTCTGTTCTTAGAAGAAGAAACCACGAGCATTTATAAAGACGTGAAAAATTAAAATTAATGACGAAGAAATAGAATTTAATAACCTGTTTGATATTGTGGATGATTCTCTGGGCTATGGAATGAGAAGGATAAGGTGATTGCAAAATCCAGTGACATCTTCCTATTGCAGAAATGTCTATAATCAATAGAAATAGTGTCGGCCTACGAATATTTAACAACCTAAGCTTATAAAAATTTCAATTTTAAAAGTTAAAAATGAGTGTGTATGTTTTTTGTAGAGCACAGGAATTAAATTTTGCAGTACATAAAGGCGAATGATACGAAGGAGACTGCCACCATTAGGCTAACGAGCTGAATTCCGAGCTAAAACAGAGGTAATACTGTGTTGCTGCACATTCGAATGTGTTTTGTTTAGACGTGATTTGCTTAGTGATAAATATGCAAATTTGCAATTATATGTCTGTTGTGTTCACGTTTTATTTACTTATAACATTAATAAATGTATTGAAACACTAATGCTGTTTAAATAGTTTTAAATGAGGAGGGGGAGGGGGTCGGTTTTAGAATGGAAAGTTATCCCAGCGCGTGCTTTATTCGTCCTCAGCAAGTGCTTTAGTCGTCCCCCGCACGTTCTACAGTTGTCCCCAACACTTGATTTAAATTATCCCCAGTTGGTATTCATTTTGCAAAGAAGCATTGTTGATTTTTGAAGCTTTATTCATGCACTGCCTTGCTTGATTTCGTAACATACGGGGTTGGTTCATTATCATAAACGAATTTGCAAAGATTAAGCACGTATGTTCTTTGTTTTTCGCTGGGTGTATTAGTCTAAAAAATCAAAGTTTATTACTCTCAATTTGATGTATCGGTCATCAAGATTGCTACTGCTCCCAATGGGCAGTGGACCACCATTCGAAAAATTTATTAATTTTCAAATAAAAGGTATTTTGTCAAACATATATATTTAAAACATTTCATACAATTAAAAAACGTAGACCTTTCTACAAAACATTATTTTTCTGTATACAAACTTTTTCATTTTACACATTTCATGTTCTCCAGTAAAATGTTCAAATTTGATAATCGGTAACATCAAATATTTGAATTAATGTGTAAATGGCTACCCTATTGGTTATTTACGCCATCTGCAAACTAGATGCAACCTTCAGAACGCCATCTACAAACTAGCTGTGAGGAATTCGTTGTGAATGGATACCGTTGTATCTTGGTATTTATGTATATCTTTGGTGAAACGGCAGAACAGAAAAAATAGAGCTGGGAATGCATAAAATGGAAGAGGCCCAGCCTCTCGCGCAATGAAGTTAACTCAAAATGCCGACAACAAAATGCTTTAGGGCAGACTGGGCCTCCTGATGACGTAGAGTCTTTGGGTTGAGAGCTACTCATCATGTTAAAACCAATATTCAGGTCGTATTTATTTTCTATTTGGGAAATAAATTGTTCATGTCTTATTATTAATATATATGTAGATATATGGACCACTTATTAATGGTGATCCGCCTAGTTTACCATTTGGTGTTGAATAGTTACGTCTGATGATGATATAAACACCAAAATGTGGTTTCAACGGGAAGGCGCTACGGCCACACAACTCATCTAACGAGGGGGTGATGTCAAATGTCCACCGAGATCGTGCGATGCCTTAAGTGGCAGGTCTTTGAGAATAATCTAAAAACCACTGCAGCCATCAAAGCCAACACAACCGTTGATATCGGTAAAATTCAGGGGTCAAAGTTATGGAAAGTGGGAAAAAGCCGTGGCGGACATTTCTAAGAAATATCTCATTTCTAATGACATCAATAGGCCTTTTTAACGAAATTAATAAAGTTATGTGATATCACTCACACACTTTGCATTTAAATGTTAAATAAAATGTAAATTATTTTTAATTTGCGTTAATTCTGTTTGATTGTACACTATTTTTAAAACGCTCACAACAACAGTAAAATGTAAACAAACAATCAAACGTCATCTATGAGTTTGACAGTTCATTGAGCTCTAAAAATGTGACTAGAAAATCAGCTGTCTACCGTACTCTACCTGTTTAATATACCTTGGGCAAGTGATTTTACCTTCTATTATTGTATCATGATTCTGACCTAAATATCGATAATAATCAATAATTGATTCCGGACGATAAATATCGATAATTGCGTAGTTGCTTTAGTACCCGGAAAAACAGTCGGTATCGAGTACTCAAATACTCGATACTTTCCCAACACTATAGTCACTATTCGTACTAAAGAGGAAAATAAAAAGTTTTATTTGTTAAATCAAGATTAAAAAGTGAAAAGTTTTGCGAAAAAGATATTAAAAAAGCTTTACGAAGAACATTACAGGAAGAAGAAATTAAAAGTGTGAGCAAGAATAAAGTTAAAATCGTAAAAATAGTGTGTTAAGAAAAACGGAGTCTCTCTGATCGGAATTCACGGGAACTATGGGTTTTGTCCATGTGTGTATGCGGTGTTGTGTAGTTGAATGTGTGTGAGCGAGTGTGTGTTTGTGTGGGAAAACAAACAGAAAGAACAAAAAACAATGATGGAAATTATTTTTGTTTGGGGGGGAGAATAGAAAATAATTGCGATTTTGTAGTTTTTGCTCTCCCCTTTTGTTGTTGTTGTGAAATGTAAGAAGATGTAAGTGCTGTAAAAAAAACTAACAAGATTGCTTGTTCCGCTTTTTTATTCACAGATGTCGCTCTTCATTTACAAGCAATGCAGCAATTTTTAGATTGTGTTTTTGTTTAAACGTGCATAGATTACCTTATAAATAAATAAAATATACCAAGTGAAACGCTTTTAAAGCGGTGAGAAGAAACTATCATTTTGTGGCCATCATCGAATTTCGGATATTGTGACGGCGGCGATTTTGCAAACGCCGGCAAAGTGGATCCCCGCGGGGGAGGTCTGGGACCCCAGGACTACGCCGGCATGGTGGGCCTGCCGGGCAGTGGTGCTGGGGTTGTACAAAATGGTGGACCCGGCATGGGAGTGCCACCGGTAGGCCCGGGAGGTCATATGTATCCGGGTGTTGGACCCCAAGACAGTAAGTTATTTGTTGAAATTCTCTCCACCCCGCTAAAACCCCTTGTGCAAGTAAACGAATTTAATTACCCCCCTTTGTGTGGTTAGTCCGCGATATTGTACAAATGCCACCACCACCGCCCTCCAATGCTCCCACATCGGCAGATGCTTGTCTTAGTATTGTCCATTCACTGATGTGCCACCGCCAGGGCGGTGAAAGCGAAGGATTTGCCAAACGTGCCATTGAATCGTTGGTCAAAAAACTGAAAGAGAAACGTGATGAATTGGATTCACTTATCACCGCCATTACAACAAATGGGGCACATCCCAGTAAATGTGTGACAATACAGCGTACTTTGGATGGTCGCCTACAGGTGAGTCAGCATATTAATTATTTCCGTTGTTTTGGTTTTTTTTACTCAAAGTTTTTTTTTATTTTCCTGGGGATTTCGGCGTCCTCTTATCAGTGTAAACAATTGATAGTGGTTTGTTTGTATGTGATGTATGTATGTCTCACCGCCGGCCGGTAGTCGCTGGTAGTCACATTTATATTAAATAATTGTGAAATTTGTTTTTGATAGACTAGAAAGATTGTTGTGTATTATGATGATTATGTAGCTCCATGTATAATTTTTGTCGTTAGATATCCACATTCATATATGTATACATACGTACATACATATGTACATATATGTATGCAGTAGTTTTATAAATTTCATTCATTCATTGTAAAAGAGATAAGTTTTTGTTAATACTTTAGTATGAGATGAGCTATGGTTTTATTTGTATTTTCAACCTCGTTCAGTCATAGCATTGAAAATTCAACATTTTTGCCCGTTGTAATGACAAATTTTATTGAAACGAACAAGATCCTGCTGTTGGGACCAAAGACAAATAGAATATAAGAAGACATTCCTTCAGGCCGAAACGTCAAAATCTATCAGTTACGAACGAATAGGAATTAACTGTCACACGCGAAAAAACAGTATTCCGCGAACATTGATTGAACTTTTTTTGCACTTATCGATTAATATTAATTTTTTAATTGTGACAATTACAAAAAATTCGGGAAAAACGGTCTGAAAATCCGCGAAAAACCTCACTCGTTGGAAACAAATTCCTATTCGTTCGTAACTGACAATTACTCGCTACAGGAAGGAATGTCTTCTTATATTCTATTTGTCTTTGGTTGGGACTTTATTATTTTTTATAACAAAACCATAATTGGACAAAAGGCACAAAAATCTTGAATTATTTTGAGAAAAGAATCGCTTTTTCTGATGAATGAACTATTGTGATTACAGCTCAGCGCGTGGAGGGGGAGCATGGGGTCAAGAATGTCAAAAGCTCCATATCAGTCCACATATATTTATATACATAGCAGCCCATATAGTGGTTCATTATAACGAGTGATTTTTTAAGACCTTTCGAATTTGATTTAAAAAAAACATCAATTTAGAGAAATGCATGAAATCTTTATTCGAGTCGATAGAATGTAAATGAGTCAAGTAAATGTTGACAGTGGCTGCGCCTCAAATGGTTCATACGCTGGGCCAAATTTGGGAATAATCTCTCCAACATATCGGTAAGGCTTGTCCCTATAGACATGAGCCTTAACATAGCCCCACAAAAAATAATCTAAAGGCGTTAAATCGCACGATCTATGCGCCCAAGTGACAGGCCCCAAACGTAAACAAAAATGTTCACCGAACTCGTCTCTCAATTGGGCCATTTTTTCGCGCGATGTGTGGAATGTGGCACCGTCTTGCTGAAATCACATGTCAGCCAAGTCCAGCTCTTCCATTTTGGGCAAAAAAAAGTTTGTAATCATCGCACGGTAGCGCTCCCAATTCACAGTAACGTTCCTGTTTTCGTTGTCTTTGAAGAAGTATGGTTCAATGATGCTACCAGCGATATTTTCTTCTGTCCGCACTCTACGTATGCGTGTTGGTGGTTTAATGTCCAATAATGTATCCGAATAACCGCCTCAGAAGGTCGCTCAAACTGTCCATAAGATGGAAGAATTTAACCGAGCATGCATTTTGATAATAAAATTCAATAATATGCAAGCGTTGTTCGTTTTTGTAAGTCGATTCATGCGTAAAGTATAGACCAAACTGAACTTGTTACACGAAAACAGCTGAGCTGCCAAAAACAGTGTTACCAAAAAGAAAGTTGAAAAAAATCACCCATTACAACATTTGAATAGTAATTGAGAGCTTAATCGTACAAAACAGGACATCTCAAAAATCACATGTTCTTCAGATATATTGACCTGTCTACTTGGTCCATTTATTATAACAATAATCTTTTTTCGCTTTAAGACAAAGTAATGTGAACATTCCAAAAGGCTGGATGGTTCTTACTGCAATGAATGATGTTTATAATTTAATATATCTGCCGAGAGCGTACACGCTCTCGGCAGAACTACATCGCAAGGATCACATGAAGATTTTATTTCTTTAGTGGCACAAGATCAAAATGCTGAGTATAATTTTAGTGTTCAAAATAATATTGTTACATCAACCAAATCAATTACTTCACTAGGCTTTGAAATTGATCGTCATCTCCAATTTACTTCGCATACAGCGGATATCTGCTCTAAAGTGAATTTAATACTTAAAAAACTTTATAGCCTTAATGTAATTTTTCCTACACAAATTAAATACAAGTTGGCTCATGCCTACTCATGGGGACTAATAGATTTTTTGTACATCTCAAGTATTTGTATGAACTGGTATTAAAGCCATAAGCATTTAACTTTTGGTGCAAAATGGGCCATTTGTGTGGGAGGTACCAAAAAGGGAGTGGCCACTTCGCCCATTTTTCTTGACGTGCTAGCGTCTAACAAACTAATACTATGTGTGAAATTTCAGAAGATTCGAGTAAGTAGTATAGAAGGTATTATATAATCAATATTTCACTAAAAGTTAACCCTACTAGAAGGAGTGGACCAATATGGCCCATCTTCGAACTTAGACGGAGATAGAGAAAAATATTACCGCATACCAAATTTGAAGTCAATCGGTGACTCCTTTCGAGAGTTATCGTACGCACCAGCCAGCAGACAGACACACAGACAGACAGACGGACGGACATAGCTCAAATGACTTTAAATGACCCAAAACGGATTTCCGGATAGTGATACTTAGGGTCTTAGGTCACTCCTTCGATGTGTTACACTTTTGGTTCGTAGCAAATGATATATACCCACCTCTCTAAGGTGAGGGGATAAAAATAGCTCAAATTATTTTAAGGCAATTTTGTCAATACATATTAAAATTTTCTAGAAAATTTCTTTGAAATTGTATATTTCTTTAAAATTTCTTCCAAGTTGAATTTTCATACTCGGCCTTTAACAATGTCAACGACCTTTAATCAGGGGTCATCGTTCTTTTAACGACTTATCTATCTTTAGTCCCTACAGTGATCCCTAATCCTCTCATCGACCTTTAAAATGGAAAAAAAAAGAAATCTAGAATAAATTTAATTTTAAGAAATTTTGTTGAAAAGTACATTTATAACAAATTTTTCTGGAGAAATGCAAAAGTCAATTTCAACAACATTTTGCAGAGAAATGATATTTCGACGAAATTTTGGGGGAAAAAATTAATGGTATCCTTCGGTTTGTGTATGGTAGGCGCTGTAGATGTGATTATGCATATTTCTGTGAGCAGTTCTTATGTTGTTCTTTTGAACGATTCTTGGAATTAAGGTGTCTGAGTTTCTCTCTCATTAAACATTGAGAACCGTTTTATTTGCTTTTTTTTTCGCTTTCTTAATACTACAAGCAATTTACAAATTCTTATAGAGCACTATAACAGTCATATCTTTGGACTTTCTTCTTAATTCGGGTGGCTAGATTATGGAACTAGATTATAGATTAGGAGAACTCTGACAGAAATAAATCTATTTATAAAATTTATAAATGTACAGCTCGAAGGACTATCCGACAAGTGAAACGATCTTATGGCCTCCGTATTTTCAATGAATCTTCAGATTCTAGAGAATTATGGTCTAAAATCCGCTCGGCTGGTGGGCTTGATTCCGATAACTGTGATAACATCTGTGATATAGATCCTAATTTATTAAATAGTTATTTTACATCCATTTCTTCTGATCCTGTAGCTAGTTTTAGCAGTAATATGTTTTCTGATACTCGAAATAACTCGCTTTACTTTAGGAACTTTGATCTCATAGAATTACACAGTGCAATATTTAGAATTAAGTCTAATGCTTTAGGAACTGATGGTATACCAATTCGTTTTATTAAATTGATATTTCCGTACATTCAACACCATATTCTGTACCTCTTTAATACAATATTAATGACTACCAAGTTTCCGTTGGCGTGGAAGATGGCAAGAGTTACGCCTATAAAGAAAAAGGGTACTACTGGTCTACAATGTTCCGACTATCGCCCAATTTCTATACTACCAGCGTTATCTAAAGCTTTTGAAAATTTGATTAAAGATCAATTAGTCGAACATGTAGATCATTTCTCTTTAATAGATCCTTGTCAATCTGGTTTCAGAAGACATCACAGTACAACCTCTCTCATGATTAAGCTTACGGATGATATTAGACGTGCGATTGATAGTAGAAATTCTAGCATTATTGCAGTACTTGATCTAAGTAAGGCATTTGATTCTGTCAATCATAACATTCTTTGTTCTAAACTTTACCACCAATTTAATTTGTCGAGCTCCTCCTGTAAACTGCTACTGTCATTCTTGTCTGGCCGTTCGCAATATGTTTTTTGTCATGATCGTTTTTCCAATATCAGTTCCATTTCAGCCGGTGTTCCCCAGGGATCAATTCTGGGTCCGGTCTTGTTCATGCTATATGTGAATGATGTTCATCGTTGTATCCAACATACTGATTTAGCCATATACGCGGATGATTTCCAACTTTTTAGCTGTTCTGGTGAAATTGAGAATTGTATTTCGAATTTAGATGACGACATAGGACGTATTTCTGAATGGGCTCGGTGCAATAACTTGACAATAAATATTAATAAAACTAAATGTATGGTATTCAATGGATGGCGTAGCTTGCATGCCGAACATAATATCACCGTTCAAAATAATGTTGTGACTTCAGGTAATTCAATTAAATCTCTAGGTTTTGATATTGATCATAGACTTCAGTTCGACTCTCATATATCGCATATTTGCTCTAAGTTAAATTTAATACTTAAGAAGCTATACAGCCTTAACGTCATCTTACCAACTCAGATAAAGTATATGTTGGCTCATTCTCTGCTGATGCCTCACATTCTTTATGGAGCAGAAGTATTTATGGGTACTAACCGGGCAAATATCGCTAAGCTCACATCATCCTTTAACGGCATTCTTCGGTTCGTTTATGGTAGGCGTTGTAGACAAGATTATTCTCGTTTTTGTACTCTATTTTTGGGCTGTTCATTTGAACGTTTTCTTGAATTAAGATGTCTTTGCTCTTTCTTTGGTATATTTAAATACGGTCAACCCACCTATCTGATTAACTCTTTTCGCTTTTTGAATACATCTAGAAATTCCCAAGTTCTCATCGAACATTATAATTCTAATATGTTCGAGCGATCTTTTGCTATACGTGTGGCTAGATTATGGAATTTATTGCCGCAAAATATTAAAAACTTTTCAGTATCCCCTCAAACGTTCAAGAATAGGCTACTTGCTCACTTTCTTGAAGTGCCTTAGATTTCTCGTGTTATTCATCACAGACAATACCTATATCCCTTTTTATATAATTTAATAAATATTTTAGCATTAATGTTTAAAAAATGTGCGTTAGGATTGGTTTAGTATTTAGTATTTTTTATATATGTAATCTTATAATGAATTTGTTAATCTAATTATAGCAATCTATCAACATATAGTCCAAGCGGGCTGAGTTTGATTAAATAAATGAAAATGAAATGAAATGAAATGTAATTCGGGTGGCTAGATTATGGAACTCCTAATATTAAGATTTTTTCAGTTTGTCCTCAAACATTTAAAAATAAATTGCTTACCTATTTTATTGAGCGATCCTATTAATATTTTGATCTATGATTTGTCATTGTCAACTATTTTCACCATTTATTTTATATCAACCTAAACTGTTTCATATATTGTATTATTTTACTATTATATATTTATTATATTTATTTAGTTTTTTTTATTATATACTATACTGAATTTTTAATGCTTATGTAATGTTAATCTATCAGCATATTGCCCTTGAGCATGCTATAAGGGGCATTATTCCAGTGAATCTACTCGCTGACAGCTACTTATGTTTTTTTGCTACACCGAATCAAGTTTTCGAGATATCGACGTTCCAATATTATTATATATAACTGCTATATGAGTAGCTATATATCCCCTAGATGAGCTGGCTCTATAGTGCTTTATAAAGTGGATCTAATCAAAAACAGCTGCATGTGGGTTTTCGGTCGAACGATTTATGTATTCTAGTTTTCGTGATTGTGGCTTTCCAATATCTGGCATATATATATCCGATGTCTTGGATGTTATATATCTTCGATTGTAGATGAGCTGGTCATATCTTGTTTCTTTTAGAAGATTCTATTTGTGTCAACTACTTTTTGTTTTTTGCTAGACTGATTCATGTATTCTGGTTTTCAAAATTTGTGCGTTCCACTATATATTATATATATTATATGTATATATATATATATGTTTGGCCGATAACTCAGTTCATAGCTGTATTTCTCCAATCCGAGACTGACTGAGGTTAGATAAATGTTTACATACGAATTGTTTACAGGTATAATATCTTAAACAGAAGTGATTAAATTTTTTAGTTTTTCACTAAGAATCGTTATTTTTCATACGTTCCACTTCACAGATAGGTTCCACGTGATTTATGTCCTAGACGTTGGGACAAATTGAACTTACGATTGCGATTGTTTTTCTTCAGTGGCCATTACAAGGTATCATTTCATCATTTGTATTTTTTTTGTTATTTGCAGGTTGCTGGCCGCAAAGGTTTCCCACACGTCATCTATGCTCGCATTTGGAGATGGCCTGATTTGCATAAAAACGAATTGAAACATGTCAAATACTGTGCATTCGCTTTTGATCTCAAATGTGATTCGGTTTGTGTTAATCCCTACCACTATGAACGTGTGGTATCGCCGGGCATTGATTTGTCCGGTCTTAGTTTGCAATCGGGACCTAGTCGCCTGGTAAAAGATGAATACTCAGCCGGACCACTGGTGGGTGGAATGGACATTGATGGCAACGATATGGGGACCATACAACACCATCCATCACAGATGGTGGGACCTCCGGGCGGTGGTTATGGTTATCCCCAGGGACCAGGTAAGAAACGTAAAATAAATCTTCTTTCAGTTTTTGTATCGTTCTTTTTAAATGTTTTTATTTCTTTTTGCGTTTTTACCTTATTTCATTATTATTTTGTGTTCATTTTTATTTGCTTTTTCGATTTAGTTAATGATCCCAATCATATGAATGCCGCCGCAATGTTTGCTGCTGCTGCTGCAGCCGGTCGAACGATACCAAAAATTGAACCAAATGAGGGTGGACCGCGTAGTTCGTGGATGGTCCCGCCACCGCCACGGCTGCAGCCACCTCAGGCGGTACAGGTACCGCCACCACAGCAACAACAACCCACGGGACCACCACAACCAAGCGCTCAGCAACAACAACAGCAGCATTCTGCACAAACGCAACAACATCCACTTTGTAAGGGACAATTGTTTGATTTTCCTTTTAGTTTTCTTTGATTTTCCTAATATTACTTGAATTGTTTTCTTCTCTTTCTATATGATAAATATTTGTCCATTTAATTATAATTGCATTATTCGTTTATAATTAACGCAGCTGTTGGTCATGGCATGGGCATGCCGGGTCCCATGAATCCTGGTCCAATTATGGCCCCGCCACAAACCCAAAATCCTCAGGGTAATGGTCATGTGGGTCAGCATCACGGTCCCACAAATTCACCCAACGATCCTACTGGATTAGGAATGCAACAGCCCCAACAACCAGGCCCACTGTCGGCATCCAACGGTGGTCCATCGGATGGTAGCGGTGGTTATTATTCGGCCTCCGCAACATCACAAATGTCAAATGTAGGCGATGCTAAATTTGCTGCTGCCCACAATAGTGTAGGAGGTGGAGTTCAGCAACCGATTTCGCCGCATATGCAACAGAATGGATTTGTTACTGGGGGTCCGGGAGGAGGGGGTGGACAACAACAGCATAATTACGGTCAACAGGTGCAAGGTCAAAATGCTCAAAACGCCAATCAGCCGAATGCCACAGGGGGTGGCAGTGTGTCTGGTAATACGGCCTCTCCTGCGGGTACTTGGACTGGTTCATCAACTTTAACTTATACACAGGCCATGCAACCGCCAGATCCCAGGACGTTATTACCGGGGGCCTATTGTAAGTATATAGATATGCTCCCCTCAAACGGCGTATGTTTTCAAGTCTTGTTCTTTTTCATTTCCGCTTCAAGTAGGGAACAATATCAACGTAATGCCCCAACAGGAACCACCCCGTTTATTATCGCGACAACCACCTCCAGAATATTGGTGTTCCATAGCCTATTTCGAATTGGATACCCAAGTGGGAGAAACCTTTAAAGTACCCTCAGCTAAACCGAATGTCATTGTGGATGGTTATGTGGATCCGTCTGGTGGCAATAGGTTTTGTTTGGGAGCTCTCAGTAATGTCCACCGGCAGGAGCAATCTGAGAGAGCTAGGTAATTTTGTTTGAGTCAATACAATATGCATAATAACCATTTCTCTCTCATCGCCAGATTACACATTGGCAAAGGTGTTCAATTGGATTTGAGAGGCGAAGGAGATGTTTGGTTACGTTGCCTTAGCGACAATTCTGTATTTGTACAAAGTTACTATTTAGATCGTGAGGCTGGCCGTACTCCGGGAGATGCTGTACATAAAATATATCCAGCGGCTTGTATTAAGGTGTGTTATTGATTTTACGAAAATTTAATGCACACAATAATACTCCTATGTCTAATTATTTACGTTTTTATCATAATATGTGCAGGTATTCGATTTACGTCAATGTCATCAACAAATGCACTCACTAGCCAGTAATGCTCAAGCAGCTGCTGCTGCTCAGGCCGCCGCTGTGGCAGGTCTGCCAAGTTCTCAATTAGGCGCGCCGCCAAGAAGTAAGTAACTGTAATGTTTCTTTTTTTTTTTTCAAATATACACATCATTTTATGGTTTCCTGGAACAACCGCATATATCTACGAAAATTGTTCCTTTTCTTTCTTTTCGTGAGAACAATACAGCAACTGGCACGTTTAGGCCGTATTTTCTGCATTTCACTCTTATCAAGTATTTATTTCATTTTATTATTTTTATCCCCCATTCCAGACATTTCTGCTGCCGCTGGCATTGGCGTCGATGATCTTCGACGTCTCTGTATTCTACGTTTAAGTTTTGTAAAAGGTTGGGGACCTGACTATCCACGACAATCGATCAAAGAGACACCTTGTTGGATTGAGGTGCATTTGCATCGTGCTTTGCAATTATTGGATGAAGTTTTGCATACAATGCCCATTGATGGTCCACGTGCGCTCGCTTAGATCTTAAGTTAACCTTAACTTTAAACAAAAAAGAAAAGAAAAACAACAACAGCAAAAACAATATGCTATTGTCTAATAAAAGAAATCTAATTTGTTCAAATGTTGTTGAAAAACAAAACAATCATAAAATACACGAAAGAGAACAGACATAAGAGAAATATTATTATTTTTTTTTTTAATTTCTAATTCTAATACTATTATATTATAATAATTTTTACAACAATTGTTTAACTTTAGTTTATTTTTTATTATATTATGTTTTATTTTTTATATATAACTATATATTGTTTATCAAAAAAAAACAATGCCTTTGATAAAATTGCTTTAAAAAAGTTTAAACTTTGCAAAAAACAAAAATAAATAGCAAAACAAAATTTTGTCTAAAACTCTTAAAGAAAAGAAAACCACAATACATTAATTTTATAGCTTAAAGAAACAACAACAACATTTATAAAAGAACAACAAACAATACGAAATTATTGCTATTAAATCTTGAAGATTTTTTGTATAAATTTTAAAACTAATTATATACCTATAATTTTTTTATTCATATTTTTTATTTGCTTTAATCGCAAGACCCTAGAGGAGTATTATTCGCAAATCATCTCTTTTATGATTCAGAGAAAAAAACGGATCGATCGTCAATGCACGACGATCTTTTCCTAGTTATAAAGTTGTCAATAAAACTTTAGATTCTGTATCTGCGGGAGCTTCATTAACAATAGCTAATAGGCCGATTTCTCATAAATTGTGCAGAAATTTTGAAATTTTAATTTGTGCTACTTGAAGACATGAAAATAAACTGGGGTCAAATCACGGTATTCGATATCGAGAACTTCTCGAAAGTTTCATAAGAGTTTATTGAAACAATTTATTTGAATTTGACAGAAGTTTATACTATTTTAACGATAATAAAAAACACATTTCGATCGTGAAGTACTCGATATTGAATTCCGTGATTTGGCCTCTGAATTGAAAATCCCAAATATATGTTCAGACTCTTTTTGTATTTTTAAATACTAAAATATGAGTCTGAACTTTTGCATTCAGTATTTTTGGGTTTTTTCACAAAATATAAAAACTATGAGCCGTCATGACATATTTATCATATTGTCTTTATGGAAATATTTGGATATGGAGCAGGATAGGATCAATGTTTTTATTTGTTAAAGATATTGCCCAAAAAACACTATACACATTCTTTTAGACTCATACTTTTAATGCTATGGTATTGAGATCGAGATTTTATTTTTAAAAAATACAGAGAAATGGGTTGCACTAGACCACATCTTTATCTGCTTTGCTAAAATTATCACTGGACCCTCTTTTGTATTTCGTCTGCGGCTTCAATCGGAATTATCCACGCGGAATGGAATTAGAAAACTTATTTTTTTTAAACCCAAATCGTACTGCTTGTATCAAATATGCTTCGAATGGGAAAAAGAAGGTTATCTGAATATACAGAGAATTTTCAAGTCATCAAACTGAAATTATGCTTTATTTTATGAATACAAATTTCAGTTTCAAACCGCTCTAGGAGTGCAGGACAGGGTAGATATGTACTCAAGTGATTTCTGAGCGAAGAGTTTCACTGTTATAGAAATGTCGAGTTATGCATCTTTTCTTTAATCATATTCATTATTTTCTGTACTTGGATTTAAATTTGCATGGATGCGAAGAACCGACCAGGATTTTTCAAAAATAATCAATACTCCAAAACCTTTATAGCGACCTTCTTCCACCTTTTACAACATGAATCCATTAATTAATTTTGAAGTCGAAATAGTTCAATATCTTGAAGTCCATTTTTTCCATTCACATTTTAAACCGTGTTCTTGTTACTTATCATTTTGTTTAGCTCTTTGTAAATTTAATATATACATACACACATATTACTATTTATATATCTATAAATATATATTTTTAATTTTAGTTATTTTTTTATAAGAAGTTTCGAAAGTTAAGTTAAAAAAGGAACGTCAAGTTTATTTTATAAATACTATGCAGAAGTAAAAAAAAACAATGTATTAGTTTTTATTGTAAAATTATTGGAAGGCAATTTAAACAAAAAAACAAAGCAAAATATATTTATATTGATCAAATTAGTATTTGTTTCATTTTGTAAGTCATTTGGTCAGGAACTTATTAGTGTTCTACAAACCTACCATACATTACACACAGAAAAATAAAACAATTACTTTTAGCACTTGATAAATTGCTGCGCAAAAAGTATTTGCCGCATCATTTGAACTCATATTCTAAGAACGAAATCTTCATTTCAACAACTTTAATTCTTATTTAAAAAACGAAATCGTCATTTCAACAACTTTTTGTACTTAAAACAATAACTTTAATCTTTTACAAAAACAAAAGAAGAAGTCAAATCAACCCACTTGAGGGTTACAGGTGATCCTTCCGAGCATTAAATTTAAAAAAAGTCGTTAATTTTTTAAACAGTATTTACCCCCCACACATAAAGATTTACAGAGATACACATATACAGCCCTGTTCTGGCTCTCACCAAATATTCAATTCACTTCACAAATTCACTTCACCCAACAAATGGAGAGGTGTTCTGGTTCTCACGTGAGTTCTCTTTTTCGAACTTCTGCTCAAAAAAATCGAAACATATGTTTTTGTCTGCAAAGCCATAATTTGCAGACAAAAACGTAAACAAAACAATTTATTCTCGCGAAGAATCCGACAAGAAATGAAAAAAAGAAAATCTAAAGATTTATTAATCATATTTTATACAAAAACACAATAAAAAATGTGCCAATAGCTTTTCTTAGCCATTAGGGATTTATGCAGTTCTTGAGGAACGTATCAAAAGGCGGCACTTGCGTGACTACTCAAATCCAATGGATATTCCAAATTCGAGGTAAGTTAAGTGTCGTTAATCTGTTTAACATAATAATTTATGCCTTTAAATGTTTTATAGCTTTTTACCGGCTTAATAAAGACGGATTTTCAATGATCCTTGATCAAATTGCACCCTACATTAGCACAGGCTCAATACCACAAAAAATACAATTGGCGGCAGCTTTGAGATTTCTTGCGGTAGGCGCTTTTCAAGGTGTTATAGCAAACGACATAAATATAAGCATGGGAAGGACTACATTGTGCAAAATAATGTGGAAAGTGGTAAACGCTATTGAGGACAAAATATGTCCACAATGGATTAATATGGAAATGAGTCAGGCGGAAGTCAGTGCTTCAAAAATGCTGCCGCCAATTGTACACAGTGAACACAAATTCAACAAAGTACACTGCTCAGCACGGAACATTGTTGAGAGGACTATAGGCAACATAAAATCTCGTTTCCGATGCCTACAAGCGACCCTCCACTACGAAACAGCAAAAGTAAGCAGTATTATTAATGCGTGCTGCGCACTGCACAATATTTGCAAGCATTTTAATTTACCTATGGATGCGGAAGTTCCGATACCTGGCGATGACAACATTGAAGATGTGGAACAATTAAGTAGTGGCACATGAGTAAGAGACGAAATTGCACGTTCAATAGTTCAATAAAACACAGTCTTTAGAATGAATAAACTAAAAATACAAAACAAATTTTATTTGCTGCAGTCTTTTATGAGATCAAATAGATATATATGTATTTATTAACTATATTGTCAATTTAAAGTCCCATCTTCAATTGTTCCAGCTCGATGGACTTCAATTTCAGCTCATTTCGGGTGAGCAAATGCTTCTCCATTTGTATGTGGTGCCTTTTCTTTTCTTTTATTTCCTCCTTTTTTAATGAGACTAGTTCATCTAGCTTATTTTCAATGCTTATTAATGTATGACTATTGGCAACCATCACTTCCTTTATTGCACTAATACCACCCAAAACACACTTAAAATTTTTCGTTTCCTCCTCCATTAAGTACTCCACGTCCGATGGTTTCTTTCTCTTTGGTGCGGGTGGCTCAACGTTGGGAGAGGCAATTGGCGAATCGGGTATGTCGCCGAAATCAGGAGAGTGGCTGCGTACACGCTTTGATGCAGTCACTGTATTTGCAGCTGATGATGTGGCAAGTTTTTCTGCTGGTTTTGCACTTGACGTTTCTTTGGGCCTAATACGACTTGCATGCGATGTAGATGGTGCATCTGCGTCAATATTTTCTTTATTGGGGCCACCTAATTTCTGGGTGTTATTTATCCCATCCGCGCACATATAAAGGTCGCACAAAACATCAACACGTTCCTCCAAAGGTGTCATTACATATTTATTATATTGGCCACCACCTGTTGCCCGACATTCCCTTTTGTTATGTGTAAGCTTGGATTTAATGTTCCGTTCTTGTTTGAGGTCCGCATGAATTAAGGTTTGTTGCCAGGTCTGACCACAGTTTATCCTGCTCTGCTTTATCCATCTTTGAGTAGCCCATGGCCAAGTCTGGGTGTAACTCCATGAACTGGACGAAAATCTCATTGTGAGAACTATTTATTCGTGGGGACCTGTAGGATAGTAATGCAATGAATTTGAACAATTAGCTTCAGCAAAAAGCTCAGCATACTTACATCTTGTAAAATCTAAATCCTTTGGTTATTTTCCGTCCAATTTTTGTTTTATGTTTTTTTGTTTTGTCAAGTTGGTGTTAATTGTTTTATGTTTGTTGTTTTTGTTACGTTTTAATAGACGTCAAACATTTGACACTTTGCAGAAGTAGCGTTGCCACACGGTTCATAATAGGCAAATTGACGATCATTTTAATTATTTTACTTATATTTTTGTTAAATTTAGTAAATTTTTAAAATGGAATAACATTTCTGTACCAAAATTAAATTATCCGATGCAAATAACCTTGAGGTTACTCCATTAAAATGGTTGTATTTCAAACTAACAAACATCTTGCATCTCTGATTTTTCGAAGTCAAACCAAATCAGCTGATTTGCCAAGAATTCACTTACTCACATCACAAAAGAAAAAAGTTGGTTGCAATTTTGGACTTATTTTATAAAACCTAATTTATTAATTAATTTGATTATTTTATCGTACAGAAACTTGTAATTAAGAAGTAAACATTACAAATTTTGTCACGGCACAGTTAATTTGTAATTACAATAATTATTCTTTCCAAAAAATGAGAACTCACAGCGCTCTCACAATGGAAAACATGGCGAGAAAAAATTGCATGAAATGGGGTGAATGTGAGTTGCAGAACACCTCTCGGTGAATACTTCTCCCTTCACCACCACAAGTGAATTCCAGAACATGGGCGATAGATTTACAAACATATACAAACACAAGTTGTAATTTATTTAATATTTTTCTATTTGAAAATTTACTTCACCATTCAACCAATCCATCCACTCCCTTGTAATCCGTCTTTCAAAGGTAATTTCTCTAAACACTTCGACGCGTTTCACCTCTTTGAATTGCATTTTCTCAAACATTTTCAATGATTTATCATTATCCATGCCAATTTTAGCTTCGAATTTCTCTATTGACAGTGTCTCTGCGGCATATTTCATCATTAGTAGCATTGCCTCCCAACCGTAACGCCTGCCTCTGGCCTCACTTTCCGCTATCATTATTTCAGTTTCAGCTACTTTTTCATTGGTTTCTGGATCTTGAGATAAAAATAGATTCGTATCGCCAACAAGGGATGCAATTTCATCATTGGATTGCTCGTAGCTCTGCCGACAAAGGATTAGAAATGTACACTTGTCTTCATCCTCCCGCCAAGCATGTTGCATTGCGTATTCTTCTTCGAGACTTAATGGTTCGGAGGCAGTCAACTCTTGCAATTCTTTGGACTGCATCCACGTATGGTACTTGGGTACATGCTTCGCCTCATAGGGTACAAGAATAACGCGTCTTCCAACGATTTTCGTACGTTCATTGACCCTCATGGCTGTGTTAAAGAAAAGAAATATAATAACAAATATATTGTAACATAGCTATCATAGAATTTGTATTGTACAAAAGCAATAATAGCATTTTGAGTTTTGTATAATTTTATGTTGTTTGATACTTTTTTTCATTCTCTTGTAAACTGTCTTGTGAATAACTTTTCAAATATTTTTAATTTTAATTTTGTCAAATATTTTTCTTTAAATAAATATTTTAATAAACCAACGAAATATATAATAGATTATGGGCGATCAAAAGGATATCGTTGGCATACCGCAATTTAACGGTGGCGGTTATGACGAGTGGCAATTTTGCGTTAAAATTCATTTTGAAAATTTGAATTTGGAGGATGTTTTAACGGGCTTACCTCAAACTGAAGCTGCCGCTAAGAGTGATTTTTTAAAAAGGATCGAAAAGCAAGAAATTTGTATCTATAATAAAATATTTGAAACAGCTGATTTGTCAAACATATGTTTTCATTCAGGGTTGGTAATAAATGATGAATTAGTGAAAAACAGGCATTATGCTGTGAAGTTACGTAAGACTCTAAGTATCTACTCAGTCCTGGTATGTTCATATTCACACTTGCATTTTTTTTCAGCAATTCTCTTTTGAAATTGCATTTGCGTTCGGACAACGTATTCTGTTTCGAATTTTTTTGTCATCGTTCATAAAAATTCAGTAAAATGTATGTCGCAAAAATTTACATATATTGAACCGAGCACAAAACTACGAATATTAAATTAAAAGGAATGTGGAAATGTCAAAAAATCAACACTTTACAGCGAAAAAAACGCATTGCAAAAAAATTGCAAATAAGGAAGAACTTTTTCTCCCCACCAATCGACTGCGTCCCTCTCCCACAAACACCGCAATTCTGGGGGGATATTGTAAGTGTGAATGAAGAGGAGTACAAAAACTCAAAACAAAGATCAAGCGACAAAAAACAACACCGCCTTCCAAAAAGAGGTCGATAACATTACCAAATTGCCGATAATATCACCAATTTTGCAGAATGTTCCCAGCAATAGTGGTGATAGGAATAGGCACATAAAGAATCAAAACAAAGAGGGAACGACAAAAAGTAACACCGCCTCCCAAAGATGTCTACTTGAAGAGTGTGTAATATGTAGTAAACGAAAGGAGGAGAAAGACTCACTACCAAATAAAGAGGCAGTGCAACCAAATAGGATAGACGACTCCCAAAGGAAACTTTTACTGGAAAGACAATGATTGAGGTCATCCAGATAAACCTCCACCGGAGCGAAACGGCATCCATTGCTCTGATGAACATAATAAATAAAGGCAGGGTTCATGTTGCTTTGGTCGAGGAACCGTGGACTAATAGTAAAAAAGTTACTGGATTAAACCATATGAACTACAATCTTTTCTACACTAACACAGGTACTCGTCCAAGGACTATTCTGTGCCATAAAAACTTATGATATCTTTTCTCTCCAGAGTTGTCAACATCGGACGCAACTGTGCTGATGCAAGGTAATGGAAGTATGTACCTGGCGTCAGTATACCTGCCATTCGATGAGCCGACATTGCCACCTACGTCGGAATTACAACGTCTGGTAACCCAGTCAGCATTTTGTGAAAGTATTGATCATATTTCGACTCCACTGCGCTATTAATATAATAACAAATGCGCTCATTTTCTGATCATAAAAGAATGTTTTGTCGGGAGAAAATGGTACCCTACCCGCGACTCATCTTTAAGAGTCTTTTATAAGCCGATTTTCTGCTCACTTTCGAGTCATTTCTCAGTTGTACTTATCATCATTTTCGAGTCATTTCTCAGTCGTATTTAGTATGATTTACAAGTCCTTTTCGAGTAATTTTTATAATTATTTGCGTATTTATAATTATTTGCGCTTATTAATATTAAAATAAATTTCTTACATTAAAAAAATAAAATAAATAAACTAAACAAAAATATATTTATTTATTGTTTGGGCTGTCATTGCTTTTTTAATTTAATTAACTCAAGTTGTAAAAATTTAATTCACTAATCGTAGAACCTCTCACCATGAATCGACTGATAAAAATAAACTCAAATTCACAATGTCCAACTATTGGATTATTGCTTCAATAAGAAAGCAAATTGTCCCATTATAAACAAAAGCACCTCCATAACGAGAACATTGCAAAATAATGATCAAAACAATCACATTTCAAACATCTCTTTGTGATTCAAGTATATTTTGTTATTGTATTTTCAATAAAGTCCTTTTGAAGCATAAGCATGACTCATTTTCTAGTCTTTTTTTCAAGCATACAAGTGATTAATCACATTATGGTCACCAAAAGTACTCGAATATGACCCAGTTAGATGATTTTTGATAAAATGATCTTCCAATTGCTGGGTGGGAAGGGAATCCAAAAATACAAGTAATGTGTTACTAGCTGGTTGTGATGCCAACTCGCACTATATTGCTTGGGGTAGTACTGACACCAATAAAAGGGGACAAGCCCTTATAGAATTTTTGAATACTAACGATCTCCTAACTCTCAACATAGGGAACAAGGCGACCTTTGTTAACAAAATTAGGGAAGAAGTAATAAGGCTAAAACCGACAGGACCAAATTCGGCAATCTACTTAGAAATCGATTGGGCCAGCCTAAACACGATTATCCAAGTACAGAAGACATTGATATCAATGTGAGGAAGATTACGGAGGCTCTTGTAAAATCATTCGAAGATAGTTGCCCGCTTCGAGAAAGGTAGACAGCGTGAACAGCATGTCCAAAATAAAAAAGTTCCTCTCAAAAACTCATATCCAAACCGAAACACTGGTGGATTCAACGGGTAAAAGGATGGAAACTATAGATGATACCGTAAGGCTTTTGATGAAAACTCATTTTCCGAGTGGTAATGCTGGGCCAACAGAGGAACAGTTACAGACCGAAAATGTAATGCACCAAGTACCTATTACAGATGCTATGGTTAAAGAAGCAATAAAAAGCTTCTCTCCTTTTAAGGCTGCGGGACCGGACGGAATATTTCCAGCGCTTCTTCAGAATGAGGTGGATCTGGTATCAACTCATCTTGTTGGAGTTTTCACTGCATGCCCAACTCATGCATATACCCCAAAAAATTGGCAGGAATCAAGGGTAGTCTTCATACCTAAGCCTGGCAAGGCGAGTTATACGATCCCAAAGGCTTATCGACCTATTAGCCTAACTTCTTTCCTCTTAAAAACAATGGAGCGAATAATTGACGACATGATCAAAAGTAAGATAGCCGATGACAAGCTAAAATTCAAGCAACGCGCATATGTTAAAGGTAGATCAGTGGAAACAGCTCTACATGAGGTAGTACACCACATAGAACAGTCCTTCAGTGAAAAATTGTACACCCTTGCCGTTTGTATAGACATTAAGGGCGCTTTTAACAACGTTCAGACCGATACACTTATCCGGTCCTTAGACGAGTTTCAGGTTGACCGGGCGTTGATAAACTGGATCATCAATATGCTAAGGAATAGGTGGATTATTTGTGGGTCATATGACGTAAAAATCTGAGACAAGGTAAATCGTGGTATACCTCAGGGGGGCATTTTATCGCCTCTCCTATGGGGTACGACGATACACAGTCTCCTTAAAGCCCTCACCAATGAAGGACTTAAACCAGTCTGTTATGCAGACGACGTTATAATACTTCTAAGGGGCACACATCCAAACCAACTATGCAGAAGAGCTGAGGAGGCACTTAACATAGCATATAACTGGGCACAACCAAGGGGACTAAATGTCAATCCAGACAAAACAGAAATATGTCTATTTACAAGGAAAAGGAAGATTCATCCTTTTACCGTGCCTCGTTTCCTGGATAAGAATATTGCCATATCTAAAAAGATAAAATACTAGATCAGAAACTGTTCTGGAAAGATCATATTGAAGAAAGAGTTACAAAGGCCCACAGATGTTGGTCGTTGTGCAGAAGAGCTATAGGTTCAAAATGGGGACTACGTCCAAATATGACCGGCTGGCTTAACATGAGCGTGATTAGACCAATAATAACCTACGCCTCTGTAGTGTGGTGGACATCAATGGACAAAAAGTACAACGTAATACCATTGCAAAAAGTGCAACGTATGTGCTGTCTAGGCATAAGCGGAGCGATTAGAACCGCACCAACAAGAGCGTTGGAGACTATACTGCACATCCAACCAATAGATATCCGTATAAAGTATGAGGCAGCCCTCACAGCAAGACGTCTACAAGTGATGGGTGAATGGATAAATCGAGACCACAAGTCAGAAGATATTACAATTACTGGTCGGTCATATTCAAACAACGGAAATCTCCGACCGCATTTCTGAAGTGCGGCTTACACCTACCTGTGAATCGTTCGTGCCAGACAGACGCTCCTGGAAAAACGGAACACTAGCTCATGCGCCAGTGGGAACCAGCTGCTACACTGATGGGTCCAGGCTAGGAGGAAGGACGGGTCTGGGACTTTTTATTGATGAACCAGAAGTCGAACTTTACTTCCGCCTCCCAGACCATAACACAGTATTTCAAGCAGAAGTTCGAGCAATCACGGATTGTGTTAACTGGCTCAGTAATACCACAAAGCCTAAATATGCCAACATATTCACAGATAGCCAAATGGCGATCAAAGCAATAACATCGGAAAAGGTCAAATCCAGAACAGTGTTAGACTGTAAAAGAACGATAAATAATTACTCAGTCCATGGCCAACTGCGTATTTTCTGGGTACCGGGACACAACGGAGTGATTGGAAATGAACGAGCAAACAGCTTGGCTTCAAAGGGCAGAGAACTTCGAGTAACAAACTTGGAAAATTGGAAACCTTTCGAAGCCACGAAGGATGAGTTGAAGCATTGGGCAGTGATGGCTCACAAAACTGTGTGGAATAGAGCAACTGTAAAGATACTGTGGGGTGACCCAAATGAGAAGAAAACCAGTAGTTTTCTGAAACTAAACAAGATCGAGATTAGTAAGATGATAAGTGTTCTAACGGGACACTCAAGCTTACAGGCACATCTTCATCGCATAGGACTAGCAGAAAACGACGAGTGCAGAGCATGCAGGGAAAACATCGAAACGATAGAACATTTTCTGTGTCACTGCACAGCTTTCACACATGCAAGATCCCGATATTTCGGTTCCGACATATTGCCAGACTTGACTCATCTCAGAGGATATGACTGGAAGATACTGAGAAAATACGTGTCTAGTACCGATTTTCTGTAATCCGTGGGGTATGAAAATCATAAATAAGGAGCGCACAACAGGCCGAACTGGCTTAAGTGTATGTCCATGGACATGAGACGTTTTAAACGTCTCCTCTATTCAACCTAACCTAAGTGTGAATATGGACTACGGAAGACTTTTTATCCCACCTTACCGACTGCGTCCCTCTCCCACAAACTCTAAAATTCTGCGGGGGAAAATTGCAAGTGTGAATATGGACTAACCTAATCGTGTACATCGATTTCCACCGGATTTTCTGATTCACACAAGGCAATTTTATTTCAAGCAAGTGTCAAAGTTTGTAGGAGAGATACAGAGAGCACTTTCCGCTTGGAAGAAGTGATCTCGGACTAAGTATTGTGTATGCAAAAAAGTTAAAAAAGCGAGAGAATTCCTAAAGGCTTAGGGTGGGTATTAAGAGAAAATTTCGCAAGATTGTATCATCCTGTGCAAAGACGATTTTTATACGTTTTCCACGGCTATTCCTGTGTGTATTGTTGTTGTTTCAAAGTGCGAATAAAAAACACAACGTTCAATCAAACCTCCCCTACAAACACCATTAAACCGCTGATAAAATTGCCTTGTGTAAATTGGGACGAACATAGACACCTCAACACACGCGGTAATTCGGCGCCTCTCCGTCAAACTTTGACACTTGCTTGGAAAAAGTTGCCGGGTGTGAATCTGGACATAGACATACGGAAGATAATGTCAAGATTCACACTCGGCAACTTTTTCCAAGCAAGTGTCAAAGTTTGATGGAGAGAGAGGTGGGCGGAAAGAGCTCTCTCCTACAAACTTGACACTTGCTTGGAAAAGTTGCCGAGTGTGAATCTGGAAAATGGAGAAAGTAGTTTCTTGTACTGGCAATCCGTTTTGTGTTTTTCATTTGCACTTTGCTGCCTAAAAATATTGACAGAAGTAATTTGGAATGGCTTCTCATCGGAGAAAACCAAATTCGGTAACTGGCCACTTTCGTGCAAGCGAAGCAACTCCTTGGCTCTTTCCAGTCTAACTTTTTTTGTGCATCGGTGAGCTCTTGCACTTTTTGGAACATCAATGGCTTTAGTGCAAGCTCATTTTTTAATATGTGTTGTATCCGCTCTCGCGATATGTTCAGCTCACGAGCAATTTTTCTACCACTGCGGCGTGGATTTCGATCAAATCTGGCCTTCACTTTTCGGATCATTTCTGGTGTTGTTACCGTTTTTTTTGTCCACTTTTTGGACGCGATGCAACACTGCCAGTATCACGGTAACGAGCAATGGTACGAGAAACAAAAGATCTATTCACATTTAAATGCTGGATAAAACGATAGCCACTTGTGTTTTTCCACCCAAATATAAAGCTATCACGCTTGAATTCCATCACGAATAACTTTTTTCTGAATGCAATAGATCAAAATGCTTTTGTAATGTTGTAAACAATAAAATGAACTGTCACTGAAATAAATCTGTCAGCTATCAGACTAGCGGTTTAGAAATGATAGCAACCTGAAGTTGGTTGCAATACATATCAGCCACCCTGTATTAGTCACTATTACCTCGAGACAAATGGGCGAAGTTTCAACGCCCCTTTTGGTACCTCCCACAGAAAAGGACAATTTTGAACCAAAAGTTAATAGCTTCTAACTTTATTACAAGTGCATACAAAGACTTGACCTCCCACACAAATGGACTAGTGTGTACCAAAAGTTACCAGCTTATAACTTTAATAACAGGTGCATATAAATACTTGAAATTTTGTACAGTGTAATGATTTTATAGTACTTAGAGTCCAGAGAAAAGTCGGCATTACTGCCACGCTCCTTTTGGTACCTCCCACACAAATGGACCATTTTGTACCAAATGTTACCAGCTTATAACTTTAATACCAGTCTATACAAATACTTGAAATTTTGTACAAGAACGTTCAGTCGGTTTACCGGACTGAACTTTCTTACTTGTTTTTTGTATAAGTTGGCATGTAATTTTGCTAATTAAACGTAAAGAGCTGTAATCTTAAAATTCCACTATGTAACTCTGACAATAAGAAATCACCCCGACATTAACTTCCAGCATTTTTATACCCTCACTTTAGTGTGACGAGGGTATATATCATTTGCTACGAAAAAAAGTGTAACACATCGAAGGAGTGATCTAAGACCCTAAGTATGTTCGGCGGATATTCGTTTTGGGTCATTTTAAGTCGAATGAGCAATGTCCGTCCGTCTGTCTGTCTATCTGTCTGTCTGTCTGTGTGTCTGCTGGCTGGTGCGCACGATAACTCTCGAAAGGAGTAACCGATTGACTTCATATTTGGTACGTGGTAATATTTTTTTCTATCTCCGGCTAAGTTCGAAGATGGGCCATATTGGTCCACTCCTTCTAGTACCTCCCCCACAAAGTGTTAAAATGTTGTGAAATATTGAATCTTTAATAACTGCTATACTACTTATTCGAATCTTCTGAAATTCCACACATAGCATTAGTTTATTAGTCGCTATCAACTCGAGAAAAATGGGCCATGTTGCTACGCCCCTTTTGGTACCTTCCACACAAATGCACCATTTTACACCAAAAGTTAACAGCTTATAACATTAATACCAGTGCATAAAAATACTTGAAATTTTGTACAGTGTAATGCTTTCATAGTGCCTACAGTCCAGTGAAAAATGGGTGTCATATTCACGCCCCTTTTGGTACCTCTTACACAAAGGTACCATTTTGCACCAAAAGATAACAGCTTATAACATTAATACCAGTGTATAAAAGCACTTGAAATTTTGTACAGTGTAATGCTTTTATAGTGTCTTTTGCACTGTGAAAAATGGGCGCTATTGCCACGCCCCTTTTTGTACCTCCCACACAAAGGTACCATTTTACACAAAAAGTTAAGAGCTCGCAGCATGAGTACCAATGCACGAAAATGCAACAACATTTTGCACAGTGTAACGCTTTTGAAGTCCCTATAGCCCTGTAAAAAATGGCCGTTATCACCACGTCCCTTTTTGTACCTCCCACACAAAATGGCCAAATCATACCAACATTTAATATCTCATAACGTTAATATACCAGTGCTAAAAACGCGTATAATTCGGCGCAGTGCAATGTATTTAAAGAATCTACTATTCAGAGAAAAATAGGTGTATTTGTTAAAAACATTCTGGTACCTCCCATACAAATTGACAGAATAATTCGTTTAATATTCCATATTACATTACTCACAAAGTGAGGGTATACCTTAGTCGGTTTACCCGACTGAAACTTTCTTACTTGTTTTCATTTAGTATAATGCTCTCTTCGACCAAAAAAATGAAAACTTTGACCCACTGTAATAAAAAAACTCTGACCAGCTGGACCATAAGTTTATTCATTCAAGAGTTGCCCTCTTTGACAGACATCGTGCGCCGACGCCGGCTATTTAAGTAACCACCTTTGAAGAGTAAAATATTTTACGCCGAACAAATTGAATTGAAATTTTCGTTCTGTTTGTTAATTCGCATTACAAAAGCATTCCGCGGGCGGAGTAAAGTAAACTTTTTGGCAATGAAGAAACGAAGATAATGCAAATGATTTTAATGGGCAAAACGGTTCCGGGACAGCTTCGACCACATTTACAAATTGCTAAAGAAAAAAAGGCGAAATTGTGTATGCCTTGGAGGATCAATTAATCAAGTTGCAACAGGTAAGCGTACACAAATTGCAAATTTCACTATGATTGTATAAGTCTTATTTCTGGTTGTTTTCATGATTCTCAGCAAGCAGTGCCCTATTAAAACCCTCTACTTTAATACGGCTACAAAAGTAAACTAAAATGTCCTAGCAAATATATCCTGTCCATACAAAGAACTTGTGATAGCGATGGACTAGCAATTTCTATCCGTGTCTACTTTTCCAAATCTCATAGACCTCTTAGAAGTGTGGTCCTAACGAAAATATCTGCAACAACGTAAGTAATTGTTTTGTGATTCAACGATGGTTGCTAATATCAGCATTGCGAAGTAACCTTTTGGCTCCAAAAAACTCGGGATAATTTAGTCTAATTGGGATGTAATCCATCGATAAGATAATTTTGCCCAATGCTATGGCTCTGGACATGTACAATTACCGTGTATATAGGGTGAACCCAATTGGCTAACGCGTAGGAGTCACTGATCATCATACGGTCTTGGAGAACATCAAATATAACCAAAGGTCGTACGATGTATGTTCTTTATTGTTATCATTCGGACAAAAAGAAGATAGTAGATGTAGATGCTCCTATTACTATTTAATTTTCTAAATGATTTATATTTTTTGATCAAGCGTACACAAAGGCACATAAAGGACCATGTTATCAATTAATCAAGACGCAACAGGTAAGCGTACACAAATTGAAAATTAAATGTACTATGATTATAAGACTTATTTCTGTTTGTTTTCAAGATTCTCACAAAGCAGTGTCCTATTAAAATACGGGTACAAAAGATGATCTGAAATTTCGTAGCAACTACTATGTATAAGTTCAGATAACTTGTGTCATGGATGGACTAGCCATTTATTTCCTTGTCTACTTTTCCAAATCGCATACACCTCTTGGAAGTGTGGCCCTAATGATAATACCTGCAACAACTCGTGAGTATTTTTGTCCTTTTTGTGATTTGTTTACCGAAATGGCAACATTGATTATTTACTCTATATGTTCCAAAGATGGTCGCTAATATCCGAATCACGAATTTGTGAAACCACACTTCTCCAAATCTTCCAAAAACAATTGTTAACCAAAGTTAATACAAAACACTAGCCATGTCCAATGAGAAGCAAATTTTGCTCCATCTAATGGAAAATTACCACACTATGCAGAAAAGCCTTTATGGTTTTTGACTGCACTAAGGTGTTTTGTATTAACTTTGGTTAACAATTGTTTTTGGAAGATTTGGAGAAGTGTGGTTTCACAAAGATTTCTCATTCGGTTGCGTGTTGAAGTCAACCATATAGAGCTCCGTATCTCCCATACAATTGCAGCAGAACTGTTGATAACGAGTGTCACGGCTCAGAAATCATGATCCAGTATGTGTGCTGCCAATTTTTAATACATATTTATACACCGCCATGTATAAAATACTTGTTTCTATAATAATATAGAAACAAAATGGTATTGAAGACGGGAGAATATCCTAGTTAGAATCACAAAGATTTGCAGACCAAATAAAAGCAAGCAAACAACATAAAAATGTAAATGTAACATAGTTAATTAAATTAAATTGTAAGTAGAATTAGGTATTTATCTATTATGTATTTATGACCGAAGAATTGCAATAATATTGATATCAAAGATTCTATATTATACGACGAGAAGGAAGAAAGGGTGGAATATGTTCCAAATGCAAGCAAACGAATGAAAAGTCAATATAAAGTAATGGATGCTTAATGCAAAATTCATCGGAACAAACAATTTCAGATCTTGCTATAGTTTTTGAATTTTTCATCTAAAATTTGGCTTTCTAGATCTGAACGTGCTTGCTCGAATGAGTTTTGCATTTTTGCCTCCATTACTTTTCATTCGTTTGCTTGCAATTTGGAAGGATTTTTCCAAATTCGCCCTTCGTATCATGTTCCACTCTTTGTGGAAATTTTGTCGCTTTTGCCGAGATTACATGGGCGATAGACAAACTCTTCGATATTAATATTATATCCCTTCATCTGGTGTGCTTCGCCGGCTATGCGTTGTATCTTTTTTTTTTAATTTTAACAACAAATTGTTTTCTGCTTTTAGGTATTCAATTTGATTTTTTAAATTGGCAATAATTGTATCGTGCTCCTGGCACGCACTTTGGCCTACAAGCGCAGCTGGGGCTGTGTCTGGGAATGTGTATGGGGAAAAACTTAATGTTTGTATGTCTTGGGTAACGTGTGTGTCGTTTATACATTGTGTGGCTTTTGGGTCTGGCATATACTCGTAGTATACTGTTGGTAGTGTTGTTTCTGTTGGTGCTGTTCTCTGCAGTTCTTGAGACTAGCGAAAGATTAGCGATATGATTAGTTACCAAAAACTACCACTAGCTACCCGCCAAACTACCGGCAATGCTTTTGAGTGGCGAATTTAACATGGGGATGTCATTGGAGGTAGTCACTGGTCACTACCCTCTGGATAACCTTGCACCTACGAATTCGCTACCGACATATGACCAACGAGTCAGGAGTGTAATTGGAATTGTTACCTCAGTAGTGAAATCTACCTAGTGAGTTCGGTATAAAGATTAATGAATAATAATAATAATGAATCATAGAATTTAATATGGAATTAAAGGCATTAAATAAAAATAATATCTTATTATGTAATAAATAAAAAACCTTGATCAATCTTATCTCTTTGGCTCTTGACATGGGACTGACGCGAGCATAAAAGACGAAAGCAATAGAAAACAAGAATATTTCTTTTCTTCGGAATAACGGTACATTTTTTGCAAGTTCTCTCATTCCTCTGTCTTTGCGCAAAGATTATGATACATATCGAATTCGTAGGTGAATATGCAATCGGTTTTGAATCAAAGGGCGCGATCCCCTGCATAACCAGTGACAGCTAGATAGTTACCCAAACTTTTCGCTGGCGAAGCAACTGACGATTTTTGATGAGGCGTTACCTAAAATACTGCAGGGTTGTTTGTGTTGGTTCTGTTATTTGTGTTGGTTCTGTTGGTGTTGGTTCTGTTGTTTGTGTTGGTTCTGTTGTTTGTGTTGGTTCTATTGTTTGTATTGGTTCTATTGTTTGTATTGGTTCTGTTGTTTGTGTTGGTAAAGCGAACATTTCCTCTTTTATTATATCTACTTTTCTTTTATTTTTTTAAAAACTTTGTAAAATAAACGTCGCCAGCGGATATTCCTCTATATTGTGAGGTCTAATTCTTAACATGTATCTAAGCCGCTTGTACACAAAATTTTAAACTTGAACCGTCCATGGGAATGAGGATGTTTCCTGTATTTTTTTCAAGATCTCCTCCCATACCTTTCGTCTCTTGTCGCCTTTTTAGGTAGGGAGGACATGTTTTTAAATTCTTCCTGGCTATTCACTACATTTAATAGGTTATTAACCTCTCCCTTCTTCCCTTCGTTAGAGGGAGAGTGATCATCAGCACGTGCTCTTCTTTTGACATAAACATAAAGCGGGATATATCGGATTAGATGGCGTGGACCCGCCGCCCATGCGACTCTTTTATCAAAAAATACACGACTTGACAGTGTAGGTACGATTCTTTCCACACTTGTTTTTTTTTAATTTTTTTTTCAGCATAATTAATAATAATTTTTCACCAATTTTTCACTCATTTTTGTGTTCACTAATTCTCACAATATTTGGCAGAATTGTAGCCACGTTAAATCTGAACAACTTTTATGACCGCTCAAGCTCAAAAAGATCAAGCATCAAAAATGTTAGTATCTCACTATTTTTTAACAAAAAAATTTTTTATATTTTTCTATGTATATCTATATTTTTTTACGGTTTGTTAAAATATTTGCTATCTCACGAAGTGGATCGGTCCAGCTTGTGTCACCATAATATTAAGTTCGGATCCACAATACTTACTCTTGGGTCTTTCCATTAGGAGCCGTTGTCTTTCCGCTGCTTTGTGAATAAGTGTCTCTATCAACGCCCACCAGCATATCCATAATGTTCTCTTCGTCCATTGTGATGATTTCGAATTCAAAGTTTCGCCAATTTCGCGATTAACAAGAAAATTTTTGGTGTTTTTGGTGGGTGGTACAGTGGTGATCATAATTATTTAAATTTTTTATTAAATCGAATACACACTTTTTGAATCCCTTTTGAGCATTTCGAAGCACTAATTTCATTTGAAGTCAGACTCCAAATGATAACAGATTTATTTGTAGGACAATTTTTTACCTCAAATGATATTGATGCTATTGTAACGCCACAAATTTCGCTGAATATTTCATTAAGAACCTTTAGACGTTGATTACAAGAAATCACACGTCTCACCCATTTTACGTTTCCATGGAAAAAAGTTTAATTTGTTTGGAACAGCTTACATGAGGTGAATGATAAAGAAATCTTTGGATCCCATCAGTACCATTAAACTCGAAGGAGGAAATGTTATGGTTTGGGTTGGTTGTATGTAGTTGGTCCTATACAACCCACTGATGGTCGAATGGACCATCATCTGGTGATGTTTTTATGCCAAATGAAAGACGGTTCATGCGGAAAGTGCCTTTGTGTGTGCAAATTTCCAAAGGAAGGTTACTCCAATGGCAAGATTTTTATGCATGTGTATTGGTGATTTTTGACTACTTGACCACTGAGGATTCCTATAAGATTCAGAAAGCTGAAATTTTGCACACAAGTAGGTAGGAGTTTTGTATCAACCACGGACAATTCACATATTCGTTTTTTGGCCCGCTGTCAGTCCCCGCGCAACCAAAAACTTTAATATTATTTTTCTCCTTTTAGAATCCTCTTACAAGGTACCAAGTTAAAATTTTGTAAATATGAGGTACTACAAACGGCAAATATATGATCGAAAAATAAGTTTGAATTCTGCGACTGTGGTAGCAGGGACCAGAACAATTTTCATTATTTCACTGATTTTTAAAGTTCTTCTAGAATATAAAAAAATTATATGTACATACTGATGCGAAAACAACTATTCAATGTCCTGCCTAAGGTCAAACCGCGATTTTAAATTTGTAAAGCCTTTTTAAAATATATCAACACTTAACATATGTAACGTTGTTAATATGGTAAATTCTCAGTCTGTGGTCAGTGTCCCAGTGACCAAAGCTATTTTAACTCTTTCTGTACTTAAAACATTTGAATACCTCAGAAATATTGATGGTTGGTATATTTAAAATTCAATATCTCGGAAACTATTGACCCGAGAAGAATGATATTAAGATTGTAAGTAATTGGAGTCAAAATTAATAATTTCACCAAAATTGCTCGTGATATGATTGACTGAAGATTCTTTTGCAACTTCTTGAGTACAATTATGTATCTTTTTTTGTTGCGACCTTTATATAGGATCCAATGACAATTTCTATTTGATTCGTCCTATTTTATCTTTAGCATCTTAATATAGGAAAATTTTCTTATTACAAGAATCCGATGACAATTCCTGTTTGATTCTTCCTATTCGGATTTTGGCATCCTGACAGTTAGCAAAATGCTCTAATTACGAAGACCCACATTACCAAAATCTTTTTTTAGTTTTCTCATTGTCTTTCGTTAGATCCGTCCGTCCAATAAATTTGTCGAAATAATATTTTTGTTTTTCCCACTTTTAACACACCCAAAAAAATAGTTTGCTGTTAATAACAAACAACGTCTGCTAATTTTTAGCAAACATTTTTTCTGCTAATACAGCAAATTTTCTGCTGTAATAGCAAAAAGTTTGCAGTTTTGCATTAGCAAACGCACTGCTGACAAATTTTGAAAAACTGCAAAAAGTAAAACACAAATCGATAACGAATATGATTTGACGATTTCAAAATCTTAGTTCCGGACATACAATTAAAATTAATCTATTGTGTTTAGATTTTAGTTTCTAATTTTTTATATTTTAATGAAACCAAAGCTAAACATTAATATTTTATGTGCGATTTGTAAAAATGTTTATAAAGTCTGATTCACACAGGGCAATTTTATTTCAAGCAAGTGTCAATGTTTGTAGGAGAGATACAGAGAGCACTTTCCGCTTGGAAGAAATTGCCTTGTGTGATCTAGGACTAATGGTGTTTTCTTTTCTAAAAAAAAGATGTTGCCCTGTCAGAAAGCAGTATAGTAATAATGTCGCATACGCCCTCCTGTACTGCTGCATTTTTTATAGTCAGAATCGATAACAAAAATGCGAAAAACCAGCCTTCTAACTCACTAAAAGTAAACAAAAAACAAAGAATACTCCACGGCGCCGCCTACATAAAGCATCTGACCAAACTTCATTATAAAAAAGCACGCACGGAAATACGCGGTTATTTAAGCTATTCGCTCGACAAGTGCGACATTTTTCACAAAGAAAACGAAACCCTTTCACAGTGCAGCATTTATTTTACAATCGAAGACAAAAAGGCATTTTTGGGGCGAAAGGCATAAAAAATGTAGCATTTTTTGGCACAAAAGAAAACACCATAAGTATTGAGTGTGCAAAAAAAGTAAAAAAAAATGAGAGAATTCCTAAAGGCTTAGGGTGAGTATTACGAGAAAATTTCGCAAGATTGTATCATCCTGTGCATAGACGATTTTTATACGGTTTACACGGCTATTCCTGTGTGTATTGTTGTTGTTTCAAAGTACGAATGAAAAACAAAACGTTCAATCGAGTACGAGAGTTTTTTCCCCTCCCTTTCTAACTGCCTCCCCTACAAACACCATTAAACCGCTGATAAAATTGCCTCGTGTAAATTGGGAGGAACATAGACACCTCAACACACGCGGTAATTCGGCGCCTCTCTCTCCGTCAAACTTTGACACTTGATTGGAAAAAGTTGCCGGGTGTGAATCTGGACATAGAGGCATACTCTCCCTGAAAGTTTTGAGTTCTTCGTGCAAGTTCAAAAGAGAATTTGATAAGCTGCTGAAAAAACTTGCCTAGTGTAAATCTGAACATACGGAAGATAATGTCCAGATTCACACTCGGCAACTTTTTCCAAGCAAGTGTCAAAGTTTGATGGAGAGAGAGGCGGGCGGAAAGAGCTCTCTCCTACAACAAACACCGAATTGCCCCGTGTGAATCGGGACATAGACATGCTTTATGACGGAAAAAAGAAAATTAAAAAAGAAGCGGCGTTAAATTTATATTCCTTACCACTGAAACCAATTTTTTCCAATAAAATGTGCTTGCGATAAGTTACACATATATTCATATTTGTGCAGATTACAAAATCTCATATAAAATGTTTATTTCGATGTTTATAATATGTTTTCACTAGCATTCAAGAGTTGCCCTCTTTGACAGACATCGTGCGCCGACGCCGACTATTTAAGTAACACCCTTTGAAGTGTAAAATATTTTACTCCGAACAAATTGAATGGAAATGTTCGTTCTGTTTGTTAGTCCCGATATACACTGGCTGAATGTTCAGCAGATTATCGCCGTTTTGTAGGAGAGAGAGGCAGTCGGCAAGAGGGGGAAAAAACTCTCCCGTACTCGGGCTTATCGGGCTGAACGTTTTGCGTTTTTCACTCGCACTTTGAAACAACAACAATTCACACAGGAATATCCGAAACAAAATTACGCGTCTAAACGTCAAGTTGCAACAGGTAAGCGTACACAAATTGCAAATTTCACTATGATTGTGTAAGTCTTATTTCAGGTTGTTTTCATGATTCTCAGCAAGCAGTGTCCTATTAAAACCCTCTACTTTAATACGGCTACAAAAGTAAACTAAAATTTCCTAGCAAATATATGCTGTCCATACAAAGAACTTGTGATAGCGATGGACTAGCAATTTCTTTCCGTGTCTACTTTTCCAAATCTTATAGACCTCTTAGAAGTGTGATCATAACGAAAATATCTGCAACAACGTAAGTAATTGTTTTGTGATTTGTTTACTTATTTCATTAATTACACCTGTATCACCAGAAATGGCAACATAAATTTTTTACACCATATGCTTCAACGATGGTTGCTATTATCAGCATCACGAAGTAACCTTTTGGCTCCAAAAAACTCGGGATAATTTAGTCTAATTGGGATGTAATCCATCGATAAGATAATTTTGCCCAATGCTATGGCTCTGGACATGTACAATTACGGTATATATAGGGTGAACCCAATTGGCTAACGCGTAGGAGTCACTGATCATCATACGGTCTTGGAGAACATCAAATATAACCAAAGGTCGTACGATGTATGTTCTTTATTGTTATCATTCGGACAAAAAGAAGGTAGTTATTAATGCCAGTGACCGGTAAGTATTGTGTGTAGATGCTCCTATTGCTATTTAATTTTCTAAATGATTTATATTTTTTGATCAAGCGCACATAAAGAACCAACATGGTTCAATTAATTCAATTAATCAATTAATCAAAACGCAACAGGTAAGCGTACGCAAATTGAAAATTAAATGTACTATGATTATAAGACTTATTTCTGTTTGTTTTCAAGATTCTCACCAAGCAGTGTCCTATTAAAATACGGGTATAAAAGATGATCTGAAATTTCGTAGCAAATACTATGTATAAATTCAGATAACTTGTGTCATGGATGGACTAGCCATTTATTTCCTTGTCTACTTTTCCAAATCGCATACACCTCTTGGAAGTGTGACCCTAATGATAATACCTGATAATCAATGATAATGGCAAATTTGATTATTTACTCTATATATTCCAACGATGGTCGCTAATATCCGAATCACGAAGCAACCTTTTGGCTCCAAAAAACTCAGGATAATTTAGTCTAATTTGGATGTAATCCATGGATAAGATCATTTTGCCCAATGATATGGCTCTGGACATGTACAATTAGATACCGTGTCTATAGGGTAAACCCAACACATTGGCCAATATTGACAGAGTTCACGTCGATGTCGTACGATTTATGTTCTTTATATTTATCCTTCGGACAAAAAGAAGATAATTGTTAATGCCAGTGACCGGTAAGTATTGTTTGTGGATACTCTTATTGCTATTCAATTTTATTAAATGATTTATTTTTCATTTAAATTTCTAGATCAAGCATACATACAGATTTCACAGTTCGAAACGCTTACCAATACATGGGCTGAATAACTTCAGGTTGGAGTCCTGGTTGATATACTATTCTCAAATATCAGGAAAATATAAAATTGGTATTTCTTTTATTAAAATAAAAAAGAAAGAAACGTATGCTAGAATAACAAAAATAGTTTGTTCTCCCAGCCGCTTTTTTCTGTTAAATAATAGCAAAATTGTTTGCTAAAACGACTGTTCAAGTTTGCTACAGTAGCAGGCAAATTTATGTGCTAAAATAACAACCATAGGGTTGCTAACATAACAGACGAAGTCTGCTTTCCCTTTTTCAGCAGACACAGTTTTTGCTAATGATACTCACAAAATTCTTTGAGTGTAGTGTTATTTCTGTTGTTTGTGTTGGTTCTGTTATTTGTGTTGGTGTTGTTTGTGTTGGTTCTGTTGTTTGTGTTGGTTCTGTTGTTTGTATTAGTTCTGTTGTTTGTGTTGGTAAAGCGAACATTTCCTCTTTTATTATATCTATTTTTCTTTTAAACTTTGTAAAATAAACGTCGCCAGCGGATATTCCTCTATATTGTGAGGTCTAATTCTTAACATGTATCTAAGCCGCTTGTACACAAAATTTAAAATTTGAACCGTCCATGGGAATGAGGGTGTTTCCTTTATTTTTTTCAAGATCTCCCATACCTTTCGTCTCTTGTCGGCTTTTTTATGTAGGGAGGACATGTTTTTAAATTCTTCCTGGCTATTCACTACATTTAATAGGTTATTAACCTCTCCCTTCTTCCCTTCGTTAGAGGGAGAGTGATCATCAGCACGTGCTCTTCTTTTGACATAAACATAAAGCGGGATATATCGGATTAGATGGCGTGGACCCGCCGCCCATGCGACTCTTTTATCAAAAAATACACGACTTCACAGTGTAGGTACGATTCTTTCCGCACTTGTTTTTTTTAATTTTTTTTCAGCATAATTAATAATAATTTTTCACCAATTTTTCACTCATTTTTTTGTTCACTAATTCTCACAATATTTGGCAGAATTGTAGCCACGGTAAATCTGAACAACTTTTATGACCGCACACTAAATAGCTCAAAAAGATCAAGCATCAAAAATGTTAGTATCTCACTATTTTTCAACAAAAACAAATTTTATATTTTTCTATGTATGTATATCTATATTTTTTACGGTTTGTTAAAATATTTGCTATCTCACGAAGTGGATCGGTCCAGCTTGTGTCACCATAATATTAAGTTCGGATCCACAATACTTACTCTGGGGTCTTTCCATTAGGAGCCGTCGTCTTTCCGCTGCTTTGTGAATAAGTGTCTCTATCAACGCCCTCCAGAATATCCATAATGTTCTCATCGTCCATTGTGATGATTTCGAATTCAAAGTTTCGCCAATTTCGCGATTAACAAGAAAATATTGTTTTTTTTTTAATTTTTACAATTGTAGCTATAAAATTTGTATTTGAAAATCTTAATTTTAATAGCTAATATTGACAATTGTAGCTATAAAATTTTAATAGCTAATATTGACAATTGTAGCAATTAAAAATTTCAAATTATGATTTTTAAATTTTCTTCGTTTGTGTTTGGAAAAGAAGAAGTCAACAAGATTTTTCAATCCGCCAACGAAAGTTCGGTCAAATTCCGCAAAAAATAGAGAATTTCCGCAAGGAAGAAAGTACCAAGGAGAAATTTGGAGATTTTTTAAGTAGTTTTTTGGTAAGTTCTTGAAAAATACGAATTATTTACATTTTATGATATATTACATGTGGTGATCATAATTATTTAAATTTTTTATTTATTTTTTTATTAAATCGAATTCAAACTTTTTGAATCCCTTTTGACGCATTTCGAAGCACTAATTTCATTTGAAGTCAGATTCCAAATGATAACAGATTTATTTGTAGGACCATTTTTTACAAGAAATCACACGTCTCACCCATTTTACGTTTCCATGGAAAAAAGTGTAATTTGTTTGGAACAGCTTACATGAGGTGAATGATAAACAAATCTTTGGATCCCATCAGTACCATTAAACTCGAAGGAGGAAATGTTATGGTTTGGGTTGGTTGTATGTCGTTGGTCCTATACAACCCACTGATGGTCGAATGGACCATCATCGGCTGGAGCTCTTTTTATGCTAAATGATAGACGGTTCATGCGGAAAGTGCCTTTGTGTGTGCAAATTTCCAAAGGAAGGTTACTCCAATGGCAAGATTTGTATGTATGTGTATTGATGATTTTTGACTACTTGACCACTGAGGCTCCTATAAGATTCAGAAAGCTGAAATTTTGCACACAAGTAGGTAGGAGTTTTGTATCAACCACGGATAATTCACATATTCGTTTTTTGGCCCGCTGTCAGTCCCCGCGCAACCAAAAACTTTAACATTATTTTTCTCCTTTTAGAATCCTCTTACAAGGTACCAAGTTAAACTTTTATAAATATGAGGTACTACAAACGGCAAATATATGAGCGACAAATAAGTTTGAATTCTGCACCTGTGGTAGCAGGGACCAGAACAATTTTCATTATTTCACTGATTTTCAAAGTTCTTCCAGAATATAAAAAATTATATGTACATACTGACCTCACAGGAGATGCGAAAACAACTATTCAATGTCCTGCCTAAGGTCAAACCGCGTTTTTAAATTTTTAAAATATATCGTTCACAACTTAACATATGTAACGTTGTTAATATGGTAAATTCTCAGTCTGTGGTCAGTGTACTAGTGACCAAAGCAATTTTAACTCTTTCTGTACTTAAAACATTTGAATACCTCAGAAATGTTGATGGCTGGTATATTTAAAATTCAATATCTCGGAAACTATTGACCCTAGAAGAATGATATTAAGATTGTAAGTAATTGGAGTCAAAATTAGTAATTTCACCAAAATTGCTCTTGATAGGATTGACTGAAGATTCTTTTGCAACTTCTTGAGTACAATTATGTATCTTTTTTGTTGCAACCTTTATATAGGATTCAATGACAATTTCTATTTGATTCTTCCTATTTTATCTTTAGCATCTTAATATATAGGAAAATGTTCTTGTTACAAGAATCCGATGACAATTCCTGTTCGATTCTTCCTGTTCGGATTTTGGCATCCTGGCAGTTAGCAAAATGCTCTAATTACGAAGTCCCACATTACCAAAATCTTTTTTGACTTTTGCGCTGTCTTTCGTTAGGACCGTCCGTCAAATAAATTTGTCGAAATAATATTTTTGTTTTTCCCACTACTAACAGAAAAGAAGTATGCCTACGACCTCTTCAACAACGTCAAAAGAGCAAAGGGAGTCGTTGAATTGGATTGGACACAATTTCCGTTCGTGAACGATGGTATGCACAACCTCATCCTTCTGGCACCACTGTCGAATATGCTGATGCGATTTAGAGAAGTGTGCCTCTCATGGGATGAGGTAAACATTTCTGATACAAGGAGGCGAGTTACTGTATTCGCAATATCATCAATATGCTCCGGGAGCAATATTTCGTAGGATGTTTCAAAAGTGTGCGGACATGTCAAATGTTGCAAGAAATTGTCAAGCAGCTTATCATAAAGCTAGACAGCATTGGTTTTGTTGTAAATAGTATTTGCTGTGATATGCAGCCTATCAACCAAGCTTTTTACAAACGCGAGGCAAAATTAACTGAAGGCCTTGTGTTGGTGTTGCCAAGGCAAAAATACAAATTTGACATTATTTGTTTGCATGATTTACAACTCTTAATACACTTAACAAAAATATCATTATTAAGCAATTGTTTATCCACTCTTTTCAATGCCCAACTTTTGGAAGATGCGGCTTCATCTGTCAACTTACCGCCATCTGCGTTTGACTGCCACAAATATTTCTGCGACACTGGAATAGGCACTTATGGCATGTCGGCCTCATTTTTAACGCAGAGTTTAGCAGATGAAGTCGAAAGCAAAATTGACAGTACTGAAGATGCAACATTTCTTCTTATAAATTACATTAACAAAATGTTGCATCAAAACAACATAACATCTAAATTCAAAATTCCATGTTACCAATAACATTTTAGGACACTCCATAAATTTTTTTAAAAATTACATGTTTAACAAGTTATGTTTTGTCTATACTACAACCCTTTCCGGCCTATTACACCTTTCCAAATTTTTTGTACAGAATTACGGCATCGAGGAAATTGCCATTGGTAAAATTTCAACCATCAATTTGGAGAATGGTTTTTCATTCCTAAGAAGGAATGTCAACCGAACACCATGCATCCAAGATGTCGAATTTTTATTAGGCAGGTGTGTAAACATGCAAGATTTAGACCTTTATTTGGAACAGAGACTACTACTAAATTAATATCAAAATTGTAACGTTTTTCGAAAAAAGTTATTGTTTGCATGATATGTATCTTGAAACAATTATATTGTGTGATATCTTACAAAAATATCTTTCTTTTAATGGGGGATTCTGGATTTGACAAAATTTTGTTTACTCGGGATCAAGTTTTAGAGTTCAAGGAGGATTAACCTAAAAAACATTGCCTTTTATAAATTGCTTTAAAAAAGTTTAAACTTTGCAAAAAACAAAAATAAATAACAAAACAAAATTTTGTCTAAAACTCTTAAAGAAAAGAAAACCACAATACATTCATTTTATAGCTTAAAGAAACAACAACAACATTTATAAAAGAACAACAAACAATACGAAATTATTGCTATTAAATCTTGAAGATTTTTTGTATAAATTTTAAAACTAATTATATACATAAAATTTTTTTATTCATATTTTTTATTTGCTTTAATCGCAAGACCCTAGAGGAGTATTATTCGCAAATCATCTCTTTTATGATTCAGAGAAAAAAACGGATCGATCGTCAATTCACGATCTTTTCCTAGTTATAAGGTTGTCAATAAAACTTTAGATTCTGCATCTGCGGGAGCTTCATTAACAATAGCAAATAGGCCGATTTCTCATAAATTGTGCACAAATTTTGAAATTTTAAATTGTGCTACTTGAAGACATGAAAATAAACCATGTCTTTAATAATGTATAATTTGCGTCGTTTTGAGTGCAATGACTACTTGATTGCAATTTACGGATTCTCTGAAGGTTGTCAAGATGTCAAATCGACACACTTGAGGGTTACAGGTGCTCCGTCGGAGCATTAAATTTCAAAAAATCGTTACTTTTCGAAAAGCATTTACCACCCATACGTATAGATTTACAAAGATATACAAAGACAAGTTGTAATTTATTTAATATTTTTCTATTTGTAAATTTACTTCACCATTCAACCAATTCATCGACACCCTTGTGACCAGGGTTACCAAAACATTTTTCGAATAGGAAGACATTTGTGTCAGAAAAGGAGGACATTTGTGATATTTACAAGATCCTTTGGAACCTTCGGAGGACATTTTTTAAAGTGAAAATAGCAGAATGTGAAAAAATATACATTTTGTTTTGATCAAAAAAAAAAACATATAGTATATATTCAGAATTTTAACAATAAATTTGCAAATGTAACAAAAGGAGTAGGCCGACCGCGCAAAAAAAAGAGTTATAATTAGAATGTGTCTTTTCTGTTTTCTTGAATGGGGATGTAATTTCCTAAAGCTCGTTTTGTAACGAAAACAGGCCCAAAATTTGGGGCGCACTTTCATTTTCAATTTGGCTGCATTTCCTTGGGGTCCAGCTTCCGGCCGCCGACAAATACTTATAAAATTCTAAAGAGAAGTACTGCCCTCCTAAGAAAAAAAAATCATACACCATTTTAGTAGTTTTGAGATATTTAGCTTTACGTTTTTTAAATTTCAAGCCTTTTACTATTAGGTTTAGGTTAGGAACCTAAATTGGACTATGTGAGCGGATAAAACAAGCTGCCACCATAACATACAACTGAAGGCGCGAATGCTAAATATCTCAAAACAACTAAAATGGAGATGTGACTTTCTTTCTTAGGAGGGCAGTCTAGTTCTTGAAATAATATTTAGTGCAAATTACAGTGTTAGTAGAATCAATTTGTAGACGGTTCCATTCATATGTCAATTGAGCGTTAATCACTGCTGTTTGTGCTGTACTAACAAACATTCAGTGGTTGAATGTATACTTCAGCTTGAGGTTCATTATTGTTGAAAAAGTCCACCCAAAACCACGATTTGTGGAACTATAAAAATACAATCCCACATTTTTCAAAAAGGAGGGAGGACGGGAGGACAACGGTGAAAAAGGAGGGCGTATGGTAACCCTGCTTGTGAACCGTCTTTCAAAGGTAATTTCTCCAAAAACTTCGACGCGTTTCACCTCTTTGAATTGCATTTTCTCAAACATTTTCAATGAAATATCATTATCCATATCAATTTTAGCTTCTAATTTCTCTATTGACAGTGTCTCTGCGGCATATTTCATCATTAATAGCATTGCCTCCCAACCGTAACCCCTGCCTCTGGCCTCACTTTCCGCTATCATTATTTCAGTTTCAGCTACCTGTTCATTGGTTTCTGGATCTTGAGATAAAAATAGATTCGTATCGCCAACAAGGGATGCAATTTCATCATTGTACTGCTCGTAGCTCTGCCGACAAAGGATGAGAAATGTACACTTATCTTCATCCTCCCGCCAAGTATGTTGCATTGCATATTCTTCTTCGAGACTTAATGGTTCGGAGGCAGTCAACTCTTGCAATTCTTTGGACTGCATCCACGTATGGTACTCGGCTTCGCCTCATAGGGTACAAGAATAACGCGTCTTCCAACGATTTTCGCACGTTCATGACCCTCATGGCTAATGGTAAAGGGCCAATGCAAGCGGAATGCGGCGCGGCGAGTCAGAAAAGTTGAATTTTATTCAACTTATACGCGCCGCCGCTTGATTTGACACAATTTCTTGTTATACTTTTATTGAAAACAACCACATGTTTTGTATACGGCCAATACTGAAATCGCACTGCGCCGCTTGACGCGTGCATTTGCCCTTCACCATAAGATAAAAAAAATATAATAACAAATATATTGTAACATAGCAATCATAGAATTTGTATTGTAGAAAAGTAATCATAGCATTTTAAGTTTTGTATAATTTTATGTTGTTTGATATTTGATTTTTTCCATTCTCTTGTAAACTGTTCTGTGAGTAAGTTGTCAAATATTTTCTATTTAATTTTGTCAAATATTTTTCTTAAAATAAATATTTTAATAAACCAACAAAATATATAATAGATTATGGGCGATTTAAAAGATAACGTTAGCATAACGCAATGTAACGGTCGCGGTTATGACGAGTGGCAATTTCGCGTTAAAATTCATTTTGAAAATTTGAATTTGGAGTATGTTTTAATGGGCTTACCTCCAACTGAAGCAGCCGCTAAGAGTGATTTTTTAAAGAAGGATCGAAAAGCAAGTGACAAAAATTGGTGAAAAAAGTGACAAATCATTTGTGATATCCATAATAAAATATTTGTAACAGCTGATTAGTCGAACATATGTTTTCATTCATGGTTGGTAATAAGTGATGAATTAGTGAAAAACAGGCGTTAGGCTGTGATGTTACGTAAGACGTATCTACTCAGTCCCATTATGTCCAGATACACACTTGCAATTTTTTTCTGCTGAATTGCAGTGTTTGTTGGAGAGGGACGCAGTCGGTAAGGGGGGAGAAAAAAATCTTCCGTACTCGCAATTTTTTTGCAATGCGATTTGTGTTTTCTTTCGCTGTAAAGTGGTGATTTTTTCGACATTTCCATATTCCTTTTTGTTTAATATTCGTTGTTTTGTGCTCGGTTCAACATATGTAAATTTGTGCGCCACACATAAAAATTTTAAATTTAATGAGTTTTAATGAACGGTGAAAATAAAAAATTGTCGTCTGAACGCAAATGCAATTCTCTTTTGAAGTTGCATTTGCTTTCAGACAATGATTCTGTTTCGAATTTTTTTTCATCGTTCATAAAAATTCTTTAAAATGTATGTTGCAGAAATTACATATGTTGAACCGATTACAAATCCACGAATATTAAACAAAAAGGAATATGGAAATGTCGAAAAAATCACCACTTTACAGCGAAAGAAAGCGCAAAAAACATTGCAAAAAAATTAAGTACGAAAGGTTTTTTTCTCCCCTCTTACCGACTGCGTCCCTCTCCCACAAACACTGCAATTTTGCGGGGGAAAATTGTTAAGCTGAGTATAGACGATTGCCAGATCGGCAAACGTTATCAACCCTGTTAAAGTGCTGCAAATATACGGGCAATGTCAGATTGTTAAGGTGTGTACAGACGATTGCCAGATCGGCAAACGTTATCAACCCTGTTAAATTGTTGCAAATGTAAACATTACAATTTCATATATTTACTATATATTTTGTAAATATGTATGTATATGCAGGATTGCCAATAAAAATATATTATAGACAGTGTTGCAAATAAAATGATTTTCTGGCAATGGCGCCGTTGTCACATGCATAAACTTCGCTCATATAACAATCAGCAAATTATCTCGCAATGACTTTTCTGCTAACGTTGCAAAACAAAAATTGTGTGTTCACACGGTTGTAAATTCACAGGGTTGCATTTTTCCGCCATTTTTCTGGCAATGTTGTCTGATCTGCAAATCGTGTGTACTTACCTTAAGTGTGAATATGGACTACGGAAGCAGGGTTGCCAGAACTGGGGTTTTGACCCCAATTGTGGGGTTTTGCCATTGCAAATTGGGACAAAAAAAATAATTTGGGGTTAGGGGTTTTTTTAGGGGTTTTTATACTTTTTTATTGGGGTTTCTTGGGGTTATTTGAAAATATGCAAAGATTTTTTAAAGCTTACATTTTTAAATAAAAGCTTAAGAAATTCCGACACATCAATTTCGACTGTAGACCATCTGAGTGAGATACTGAAAAGTGTAACATTAGTAGCGAATCCATTTGAAAACATAAAGTTACATAGAACGAAATGCACAGCAATTTTAAAAAATGTTGTTGCACCATCACTCGCTCTTGAACTTGTTAGCGATATTGGGGAATCCAAATATTCCCTAATTGCGGATGACTGACATTTCACGAATGAAATGGATGTGCTTAATGGCGAATTCTTTTCTGCAAAAAAGTGCAACATGTTCATTGCCCTTTTTCCGAAAACGGAACTTTTGTGATACTTTTTTGAAATTTGGTAATTAAGTTACTCGAATTTAGCACAACTAAAATTTCAAAATTTCAAAAAAGCGATATAATAGTGCTGTTTTCGGAAAAAGGGCAATGCAAGTGTTCACTTTTTTGCAGAAAAGAATTCACCATAAGTGTTCGATACTTTACCAGCTCAAAAGGAAAGATTATTATTGATTTTCTAGGAATATTCCTAGTTGAAGAAGCAACTGCAGACAAATTATATGAAGGATTTACGAACTACTTAGACAATTTTGGTTTAAAACTATCAAACCTGGTATCGATTGGAGCGGATGGTGCAAACAATTTGTGTGGAATGCAGAAATCATTATTTGCCTATTTGAAGTAAGATATTCCAGATCTTCTGCTCATAAAATGTACTTGTCACTCACTCAGTTTAAAAACTTTTCTGTCATGAGATGTACGAATTCCGTGTCACAAGCCAAATTTTGTGTAATCAAAGATGTTCTGCAAAATTTTACGGATAAAAAAATTCCAATGAATGTTTATGAAACTCAATGGGCTAAGCTTCCTTTTACCAACTGGAATCAGTATTTTGAAAATGGAACACCAAAAAATTTTAACCATAAAGAACTTGGAGAAGCTGTTCTTAGCATGCTTACAATTCCAACGAGTAATGCGTGTGTAGAAAGAGTATTTTCAATAATGAGCATTACCAAATCAATACAATATAATACAATATAAACGAGACTGAAGATACTGATCGTGAAGCTGAAGTATATCAACTTATAAATGACTAAACTTTATTACTATAGTACTATGTACAATTCCTTTAAATGATCTCTATAAATACTCAATGCCTTCTTTATATGTTATGATTTAAAAAAAAAATTTATGTTATGTTTGAAATAAAAATCTTTCATTTGGGGTTATGTTGGGGATTTTCTTTGGCTGGTTTGGGGATATCAAACATTTTTTTCTGGCAAGCCTGTACGGAAGACTTTTTTCTCCCCCCTTACCGACTGCGTCCCTCTCCCACAAACACTGCAATTTTGCGGAGGAAAATTGCAAGTGTGAATATAAACTAACCTAATCGTGTACACCGATTTCCATACGGCAGAAGGAATCAGCGGATACGTTACGGCTACGTTTGCCTAATCAGCCTTTTAATATATGTGCCCAAACTCACGAGATAAGCTCAGATAATCTGAGTCAGATTCACAATCGACAATTTTTTACAAGCAAGTGTCAGAGTTTGTAGCAGAGAGAGGCAGAGAGCTCTTTCCGATTGCTTCTCTCTACCAAAACTTTGACACATGCTTGGAAATATTGCCGACTGTGAATCTGGACAAACAGTAATTGCGGAAGTTCATTGGAGAAAGAGGGAGGAGGAATAGAAAGGGCAATTCCTCCCTTTTCCCTTTCTTACCAACGAAGTTTCGATTAGTCGTAATTACTGTTTCCTCGTGTGATACGGGACTGGTCTATGACCTGTAGGAGAGAGAGGCATTGAGCTCTTTCCGCCAGCTTCTCTCTTAGTCCTGATTCACATGAGGCAATTTTTTCCAAGCAAGTGTCAACATTTGTAGGAGAGAGAGAGGCAGAGAGCTCTTTCTTTGTATCGTGTGAATCTGAACCTATAACCTTTGACACTTGCTTGGAAAAAATTGCCTCGTGTGCGTCGGAATTATGAAATCTCCGTCTGATGATGCGACACGTGTTGCCACTAATTCGGTCATAAGTAGTTCTGAGACATTTTACATTTTATTTGACATTTCAGAATCCTCACAAAGCAAGAAATAATTTTGGAGATTCGAGATTCGGGGAAGAAATAACAAATAAGTTAGTGTTTTTTAGATAAATAATAAACAATTTATGGGATCGTTTGATAAATAAACAATCGGAAGTACTTTTGCAATAGGTTTTATGTCAATTTTTATGTAATAAATTTAAATATGATATCAAAAACCATTGTGAAAGTGTCTTCATCGTCTCCATGAAAAAAATTGTAGTACTGCAAAAAAAAAAAAAAACAGAAAAGACCGAGACCAAGGAACATTTATTTTTTTTTTTAAACAAATTCCGAAAATATCTAGTGAACATTTTGATTATTTTGGCAAAATAAAAATTGAAGAAAAAAATTTTCGCTGGGCACTCGCACATAATCAATTAGATTTAATCCAATTGTATGCTTTTTCGTTAAGCAAAAGCATTTTCAATCCAAAACTATGTTGGATTTAATCATAATTGGCTATTAAAACGAGTAATCCCAATATCTACGCCAACTTTTTTTTAAGACTTGAGTTCAGTTAACCTATAACAAATAGGCATAATAACACTGCGAAAAAATGGAGATGGACGACAACAAACGACGGGAAGTGCCGGATTCCGATTCCTGCCCCGTAGAGGGTCCAGAATGCAAAAAAGCCAAGCTGATGAATGAATCTCAGTCACTGGATGATCATGCGAAAGCTATGAAAGTGGCTGGTTTCTCATTGAGCGCCATCGAGGAGATGCGCAGTCGGGCAGAGGAGGATAGCAATAGCCAGGCACTGGATCAGCAATTGAGACATTTTCAGGTTTTGGATGAAGTAAATTCCAATTCGGAAGATGATGAGGAAGGTAAGTATTTATACTTTACTTTAAGAGTACAAAAATTCTCTTGAATTACAGGAATTTTTTGAAGGTGTCTCTTGTTTTAGATGTCATTTTTTATAAAGCAGTCGAGACTATTGGTACCTGGGATATTTATTACTACATTTTGATATAAATGGAAAAGAAGACGTCCAGTAGAACAAAATCCCCAATGGGATTTCTAAAGTTAGCCACTCAGCTCATAATAGGTTGGGGATTTCTGGCATATATATGTGTAAAACAACTGACACCCATGTCCATAAATTTATCGACAGGAATAGTTTTACTACATTGACTTATTTTGCCAAAGGAATGATAGGAAGAAATTCACAGGTTCCATTTCAAAATAAGTTGTCTGAATCATGATTTAATTATTGTTTATTTTTTAAAATCAAATGACACTTATATTTTAACCACGAATCCAACAACAAAACTCCATGTGGCTTTCGTTTAGTCGTTGCTGTTCTAGTAACACAACCACAACCTTGTATAGTGGAGTCATAATCATAGTGCCTAATACAGTTTTTTACATCGTTATGATAATTTAAGAATAAAATATGTACACACTTGCTCTTAAAAATAGATGCAAACCACCATGATGTACAATATGGAATCAGAACAACTAGGAGTACTAAGTTAGCTGATGAAGTTCGAGCCAATTTCGGGGATTATTTCTGTTGCATTTTCTAGAGTTTTATATTCGAATACGGATTGCCAAAAAAGAAGAAGACTTGATTACTCTATTCTATTGACGTAAGAAATAAGCAGATTATTTGTTTATTTATTTTTTTGAATCCATTACAATAATATGAAGCCAATAAGGCCAATAAATTATATCACTTTGTTTAAAAAAATCCTGAGTCAGAAGCTTATCCTAAAATAATTAATCAAAAAAAGCAAAAGCAATTTATCCTTTGTAGTTTTTTTTAAATAGGAATCAGTTGATATATGTGAATAGAACATGGAGTCGAATTCTGACATTTCAGAGTGAAGTGTTCAGTGATATAAGTTCGGTTAGGTTAAGAGTGGTAGCCTCTATACGGACTCACTTATACTATGTAGTCCACCCCAAGAACTTAAGAGAAAACATAAGTTATACCTAGACCCTCCCGTTGAACGAATTTGATTCCTTTAAAAAACTCAAAACTTGGCGTACTTCAACATCAGCCGAGGGAGTAAACTCGCAAAAGAAATGAGAGCATAAGGTGCCATGCCGCTTTCTAGAGAGAGCGAGTCACAAGCACAGAAGGTGTTCTATTGATTCCTCCTCTTCGTCTCCACAGCTTCTGTCATTTGTTGCTGTAAAGCCGCTATATCTCAAGAAGAGCTTGGAGGTCTCTAGAGGCATGCCCATATATTCCAGTTAATATATACATAAAGGTTTTTCCAACAAGTGGTGTTATTTTGGTATTCAAAGAAAAATTCAATTTTTTGAGATAAATGATCGGATGTTTATTTCATAATAAAGAGGAATTTATGCCGTTAATAATGAAAAACAACATCAGCCAAATGACCACATCGACCACGCTTACAGGACCATGTCTTTTTCATGAAATTTTCCATAACCAAATCGCAAAGTGGCTGCCCTATGTCCTCGATAGCCTCACGAATTCTATCTTTGAGGTCTTGAATCGACGCTGGGCTGTTGGCGTAGACCTTTTTCACGTGGCCCAAAGGAAGATGTCGCAAAGTGTTAAATCACAAGATATCGGTGGCCAATTGTGATCACCTCTTCGAGAGATAACAAGGTCCGGAAACTTTTCCCGTAACAGAGCAATGGTTTCGTTGCTTGTGTGGCACGTAGTGCCGTCTTGTTGAAAGTAAACGTTGTCCATCCAACTCCGACCATAAAAAATCATTAATCATCTCTCGATAGCGCAACCCATTCACCGTAACTGTTGATCCAAACTCATTTTCGAAAAAGTAAGGTCCAATGACCCCGACCCGGTTTCTTTGGAAACCCACACTGAAATTTTCCGACAAAATTTTTCGCTGAATATTTTAATCCTCAAATGTCCTTATTGATAGGACTTTTTGATTTTTTCAAAAATAGTGTTAAATTGACCCATTAAGAGGGGAGCTAGAGGGTTAAGATCTTTCATAAAAGTGATCCTCATAAAATTCCTCTATGTATATAACTTTGACAATGAGAAATCTCTCAGACGTTAACTAACATAATTTTTTTAATTAGTATAATGCTCACTTCGACCAAAAAATTAAAACTTTGACCCACTGTAAAAAAAACTCAGACCAGCCAGCTGGACCATAAGTTTATTCTACATAAATGATCTACTCAACATGCCCTTTCAGACTTATAGGGTCGCTATTCTGTTCCAAAAATGTTGTTGGACACTGTTATTAGATGCAAAACACAGCCTTTATAACGTTTAGATACGAAATTGAAAGAGTCATATTAGAGGGCTGCACCAAAATTAGCCGATCTAACAAATTTTGGAAAAATTGTCTTTATTTCTCAACATAATCTCCTTTTACCTCAATACACTTTTCCCATCGATATTCAATAACTTCGATACGCTGTTTATAGGAAGAACAGTATAGGGTCTTAAAATAGCCATTAACCGCAGACTCAGTATCTTCATTGGTGTCAAATTTTTTACCACCGAACAATTTTTATACCCTCCACCATAGGATGGGGGGTATATTCATTTTGTCACTCCGTTTGTAACACCTCTAAATATTGATCTGAGACCCCATAAAGTATATATATTCATAATCGTCGTAAAATTCTAAGACGATTTAGCCATGTCCGTCTGTCCGTCCGTCCGTCTGTGGTAATCACGCTACAGTCCGCAATAATAGAGCTAGGATGATCAAATTTAGTACAAATACTTCTTATAGTTGCAGGTTGTTTGGGATTGCAAATGGGCCATATCGGTCCATATTTAGATATAGCTCCCATATATAGCATCTAACTTGTTGTGATTCCTACTTTTCTCATCTACTATATTTTGTTGTGTTTATCGGTGTTATTTTCTTTAGGTTTGAGTTATTTTGTGAGGTCACATGCTATCCATGGTGGAGGGTATATAAGATTCGGCATGGCCGAACTTAACGCTTTTACTTGTTTACGTTTAGAAAGATATAACACTCCGAAGGAGCTAAATCTGGGGAATAAGATGCATGATGAAGCGATACCAACTTTAATTTATTTATTTGGGTCATCGCAATAGAAGATGTGTGAACTGGTGCATTGTGGCATTTTTCCTTAATTTCACCGCTGTAATTATTTATCTATTGAATCCATTCACGTAGTATGGATTGGCCAATAAGGCCAATCAATTATATTACATTGTTAAAATAATCTGAGTTATAAACTTAACCTCCTTTGGTTCCCCAGCCGTAAAATATAAAACCATAGAAAATGGAAAAGGTCCAAGTCCGTAGTAACCTAAATTGAAAAACAATAGTAGATGAAAGTACGAAAAGATAATTATTTGCACTTTATGTAGCTTTCGATTAATTACGAAGGAATGAATGAAAGTTTCAAGTGTTATAAAATATTCCCATTTATACTGACATTATGAGAAATTGGAGTACGAGTATACAAAATTAAGTTCAAATTTACATTATGGAAACTGAAATTATGAACCAAACAACTCCAATAATTTTAAACGAAAGACATTATTAGAGTACGATAAAATCCTTAACTCGTGAGGCAATCCATTCCAACTTCGTGCTATTATTATTTCATTTCATTTCATTTATTTCGTACAAACTTGTAATTCAAAGCCGTCTGGCCAATTAAACATTAATTACAATATGCATTTAACTAAGCTTTTTAACCAAGGGTAAAAAACTACTCAGTGGTATATGATTTGTTTAAACCTAAGTAAAATAATAAGGAATAAATAATAATGAATAAATAATAAGGAATACATAATATGAGTACAGATTAGGTATACGGAAAAGTATTTAGGATAATTAAATAACTACTCATATATGGAAATAATCAAAATAGAGACAGAATTTATAAGAAATTTATTGAAGATGTTGAAGAAGCCGATTAGAGTAAGATGTAATTGATAAACTAAAGTTTTTTAATTCAGCAGGTAAAGCATTGTATAATCGTGCTACTCTTACAAGAAATGCGTCATCCAAAAGGTGAAATACCCTAGGTATTAATATCTGATTTCTTCTAGTTGAGTGACAAAACTCAAATGATCTCACCAGGAAACTCGGACACTGATTCCTAATCAGCTTGTAGAAGAAAATTAATAACCGGGAATTCAAAAAAGTGGAGAAACTACACCCTAGACATTTTTCAACATAAGGGGTTATATGAACTCGTCGATTTAATCGGTACACATAACGCACAGCTCTGTTTATAGCCAGATGTATCAGACTTATGTTTCTCTGTGTAGTCCCAGAATATATCTCCAAACAATACAAAACAGTTGGCATAACCAGGGCATGCACAAGCCGCTCTCTAACAAAAAGTGGCAGAGATAAATCTGTACCATACAGGTTTTTTAAGGTCAGATTCACCCTCGAAACTACCATATTAATGTGGTGTTCAAAACAAAGCTTATCATCTAACTGAACTCCGATGCATTCCATGCGACGGACAAATTCAATTCGAGTGTTATTATATATTAACTGAATATTATTGTAGCAAACGGAAGAAAAATATAGTGCTTTGGTTTTTAACGGATTTATGCAAAGCTTATTATGCAACATCCAAACACTTAATGTTTCGAAAACAAGATCAATTTTAGACTGAAGAGTCCCCGCAAAATGATGGTGGCCTTTAAACAGCAACTGAATGTCATCTGCAAAAGCATAAGGAACACACCAATTTTGTAAACGGGGGAAAAGGTCGTTTATGTATATTATAAATAGCAACGGCCCCAACACTGATCCCTGCGGAACACCACTTTTTACAGGAAGAATATTACTGTACCTACTATCAACATATACCAATTGACGCCTATTAGCAAGATAAGAGCACAGCATGGTACATGCACTACTCGAAAAACCATATGTATCATATAACTTATACAACAAAGTGGAATAATCCACTCTGTCGAAAGCTTTTTCCAAGTCCAATGACACAAGTATACAAAATTTCTCATTGCCATAATTACGGCGAATGGAATCAGTTAGACCTAACAATAAAGCAGTTGTACTCCTGTTGTTTCTAAACCCACACTGGGCATCATGGATGAATCTTTTATTTTCCATATATGTCAACATTTGCGATTTCATTACATGTTCCACAACTTTGGAACAAATTGGTAAAATTGAAATAGGACGGAAATCATTCATTGAGTGTGAGGCTCCCTTCTTCTTAACGGGAACAATTTTAGGCGTCTTCCAGTCAGATGGGAATACAGATGACAGTAAAATCGTGTTTACAAAATGCAAAAAATGGAAACAAATAAATGGGTATATGATTTTTAAAAATTTTAAGGTAAACCCATCTAAGCCAGCAGCATTAGATTTTATAGCGAAAAACGCCTTATCCAAATCTTCAATGCCCACACACTGAAAAGAAAAACCATAATCTCTATACGGCCAGCTCTGCAAATCGTCAACCATACAAGGTGAATTTAACTGATTTTCAACGAATACTTGATTCAGGCTGTCAACATTCAAATTGCAATTATAGGATTTCGATTGTGATAGTCCATTGGTTTTGATAAGGTTCCAGAAATCCCGACCACTGGAGGCATTATTAAATAGAGAATCATGTGCATCCCTCTTAAATTTCCTTACAACGGACTTTGCCTTGTTTCTGGCCTTACAAAAGACTTTCCAGATCGTGCTACATTTATTATCGATGTACGCCTTAAAGGCCAGGTCTCGTAAGGAAATGTAGTACGAAATCTGAGGGGAATTAAACCAATTTTCATTATAATTATAAACTCTTCTTCTCAACGGAAAAATAGAATGTAGTGAACTAAAATGTCTTTCCAGCATTTCCCACTGGAAATCAACGTTATTTGTGGAATATAGGTCGGAGAAATCCATAGATGAAACATGGTCCTGTAAACAATCATGATTTACTGCATCATAATCTGTAAATTCATAAAATTGCTGCTCTGTACAAATTTCAAAGCGCAGGGATATAAAGATAAAAGAATGCTCAGAAACGCCTGGGCAAATAAACTGGTCTACCAATTGAATAGACTCCACCGAAGAAACCAGAAAGTAGTCTAGAAGAGAAGTTGAATTATGAGTCACACTGTAGTGAGTAGGACGGGAGTTATGAACAAGGGTGCCATTTAACCTTCTACATGCTTCTCTAATACTATTAGAAGAAGCAATATTAAAAAGATCTGTATTAAAATCTCCTAACATCACGACCTCCGAGTATTGAACCAGCAAATCAGTTATGTCATCTTCAAAAGACCGAAGATTCCCATGTGGCAGATAGACCACACCAACAAGAATTTTGCGCCGCCCTACTAGCAACTCTACAAACAAACTTTCTGCAATACCATATAGACTACTCATAAAAACTATGTTATATGTAATAGACTTAGAGACATATAAGGCGACCCCTCCACCCCTTTGGTTTGGACGATCATTCCTGCAGCACGAATAGCCTGAAATTGAAATTTTACTAGAAGGTACACTTGGCTTTAGCCATGTTTCACTTACACCAATAACATCTAACAAGCTTTCTTCAAGCACGTTTCTAATTTCTGACAGTTTCGAAGAGCGCTCACTAAGATTGAAACTGCGACAATTAAAATGAGCTACATTTAAATTATTTCTAGAAAACGCACTTAATGAAGAACGTAAAAACGTATTATCACAGACAACATTGCCAAGATTACAGACATTCATAACAATAGAAAACATTAATTGTCATCGAAAAATTAATAAAATTAAATCATAATATTATGTGGACAAATTCCCACTCGTACTCAGTACAGAAGCACTCCCATCTGCAACGGATCCCCCGAAGAAGTCTTCACACTCCCGAATATTAACAACTCTAACTGTGCCGTTAGGTAGAGTTAACCGGACCTTAGGTATGTCGCCATTAATTAATACATACTTCGATATCCGTTTGCGTTCACGCAACTTCCGGCAAAAATAAACCAGTTTAGTGGCTGGGGGAGTGAGGTGGTCGTTTAGGTAAACACGGGAGCTTACGTCACAATTGATGACATCTTTTAGGTAAATGGAGTTCCGACGCGAATAATTTGCCATAATTAAGTCCCTTGTGAAAATGGAGTTAAACTTTACCAGCACTGACTTTCCTCCAAATACATAGCAACAGTGTTGGACATCGAGAGGGGCTAGTTGGACATTACACAGTTCAGCAATTTTCGCTATGGGCTCCCGCAAATGCACAATAGACTTAGGCAAACCATTAATTAAAATATCAGCCCGATTACGCCGTCTCTGATCGACAAAACTTTGCTGCTCTGTGCTACGTCGATACTCAGCAAATTCGTCCTCGAGCTTAGCAATTTTTTGCTGACAAGCCATAAGGTCTTCTTTGACTTTACGCAAGGAGCTCATAAACTCAGCACAATACTTATGCACTACATTATCAACTATTGCTTGATAATCTGCCATACATTTCTGCATTTGTTCATCAAACTGAATTTTCATAGAAACAGCAAGGTCGTCGAACATCCGCTTAATGACTTTAGACAGCCTTGTTTCTTCAGCTCCAACATCAACGTCAGCCACATCTCCCACAGTAAGCGTATTTGTCGCTTCACATGTCGGCCGGGCAGGAGCATCAGCAACAACAGCCAAGTGATTTTGTTTGTTCAGTGGCTTTACACTACTTGGTTTTGAAGAATTTTTAGCTACCAAACTATTGCCGGCAGGATTAATATTTCGGCCACTTGCACGCTGCAATTTGGGAGCGCTACACTTGCTGCATAAATACGTAAACGCTTTGTTTTTCTTTAACTCACTGCTGTCAACATTTATGCATTTCGGGTGAAAATAATTTGGACAACCACTACATCCAACACTGTAACACGCCTTGCTCACATTTTTTTTACATACTGGGCACGTCCAGGATTTCGAAGTTTCTCCCATAATTAAAAAAAAAGTAAACAGCAAAGTAAACAATCCTTGTTTTTGTTTTCTTCAACTGGCGCGTTATTTCGCAAGTGTGTGTGTGTACAACAAGCCAAATCCACAGAAGAAATGACAACAGCAGACGAACAACTGTGTTCACAATTAAATTATGAGATTCCACAAGTAACAATCAGCTACACAATCGAGGATGAATTCACTGGACAGAGGCTGATATAAAACTCCAAGCTTAAACTACTTTATACAATAATTATATTAATTTTCCGAGGAGCGCAAATAAAAACTCAGCTGCACATTGCAGTGTTGCCAGTTATGATCCGTTATTATTATTATTATTTGTGTGAGTTGGTCGAGCCGGTCTTCTGCCTCCTTGCGGATTTCACTCTATAGCCATTTTGGTAATGTCATCATCGAAAATTCCCAGAATTCTGCGCAGGCATCGGTTTATGATACCTGTATTGCACTTATGTCTTTGCTTGTTGCATTTCACATCTATATCAGGCAAAGATTAGCTCATTCATTACTAATGTCACAGATAATTTACGGACTTGAAATATTTTCTGGTACTGTTGGGATACATCAATAAGTTGAAACAGCTAGTTAATACTGTAGTGCGATTTGTATATAACGTTCGTCGAAGAAGTCACATATCTGCACATGTAAATAGATTTGTTGGATGTTCCTTCAACGATTTTATACAATTTAGAAATTTAATTTTTTTCCATAATGTTATAAAAACTGACAAACCTATATGTTTGTGTAGATCATTTATATATTCTAGATCTGTTAGAAATCCACAGATATTCATAAACAGGGTAGTGAAATCGGTCTATGCTAGATCTTATCTAGTTAGAGTGGCGCATTGTTGGAACTTTCTGCCATATGAGCTACGCATATTCTCGCACTCTAACAACGTTTTTCGTCGGAAACTATTGCTTTTTCTTCAGTAAACTCTGTTGATGTTTCTATTTGTTGCTGCTTTCAGGACCCTCGTTTGCCTTTGCAATTTTTTCACATTGATAAGATCTTATTAATTGTTATGGCTGGGGAGCCATCATGTTTGGTATATGAGCTAAAGTTAATGAATATTTATTATATATAAATTGATACTCAGGTTATTATTTACTGTGTAATATACATAGATGTATTGGCCTAAAAAGTCTCTTATATTAAGAAACTGAATTGAATAAATAAAATAAAATAAAAATAAAAAAAATGGTGGATTTGTTTCGTCAGATTTAGCTATAGGCCCCATATATATATAATTAGAATATTTCTTTAATATTAACAATTTAAAAAACAAAGATTGCTCGGTTCAACTTTTTTAACTCAAGGTCGTCCAATATGTCTAAAGTAATAGCACATTTTAGTAACTATTCCCGAAACAATTTCTGCAGGTTCCCCTTCCTTTGCACTCTTAAAAAAAGGCAAAAAACATAATCTGCGTTATTGCATATCGTTATTAAGAAATGGGCGATTTTATACTAACTCTCATATCTTTTGTTTTGTGGATACTATGCTTATTGAGATAACATGTTATATTTGTAGGAAATTAAAGCATAAATTCCATAGTTGTGTATGGCGCACTAAAATGTTCGGAAAAATACAAAACTTTATTAATCCCAAATTATGTTAAATATATTCCTTAAAGACAAATGACAAACTCCGGCCACTTTGGTACCTGTTTTCCTATTCGTTCAGTTTTCGTTTCTTTTATCGCTTTCATAAATCTTGAGAAATCAAATCTAACATTTTTTCTTATCACAAAATCAACAAAAAATCCACCGCTCGTATAACACTCACGCCGCTCTCCATTATAACGAAGATAAGAAGATAAGAATACTTCCTCCGGTAAAAAAAAGAGGCTGTATCATGTCGGAGAGTTCACCTCCAGTTAGACAAACGAGTTGTACTAGTTAAGATATACGCAATAATAGTAATAAATAAAAACGGTAGAAATGTAGTTAAAGTCAACACAAAAATATATACATATATAGACATAGTGTACTTAAAATCTCTCTAAAATAATATTGCATGACAAAAAGAAAATGTGATTTTCTATAATAATTTTCACAAAAAACGACAATATCCATAACAATACAAAAACATTTTGCAAGACGATAAAACTCAAAAAGGAAATACTTACTACCTACAATGCGTATGCTACCCATATTACGAATGGATGTCATGGAGACAGGTGATGATAATTTTGATAAAGATATCTGGGAATAAGATTAAAAAATCAGACACTATTTAAATATTATTTTTTGTTGTGCATATAAAGTATATGTACGAATGATTTGCATCAGTGCAACTCTTTATTTTATCTGCATTATTTGTCTTTCATATAAACAATACAAATTCTATAGTCACAGTGTAACCCAGAGTCCGGAAATGTAGTAAAAAAATGCATTAAATATTTAACAGCAGTTAAGAAGTTTTAAATTAAATTTTTAGTGATTGATTCTGTTCAATTTTAATTGGAGGCATTTAAATATTTGCGGTATTTGTTTGATGATTCTCGGGCAATGAGAAACAATATTTGTTTAGATACCATAAATATCCTTAAGCCACACATTGATGGTGGTATTCGCAAAAATCAGAACAAGCTTAACTAGGCCTCAATTTGAACATATCTATGCCACATAAAAATTTGAACAACTTTTTCAAAATGGGAAAAACAGTATTTTTTTCAAAAACTTGAATTACATAATACGAAAAGTTTATTGTGACGAAAATGTCGTCGTCTATAGACATAAAATTTCGACGAAATTTTCTATATATATAAAATTTTGCCTAAATTTTCTAGAGATAACATTTTGTCCAAATTTTCTAGAGATAACATTTTGTCTAAATTTTCTAGAGATAAAATTTCTTCGAATTTTCTATAGAAATAATTTTATTTCGAAATTTTCTATAGAGATAATATTTATTTTAAAATTTTGTAAAGAAAAAAAATTTCGTCAAAAATGTATTTACTTACGCCGAAGTTTTCTAGAGATTAAATTCCGGCAATATTTTAATTCCGGAAAATTTGCAAAATTTTCTATAGAAATAAAATTTTGGCAAAATTTTCTATAGACATAAAATTTTAGCAAAATTTTCTATAGATATAAAATTTCGACGAAATTTTCTATAGAGATAAAATTTCGACGAAATTTTCTATAGAGATAAAATTTCGACGAAATATTCTATAGAGATAAAATTTCGACGAAATTTTCTATAGAGATAAAATTTCGACGAAATTTTCTATAGATAAAATTTCGACGAAATTTTCTATAAAGATAACATTTCGTCGACATTTTGTAGAGATAAATTTTTGACGAAATTTTAAATGAAATTTTACCTCTACAGAAAATTTTGTCAACATTTTATCGCTATGAAAATTTAGACAACAATTTTATCGCTATAGAAAATTTCGAAAATTGTATCCCTATAGAAAATGTTGACGAAATTTTATCGCTATAGAAAATTTCGGCGAAATTTTATCGCGATAGAAAATTTCGGCGAAATTTTATCACGATAGAAAATGTTGACGAAATTTTATCGCCATAGAAAAAGTGGCTTTAGAAAATTTCGATGAACTTTTATCTCTACAGGTGGATATTTTCAAAAATAAAAAAAATTAACAATTTTGTTTTAATAACTTTATAAATAAACTAATTTACAATAAAATCTAGACAATGGTAGTGAAATTGGTGATGGTGCTGCCAGTAATCAACAAAATGGAGACGATGATGATGCCGGAGACGAGTCCTCCGAATTGGATCTGGACGATGATGAATTGGAGCATTTATTAGATGAAAATTTACCAGACGATTTGAAAGGTTCCAAAAAGCCAAAGTATGAAGAAAGATTTAAAACGGTCTTAGAGGGTAAGTTTTTGAAAAAAATCTAATTAGTTTGAAAACAATATAATCAAATGGAACTAAATAATCTCATCTTCCACGTTACAAAGAAAAACGCCACAATCATTTTGAGGTCCTTCCCGAGGGTTGGGTCCAAGTAACACACAACAGTGGCATGCCTCTGTACCTGCACAAAAAGACGCGAGTTGTTTCAACGACAAGACCGTATTTTCTGGGCACAGGAAGTGCTAGAGTAAGAATCTGTCATTTATTTATAATTTATTATGTAATGTAAATTTAAATTTCTCCACTTTTCAGAAACATGCTATACCAGTCGGTTCCATACCCTGTTTAAACTATCGGCGGGCATTAGCCGAAGAGTCTGAAGCGCAACAAAGAAAATCTTTAGAATCTACCAGCCCAGAGGAAAATGGCAACGAAGCTGTCTCCTCCTCAGTAACAAGTTCAAAATGTCCCTTTGGCTTTTCAGCTTCTAACACGGAAGACACCAGCCTAACCACCACGTCGACGTCAGTAGCCACAAGTGCCAGCAGCAGCGAACAAAATGGTTTACCCAGCAACAAAGAAAATGCCCAAGAATCTTCAACATCTAATGCTGATGCCACTTCTAATACGGATAATAATGATGTCGATGCCAATTCCAATGCAGACAAAGATAAACTACGTAGTCTAGTGCCAGCTGCCAAGATTGTTACCGTCAATGAGAATATACAAAAAGAATCTCTTACCCCCGAACAATTCAATCAGTATTGTCAGAAAATTTTCAAATTTCGCGTTATACGCGTCTTGCGTTTCCGTTCGTGGAATGCTCGTCGTAAATTTACCAAAAATCGTAAAAATCTAAAAAATATCCAAAGACCAACACTGCCAGATGGTACAAAACTCATTAAATTCCCTGTCCTAGTACCCGGAGATGGCAAATCAAATCCTCGTGCACGCCGAGAGTGGATTATGAATCCCAGCGGCAAGAGTTATGTGTGTATATTGCATGAATATGTGCAGCATGCCTTGAAGAAGCAGCCCACATATGAATTCAAAGAATTGGAAAATGCGGCTACACCCTATGCGGCTACTGTATCAATAAATGATTTGAAATACGGCACCGGCTATGGTACGAGTAAGAGACAGGCCAAGTCAGAAGCGGCACGGGAAACGTTGGAAATTCTCATACCCGAAATGAAGGATAAAATAACGGGTGTGAAACAAGACAAAAGTGCTGTGGCGAGAAGTAATCAAAAGGATTTATCGGTAAGTGAAAGAGCAGTTGACGGTAGCCGAAAAAAATCAGATTTCTCTTGAAATGTTCGACAAACTTATATTTACATACGTCAACATTTCGACGAAATAAATACATATGTATATCTTTCGAAAATTTTGTCGACATTTTATAGCCGTAGAAAATGTTATCGCATAGTTTTAGCTACTTTGGCCGAAATTAATCGCTGCAGACCATTTGGTCGAAATTATATCTATAGAGATAATTTCGTCTACATTTTATCGCTATAGAAAAATTTATCTATATTTATGTTATAGAAATAGAAAATTTTGTCTTAATTTGAAGGCTATAAAATTAAATTTTTCTCTAGAAAATTCGCACGAAATATTATCCAGTGATAGAATCGCCGATATTCTCTCACTCAAATTTGGACGAAATTTTATTTTCATAGAAAATTTCGAAGAAATTTAATTTTTATAGAAAATTTCGACGAAATTTAATTTTTATAGAAAATTTTGACAAAATTTTATTTTTTTTAGATTTAAAATTTTTAAAATTTTTTTTATAGAAAATTTCGACGAATTTTTTTATTGAAAATTTCGACGAAATTTAATTAAATTTTATTTTTATAAAAAATTTCGACGAAATTTTATTTTTATAGACAAAATTTTTTTTATATAAAATTTCGACAAAATTTTATCTTTATAGAAAATTTGGACGAAATTTTATCTTTATAGAAAATTTGGACAAAATTTTATCTTTATGGAAATTTTCAACAACATTTTATCTTTATAGAAAATTTCGACAAAATTTTACCTTTATGGAAAATTTCGACAAAATTTTATCGTTATAGAAAATTTCGACGAAATTTTATCTTTTTAGAAAATTTATCTTTACAGAAAATTTCGACGAAATTTTATCTTTATAGAAAATGTCGACAAAATTGTATCTTTATAGAAAATGTCGACGAAATTTTATCATTATAGAAAAAGTCGACGAAATTTTATCTTTATAGAAAATTTGGACAAAATTGTATCTTTATGGAAATTTTCAAAAAAATTTACCTTTATAGAAAATTTTGACGAAATTTTATCTTTATAAAAAATTTCAAAGAAATTTTATCTTTATGGAAAATGATGACAAAATTGTATCTTTATAGAAAAAGATCCAGGAAATTTTTCAATCGACTTTTCATTTAATTTCATTTCATTTATTTCGTACAAACTTGTAATTCAAAGCAGTCTGGCCAATAAAACAACATATAAGGAACAAATAATATAAATACAGATTTGGTATACAGAAAAGTATTTAGGATAACTAAATAGCTACTCAGTTTGCGAAACAAACATAGGTAAAATCCTAATATAAGGAAAAATGTATAAAGTTATCCATAAAATAGAAACATTATTTAAAAAATTTTTTACGTAGCTTTAATTAAGCGCAATTTTGCATAACAACAAATAAAAATGTTATTGACAGTGGTGAAGTAGCCTATAGAAGAGTGTAGGGAGCGAAATGCTAAAATTTTGCATGTCATTGGGTAATGAATTGTAAAGTCGTGCTACTCTTACTAGAAACGATTCATTCATTAGGTGGACAACCCTAGGAATAAGCAATTGATTTCTCCTAGTTGAATGGCAAAACACCATCGATTGGCACAAAAAAAGAGGAGACTGACTTTTAATCAGTTTATAAAAAAACAGAAGTAAGCGCAAATTTACAAATGCATCAAAATTGCAGCCCAACAATTTCGTTACTTAGGGCGTCACATGAACACGCCGGTTCAGTCCATATACATATCGCGCCACCCTATTTACAGCCAGATGTACTAAATGCATGTTACCCTGTATAGTGCCAGAATACACTTCTAAACAGTATAGAACTGTGGGTAATAGCAAACCATGTGCCAGCCTCTCTTTAACAAAAAGAGGCAAAGACAAATCGGTACCATACAGATTTTTAGCGAAAATTTATTCTAGAAATTAGCATATTAATATGCTGTCCAAAACTCAATTTATCGTCTAGCTTGACCCCAAGCACTGTATCTCACGGACAAATTCAATATCTATACCATTGTATCTAACGTGGATATTGTTATGGACGCTGGAGGAAAAAAGAGGGCTTTCGATTTTAATGGATTTACATTAAGCTTGTTAAGCAACTCCACGCATGCAGAGTTTCCAAAACCAAGTCAATTTTAGATTGCAGAACTATTGAGCACCGACAGTCACCTTTAAAAAACAGCTGAATATCATCAGCAAAGGCGTATGGTACACACCAATCCTGTAACTGGGAGAAAAGGTCATTAATAAAGATTATGAAAAGTAGAGGTCCCAGTACTGACCCCTGCGGTACACCACTTTTAACAGGCAGAACACTACTACTCCTACCATCAATACAAACTAATTGGCGTCTACCAGTAAGATAAGAAGTCAACAGAACACACGCACTACTCGACTTTTATCTTTATAGAAATTTTCATCGAAATTTTATTTTTTAAATTTTAATCGCTACAGAAAATTTTGCAAGATATTATTGCAATGAAAAATTTGCCTAAATTTTTCCGATAGAAAATTTTGACATATATAGAAAATATATTTATAGAAAATTTTATTTTTTTACCTATAGAAAATTTCCTCGAATATTATTACCACTGCTTATTCAACAATTATAGAGAATTTAGTTGACATTTTTAGTAGTTATCTCAACTGTATTGTACTGTAATTTACTACATTGGCCATAAGGCTTCAAATTACTTGTTTGAATAAAATAAAATTGTATCTTTATAGAAAATTTCGACAAAATTTTACCTTATGGAAAATTTCGACGAAATTTTATTTTTATAGAAAATTTTGACAAAATTTTGTCTTTATAGAAATTTCAACGAAATTTTTTCTTTTTAGAAAATTCCGACGATATTTTATCTTTTTGGAAAATCCCGACGAAATTTTCTTTTTAGAAAATTTATCTTTATAGAAAATTTCGACGAAATTTTATTGTTATAGAAAATTTCGACGAAATTTTATCTTTATAGAAAATGTCGACAAATTTGTATCTTTATAGAAAATGTCGACGAAATTTTATCTTTATAGAAAATGTCGACGAAATTTTATCTTTATAGAAAATTTTGACGAAATTTTATCTTTATAGAAATTTTCGACGAAATTTTATCTTTATAGAAATTTTTGGCAAAATTTGATCTTTGTAGAAAATTTTCGACAAAAATTTATCTTTATAGAAATTTTCAACATTTTATCTTTATAGAAAATTTCGACAAATTTGGATCTTTATAGAATTTCGAAAAAATTTGATCTTTGTAGAAAATTTTCGACGAAAGTTTATCTTTATAGAAAAATGCCGACGAATCTTATATTTATAGAATATTTCGACGACATTTTATCTTTATAGAAAATTTCGACGAAATTTTATCTTTATAGAAAGTTTCGACATTTTATCTTTATAGAAAGATTTATTTTATCTTTGAATAAAATTTCGACGAAATTTTATCTTTGTAGAAAATTTCGACAAAATTTTGTCTTTATAAAAAATGTCGACGAAATTTTATCTTTACAGAAAATTTCGACGAAATTTTATATTTATAGAAAATTTCGACGAAATTTTAATTTTATAGATAATTTCAACGAAATTTTATCTATATAGATAATTTCGATGGAATTTTACCTTTATAGAAAATTTTGACGAAATTTTATCTTTATAAAAATTCAAAGAAATTTTATCTTTATAGAAAATGATGACAAAATTGTATCTTTATAGAAAAATTCTTCAATCGACTTTATCTTTATAAAAATTTTCATCGAAATTTTATTTTTTAAATTTTAATCGATACAGAAAATTTTATTGCAATGAAAAATTTGCCTAAATTTTTCCGATAGAAAATTTTGACATATATAGAAAATATATTTATAGAAAATTGTATTTATTTTACCCATAGAAAATTTCCTCGAATATTATCGCTATATTCCACTGCTAATTCAACAATTATAGAGAATTTAGTTGACATTTTTCGTTATGGAACATTGTTATTTTATAGGAAATTGTAAAAATTTTGATATTTTCATCGCTTTTTTCACAAAATTGTTTCTTCTTAGGTCTTCGATGACATACGAATAGAAGATCCCCGTGTTACCGAGTTTTGCAATAAAACCACAGAACCCACTCCTCATGCCATCCTACTGACGTGCTTGCAGCGTAACTATGGTTTGGGTGAAGATGTACAAATCAATTACGAGATCAATCGGACACACAGTAAAAAGAATGAGTTCACCATGACCGTGGGTAAGCATACGGCCAAAGTATTGTGTAAAAATAAACGTGAAGGTAAACAATTAGCCTCACAGGCTATACTTCAAGTAAGTACTGTATTTCCGCACAAATACATTGCATATTTAACTTTTCAATAATTGCAATTATTTATTCTCTTTTTTTGTGATAGATTTTACATCCTCATATAAAAACCTGGGGTTCCCTGTTGCGTCTGTACGGCAACAATTCAATTAAAACTTTCAAAGAAAAGAAACAAGAGGAGCAGGAAATTACGGTGTTACAAAGTAAAGCCGCCATAAATCAACCAAATTTTGCTATTTTAGATAAATTGCGTACTGAAATGCTTAAACTTGTCGAAAAGAACAAATCGGTTCTTAGCAAGGGTACATTCATACCCGATGTGGATTTACCTTCGTCATCGGGTTCGAATTTAAATAATCTAGAACTCTAGATAACCTGAACAAACGACACTTGTTGCGATGATTACTACAATTATGTATGGTTACTTTGAAAAAAAAGAGCAAAATTTAGATGGAATATGTACTTATGTGATTCTAAACTAAAACATTTACTATGATTAATATACATAAACACACACTATTTTATGATTTGTTAGAAATAATATAAAAAATCATCAGCGATCAAATATGACAAGAAAGAAAGCATTGCTACAATTTAAAAATGTTATCGACAGTGTGTTTTTACTTAAAAGAACAATTACTAAGAACAATTACTGTTCCAGAAGAAAATATATTATTTAAAATAAAAATTTGAGAAAAGTTCATAAGTCTGACTTAAATGGACCAAACAGATGACGTCTCACTTTGCTTTTGTACGTACTACGTTTAAATTTTAACTAGACTCATCGAAACTTGATCACTAAGAAGTTTCGACGAGGTTTTATCGGTATAGAGAAATTGGACAAGAATTTGATATCCGAGGCCCTTCGATCTGAGCACATATTTGGATAGAACGAGCACCGAGCATCTCGCTTAGTTATCGAATTATCGGATGTTAAAGTTAGCAAAAAATCGGAAAAAAATATTAAATGTTTTAGATCTAGAAAATTTGGACCTAATGTTTATCTCTATATGAAACTTTGTCTGTATAGAAAATTTCGATGAAATTATATTTGTGTATAAAATTGTATCTGTATAGAAAATTTCGACGAAATTTTATCTCTATAGAAAATTTCGACGAAATTTTATCTCTATAGAAAATTTCGACGAAATTTTATCTCTATAGAAAATTTCGACGAAATTTTATCTCTATAGAAAATTTCGACGAAATTTTATCTCTATAGAAAATTTCGACGAAATTTTATCTCTATAGAAAATTTCGACGAAATTTTATCTCTATAGAAAATTTCGACGAAATTTTATCTCTATAGAAAATTTCGACGAAATTTTATCTCTATAGAAAATTTCGACAAAATTTTATCTCTATAGAAAATTTCGACGAAATTTTATCTCTATAGAAAATTTCGACGAAATTTTATCTCTATAGAAAATTTCGACGAAATTTTATCTCTATAGAAATTTTCGACGAAATTTTATTTCTATAGAAAATTTCGACGAAATTTTATCTATAGAAAATTTCGACGAAATTTTGTCTGTATAGAAAATATCGACGAAATTTTTTCTGTATAGAAAATATCGACGAAATTTTATCTGTATAGAAAATATCGACGAAATTTTATGTGTATAGAAAATTTCGACAAAATTTTATCTGTATAGAAAATTTCGACAAAATTGTATCTGTATGGAAAATTTCGACGAAACTTTATCTGTATAGAAAATTTCGACGAAATTTTATCTCTATAGAAAATTTCGATGAAATCTTTTCTCTATAGAATATTTTGATGAAATCTTATCTCTATAGAAACTTTCGATGACATTTTATCTGTATAGAAAATTTCGACAAAATTTTATATCTGTAGAAATTTTCGGTGTAAATTTATATCTGTAGAAAATTTCGGTGAAATTTTATCTCTATAGAAACTTTCGATGAAATTTTATCTTGTATAAAAAATTTCCATGTTTTTTTTCTGCATAGACAATTTGACGAAATTTTTGTCCGTATAGGGAATTTCAATGAAATTGTATCTCCAGAAAATTTGAACGAAATTTTATCTTTATGGAAATTATAACGACATTTTTGTCTGTAAAATTTCGTTGAAATTTTATCTCTAGAAAATTTGGACAAAATTTTATCTTTAGAAATTTTACCGAAATTTTATCGGTATGAAAAATTTCGATGTAAAATCATAAATTCTATTAAAATTTAGTTAATGTCAAACGTTAAATCTCAGTTTAAAATAAAACTGAAGCGGTGCGATAGAAGCACTTCAGTATAACAGTTTATAAAACTGTTATACACATCATAAATTCACCTTAAAACTAATAGCGTTCTCATTAATTCACATCATTCTACTCTGCGTGTTAATTTTAAAAATAAAAGCTGTAATCTATCTAAATAAAACTGAAGCGGTGCGATAGAAGCACTTCAGTATAACAGTTTATAAAACTGTTATACACATCATAAATTCACCATAAAACTAATAGTGTTCTCATTAATTCACATCATTCTACTCTGCGTGTTAATTTTAAAAATAAAAGCTGTAATCTATTCTATATATATAAAAATGGAAAAATGTATGTATGTATGTATGTGTTTTATAGACGCTTAAACCACTGGACAGATTTAAAAATTTTTTCTTTTGTTTGAAAGCTATTTTGTCTGAGACGGTTTTGGAAAAAAAAATTTTGCAAAAAGTGGGCGGCGCAAATGTGGGCGTGACAAATCGTTTGTTTTCAAAAATAGACGGGATCGGAAATCTAAATCTGGGGCAACGAAGTGGACCGGGTCCAGTTAGTGTTCATTAAAATTGCATAGTAAATATATTGAACAAGCAATATGTTCTTTATCCATTAACCATTGGTATTTTGCATTTGAAGTCCTGTATAACAATTAACACAACTTTTGAAAGAATTAGACACTACTTGCCTTCAATTTGTATTCAGTGTTAATAAACATAGATATTTTGTTGGGAGTCAGTTTGTACTTAAAGGTCATTATTATGTTTCTCTTAACTCCTATTGTGGGAAATACCATAAGGGGTGGGAATATATGGTCCACCAAATCACGGCATCCGATATCGAGTTATTTACGATCGAAATGTGTTTTTTATTATCGTTAAAATACTACAAACTTCTCTCCAATTCATGTAGATATTTTCGTAAATTCCAAAGGAGCTTGTCCGGCTAATTTTTAATTACTTACAATGTTTTTCTTATTACCAAAAATTAAAATGGCTTTTCGATCGAAAAGTTCTCGATATCGAATGCCGTGATTTGGCCCATGTTCGCTGGCAACTTCTACCTTTCTTATTGTGCCATGTCACTAGTATAGAAACCGAGGCGAACCGTTATTTATTGTGACGGCGGCGGCTCTTCGAATACATTTCGGCGGCGTTTTGTCGGCTCTAAACCCGCTGACTTTGTTCTCTGAATTCACACAAAAATTTACGTGCTAGTACTCAAAATTCAATTGTAAAATACAAATTATTGAAGTAAATACAATAAATTGAATAAAATAGAAAAGAAAAAACGCGGTGATATTGAACACAATGACCGCAAAGGCACTAGCAAGTTGGCCCATCTAAATTTCGAGGATTTGGCAGGAAGTAAGGAGGAAAAGTAAGCAATCATTGCAAAATTTAGCAAACGAAAGTACCATCAGACGGTAGCGAAATACCAGAAGAAAAACAACAGGAGGGGAAAACAAGAATCAGCAGACACATACAGAAACAGGAAATATTCAACTCTCCAATCTCGAACATCTTAGGCGGCAGAGGAGCCGCTAACAATAGCGCAGCCAGCAGCAGCAAATAACAACGAATAGTTTTTGATCCACGAGTTGTTGAGTGAATTAGAAATGGATTGAAATTCCCAAATTCCCATGCAAAAAAAAAAACTGAAGAAGTAGAAGTGAAGTCCAAGAATCCAAGAATACAATACAACTACTTATTTTGTTGAAAGAAACACACCTCCAGAGAAGAGAGTGGCGATAGTTTAGAACTGGGCTGAGACATCCAGCATAATAGGTAAGTTTTTTCCAAATACTCAAACAAGGAACATTAACACTTTTCTCTCTGTCTGTTGTATGTTTCTTCAAAGTTTCATTTTTCCGTGGGAAAACGCGATTTTGTCCACTAATACATATACATACGTCTTTTTGGTCTTGGGACGTGGTTGAGGCGTTCGTTTGTCTTTATGCTAACTCTTCTGCATTGCAAAGTACGTATTAATCTTGAGCCATAATTCTATAAAGCTGAAGATGTTGGTGCTGGGACACAAGACCGAGTCCGACCGACCGACTATCAATTAGTTGTACAATCGTAAATCTTTCTACATTTATACTTGCATATATATGTATGTATTTACCACTGTACACGTACAGATATACGTAGGGTTGCCAGACACCGTATTCGAAAAGTCGGGATAACCGAGACTTAAAAGCGGGATTTGTCGGGACAAATAAAAAGATAATATTTTATTGGTTTTGGCATTTAAAAAAAACTCATTACAGTTTCAATAAAAGTCTAACATAAGAATATTCAAAATAACTTATATACACTATAGGTCAATATTATGTTTGCCACAAATACTTTCTTTGTGTTATTCTTCACGAAACGGTTTGAAACGGTTGGATGTGAACTATACACGCTGAAAAAATCGCTTCTGTAGTATATTGTCCCAAACATATTCGGCTTGAAACATATATATGTTTATGGTACACTCTAAAAATATAATATTTGGTACACACAAAAATTGTGTATTTGGGAAGATGTTATTCTAAACAAATATTTGTTTGCATCCCAATGTGACTGTTATTTCCGAAACAAATATTTATTTGCATTAAGTATTCATAAAATACATAAATTGTTTTAAAATTTTCAGTAATTCAAATTTAAATTTTTAGAAATGTTTAATGTTCGTAAAAATAATAATTGAAATCGTAAAATCTTAGATCAATATAAAGTATGTACTTAGAGGATTGGCAACTAATGATGGCTTGAAATACTCAGAAATTTGAAATGATTGTTTTAAAAAGGAGTTTTTACTGCATATGGTATCATAACTGGGAGGTACAATTTGAAACCAAGAAGAAATTAAAAATGAAATTCGAAAAAGGCAGCAAAAGTTTTGGAAATATTTTTTAAATAAAATATCTTTGGAAAAATTGTTAAATAATAATTTTATTTGTACTTAAACACATTTTTTATTTGAGAAATTTAGTTTGCAAATATTATTTGTTGAAAAATAATAATATATGCGTTCCAAATATATTATATTGATTTTCAAATAAAATTTATTTGCAAATAAATATAAAATATTTAAAAATTGGTGTTCCAAATATATTTTGTTTCGATTCAAACATATCAAAAAAGCCGATTTTGCCCCGTGTAGCTTCTATAGGGCTTATAGGCCAATTAGGACGAAACATATATATATATGGGATATAAATCTAAATCTGAACCGATTTTCGTCAAATTGAGCAAAGTTGTTCTCTGGATAAAAAACTCTGCCATGCTAAATTTCAAAAGAATTGCATGTAAAATACAGTTTTAATAACTAATGAGCTATAACTAATGATATATAACTAAATCTGATTCTTAGTCGATCGGTATACGTTAAGGTGGGTCTAGCTGTAGCATTTCTATGTCTGACAAACATCTGCCATGAAACAAGGGTATAAATATCCGTGGCAATTCTTTACAAATAGCTCGAAGTTTGCAGTAGTCGATGCACAACATGTCATAGGACACTGCATTTAAAATTTGTATAACTTTTGAAATTTCTACCAAATTCACCCACGTTAATAGCTATTCTTTTAGATAAGTTGCTGAATTCGTTCAAAATTTACATTTCTTGAAAGATGAAAGATTAGTGACGGAAAAATTACAAATGTACATAACAAGTACATATGAAAATAGCAATTTCTTGTACTTTCTTTATTATTTTTTTACTGCGCTTTTATTTTCCATAGTGTAGAGAGTAAATGGAAAAAAGTCGGGATTTCCCCCCTAAATTACTTCAATAATCGGGACTCTGTAAATACCCGAAAAGTCGGGAAGATCCCGACGAATCCCGACCGTCTGGCAACCCTAGATATACGTCGTAGTTGGCTTTCATCAACAACAATTGCTTTCTACTGTTGCTGTGGTATTGGTGTTTTTAGGTCTTCGGGTTTTGTTTTTTTTTCTTCTTCATCCGAATTTGTTTGTTGTTTGTTGTCTGTCTGTCTGTCCGTCTGTCGGTCTATCTGTTTATCTATTGGTTTTTTATTTGGTGGCATGTAGTAGGTACACATATTATAATCCAACTTGTTTTCAATTGCTTTGCTGACTACTGACAGTGGTACTATCTCGGCCCCCGTCCGTTTGTATATATGTATGTCCGTCTCTAGGTGATGGGATTGTTCTCGTCACATTTTGTAGACTTTTTATGTCTTTGAGAAAAGTCTACACTTTTATATATAGGTATAAGAAGTAATGTTCTCTCCAAAAACTTCGCATTTGCAATGATGGATTAAATTTTAAAGCTGGATTGTTTAAGTGGAGTTATTAAGTTCGAAATAGTTTTTTTTAAACATTTTCTGTGGTGGACAGAACATGGAATACGCTATCGGACAAATATTGACATAAAAAATCCCTAAGACGTTTGCTCCAGCAAAAACAACATTATATAAACGGTCTCAACCATTTTGATGAGGATTAAAGTTTTAGATTGCGATAAATGTGCGTGAATGAATATCAAACCGGACGAATTTTCGAAAAAAAGTTGGTCGACATTCCCGATTGTTTTAAAAATTTCTTTGTATGTAGATATGTATGTATGTATGTACATATATTCGTTTTACTATCAAAATGAATCATCTTGTAGAAAGCAAAAAAAACAATTTTTTCAGATGTTTTAAGAATCTGAAATCTGAAAATTTTTGGAAAATATAGGAAAGGTGTATTTTGAAAGTTATTTTTTATGCAAAGGGAGGAATTTTACAAATAAAGGCTCGTTTGAAAGGTAGTGACTTGTGCGTTCAATTACATTTTTAATTTATAGGTTTCAAATGCATTTGTTGCATATGCACCTATAATTTTCCCCCTACACATCAAAGACACCAACTTAAAATCTTGCGAAAAATATAGTCAAATATAGAACTTACAAATTTCAAGACGGTGTTCAGCATACATAGTTCTTTTTGAAATTTTTTATGACAATTTATTCGTAAATAAAAACTTCGAACTACTAAAAAAGGCTGTCAGTTTGTGTGTAGTTTGGCGTCTATAACGGCCCGTTAGCGTTAACGTAGCTTTCTGGAGACTGGGGTAAATAACTTACATAAATGACATAAAACTATAAAGGAAATGTCCCAGCTATCAACAATATGTGTTTGTGTGATATGCCATAGAAGGAAATTAATCTGGAATTGAAATAAAATAAATCATAATTTTTAAACGACAACCATTATTGGAGTTAGAAAAAAATCCCCAGATCTATAGGCAACTGATTCCAAATACGGACAACAAACGATCTGTCTCCTCAAACATTCATATTTAGGAAATGCGTCTTGTCTAGAAACATATGTATGATCCAACAAGAGTCGTTGTAGATCCATGATTTGCTGTAAAACCAATACCAAAGCACTTACCGATGCCTTCGAAAGCACAAATATCACAAGATTGGGATACATTTTGGAAATTTTGTATTTGATTTTGCTCGGACCCATTCACAGGAGTAATAGATATTTAGTCCACTTTGTGATTAATAAAGCCACAAGCGATTTCGCGTCATAGAAAAAAATTGCGATTCATTTTATTTCAAGATCTTCGTAGGTCATAGGATGGTCTAATTACAATGTTTTCTCCTTCTTAAGGGAAATCCTTGTTATGACATTAAATGTGATCAAAAGAAGAAAAATTGCAAGCAACTCTATTAATATTGATTATTGACATTAGTTTAGAAATTTTTTGTCGAAGTACTGTCCATAACATTTTTTGGTTTAAAATGGTGTCCTAAACACACAAATAATACTGCAAACATTTTTTCTTTAAAATTCCGATGGTCTTGGTAGGTGCCTTCAGTATTTGGACCATATTTTTTAAAGTAACAGTTGTTCTTTACAATTCCGATTTTCTTGAATGTTACCTTTAGGATTTGGATCACATTTTTTAATGTAAAGGCTCGAATAACCCCGCCTAACCATTAAATTAAGGGAAATTACGAGGGACACATATCGTCGGCTCAATGCTATTTTGTTCCATACGCCATTTTGTATGATCGGAGAAAAACGCAATTTATTGTTTGAGTAAAAACGGGACTGAAGAGTTACACACTTTTTATTTCATAGGGTTCCCAACAGTGTTTGTATGATTCTTATGCATTTCTATGCCATTACATCCAAAAATAAGTTATAACAATTTTTGTACTTGGCATTTTGGTCCATATCCACTTTTATTTTAATATTTTTTCGTATTTGTATTACATGGACCACAAAGAGGGTCGGTATGGAAGGACACTAATTTACATATTGTGATCGAAAGAACGTAAAATACTGAGTGAAAAATATAGGGCGATAGATAAATTGAGACATAGAACAAAATATCGAAATTATTTCCCGTTATTCAGAGTAAAACAATTTTACCCTACCAATATCTCGAAAACTAGGCGAGATAGGAAAAAAATGATTGCAGATTCTGAAAGAGCATGCTTGGAACCCATATTATCAACTCCTAATTCAAAACACACAAAAATGGCGTGTGGACCAAATAGCATTAAGCCGACGATATGTTGAAAATATCCCATAGGAACAGAAGTTTAGTAACTGTCGTTAAATCTATTAGAAAACCAGTAAGGAAAGGCAGAAAGTCGGGCGGGGCCGACTATATAATACCCTACACCTCCCTAACAATGCGATAAGGGTCATTGCCATAATAATTTGGAATAATTGGTAAATGGGTAGAAACATATTATCTAATTCAGAAACGATAATCGCTAAATTAAGCAATATTCGGTCCTACATTGAGAAACATCTTTCTGGAAAATTTTAATGATCGGAAGTAAAATACAACTTCTATAGCGGTTTGATACCAAATCAGGAGGAACAATCAATATAAATCTGAACCGATCTTCCCTGAATACTCATTCATGTAAAAAGACCTCCTTCTGTCGAATTTCGTACTGATCGCATATACAATACAGTCTCTACAGCGCCTACATGTCAAATCGGGGGTAACGTATATATGGGGGTTATATCTAAATCTGAACCGATTTCTTCCAAATTTAACAGTGTTCATTCATATAATAAGAAACCTCTTTCCGCCGAATTTCATACTGATCGGATATAAAATAAGATTTTTACAGCGCTTACAAGTCAAATCGGGGGTAACACATATATGGGGGCTATATCTAATTCTGAACCGATTTTCTCCGAATTTAGCAGTATTCCTTCATGTAATAAGAAACCTCTTTCTGCCAAATTTTGCACTGATCGGATATAAAATACAGTTTTTACAGCGCTTACATGTCAAATCGGGGGTAACATATATATGGGGGCTATATCTGAATCTGAACCGATTTTCTCCGAAGTTAGCAGTATTCCTTCATGTAATAAAAACCCTCTCTTTGCCGAATTTCGCACTGATCGGATATAAAATAACATTTTTACAGCGCTTATATGTCAAATCGGGGGTAATGTATATATGGGGGCTATATCTAAATCTGAACCGATTTCTTCCAAATTTAACAGAGTTCATTCATGTAATAAGAAACGTTTTCCTGCCGAAATTCATACTGATCGGATATAAAATAAAGTTTTTACAGCGCTTACATGTCAAATCGGGGCTAACATATATATGGGGGCTATATCTAAATCTGAACCGATTTTAACCAAATTCAATAGGGATCGTCCTTGGGCCAAAAAAAAGATATGTGTAAAGTTTCGTCGAGATCGGACCATAATTGCGACCTGTACTTTGATTACAAGAATACATGCACAGACGGACAGACAGACAGACGGACATAGCTAAATCGACTCAGAAAGTGATTCTAAGTCGATCGGTATAATAAACGATGGGTCTATTTCTTCTCCTTTTGGATGTTACAAACAAATGCACAAAGTTATAATACCCTGTACCACAGTGTGGTGTAGGGTATTAACATAATTAGATTTTTTTTTTCAAAAAAAAACCGTTTTTAGATGGCGCGTAAAGCCCTAACAAATGGACAAAATTCGCAAAAGATTTATTTGCTCCAATTTAGTTAAGTTAGCATCATAACGAAGAAAATAAGGCGTGTTTGAAAAATCTGTGGATAAATGGTAGAATTAAGAGAATTTCAACTAAGTCATGTTTTTTTATCCCCACTATTGTGAACGACTGTATATTACAGATGCTACGGGCCAAAAGGGTAACAAATCGAAGGAGTGACCTAAGAGACCCCAAGATTATTTGGCGGAAGTCGAACACAAGCAATGAAGCCGACCAGAATTATCGGCGGCGGCGGTTGATCGGCTGAGCCGATAAAGTTCTATCAAACGATGGCGCTCGAATGTCATTCTCAGGCAAAGATGGCGTTTTAAGAAATTTACAATTAGATGAAAAAAACTTAAAACTAACACAACAGTTAGAGTGATCAAAACCGGTTTAAAATAAACCGGCCCACCGGTTTTTTGCTTCCAAAGTCCCCGGTTTTTCTCAAAATCATGAATTTCGAACAACCGGTGCAACCGGTTTTTTTCGTTTGTTTCCACCGGTTTTCCGGTTTTTTTATTATCACTAAAATATTAAAATTATTTACAACTTTATATACAAAATATCACAAATTAAGATAATAATATGAAAGATCTCCTTATATGCCCTAAAAAGACATTGGCAACTTTGCTAGAATCCGAAGCCATTCACCAATTTCTATACAAATTACAAAAATTTAAAGAAAATAAATGATTCATACGCGCAGAAGTTATGTGAAAAGTAAACGCATTCTCCCACTTCCAAACCGAAACAAAAACAAGTAAGAAAATTTCATTTGGGTAAACCGACTAGTGTATACTCTTATATATTTATATGTATACTCGTATATACCCACCTGCACTAAAGTGCGTATATAAAATATATATGTATTAAGATGTAATACCTCTATTAAATATTCTATTTAATATCCCGAAATATTAATATTTTCTTGACTGAACTACAGAAGGGGAATTTCATGTCAAGTGAGTTAATTTTTAAAAGCGATGTCTTCTGTCGGGATGACAATTGCACCAAGTAGCCCTATCAGATAGTAGTTATGAGACACAATTCCAACGAAATCGGTTAAGGACTTTTCGAGTTGGAGGATGTCAAATATTGACATTTTTGTCAAACGGTTGTTTTTCCCATCTGAAATGCTAAAATGTTTGGTTGAACGTAAATTTTTTTTCAGAGGTTTATATTTATTTTGATAGATCAACAGGTCCCATCCCATTAATAGGTCACAAAGCTTTTAAAGGAAATTATCTAAGCTTTCTTTTGAGAAAAAAAAATCAAAAATTAAAACATAGGTTTTTACCAACATTTCAAAAAAGTTTAATTTTGCAAAAAAGTAATAAAATATATTTGCTTATTTTTTTAAAAGGTTGAAGAAAAGACTATCGATTGCACTTTTGGAAAATGTTTCTAAATACAATAGCTAATTAGTTATATGTATGAGATAAAAGGACCGTTTGACTCAAATGACAATATTCATCACAATCCAACTCATAACTACTATCCAACAGGACTAAATTTGGAGCAAGATTCCTGATGAGAAGACATCGCTTTTAAAAATTTAATATTAAAAAAATCGCCTTTTTTGTTATTAAAAAGGAAAATGTTTTTCAAACGGCAATTTTCATACTGTTTTGTAATGCAGAAAAAACCGATTCTACCGGTTTCCCCGGTTTTCTTCGAAGAAAAAAACCGTCCACCGGTTTTTTTGTAACTTAAATAAACCATCCACCGGTTTTTTATTTTTTCAAAAAAACCGGTTTTTTGATCACTCTAACAACAGTTTAAGAAAAGTTGTGGAAGATTTGATGTAATGTCGATGAAAAAAATGTATAGTGTATGACTAGACTTTGCAAAAATTGGTTCGGCCGCTTAAGTGCTACTGTAATTTCCGTAAAAACCAAAAACGCATTTTTCAATTCCAAATCCGATACATTTTTTGGATTTATTTTAAATAAATGATAGTTGCATAAAATAAATCTAAATAAAGTCCGGCGACTGAGTTTCAGCCGATGTGAGCCGCTAAAATCGGCGGCGGCGTCGGCTGGAAAAAAATGGCCGGCACCGGCGCGCCGCCGATTTGCGCCGGGTCGATCACCTCCCATCCAGGTCGATCACCTCCCTACAAAGGGTAAAAATTTAGTTAAATATTGAATATTTAATAACTTCTATACTACTTGTTAGAATCTTTTACAATTCCACACATAGTAAAGGGTGGTTAAATTTTAAGGGCCGATGTCCATTTTGAATAAAACACAAATTATTTAGGAAATTATTGTCATTTCTTTTTATTATGATAATATTGGTATGGTTCAATTATGTACGGAACAAAATATTGGCCAAAAGGCCGCCGCGACTTCGGCGGCACACCTCCAGCCGATAGTCCAAATTTTCGATGACGCTAAGACATAATTGAGGTTCTATGCCGTTAATGTGCCGAATTATCTCATCCTTTAGCTCTTGAATTGTTGCTGGCTTGACGTACACCTTTTCTTTCAAATAATCCCAAAGAAAGAAGTCCAACGGTGTCAAATCACACGATCTTGGTGGCCAATTGACATCGTCACGACGAGAGATAACACGGCCATTGAATTCGTTGGCACCGTCCTGTTGAAACCACATATTGTCCACATCCATATCTTCCAATTCGGACCATAAAAAGTTCGTTATCATCTCACGATAGCCAACACCATTCACAGTAACTGCCTGACCGGCCTCATTTCGATGAAGTATGGCCCGATGATGTCGCCAGCCCATAAGCCGCACCAAACGAATTGGACGAGCATGCACAGTTGTTTTCACATCTCCAACAGATCCGGTTTGCTGAAATTTGCACACAATTCTCCCGATTGTGGACACATTTGGTTGATTATGCAGATCAAAAAAACACCACGAAATGCATTTTGATTTGAACGCCCATTTTCGTAAAAGGCTTAAAAACTTTAACGCGTTGCTCGATTGTGTATCTTTCCATGGTTCAAATTGAGTTAGTCTGAAATTGAGAAATGTCAAATGAAATGCAGAAAAAAACTTGACGTTTAGGTGTGGTTCACATTCAACGTCGGCCCTTACAATTTAAATTAAGTTTCTTATTCGATATCACCTTGAGAAAAAAAGACCAAGTTGCCACGCCCCTTTCGGTACCTCCCATGCAAATGGACCATTTTGCACAAAAAGTTAACGGCTTATAATTTCAATTTTCCAAAAAAGTTTTTACAAACATTATGTTCTTTTGGTATCATAAAAAAGTATGTCTCATTTTATTTATTTATTTATTGAATCCATTAACGTAATATAAAGTGTAATTAGGTTAGGTTAGGTTAGGTTGAATATGTAGAGGAGACGTTTAAACGTCTCATGTCCATGGACATACACTTAATCCAGTGGTTCGGCCTGTTGTGCGCTCCTTATTTATGATTTTTATTTGTAATTACTTTCGATATATTTCGGTCTCTTAAATTCGATAAAAATAAAAATAAATATGCGCAGTCGGCACAAAAATTAGAATAACATAGATTATCCGCAAACAAAACAACTAAAAATGTTTGCAAGTTCTTTTTCAGATTTTTTTAAATACATACAATGTAAATATGCTTGCCAAGCCTTGCATATCAAATGCCATTGTTCTGTCATATCGTTTTAAAACGCCACATCGTGTACATGCATTTTCATCATACTTTATCTTGTCTGTCTGTCTCTTACTTTGTTCTGGTGAGTAAAAATGTTTCCATTTCATACAAAGCTTTAAAAAAATATAAAAACATACATACGTTGTATGTATGTATGTATATGAGATGGTCCAAATTATATTTTTTTTAATTTAAAAAATACAATTTTTCGGCATATTATTGATTTATTCGAAAGAGCACACAATTCCATTATTTTTGGAACAGGATGTCATTCATGTGGCTGCCTCGACAGGCTTCGAAGTATCGCATCTTCTCAATTTTCCAAGACCTTGGTGACGGTTTCTGTTTATATTTTACGAATGACTTGCTTGATATTTTCCTTAAGGACTCTTAATCGTAAATGTATTGTTCGCATAACATCCATCGGTCCTTCATGGTAGGCCAAAAAAAGTCTAAAGGCGTCGAATGGCAAAAAAAAAATAGAAAAGAAACCTTTGTTCTTTAAAGCTTCAAATTAAATAAATGAGAAATGAAATGAAACCACTCATCCACATACATATGTATGTATGTACATATGTGTGTGTATTTTATTGAAATTTTTCAAATGTATTGAGTTTGCCATTTTCGCTGGTGCTCAACGACATGTGTTGTGGACATAACCTCAAAAATACATTGCGTTTTATGTTTATGGGTATTTAAGACACAGTCCGCTCTGTTAATTTTGAAAATATATTCAGAATATATAAATGTCTTACTTGCTAAATGATGAAAATCGGGTATTGTGCTTTCTATTTATTTTTCATGGAATCGATTTTAGTTTTGGAAATATCTTCATAATATTAATAAGGCTAGAAAAGCCTTACAGGTATGTGATGAAAAGCGACTACACGTATTTTTCATTCATTTCGTTTTCGAATTCCATTTAGTATAACCTACACCACTCTGTGGTACAGTTTGCTTTTGGAGCATATTTTTGTAACAGCCTAAAAACCACCGATCGACTCAGAACCATTGACAGATTCCATGTCTGTCCGTCCGTCAGTCTGTCTGTTCCGATTTTGATGAAATTTTGGTCAAAATCGATTCAGATATACACATAGCAATCAGATGTCACTTGGGAGAGTGATGTTTCTTGACACCAGTACGAAATCAGTTCAGATTTACATAACAGCATGTCTAGGGTCCACAACTCTAACAAGGTTTGTAAACAGAGGGACCCCACAAGGAGGAGTACTGTCTGCGCTAATGTGGAACCTAGCGGTGAATGAAATCCTGCTAGATCTAGAACGTTGTGACTGCAAGGTCGTGGCATATGCGGACGACGTGGCAATCGCAGTGAGTGGCAAATTCGAAAACGTCCTCCGAGACATTCTACAGGTGGCTCTGAAGAAATTGGCTGATGGGCCAGAAGCATCGGTTTGGGCGTAAACCCAAACAAGACAGAATTGGTTCTCTTTACTAGGATGAATAATGTCCCACATGTGGACCCTCCAACTCGGATAAATGGAACAGATCTAGTCTTTTCTGAAAGTGCAAAATTTTTAGGAATAATTATAGATAGAAAACTGTTATTTAGACTTAACGTATTGGAACGTGTAAGGAAGGCCAACGTCGCCTTATATTCCTGCAAAAAGGCTGTAGGTTCGCGGTGGGGCCTCTCTCCTAAAATCGTCGACTGGATATATATAGCAGTAGATCGTCCTATACGGCTTTACGGCATTGTGGTATGGTGGACGGCAACTGACAAACTATTATATTGTGTCGAGAGAAGTTGCAACCAAAGCGGCAATAAGATTAAACTGCCTATCAATGTGGAGGTACAAAAACTACGGTCACATGAGGATATCAATGTGTAGTACTATGGTAACCGACCGAGTGGACTATATACCAACACGGTACACCTTCGAGAGAATTACATCACTATGATTCCCGCCAGAGGTGAATGGGTTGGCAGAATCCCAGGTAATAGAAACCATCTCCACTTTTACACGGATGGTTCGAAGCTTGATGAAAAGGTTGGCTTCGGAGTACACTGTGAAGAACTTAGTTTGGATATAGCTCACAGACTACCAGATACCTGCAGTGTCTATCAAGCCGAAATAATGGCAATATGGGAAGTCGCCAAGTGGCTGAGTCGCAACATAGTAAGCAACACTGGCGATGTCATTTACTCGGACAGCCAGTATGCCATCAATCTATGGAGGCAACATCCCTAAATTCACAAACAGCCCTCGACTGCCGCAGATCTCTTAATGAGATGGCTGAGCAGTTTAATATACACCTCATATGGGTGCCTGGGCATAGGGATATCCCGGGGAACTGCAAAGCCGATGAATTTGCTAGGAAAGGGACGACATTACAAATTCTCGAAGAATTTGCATATATTGGTGCGCCACTATCCACGTGCAAGCTTTGGCTTAGGTAAGAGGTAATCAGGCAGTCCAACGAAAGATGGACAGAAATCGGCACCTGCAGGGTAGCTAGACAAATCTGGCAAAGGTATGAAGTGAGAAGATCAAAAAATCTCCTCGCACTAGAGGGGCAATGATTGTCTACGTTAGTATTAGTTCTGACGGGACACTGCTTGATCGGAGAACCCGCCAAAAGATTGGGTATTGACTCCAATGACTACTGCAGAAGCTGTGGAGATGAGGAAGAAATGGAGAGCATTGAGCACTTGCTATGCGACTACCACGCTCTGAGTAAACGACGACTGGCAATACTGGGGTCGGCCTTTCGAGACAGCCTAACAGATCTTTCCAGTACCGATATTCGTACTATCGATAAATTTCGTACTATCGATGAGTCTTATCTTAAACTGTGTTTGAATGAAAAAAAAAATTGTTATAAGGGATTCATCACTGGCAATCTGTCCAACTACCCGTGGTCATAAATTATGCTTGAGAAAATGTGCGTTCTAGGTACATAAAATCTTACAACTAATAACAAACACATAATATTTGTAAATAAATTCATTGATTCTATAATTTTGGCTACTTTAATATTTATAGGCAATTAAAGCATAATTCCGGGGATATTGATTCATGTGGCGCCCTTAACTGGCTTCGCAGTAGCGTTAATGAATTGTCGGCCATAGGTTTCATTGGATGTTCGATAGTAGAACAGATCTTGCAAAGCTACAATTCAATATTCGCAGTGTGTGCCCGATTCATCTTCACTTTCTATTTGTCTGCCTATTAGGTAAGGTTCAACGAGTCGATGTCCCTGAGCTCGGATTGTTCACTTCGCATAATCTCATCCATTACGAGATTCAGAGGTGACGGACTTGTAACGTTATGACGGACTATATTCGGACGGACAATAAAACTGCTAGGTAGAGGACTGGAGCAGATTGAGATGGAGATTGGACTAAAAGAATGACAGTCAGTAGGCATTGTTTGGGATGAAACCCCAATGCTACCGGTAATTGTTGTTGTTGTAATTGTTGTGTTTGTTTTTGTTGTTTTATTTGAATTCATAGTTTGGTCCCACGAGTATAGGGGAAGAGAGGTCGGCCATAGCATAGCCCCCATTACTATGGTAAGGACTTGGCGAAGAAGCCTAAAAATACTCGATGAGGCGCCCAGGTATCATCGAGGCTCCGTTAAAATATAGTCATTTACCCCGGACTACGAAACTTTAATAATCATCGACAGGCACAGGGTTGCATAACACCTCGACATTAGAGAGATTCCTTTACAGTAGAGTGTCACTACTATATCTAGCAAATGGAGCTGTAGAGGAAACCTTTTGCCTGATGTCGATGAAGCATAGGAATAGTCGATGATGTCGATGAAGCATAAGCAGTCCCGACCTCTGATTGTCAGGGACTGCTTTTTTGAGCTACAGCATTTATTTGCAGCTAACCTTTATATCTAAAGGCCATTCACTATCCGCAACCTGTGACCAGTCCGGTGGCCTTCAGCTCGACCCTCGCGAAGACAAATCTTCAATATATCTGCCTCTTGGTTCTTTGTTTGTGAAACGATGTAGGTCTGAGTTTTCGATGGAGTTTGTTCAGAATATTCCTCATATATTCTAAAAAGGTTGTTTCTGAATATTCGAAGTTTTTTGGGCTATACTTTTGGTAGAGTTGGACTATACTTTTGGTAGTTTTTGGCTATACTTTTGCTAGAGTGTAGAAGTTGAAAATTATCTACACCTAGCTTTTGCGGTTTCTCTATATTGCATTGTTCTTATCTGGCTTTTCGAGCTGAAATAGTTTAATGTGGCTTAAAGTTTAAAAACTTTAAGTTACAGACAATTTTTCCTTTCATTTTGGTACAATTAGTACCTTTTTAGTACAATTGTAATTCGAGAAATTACATATTGCATCAATGATATGTATTACAAAAAAATATTTTTAATCTTTTTATATCCTACATCACACTGCAGCCCAGGGTATTATGAATATGTGCATTCTTATTTTGATAAGCTCAAATATATGTTACACCCGATTTGGTATCAAAGCGCTATAGAAGTTGTACTTTACTTTCGATCATTGCAAAATTTGGCAGAAATCAGTTTCTTAATTTAGGAACTAATAATACTGCATAAATTGGGGATAATCGTTTCAGATTTAGATATAGCCACATACATACTATCTTCCTGCCTATTAAATATTTAAGCGCTACTGAAACTTTATTTTACATCTGATGAAAATCTGTTAAAATTATGTATAGTCCCATCTATTCGTTCCTTCCAATTCTTGATATATGAAAGAATACTGCGCATTTTAAGATTATCGTTTCAGATCTAGTTTATTATAATCTGCAACTTCAAATCCTCTTTGGAATATGCCTTGATGAGGTATTTTGTTAAGTGAACTGAACCGAAACCAATTATTCCAAATTATTATCGCAATGCGCCCTTTCGCATTGTCAAGGAGGTGTAGGGTATTATATAGTCGGTCTGGCCCGACTTTCTGTCTTTCCTTACTGGTTTTTTGTAAGTGACTTGTCTGTATTGGAAGCAAAATGCAGACAAAACTTCGTTTTGCAAATAAAACAAAATAGATTATCTTCTCACATTTTGCGATTCAATTTATATATGATCAATATCCAATTAGAATTTAATTACTCAATTCTGTTAATTGTTTACGCCAATAGAAATAAAATTATTTATAGTCAGATGAACCCCATCAGACCCTAGAACCCAACTTAAATATTTAGTTTCCCTTGAAAGAATAAAAACAAATCCAAAAAGTCTCCACATCAAAATTATATCTCATTCTACAAATTCCTACACTGGTGGGAGTGAGTCCATACGCCTTTGTGTGTGTGTGAATGATATGTATGTATGACCATTATCTCTCCACAACTCTCTTGCAAAGAAAATCAAAGACAGCAGAAGAGAGCATTCCCATTCCATTCACAATTTTGCCATGTGGTATTGTGCGGCGGGTCGGTCAGTGTTATTATTGCCTCAACTGCATGACGGTGCGGCGGCGATTCTGTTATTTGGCTGCCATATTTTGCGTATTTATTTATTTGTTTGTATTTTACATTTTATTTTATTTAATTGTTTATAAAAGTTTGTGTGACTTTGTTCTTCGCTGCTCTTCGTTTCGTTTGATTACGAATACAACGTCGTCGCCGTTGATGAAGAAGATGAAAACTAGTACAACAAAGTCATACATACATACAAACATACATGTATACATACTCGTATACATACTCGTATGTTGTACGCAAATTGACGACAACAACGAGCGGCGACAGCGGCCGTATTCTACGACAAACAAACCAAGACCACGACGATTAGTACTGGGACTGGGCCAGCGAAAGCAGCGATTCTACGATTCGTTCGTTGTTATATATTGTACATATATATTGCAATAATTAATTCGTTTCTAATTGTTTTATCTATTTTTTCTCTTTTTTAGATCTAAACAAGGCAAATCGCATTCAAAAAGTTTTTTTTTTGTATAGAAGAAGAGACAACAAACTTGATGTATTTAATGTAAAGCTTTCGAGTCCCTTCCCAAAGGCGCTTATGTAAGTAGCATGTTTAATTCTTGGATACTTTAACTAATTCCTTCCTTCATAACAGACATCCCAGGAGAGGAGATAAACGAAAAGGCGATTTCGTTAAAGATTTAGCTGGAAAATATGGATACAAACAAATTGGCCAATACCACAGATTTTGAATCGGTGGCCTCAGCTGTTTATGAAGCCATTGATTCCCAATTAGAGCCGGAAGAGGACGATGATGATGTGAACGACGAAGAAATGGAACATTATTCCAAATCTCCGGGAAATTATAGCGAACAGGAAATGCGATTATTAGCTGATCACCACAATGATGATGATGAAGAAAATCCCGAAGAAAGTACTACTCATAAATCTAAGGAGGAGGAGGAGCAGAGTTCTATGTCCGTAAATTGCCAAATGGATGATGAAAGTTCCCCTTACGTTCTAGACAAGCGCGTGGCACCGCTCATAGTGCAGGATGACAGCGGTCTAATTAAGAAAATCAAAATCTCTACGGCCAAGAATCTGGTGCAACGTTTTACCCAAAATATGGCCACAGCACCTGCCGTAACACCACCCAAAACGGAAAAAATTACAATAAAGGGCCTGCAACAACATTCACCGAGTCAACAACAACCACGTAGCAGTACCCCATTGTCACGTGAATATCTGGCATTGCAAAAAACTCAAAACGATTCGAAAATTATCAAAAAATTCGTAACAGATGCCAGGATAGAGAAAACGAGAAAGGGAAAGGCCAAAGAGCAAAACAGCGGTAGCACACCGACTACTCCCACAGGCAGCAACAACAATAGCACCACCACCGTCATAACGTCCAGCGATCATTCCTATACTTCACGTAGACGCAGCAATAACAATAGTCTCATTTCTCCCGAAAAGGAATATGTAGAGAGTGGCGGCGGCCCCCACACTAGTATTAGCCAACAATTGTCAAAACGACATCGACATGGACGTTTTGTCCCCCTAAAAGATTCCGACATTGTTGATACGACGCCCACTTTGCAGTCTCAGCGGTCACGTAGCAAAAGTATGCACAATCACAGTGATGATGATCACAGCAATTCGTCATCCTCTCATCATATGTTGAAGAAATGGCCCTCCGAAGAACGTGTGGCCGCTACTAAGCGCACTAATATGCGTTCCGAAAACTCGGATTTTGTGCAAAAGCAAAAAGAGTTCTTACAACATGTTATCAATTCCACCCAAGACACTCCACAAAGAACCCTATTTCGTGCACGTTCCACCGGTACAGAGTCGGATACTTCGAATCAAACCAAATCGCGCAGGCCTAGAGAAAGATCTTCGAAACGTTTGGCCGCCGATTTTGAACAGAATATTTGCGACAATGAGGATGTCTTGACGAAAAGGACTCGTTCTCGTACACGTTCACGTTCTGTCGGTAATACCAGTGGCGTGGAATCGACTACGGCGGAATCTGAAAATCAAACGAAACGTTATAAATCGAAACGTTTGAAAGATGACACAACTACTGATGAGGGCGACAGTAAACTAATGCTGTCACAAAGTATTGTTATGGAATGTTCCACTACCACGGATGATCATGGTGAGGGTGGTGAGAGTTCTTTGAATAATAGCCATAACTCAACCCTGGCTGCCAATACTTCAACGGATGTTACAACCACAACAACAGCAACTACGAGAAGTACATCTACTGAGAATCTAGATAGTTTGCAGAGTTTAAAGAAAGTCTGGCAGCCACCACCTAAGGTAAGTAAGGAAATGAATCAGAAGATAATACTATGTACATATGTAGTTCAAGAAGCAATGAATCATATCGACGACTATAAAAAATAATAATTTCGTAATTGTCAAGTCGACCACTTTTGACACAGGCATTTTCAAGCTTTATATTGAAAATTGGTATTTATGTACCTACCTCTTAGCAGGCGAGCTATTAGGCCTCAGATGTGACATTGGGTTTTGTATAGTTTCCAAATGCTTGTAACGTCTACTTCTGATTCGATATAAAAAACAAGTAGAGACGGATTAAATTCGGCCATGCCGAATCTTATATACCCTCCACCATGCATCGCAGGTGAAAGTGGGCTCCGATAGCTCAGTGGTTAGTGCATTAGACTTGGATCCCGAAGCTGCTGGGTTCAATTCCCAGCCAGGGCACTGGAAAAATTTAACATCAACATTTCATGTTTTCATCATAATTCGAGTTTCTGCAGCTAAAAAAAAACTTACCGGTCGCACTACCACTACAACAACATGTGATCACCTAAGTCAACAAGGAAGCTAAACAAAGACATAACATCATGACGACTATTAACGGAAATGCAGCGCTTCTAGTGGAGAATAGAAACGGTAACACTCAAATAAGAACCATTCCCTAAGGTTCCCTCGATAAACCGGAACGAAGTCTGTAATAGATATAGACTTAAGAATTATCAACTCAGCATCTCCAAGTTGCTACAAAAACAACATTGAATGGTTTCAGCCCAATTAGTTGAAATTTGAGTTTTTGTGGCGTTACGAAGTCAAAAGTAGAGGGACCTTTGTATGGAGGCTACATCGAAACATGGCCCGTTGCTCGTGTGATGGATTCCGGGTATAAATAACCCCAGTTACCAATTTTCAGCCCGATCAGTTGACATTTGTCGTATCTATAACATTAAGAAGTCAAATCGGGGGATGCTATAAGTGGGGGCTATATCAAAAAATTGGCCGATATTGCCCATTTTCAATCCCAAGTTACCTGCAGCTATAAAAAGTATCTAAACCAAATTTCAGTCATCTAGCTCTATTAGAGTTGTGTAGTTCGTGAACTAAATAGTTCATTTTTTTCATTTTAGGATGACCAGGTATTACCCTCACGAACTAAGTGAGATGTTCGATATAATGATTATGTTCGTAATAGTTTGTCTGGTCACCCTAATTGAACGAGTTTGAGAACTAGTGAACTAGTTCGACACAAGTCTAAGCTCTATTATTGTAGACTGTAGCGAGATTACAGCAGACGGACGGACATGGCTAAATCGTCTTAACATTTTACGACAAATTTACAAAATTGAACACACCCATTACAATAGAGGAATTGAACATACCCTACCCCTACCACGTGGATTATTAACCTCTGTAGCGTTAGTTTGTAATGGCAATTCAAAATTGCTTCAGTTTTCACCATGGAGTGACCAGATAATGAGAACCGTATCGCCGTTATAGCGCTTTTTTTAATGGAATGGAAAAAAACAACGCTCTGCCCGCTTGGGATTTGTCTCATGTTCATCTACCGGTACATGAAACTGTTTGAGTCGAATGGAGATGTCAAAGACCGCCACCGGTCGGGACAGCCTCGTACTATTCGAACGCCGCAGGACATCAAATCCAGAATTCTGCGAATTCCGCTCCGACAACAGAAAATCGTGGCCGTGAGATGAATATTACGCAAAAGCCCAGTCGAGTTATCAAAAAAGACTTGAGACTTGGGGATTTCAAAGGCCGCAACGGACAAATGTTGACTTCAGCTTTCTAATAGGCATGACAAATTCTAACGTCTTTTGATGAATCACGCTGATAACTTACACAAAAAAATCTTGTTCACAGATGATACAAAATTGACCCTGCAAGAAAAATTTAACACCCGAAATGATATCGTGTATGCCCGGTCGTCTAAGGAAGGATTTCAAGTGATTCCACCGGTCGAAAAGGTCCATCATACAGCTTCAATCATGGTTTGATGGGGATCACTGACTTGCATTTCTGTGAACAAGAATTACCAAGAAACCGCTTTGTTGTGAAATCTCTTAACCATTCCCTATTCCAAAACCCTATTCCAGTAGGATTCTGCGCCGGCACATAAGGCTAAAATGACCACGACATGGCTTTAAAACAATTTGCCAGCTTTAATTTCTTCTGATGAATGGCTCTCTGGCAGCCCTGATTTAAACCCACTAGATTACAAATTGTGGACAGTTTTAGAGGACAAGATCTGCCAGAAAAGATACCCAAACATCGATTTCCTTAAGGGGGTGGTGGGTAACGTTAATTCGTGCAAAAAAGGCACATTTATATGATTTTTTTGTGGCGAAACAGTTAAAATTTTTTATTTGAAACCAATGGTACATTAAAGTATAACTTTCAAAGTTTATTGTGTAAAATTTTCATAAAAAATATTAAAAAATATGGCAACGACAGCATTTATGTGGAAGCGTCTCGAAAAAAAGTCGAATTGCGGTGCCCCTCATAACTTGATACTGGATCAGCAGAAATTAAAAAAAAAAATAATTTATTTAGTTAGACAATCGTTATAGCCAGGTAACGCTGTCGACTAATTGGTTATTGTAAAACAAAAAATGACAAATTTAAAAAAATGCTCGACAGCGTTAACTCGTAAATTATGTATAGAAATAGTGTTAAAAAAAGGATCGGTTCGGTAGGGGGCGGCACCGTCTTTGAAAACATGGCTTGTGGGAAAAACGCTTTAAAGTTTTTCTAATGTACTGAGTCACGTATGAGGGGCGGTTGCTTAGACTGCTGTATCTTTGTCAGATTTGCTCCGATTCACCTCAAATTTTCACACAATATTCTCGAAAGGTTCTCTATTAATGCAAAAAAATTTAAAAAAAAAATGTAAAAAAAAAATTTTATAAACGTTACCATATTGAAATTACAAAATAGACAGAAGCATTTCATTAAAAAATTATTTCAATTTCTGACATTTTAAATTAAAAATGATATTATATAGAAACTGAAGAAAACCAGAGCGATTCATAAAGCGATGGGCGAAAGAATTCGTAGATCCATATGTAACTAGGCAGTTATATACGTCACTAGTTAGACCTATTCTAGAATATGGATCCGTAGTGTGGGACCCCCAGTACGGGACTTACGTTGATAAGATTGAATCGGTTCAAAAACAATTTTTATTATTCGCTTTAAGACATCTTCATTGGAATAGTGATTTTAGTCTTCCACCCTATACTAGCAGGTTGAGTTTGATAAGACTGCCTACTCTCAAGAGTAGCCGTATTATGCTGAACACAACCATGGTGCTGAAAGTTATAAATGGTGATGTGCCTTCTAATTTTATTTTGTCTAGGATTGGATTCAATGTACCTTGTAGACCTTCCAGATATTACCAATTATTACATATTGATTTTCAACGTACAAATTATGCTTCGGCAGAGCCCATTCGTAGAATGTGCATGGATTTTAACACTTTATATGAAGTTATTGACATTGATGTAGAAATGGATGTAGTTAGATCTAGAATATATTTTTTAAATGTGTAAGTAGACTAATTTTATTGTTTGCATGTGCCGGCTGTTGAAATTTTTTTGTAGCTGGTATTTCCAACCTCTACTATTAACCCGCCATGGTCCGGATCATGGTGTGTACGCAATCCCTACGTCATGGGGATGTGGCCCCCTCGGTCGGAAGGGGCGGGTAATAGTGGTTGCGTTGGGAACGTTCGTTAAATATTAAAATTTACAGGATTAGCTCAGTTTAGATAGGGCTCAATGCCTATATATATTTCATATATCTAAGTTGGTGTTTTCCTGGTTCAGTATGCAAGGAAAAATAAAATATTGGCGAATTTTCGCATATATTGAGGATGTCTTAGTCAAGACCTTTAAGAAGAGCTCTAATTTGTATAAATCTACAAACGCGTTCTTAAAATATAACAAATGCAATGTTCACATCTCAGGAATTTCTTTATAAATATTTTTTTTTTAAAAGAACCGGGCTGAACACTATCTTCAATTGTCCAGCATTCATTTAGTATATATGCGCCTACATAACTATATTTTTCACAGAATTTTAAGTTGGTGTCATTGATGCGTAAAATGCAAATTAAAATTGCAGATGCATCGGATGCACAAAAAAACGTTAACGAAGCGAGCATAATTCCCTGCTATGAAAAATAGAAATTACGACCTTTAAAATGAGCCTTCTTTTGTAAAAATCCGTCCACGCGTTCCGAAAATACAGAACTCGAAACGTACGCCGTTTGGGAATATTTTCCAATTTTCTCAGATTTCAGATGCTAATAACATCAGGAAAATTTATTTGTAATTGAGCAGTGAATCGATATGCCAATTTATTTTGAAACCGGGAATGGTGACCCAAAAAAGGGGTTCGATTTGACATGGAATGAACGATATATCTGAATCTGGTATACAATATTTTATTTAAAATTCTTCTTCTCTTTGCCTATTCGACAAACGAACTTTGGCGACCAAACGATTACATTTAATTGTATCACATTGACTTTGCAAAAGGTTTTTTTGTGCATATTTTCCTTATTTAAAGAATTAAAATGTATACACATACCCCATAATGTTGAAAAACACTTAATTATTATTAAGTAGAAAAGGTACTAAGTTTCTAAACTCTTTAATACTCAGAAAAACACTTGTACGAGGGTTGCTATTCATATTTCGGTCCTGGCAATGCTGGTGTTGCCAGATGAAAACTGGAACTTACATTGACATTTCCATTGGAAAGTTTGACATTTTTAGCATAACTTCACTCAGACCGTTTTGTCATTTGAGCGCAAATTGTTTTGGTTACAGTGTGTTGCTTCAACAGCTGCTTCAGACGTCGAAAAACGTTGACCAAGCAGTTTTTTCTTGATGTGACTGAATAAGAAGAAGTCATTGGGTGTCAATCAGGGCTGTACGGCGGATGACCCATCAATTCGACGTTTTGGCCGGTCAATAAGGCTCGCATTGTCATGGTGCACAATGATTCGTCTTCTCTTGTTCGTTTTTCGAATTTCTCCGAAGACTTCAGGCAAACAAATTGTGGTGTACCACTCAGAATTGACCGTCCTACGTTGCTCAAGCCGAAAAGTCGCCACATGACCAGTTTTGCCGAAGAAACAGGCGACCAGTTTCTTCGAAGTGCTTCTTCCACGAACAACTTTTATTGGATTTGGCTCGTCTTCGAAGACCCACACGGTCGATTGCTGTTTTGTTTCGGGCTCATACGCATAGATCCAAGATTCGTCACCTGTGACGATCTTATAAACATATTTTGATGCACCGCTATCGTATTTTTCAAAATTTCTTTGCACCAATCGACACGAGCCTTTTTTTGAGCGATTGTCAAATTGTGCGGGATCCAACGAGAACAAACCTTTTTAACGTCCAGGTGTTCATGCAATATCGAATATATGCTAGTGGAAGAAATGCCCAAGGTTGCCTCTATCTCACGGTATGTCACATGACGATCTTGCATTATCAGTTGACGAACGGCATCAATGTTCTCTGGCACAACGGCTGCTTTGGACGACCTTCGTCCTTGAGCGAGCGTCAGCCACGATTGAATTCATTAAACCAGTTTTTCACATGGTGCTTCATAGCCATACAAAGATTTAAGTTCATCGATGCAATCTTGTCGTGATAATCCACGTCGAAAGTTGTGATAAATGATCGCACGCAAATGTTCACGAGTTATTTAAATTTTTTGCCAAATTGATTTTTTCAAGTCACTGTAAACAACACACATGATGAGTACGTTTATGCTAAAAAATGTCAAACTTTCCAATGGAAATGTCAGATGGCGCCAGGCAACACTTAGTGTTGCCTAGGCCAGAAATATATATATAGCAACCCTCGTAAACCACAAAATGTTATACGAAATAAACAAACATTAAATTGATATTGAAAAAACAATAAGAAACTTCTTAGAATTTCCGCAAACTCCTCTATTTTTCTTGAGGCCCTAAGAAGTCACGGAATCCAGTCCACATTTGAACGTTATCTATCCACGCCCTTTCCTTCCATCATTCATTTGCCAGGGTTTTGGTCTATTTTTGCTTTTGTGAAGATTTGGAGTAATTTGTATTTTTTATCTTCTTTAAACTTTTACCTAATTTTCCATTTCTGTGTATCTTTCTTTAAAGTTACAAAAATTACTGGGAGAATCCGTTTTAAGACTTTTTAAGTTTTGAAACCTTGAACTATGTTCGTTTATTCATATACATTAGGGCGGGTCGATTTAAAAATCGCCCATTGCTCAGTGAAGATCGTATTCTAGGGATCAAAATAAGAAACTTTGCCGAAGGAACCATACCTCTAAAACAAATTACTTACTTTGTATTGATGTTAATAAATAAAATGAAATGAAATGAAATGAAATTCTGATGTCCCGGAAAAAATCCCACTTTGAACCATTTAGAGTGCTCCAATCGAGTCCAAATGTATGACCGACCCCCACTCAGTGAAGTGCTCAGTGAAAATCGTATTCTAGGGATCAAAATAAGAAACTTTGCCGAAAGACCCAAACCTCTAAAACGTATTCTGATGTCCCGGAAAAAATCCCACTTTGACCCATTTAGAGTGCTCCAATCGAGTCCAAATGTATGGAACCCCTCAGGGGGTTCCAGGGGGTGTGCCACTGGTATGGGTGGGTCGGGCCTCCAAAGTTGGTGGGGGTCGGTCATACATTTGGACTCAATTGGAGCACTCTAAATGGGTCAAAGTGGGATTTTTCAAAATTTGCCCCTACCCAAAAGTTCGACCCAAATTCCGGGACATCAGAATTCGTTTTAGAGGTATGTTTCCTTCGGCAAAGTTTCTTATTTTGATCCCTAGAATACGATTTTCACTGAGCAATGGCGACTTTTTTTGCCTCCCCACAAATCGACCCGGCCTAATATACATATATCTGAATCTGGATAAAAATGAGAAAACCCTAAGAATTAAAACTCTGTATACAAAATTATTGTATGCCTTTGTTAGTCGTTGATGATTTCCAAAACGTTTGCACCGATTGCGTACATATTCGCGAGAGTATGTTTTGGGCCCTAAAGCTTCTTAATTGTGTCCTCAGAAATGTAAATAATAATCTACAGTTTTTCTAGAAGGGACATGAGATATTAATAGCAGAACGATTCTCCCATTCCAGTCCAATACTTTGATTGTTACCTTGTCTCAGGTGTGAAGTGGAATTCGTCTTTATAGCGGTATAACTTTGCCAAAATCTCCATTGAAATATCTTCACGATGATATTTTTGTTCCATTGTGAGCAAACGCGGCAGCCATCTCGCACAACTTTCTCATCTTCAAATATTCGGTCAATATGTACCTACCATTTCATGTAGCTTACGCACCTTCAGCCGACGATCATTTAATACCATTTTGTGGAGTTCCTGAACCGTTGACAGCTCAATTGATCGACCCCTATGGTGTTCGTCTTGGCAGCTCGTATGGCCTCGTTTAAACCCTTCCGACCAATATTTCAGGAGTAGTGTTTCTATATCTAATTGTATTCTTTGCATTGCCTTTGGGCGTGCCAATTGTTTTAAAGTCAATTTTATTTAATTTTTTGTAAATCCCTTTCTGGCTGGGGGCCTTCCATTGCATACGTGTTTTTATATGATTTTTTATATAAATGTTATTAAATTTAAAATTAAAAATAGTTTTAAGTAAAATCTTAATATGTATTATTTGATGTTAATGTTTTAATGTCTAAGTTATATTTTTATATTGTAAATATTTTCAAATGGAGTTGCCTTCGGTAATGCTGTCAAATTGGCCTTGTTGGCTTGTGCATTGCAACGTATGAATAAAATGAAATGAAATTAAATATTTCATAGTCGTAAACAGACTCCCCCACAGTAGAATCTAGCTCGACATTAATGTTGGTTGGACTGAGACCTTTCAAAGTATTGAATTTTATAACGGTGACCAATTTTTTTCAATGTTTACAAATTCGGTGAGATCCAAAAGTTTTGATGGCTCAAAAAAAAAAAAATACTAAACTGAAAATATATGTTTTATAAGATGCCAATTTTCAACAATGTTGTTATTTTCAAACTATTGCCGCCATCTATAAATCATGTCGGCTAATTTTGGGAACGCCCTCGTTGTATTCTATAAATTATTACTCATTCATTATTGGGTTTTGTCTTCGGTTAATATGTACAAAAAAAATTTAAGAAGATTCATCTGCAATATTTTTTGTTTTTAAGATAAATACATTATTTTTGTTTTCACAACTATCTGATCGGTTATATATGTACACTTCATTGCTATTTTCAGCCCGGTTCTGATAGTTTCTGTTGGAAATGTCACGAAGCCAATGTTAACATAGCCTGTTCCAAATGTGTGCGTAGTTTTCACACTGAATGTGCTAAAGATAAATTGGATAGTGCTTGGTTTTGTTCGGAATGTACAACGGTGGAGAATATATTAAATTCGACAAAAAAGTAAGTACAACATACAAAGGTTTTGATTATTATGACTATGGAATACATAAAATACAACTAAATGAGTTTGGTTTTTTCTCTTTTTCGTTTTTCAAATTTTAAATACATTATTGTGTGTTGCTGCTGCTGCTGCTTTATAATGGATTTTGCAGGTCACGACGTAACGAACTGTCAGTGGATTTGTTAAGTCAATTACTCGCCTTCGCCTTAAAACGTATGCGCTTTGCCAAAGGGGTAAGTCTAAGAAAACTATGTATAAGAAAAAGTAGGGAAAGTTTAATTATAATTTTGATTGCAATTCGATTTTTTATTCGAAAATCAGTAGTCCTCGTTTGTTAAGGGTTTTCGAAATTGCAATTTATTTCTGGGTACTAGAGAATTTCGTAGTAAGTAGGTATAAGATTCAAGAATTTGATTTTGGGAATTTCGTTTGTATCGTCTTGTAAAAGAAAATACAGCATTCGTTATTTTAGTTATTTCTTCTTTCTATCTGCCGATTGTAGCCAGCCACCGGCTAAGGTATCATTTTTTTCATTTACTCAATTTTATTTATCGCTTATATTCGTTGTTTTTATTATTATTTTGCGTTTGTTCTTCTACCTCGTACTCACACACACATATACATTGTGTGTATTTGAGTATGTATACGTGTTTTGTTGTAGACTTTTTTTGTTCAGTTTGCTAATTTCTTGTTATAACTCTCAGTATTTGTTTAGTACATCTCGGTCATGCTGGCTGGCTTGCTTGATGTTTTACTCGTACTCTCCGGTTTGTTTCCTCTCTCTGTTTCTCTACCACAAATTACATTTTATATATGCACATATATACATATATGAATGGATATGTATGTACATATATATATATACGTAATTACTTACATACGACGAATATGTTGTCAATATTTAATATGCATTTTATATAGTAAAATATTTTAGGTTATGTTAATTTGTTAATTTAATTTTTGTATTTTGGATAGTTGGAACAGGTTATAAAGAACGATGTATGAGACAAAAAAGGTTAAAAAGTCGAAGAAAATGAGTTGAAATCAAATACCTTTCTTTGGACGAGTTCGAAATTAATATAATATGCCTTATTATCGCTACGAAAATTTCTTGAAATTGTAATGTACAGGTGATTCTCCAATTGAATACAGTATGTCCAGTAATCATTTTTCTCTTCATTTTGTTAATGCAATAAAGTTGAATTACAAAATTGTTCAAAAATAACGGTTTACGCTAATCATTTGACTGTAGGTTTGATACTGAAAGTTTCTACTACAGTGTAGAAAAAATCATTTCTAATTGTAGACAAAAGACCTTATAACTAACGGGTTTTTCAATAGGGGTGATATGATTTTGAAGTGACGTTTCGGCCATTTGTAATATATCATGACCTGTCATTTGTTTTTCATTGAATTCAGTAGTGTTTACAACTTCATCATGAAGATATACATATACGCAGGAACAACGTTTACAAATTATTCAGTTTTATTATCAAAATAATCGTTCTCCAATTGCAACTTTTCGTTCGCTAAGTCAATTTTTTTTTTAAATAAAAAAAAAACACTTTCCAGTCGACCTACGACCTTCACACCCATGTGCAATATTTTAGCTCTCGTTAAGAGCAATCTTTTTGCCATTGACCGATTCCCGATCCGACGTACCGTTAAGGAGCTAGAGCAAAAATAAACTTTCCGTTCACATTTGAAAATGATGCTGTCCATTTTATTTTTAAATAAAAAAAAAACACTCCAGGCGACATACGACCTTGACACCCATGAGCAACAAATTAGCTCTCGTTAAGAGCTATCTTTTTGCCATTGACCGATTGTGGCTACGTGCCACATAGCAAATGAATTAATTGAATTGTTGCGAGAAAAGTTTGGAGATTTGATTATTTTCATGAAATTGTGATATTGAATGGCCTCCAAGAAGTTGTGATTTAACACCATTCGACTATTTCTTGTGGGGTTATTTGAAGTCATTGGTCGTTCGAAATAAACCAGACTCTCTTCAAGCTTTACAAGTCAATATTGAACGTGCCATTCCTGACATGCAACTTGATTTAGTGGAAAAACTGCTCGAAAATTGGGTTCATCGAATTCGTTCCTGCAGAAGAAGTCATGGAGGCCATTTGAAAGACGTTTTATTTAGAACTTAATTGTATCGATTGTAAAGGATGGTTAAATTTTAAGGGCCGATGTTGATTTTGAATAAAACACAAAATATTTAGGAAATTATTGTCATTTCTTTTTATTATGATAATATTGGTATGGTTCAATTATGTATGGAAAAATATATCGGCCAAATGGCCGACGCGACCTCGGCGGCACACCTCCATCCGATTGTCCAAATTTTCGATGACGCTGAGGCATAATTGAGGTTCTATGCCGTTAATGTGCCGAATTATTTCATCCCTTAAGGTGGGTACTATGTTTTTTCGGCACGAAAAAATTTCGCAAAATGTTATTTCGAGTTGAAAAATGGAACGCTTTTTTACAAAGTCGCATTGCAATTTGGAAGTGTGTGTGTCAAAGTGTCACTTTTATATGTATGTATGTGTGTATATGCATGTGCATTTTTTCTTTTTGCTAACATTCTTGAAAGCAAACAAAAGATAAAATTCGAATCAATAAACAATTGGAATAATGCCGACTTAGAAAATAGTTAATTTAAATGTCAGAATGGAAATATTGTTGGAGATCATTGTGCTAATGTTATACATAAATTATTTATTTTGTGTTGTTGCGGTGGCCATGTTTGTGAGACATGAAAAGTCAGGGTAGTACAATTTTATAAATATCGAAATAATTTCCTACTGTTGTACAAATATAAATAAATAAAATGATGTTTTGATTAATCGAAAAATATGTTTTATTATTATATTTAAGCATTTACATTATATTTGTTGACATAGTATATAAATTATACTTCCATCCATAAACGGAATATCTTCTTCCAACTTTTATGGCTGGCAAGAAATAACTCTGTATGTTCTTTACAACTATTTCCAAATCGAGAACACAGGCACTGTCCAATTCCGTTGTCCTACTGCTTTAGTAGCGTTAGTCGTCCATAATGTTTCCTTAGGCTTTTGCACACAATTGTTCTAAACATACAAACATAAATGTACATATCTAATTACAAGACAAATTTCACATTATTACATTTAGTTACATGTCCTTCCACTGTTTTGCAAATTTTGTTTGCTTTTGCACTGCAATCCAATTGGAATTTCGCTCTTCTGGTTTAATCCATAAACATAATTATTTAGCCTTTCACATCTTTGCATTCTTTTTTATTTATTTCGGAAGATAATTTAATTTATTATTCTTTATTAGGAAATTTTATTTCTAATATTTACAACAGTTGAGTTTCTTGCGGACAAAAATAAATATAAACAAATGGGAGTGTGACGGTGGCGGCATTGAATTTGTTGCATAGTACCACGCTTTAGCTCTTGAATTGTTGCTGGCTTATCGACGTACAAGGTGTGTTCAAATAACCCCAAAGAAAGAAGTCCAACGGTGTCAAATCACATGATATGGCGGCCAATTGACATCGCCACGACGTGAGATAAGACGGCCATTGAATTTGTTGCGCAAAAGAGCCATTGTTCCGTTAGCTGTGTGGCAGGTAGCACCGTCCAGTTGAAACCACATATTGTCCACATCCATATCTTCCAATTCGGGCCATAAAAAGTTCGTTATCATCTCACGATAGCAACACCATGCACAGTAACTGCCTGACCGGCCTCATTTCGAAATAGTATGGCCCGATGACGTCGCCAGCCCATAAGCTGCACCAAACGAACTGTGCGACAGTCTCCTACAGACCCGGTTTGCTGAAATTTGCGCACAATTCTCCCGATTATGGACAGATTTGGTCGATTATGCTGATCAAAAAAACATCACGAAGTGCACGAAATACATTTTGATTTGAACGCCCATTTTCGTAAAAGGCTTAAAAAACTTTAACGCGTTGCTCGATTGTGTATCTTTCCATGGTACAAATTGAGTTAGTCTGAAATTGAGAAATGTCAAATGAAATGCAGAAAAAAACTTGACGTTTAGGTGTGGTTCACATTCAACAATTTACAATTTGACCACCCTTTATATATTACAACCGATTTAACATGTAAGCGCTATAGAAACCGTACTTCACATCCGATCAGTACGAAATTCGGCCGAAAGGGGTTATATATTACGTGAATGGACACTACCAAATTCGGGGAAAATCGGTTCAGATTTAGATATAGCCCCTATATATTTGTTCCTACCGATTTGGTATCAAAGCGCTATAGAAATTGTACTTCCGATCATTACAAAATTTGCCAGAAAGAAGTTTTTTAATTTAAGAACGAGTACTGTTTAATTCTGGGATAATCGGTTCAGATTTAGCCACATATATCGTGCCCTAACCGCCAATAAAACTTAACCGACAAAAAGTAAGTTTTTCAGGAGAAAGTTTTTTTTAGATTTCTCCGTACTCAGTGCGTGTATTAATATGAACTTTTCAAGGTAGGATTTTTTTGGAGTAATTAATTAGTATTAATCGTTGCATTAGTCTTTTTTTTACAAATAAGTGTTTTTTTGTGGCTTAAGTATATTTCGCTGTCATTAGAGCAAGCTGTAGTGATGTATTTGTGTCGGTTAAGTTAAAAAACAGAATTGCAAAAACACAATATGCACTTAAATATTTTTTAAATTTATTTTGGAAATGTGGACAACTCAAAACAAGGGAAATTCATTAACATTAAATATGATAAAAACCAGGAAAGGTTTAAATCGCTGCGGCATTGTCAGCTGCAACGAAACCCATTATTATCGCAATGTCCCTTTTCGCATTATTAGGGAGATGTAGGGTATTATATAGTCGGCACCGCCCGAATTTCAGTCTTTCCTAATTGGTTTCGGTATAGTTTTATTATACCCGCACATTATTGGAGGAGGTACTGCATACACATTGGATAGCCTCGCCTACTTGTATCACGGAAAATTGTAATATTTATATTTCCTGAATGGGTATTGCAAAAATATTTATGGACTATATTCAAAAGGTGTAAACCTTCGAGAGGAACTTCACAACTAAGATAACTGCCAGAGAGAAATGGCTTGAACTTATGGCGATTTCGCTTCTGCAAAAAATTGCAACATTTTCTTCGCTCTTTTCTCTAAAAATTGACCTTTATACCATAATTGGAGTTTTGAAGTAGGAGCTACGTTTAATTCGAGGGACTGCATCAGTTAAAAATAGCTGCCTTTTCATATATATATTTCATATATATTATATTCATATATATTATATTCAGAATGGAAAATACCACTATCTATCAAGTTGTAATAATGGCAATTAGGGGAAGTCGCCAAGTGTCTCGCCGTCATTTACTGCCGACAGCCAGGCTGCCATTAAATCTCTGGAGGCTAGATCCCTAAATTCGCAAACAGGCCTCAACTGCCGCAGATCTGTTTACGATATGGCTGAACAGCTTAAAATACATTTCATATGGGTACCTGGACATAGGAATATATGGACAGAAATCCTCACTTGTAGGGTGGTAGCTAGTCAAATCTGGGAAAAATACGAACTAAGAAGGTCAAAATATCTCCTCACACTAGAGAGGAAAAGACTCTGTCAGACGGACCATTGCCTGATCGGCGAACACGCCAGGTGGTTGGGAATTTAGTTCAATGACTTATGCAGAAGCTGTGGATATGAGGAGGAAGTGGAGGAAAGTTTGATCAGCTGCTTTATTAAAGTCTTCCATTGAGTAAACGACGTCTGGATATACAGGGGACGGCCTTCCTAAGAAGTTTGACAGATCTTGCCGGTAACCCCAGCTGCCACCCAAACATAAACCCTCACGTTAGTGGACGAGTGTATATCGGTGGCTTAATATGGAAAGGGCATATCTAATTTTTTTGTTACTCTACAAGAGAAGGAAAAAAACTGATGTATTTCACATTACTCTATCAGAATATGTAATTATCTCGATTTCCAAATAAATTGATTTCTATATTAAGCCAACGATGTGTATATCATTTACGTATGATGTTACGTTTTATGTATGTCATTTGAGCAATGTCCGCCTGGCTGGTGCGCACGATAACTCTCGAAAGGAGTAACCGATTGACTTCAAATTTTGTATGTGATAATTTTTTTTCTGTCTCTGACTATGTTTGAATATGGGCCATATTGGTCCATTCCTTCTAGTATCTCCCCCTACAAAGAATTACAATTTACAATTTTAAAATTTTGGTTCTCTAATAACTTTTGTACTACAATCTTCGAATCTTCTGTAAATTCACAGTTTATTTGTCGCAATCACCTTGAGAAAAATAGGATGACGTGCTATCACTATTCTTTATTTTAGCTTTTTAATAAAAGATTTATACTGAGATACCCTCGAGGCTCAAGACCTACCGTATTTTAAAAAAAATTACATCAACATTGCGATTTCGCTTTTAATTCTATATTTTATATTTATATAGAAGCAAAAAATGTCTCAAACTGGCAAAAAATTTAAAAATATCCAAAAATGTTTATCCATTTCAGAACTATTCTTTTGTAATGCCTTATGAAGATGAGAATATTTATAAGAAAATCATTGTGAATCCAGTGCATTTTGGTACGCTACAGGAAAAAATCGATAGCAAAGAATATCGCTGTGCTGAGGAATTTGTTAACGATACAAAATGGATGCTGCACAATGCCTATATTCTGAGTTCGGGAAGTAAGTAATTAAATTGTTTAAAACACATTCCTTTTTCATATACATATAGTTTTTGTAATTATTCTGTGCTAGTCCGCAAATACAACAGAAAGGAGATTGACCATACGGGTAAGACTATTTCGATCATGCTAATTTCAGAGTGGTGGTTACCATTATTCTAGGTTAGCTCTCGTTTTCGAGATATTCGGCCACAAAATTTGCGGCACTATTTGAAAGGTTCCAGATAACTGGAGGGAGAATTTGAAGGAGAAGGCTTCGAAATACTCCATTCAGTACAAAGAGAAGCATTACAGAATTATTCTCACAAAGCAGTCGACACCGATTCTCCCTTTAACCGTAATAAATTGCAGTCAAAATCGTCATATTTAGTTGGTATATTCTACAAACATTTTGCTCGCGAAAAATTATTATCGGTCCCCTTTCAATATATTTGAAAAAAATGCACAGATTTCAAAATTTCGCGGATTTTGTCTGCTAGATTCAAATTTTTCATAAACTATAACCGAAAAATTATTTACAAAAATCTGATTCAAAAACCCTTCATTTCATCCTTTGTATTGGAACATGGAACATGTATTCCAAAGTATTCCAGCAAACGCTTAACACCACTGGATTCAGCATGTTCGAAATAGGTTTCCTATACGCTCTCCCTTACTTACATATGTGTCCATTTCAATCGCATTGTTCTTAACATTATCTCAAAATATGTATTTATTTTTTCTTTCTTTTGCAGACAACACCAAAACCGTTTTGGGCACAAAAGGTATTTTGAAAATTTGCCGTCAGGAGGTCAACGAAATTGAAACATGTGCCGAGTGTTATTTAAATGCCAACACTCGTACCGATTGGTTTGTCGATGTCTGCTCCCAACCCCATCTATTGCTGTGGGCCAAACTGAAAGGTTTTCCCTATTGGCCGGCCAAAGCGATGAATTTCGGACAAAATTCATTGGTTAATGTACGCTTCTTTGGCCAACACGATCGGGCATTTGTATCGGTTAAGGAGTGCTTCCTCTATTCGGAGCGAGATCCTAATATACAAACGGGCAAGAGAGCGGCCCGTGAATTGGCCGATTGCATGAAAGAGGTGGAGGAACACATTGAGCGAATTAAAAGTAAAGTGGGTGGTTTTAAATATGCACCCTTTAAGACACCATATGATCCCACAGATGAAATGGCTCAGCTAGAGGCGATGATGCCGGGTGTACAGGATTTCATTAAGAAACAGTTGGTGTTAACCACAAAACCCTCGCTGCAATTTAAAATCTATAAAACGGCCGATAATCATTTGTCAATTGTGCAAAAGGCTTCGAGTACACCAGATCTGTCTACCCCTCCACATCAGCAGCAGCTGCAGCAGGAATTTACTGCTGATGAATTGCCTACATCGGCAAAGAAAAAGAAATGCTTTTCCGCCAACGAAGAGGCAAAGAAACCAGAAGAAATGTCCCCAATCGTTTCTGCAGCTAAATATGAAGTAATCTCAAAAGTCACTTCGGATGATAGTAACTCTTCCAAGCTGAGCACTGTTATACTCAAGCGTAAGGCGGTACATATTAGAGGTGGTGATGATACGAAGAAGTCTCCCCAAGATGAAGAAAACCCCCACTCGGAGTTACATTTGCCCAAAATGCAAAGAATAGAAGAAAGTGGTGGTGGCGGTGTCGTCGTTGAAGAGAGCAAACGCAAAGTGGAAATTGTTGGCAACGAGAGGGTCAAAGACAAATATGGCAAGCAAGAGCTTAGGATACCCGCCATAACCATTAAAACCAACTGTACTCCTAAAGATATTCTCAGTTTGGGAAATGAGATTCAAAAATCAGCTAAAGAGGAGAGTGAACCGCAGCACTTGGAAAAAGACAAAACTGCCCTGGCAATCACACCAAAGGAGTTTTCTACTTCCACTACCCCTTCATCAACGACGACTACTGCAACGCAAAAGGTTGTAGAAAACTTGGTTAAGAACAAACAAGGTGTAACTATAAAAAAGATACCCAAAGAGGCTCCAGCTACACCAACAACGAATGTTGTTATTGCTACTGCTGCTGCAGGTTCCGATTCTCTAACACTACTAACCACCTCCCCTAGTAATCCTAATATATCTCAGACTTCGTTAAGATCGTTTGAAGCTAATAAGGCAAAAGAAACTGCGAACACTTCAACTAAGCAGTCCGCGGAAAAGCCTCTCGAGCGTTTGGCTAAAGGAAAATTAGATGAGGACAAAAATTTAGATGATCAGCATGTAACTAGCATACTAAAGGGTTTGGTACCCTTTGTGGAAATTAAAAGAGAAATTCTCTCAGACAACGAAGAAAGAGACGAAGGAGAAGTATGCCCAAAAACTGCCACAGAAGAGTTGGGCAAATCAGAAACAGCGGTAAAACCAAACTCCTCCTCCGTCACTCCTAATACAAGGTCACACATGAAAGAATGCCAATCCCTAATAACATCTAATAGTATTAGTAATAGTAATAATAACCCAACACAAAAAGAGGTAGACCCGCCCTCTCCTCCCCCTGCTGCATTGATAAGTCAAGTAAAAGAGGAAATATTTTCCGATGAGGATGAAAATACCGGACCCAGCAAAGAAACTTCAAAGCAGATAAACTCATCAGCCAGTTGTAGTATTGTAAAACCCTCCAACGATGTTCGAGTTGTGGGAGACACAACAATACAGAAACTATCAAGCAGGAATGCCACACAATTGCTGGGAAATGTTAATGCTCCCAGCAAACGTAAAGGTGTACCCTATGGCCCATTGCCGGCTTCAGCATTTCCCCGAGTTTTCATTGAGACTCTGTCAAGCGATATTTTGGGAACACAACCAAGAGCTAAGAAATCATTTCCTCAATGTTCTCCGAGCAGCCATGAAAAATTGAGAACTTCCCCCGATAATGCAAATGGTTCCTTGCTGTCGGCGGCAACCAGCGGCAGTCAGGATGCCAACAAAAGAACAATGTCCAAAAATACAATGGTTACCATACCAGTTGATCGCAACAACTGCAACTCTGCCATAATCACCAATGTTCCGGTGCCACCATTAACTGCCGTTTCCAAAACTATGCCCTCCAGTAATTTATATAATTCAATGGCCCGTAGTACAGCAGCAGTTACGGTCACAGTGTCGGGAACCTCGGCAAGCGGTCTCTCAAATCCTCTAGTGATGTCAACAAAAACTTCAACAGTGGCTTCTTACTTGTCATCAGCTCACTCATGCGCTTCGCCGGCAATTACGCGGAATTCTCCTATTACCGTGGCGACCAGCATCCTGCCCTCTTATACAGCTACAGCTACATCTATAGCCGCATCCACATCCACATTATCATCTGTGTCATCTTCAGCAACGACAACGACGACAACAACAGCAACATCCGCAGCTACAGCAATCAATCCAACGCAAAACTCCTATGTAAATCCTTTGGTTTTGTCCACGCCGCCACCTCTGGCTGGTCTTTCGGGTATAAATTTAAATACAAATACTCTGCTGAATGGTGGCAGTGGCTGTGTTATAACTCCTACACCACCAACACCCACAACAGAGGCAATTTCCACGTCAACGACAACAACATCCATATCCACAACTGAGTCTCAAAACCAGCAGCAACAACACCCACAACAACCACCACCAACACAACAACAACATGTGCCAAATGAAGCCTTGACATCGGCCATAAGTGACAGTCTTTGTCGGAGTATACCCAAATTGTTGGCGAGGCCAAAAGGTGGTCTCTTGCAGTCATCAGAGGAACGTCCTATATTTCCCTCACAGGCGGGACCTGTGTGTAATCGTTTATTTCATAACTCATTTAAGGTAAGAAGGCATACCTTTGGTATATTATTCTCATTTTTAAGTGTATAAATAATTGAACTGAAGGGCGAAGCAAAAAAGCTTAATAAATGACATAAAATCAGTCAACAAAGAGCTAATTTTGGACACAGAAAGCTTTAAAATGACGCAGTAGATAGGTACATAGTTTAGAATGATAGCCACGAAACGCCAACTCTCTTAAATCAATGAGATATATAGTGGTACCACAGCCCAATGTGCCCCTAATCGATACTAACCGGTATAATGCAGAAACCGGTATAACCGGTATAATGCAGAAAGAAATGCAAATGGGCAAGGTTCTACCTTTCATATTTCCTCCACATCTTTGTCAGGACCACCGATTAGACAATGTTTCGTCAGTACTAACTATTTGATAGGAGTTATAGGGACTTTCTCAGGTCGTATTGTGGTCAGGTTCTGTAGGTAACCTGCTAAGTAACATTGACTGACTTGATTTATGAAATGAGCTTCGTCAAGATAGCAAAATAAGAAACTGACCTTATGTGTATGAAACATAGCGCACAGTAGTTTTAAATTTTATTATTCGACAAACCTATGATTCAATAAAATCTAATTTTTCTAATGTACACACTAAAGTTTCACCTTCCTTCTCCTTTTCCTCCCTTCCCCAGGTGGCGGATGTTTTAATAACCGTTATTGAAGATACCATTGGTGAATTGGCTCAAGGAGACGAAGCCAGTTTACAGGCCAAACTAACTCTGGTTACCATGGAATTGGAACGCTCCAAATTGGCCCAGGAAGAAATGCGTAAGAATATGGAAATCGAAAAGAATCGTCTTATGAAAAGTATGGAAAATGAAAAAAATCGCCTGGTTAGTGAAACACGTAAACAGTGCCAGCAGGAATGGAAACAACGTGAAATTGAGTTGAAACGTGCCATCGATGAGACCAAACGTAAACAGTGGTGTGCCCAATGTGGCCGTGAAGCGAATTTCTATTGTTGTTGGAATACATCATACTGTGATTATCCCTGCCAGCAGTTGCATTGGCGTTGGCATGCGGCAAATTGTGCGCAAACACGCACAAGCACACAAGAGACATTGGCAACTGGTGGAGCGGTATCAACGAGTAATGTGCAAACTGCCACAGCAATGCAGGAGGTAATAATTGCCCCTGATACATTGTCCTTGTTGTCCTCGACACAAAAATGCATTGTCTTGCAACATATTTGTTTTTGTAAATTTGCAATAGACTACGCAGTTTTGCACCAGTGACGACAATTGGAAAACATTTTATTTACATGCAAGATTCTTAATAAATCTCTCCCGTTCTTTTTCTGTTTTTTTGTACATGTTAGCAGCGTCATCACATTACCACCAAGTCATCTAATCAGAACAACTGCTCTTCATTGATAACACCCGCCAATGTTAACATAAAATCATCAACAGCATTGAAAAAAGAAAAAACCTTTGCGAAAAATGCCTCCTCCTCCAATAGTATGCTATCAGCGTCGTCCTCATCGATGACGGCGGCGCCGTCTTCACGTTCGAACAACTCTGCCGAAGTCCTGAAACTGCCCACAAATACCTATATAAGACCGGTCAACAGTTCGATGGGTCAACAAACGTTACGATGTAATACCACGTACAGTATACCCGTTCAGCGTTTCAATGCACCCGTAAGTATTATTATATTTATGTTTAAAATGTTAGTAATGATGAGGATGGACATACAATGTGACACCCTTTACTATTCTATTCTAGTATATTCCATTTGAAATTCGAAAAAGGTCAATTGAAATTCGAAGATTCCATTTGAAATTCGAAAAAAATCAATTGAAATTCGATATACATAAATTGAAATTCGAAACACATCAATTGAAATTCGAAAAACATCAATTAAAATCCGAAAAATAATAATGTACAGATTTGTTTACATTTTTCGAATTTCAAATGATGAATTTCGAATTTCAATTGATGTTTGCGAATTTCAATTGGTGTATTACGAATTTCAAATGGAAAACTTCGAATTTCAATTGACGTATTCCGAATAACAATTGCAATTTGTTTTTCGAATTTCAATAGATGTTCTTCGAATATCAATTGATGTTCTTTGAATATCAAGTGATGTGTTTCGAATTTCAATTGTTGTTTTTCGAATTTCAATTGATGGTTTTCGAATATCAATTGACCTTTTTCGAATTTCAAATGGAATATCCGAATTTCAATTGATATTTTTCGAATTTCAAATGGAATCTTCGAATTTCAATTGACTTTTTTCGAATTACAATTGAAAATGGTGTAGATCTGTTATGTTTCTGAGATTTCTGTAGAATAAAGGCTTAACATTTGTATGGACCAATATATAAAGCACACACCCTTCACGGCTATTCCGATGCATATTTTTGCTGCGAAGGATACGTAAAACTAACATTTGTTATGTTTCTTAGATTTCTATAGAATAAAGGCTTAACATTTGTATGGACCTATATATATATATAGCTAAAGGATTTTCCAACAAGAGGTGTTATTTTGGTATTCAAAGAAAAATGCCATTTTTTGAGATAAAAGATCGGATGCTTATTTTATAATAAAGAGGAAGGTATGCCGTAATAATGAAAAACAACATCAGCCAAATGGCCACCACGGCCACGCTTACAGGACCATATCCTTTTCATGAAATTTTCCATAACCAAATCGCAATGTGGCTGCCCTATGTCCTCGATAGCCTCGCGAATTCTATCTTTGCGGTCTTGAATCGACGCTGGGCTGTTGGCGTAGACCTAATCTTTCACGTGGCCCCAAAGGAAGAAGTCACAAGGTGTTAAATCACAAGATCTCGATGGCCAATTGTGATCACCTCTTCGAGAGATAACAAGGTCCGGAAACTTTTCCCGTAACAGAGTAATGGTTTCGTTGCTTGTGTGACACGTAGCGCCGTCTTGTTGAAAGTAAACGTTGTCCAGATCAATACCATTCAACTCCGACCATAAAAATTATTAATCATGTCTCGATAGCGCAATCCATTCACCGTAACTGTTGATCCAACCTCATTTTCGAAAAAGTAAGGTCCAATGACCCCGCCGGACCATAAACCGCACCAAACAGTCACACGTTGAGGATGGAGAGGCTTCTCAGCAACAACTCTTGGGTTTTCCGAGCCCCAGATGCGACAATTTTGCTTGTTGACGTAGCCACCGAGGTGGAAATGGGCCTCATCAGTCAAGGTGATTCAAAATAACACCTCTTGTTGGAAAACCCGTTATAACAAAACTTGGATATAAATAGATTTGAAAATTCAAAAAAACGAGTAGGAAATGTTTAAGTCCGGCTGGACCGAAAATATCTTTCCTACACAACAATAGTGATTTCCTATTTTATAGCGCACAGATTAAAAATCTGGATATGAAATCTGGCATAGGTAATTATCGCCTCATAGAACGTTGCTGTGCTAAATTTCAAAAATATCTTCCAAAAAATAAAGCTTATCACCGCTTTAATTCCAAATCGGGATGTACATATATATGGGAGCTACATATAACGGGTTTTCCAATAAGAGTGATATGATCTCTTCGAAAAAAACCCACTTATTGTTAAGGAAATTCAAAAGTTTTTTATTTAATATGAAACACAATCGATACAATTAAGTTCTAAATAAAACGTCATTCAAATGGCCTCCACGACTTCTTCTGCAGGAACGAATTCGATGAACCCAATTTTTGAGCACTTTTTCCACTAAATCAAGTCTGGTTTATTTCGAAAGACCAATGACTTCAAATAACCCCACAAGAAATAGTCTAATGGTGTTAAATCATAACTTCTTGGAGGCCATTCAATATCACAATTTCTTGAAATAATCGAATCTCCAAACTTTTCTCGCAACAATTCAATTTTTTCATTTTCTGTGTGGCACGTAGCCAAAATCGGTCAATGGCAAAAAGATAGCTCGTAACGAAAGCTAAAATATTGCTCATGGGTGTCAAGGTCGTAGGTTGACTGGAAAGTGTTTTTTTTTTGGATTTAAAAGAATGGACTTAGCATAATTTTCAAATGTGAACGGAAAGTTTATTTTTGCTCTAGCTCCTTAATGTCGGATCTGGAATCAGTCAATGGCAAAAAGATAGCTCTTAGCGAGAGCTAAAATATTGATCATAAGTGTCAAGGTTGTAGGTCGACTGGAAAGTGTTTTTTTTTTTTTGGATTAAAAAAATGGACTTAGCGCGCAAAAAGTTGCATTTGGAAAACGATTATTTTGATAATAAAACTGAATAATTTGTAAACGTTGTTCTTGCGTATTTCTCTCCATGATGAAATTGTAAACACTACGAGGGTTGCTATATATATTTCTGGCCCAGGCAACACTAAGTGTTGCCTGGCGCCATCTGACATTTCCATTGGAAAGTTTGAAATTTTTTAACATAAATGTACTCAGAACCTTTTAACGTACGACCATCATTTGTGTTGTTTAAAGCGACTTGAAAAAAATCAATTTGGCAAAAAAAAAATGGAATTAACTCGTGAACATTTTCGTGCGATCATTTTTCACAACTTTCGACGTGGATTATCACGACAAGAGTGCAGCGATGAACTTAAATCTTTGTATGGCGATGAAGCACCATCCTATAGCACTGTGAAAAACTGGTTTATTGAATTCAATCGTGGCCGACGCTCGCTCAAGGACGAAGGTCGTCCAAAAACGGCCGTTGTGCTAGAGAACATTGATGCCGTGCGTGAACTGATAATGCAAGATCGTCATGGTACATACCGTGAGATAGAGGCATGCTTGGGCATTTCTTTCACCAGCATACATTCGATATTGCATGAACACCTGGCCGTAAAAAAGGTTTGTTCTCGTTGGATCGACAATCGCTCAAAAAAGGCTCGTGTCGATTGGTGCAAAGAAATTTTGGAAAAATACGATCGCGGTGCTTCAACAGACGTTTATAAGATCGTCACATGTGACGAATCTTGGATATATGCGTATGAGCCCGAAACAAAACAGCAATCGACCGTGTGGGTCTTCGAAGACGAGCAAATGGTCGCCTGATTCTTCGGCAAAACTGGTCATGTTGCGACTGTTCCGCTTGAGCAACGTAGGACGGTCAATTCTGAGTGGTACACCACAATTTGTTTGCCTGAAGTCTTCGGAGAAATTCGAAAAACGAACAAGAGAAGACGAATCATTGTGCACCATGACAATGCGAGCCTTTTTGACCGGCCAAAACGTCGAATTGACCGGCCAAAACGTCGAATTGACACCCAATGAATTCTTCATATTCATTCACATCAAGAACAAACTGCTTGGTCAACGTTTTTCGATGCCTGAAGCAGCTGTTGAAGCGTTCAAAAACCATGTTTTGGAGGTGAATTTTCAGCACACTGTAACCAAAACAATTCGCCCTCAAATGACATAACGGTCTGAGTGAAGTTATGCTAAAAAATGTCATACTTTCCAATGGAAGTTTCAGTTTTCATCTGGCAACACCAGGACCGAAATATAAATAACAACCCTCGTATAGCTCCCATATATATGTTTCTTCCGATTTGTCTACACAGGCAGAGGCGTACCAAATGTAAATTATGTTAACAAATTTTAGTTGAAGTATACATACAATGATTGGATTCATTGTTATCCAATCATACTAGTTTAGTGTAGGCTAAAGTTGGCCCCGTCCGACTTTAACCTTTCCTTACTGGTTTTTATATACAAAAGCAAATAACCATAATTTTATCTCATCAATTTTCATTTCTAATTTTTTTTTGCAGCTCCCCATTACCACACCAGCAAATTCAGCAAATGGTCCCCATACCTATACGATTGTCCAACAGGGCAACAGTAGTTGGGTCATGAGTACTAGCGGCAACGCCAATGCTTCAAATAATGCAACTGTAGCAGCGCCCATTGTCAGTGTACCACAGATAGGACAGCATCGCAGTGGTTCGGTGATGACAGCGAATAAATCTTCAAAAACGCAAATCCGTCATCATTGAAGAAATGGAGAATAATATTCAGCTAGGCGCCCGCCACCCATTGCTACTACTCTCTTTTTCACAGAGAGAGAGCGCGAGTGAGAAAAAAGAAAACCTGAAATGTGATATACAATATTTGATTGATTGCTCTATAGTTTTGCGTGTGTGATTCTGTGTAATTCTCTCCCTTGGAAACACGGTTTCCTCAATTCATACACTGTTTTTCTTTTGTGTTCGTTCACACGCACTTCACTAATATTCACTGTAAATGGACCATATGTAGGAAATATATAAGAGTTCATGATACACCGTACTGTGTTGGATAGAAGTCTACACAGTATATACATACATACGTGCAACAATAATTTATTAGTGCACATTTTTTTTTGTATAATATTATTTTTACTATTATCTATTATTACTCATTGCTTAAGCAGTTTTAAGGACTCTTTTTAAAAAACAATAATTCTAATTAATAATGTCTGTATGTTATAAGATTGCCATTAAGTTCATTGAGTTTCCATACACAATTCATTATTTTATTTTACATTCATTCATTCACGCACACTCTGTAAATATCCAGTTATTGCTACTAACAACTACGAGACAAATAATAGTCGTGGTTGTTAAATTTTTTTCATTTATTTACGCATATCATAACTTGTTTCCATCATTTTGAAACCGGACAGTGGACAGTGGATGTCATGTTTGGTATAGATATAAAACAGTTCAGTTCATTTGCCACACATTTACAATAGAAGTATTTTAGCGGCTTCAAGAAAAAGAAAAAAACTAGTGGATATTCATATGACAATTTGACTTTGTCTACTATTATTATTGACTCTCAAAATACTTAGTTTCTATCATTGTCCCATTAATGCCCGTAAATTGAAGAAATATATAACTATCACTTGATAAATACCTAAAAGGTAAAAGAAAATTTTTAATAATTCGCCCTTATTGTAAATTAAATTCCACGTGGAATTAGTTCCCTTGCAGAATTTGCTCAATGTGAAATTTAGGGAAAAGGGGACAAATTCCGAGTGGAATTTAATTCTCGATAAGGGCGATTAATCGTGTTTAAAATTATATTTCCCCATAAAAATACCCAATAGGTGGAGATATCTATCTATAAATAAGTTACACTGATAGTTATCAATTTAAAAAATTTATTCAAATTTTTGAAATATGTATTTATTAAATTTATGCAAAGTATAAGTTATTTTGAACTCTTTCAAATCGTATTGTGGACAATAATAGAAATGTAAGTTTTTGATATTGAATAATTTTAAATAGGAAGAAATGTCTATTTTGAATATCCACCAGTGTTTTTTTTTTAATTCCTCTTCCATACCAATACAGCCACTGTAATGTATATTGTATACACGCATACGCATACATATTAATATTGTACTTTACATATATTTATAGTATATAAAAATCAATACCATGTTAAGGTACTGTTATACTCTTAAGGTTTTATTTAATTAAAAAAACGAAACTACGGAAAATACACAAGAAAATTCTGAATATTTTAAAAAGTACCTTTTTCTAAAAGGTATGATCAATAAAATACAAAAAAATTGAATTTTGAAAAAAAAAACTGACGGAGTTGTTTTGTTGATTTATTTATATGAACTACAATACAACGTAAATTTATATTCTAATTTTACGGTCCAGGGAAAAGTCAGCTTGCAAAGACCATGTGGCTAGATTTTGCAGCGACAGACCAGAGCCTCTAATGGGAATCAAACGCACGACCCCAAAATTATAGTCGAACACGATACCTACTTACCTATTATACAGTGCGATAAAATAAACTCAAGTTGAGAAGCAAATGACGCTATAGTATTTTTCCTGTAGGTCTTGTCGAGTAAAACACCAATCTTCTTTTGGAATTCCCCGGACACCCCCAAAATCCGGATTTACGTGTAAAAAATCGATTTTCTTTCCTTTTTTCATTTGAACGCCTATAACTTTGTTAATTATTAGCCCATTTTCAATCTCTAAAAGAATTTGGAGAGAAGAGAATTAGATCTTTCGAACGATGTATATTCTGTTTATTTGAAGCTGTAGGAATATGGGTTTATTTGCCCTACAAACACATATGCTCTAAACAATTTTGTCAAAATTGATTTTTTTACAACATTTTATTGAAATTGCATTTTTATAGAATATTTAATGAATTTGTATTTTTCCAAAAAATTGATTTTTTTTTATAGAAAAATCGTTGAATTGCATTATAAGAAAAATAATTTAAATTGCATTTCTCTACACAAATTAATTTTTTTTCTAGAAAATTTTTTTGAAATTTTAAAGCCCGTTTCGTGGATTAAAGGTCATTGACTTTATTAAAGGACGATGAAAGAAATGTTGTAGACAAATTAAATTTCGAAGAAATTTTAAACAAAAATGCAATTTTGACAAAATTTTCCAGGAAAATTAAATTTCAAAGAAATTTTCTAGAATTCATATGAAATTTCAACCTAATTTTCTAGAAAAATTAAATTTTGACGAAATTTTCTATAAAATCGATTTCTATTAGATTTTGCTGACATTTTCTATAAAACTACAACTTCCACTAAATTTACAATAATTTTGTAAGAATAAATAAATTTACAATTTTGATGTAATTTGCGAGAAAATATTAATTTAGGGAATATTTTCCAGAAAAAATACGAATTGGTAAATTTCTCTCTGGAAAAATTCAATTTCGAAGAAATTTTAAAGAAAAATGCAATTTCAACAAAATTTCAAAAAAAAAAATCGAACATATATTTTCTCGAAAAAATGAAAATTTTGTATTTTTAGGAAAAATTACATTTCCAAGAAATTTTAAATACAAAAATATTTCAATGAATTTTACGATTTTTTTTAAAAAATGTAACAATTTTGACAAACTTTTCTATAAAAATTCGATTTCTATTAGATTTTGCTGAAATTTGTAAAAAATTGCAACATCCCAGCAAAATTTCTCATTACCAAATAATCCGACGAGTAAGCAAAGTTCGATAATGGTAAGTACTTATTATTTAGCCACTTTTCTCATTATTTTAACATGGGGATGTCATTGGAGGGAAGTACTTCCCAAAAGCATACAATAAAGTAGCATAATAAGTACTTATTTGTAGCATTGGCATACCACATAAATATGTGCTTATGTTTTCACGATTTTAAGTACTTTAATAATGCATTACCAATAAGTTACAAAATACGTATTAGATATGGTAGATATGTAGAGATGGCCATTGAAAGTAATTTTGGGCATATTGTCGCGCATATTTCGAATTTCTGAACCCAAACCACCATGTGAAAAATTCTTCAATGGTCTAACATCATACGATATACGTAAATATTTTTGGTATTTTCATTCAATTTGCACGTATTTTTGGAAAACTTGTTGAAAATAAATAAATCTTCTACAATAACCCACATATAGCCAAAATTGCATTATACAGTAGAATCTCGAAAAAGTTAACCAACATGTTCCTAGGGTAATTAACTTTTTCGAAATATTAACTTTTCTAAGAGGTTTTCAAAAAAGAAAAAAAATACTATAATAAACATAGATTTTGTAAAAATAACACGTTAAATTTATTTCAATGACTTAGGTTTTATCAATTTTACAAAAAGGAAACTTAGATTTATTTTGTACCGGCTCGTTTAAAATTCTCAGTCACTCTTGACCATTTTCTGGAGCAGAAACTTCATATGTACTAATTTGTGCGGAGTGGTTTAAAGAAGCAGTCGAGGCTTGTTTGTTTTTTTTTCTTTTGTGTAATAGCTCTTGACCATTTTTGTGCGAATATTGACAAGGTCTGCCACTTGATTTGCATCGTCATTGTCTTCAAACCATTTTATCAAGTTATTGATGCTTTCAATTGCTTTCGAGAAGCTCACTTTTGCTTGTTGAATATCTTGCTCGATAATTAGTTCATTGCTTTCATTATCGGACACTTCGAAATCATCGTTATCTTCCGTAATTTGATCCTTGTTCCAATTTTCAATGTCATCAATACTGATGTCAACATTATCACCCACTTTCGACATCAACAATTGAACTTCTCGAAGTGTATCGTCGTAAGCATTACTTGGATTAATCCATTCTGACAACGGAATGCCATCTTCATTATTGTATTGATCATCATCCCACTTTTTTATCTTATTCCACGCTTTTATAAGAACAGCTTGCGGCAGAAAGTACTTCTACTTTTTTGAAAAATGCATACGCTCAGAAAAGTTAACTGAAAAATTAACTTTTTAGAGCTGAACGTGTACGCTGAAAATCGGTTAACTTAACCGAGTGATTAACTTTTTCGCGACTTAACTTTTTCGAGATCCTACTGTACTAAAATTTGCCAAAAATTATTTTGATAAAAAAAATCACTTATTTCTGTTATTATTGGTAAGTCATTATTAATAAGCCGAAAGTAATTCAGCGAATAATGAGATGTCATTATTTGGTAATGCAGGGAATAATGACAGGTACTTACCAAGATTTTGCTGGGATCCACTAAATTTAAAATAAATATTCTATATTGATTAAATTTCCGAGAAAAAAAATTTTTGGGAAGATTTTCTAGAAAAATAAATTTCGTAAATTTTGAAGTATATTATTTTAAAAATGCAATTGGATGCAATTTTTTATAAAATATTTTTATGAAATTTTTAATAAAATCAAATTTTTTGTTCGAAATTTTCTAAAAAAATTGAATTTCAAAGAAATTTTCTAGAATCAACCAATTTCAATGAAATTGTGAATAAAAACATTTTTGACAACAATTTCATAATAAAAATAAATTTCGACGAATTTTCTAGAAAAATTCCATTTTGACGAAATTTTATATAAAAATCCAACTTTTAACATTTTTTAGAAAAACAAAATTTTGATGATATTTTTCAAAAATATAAATTTTTTTTTCAAAATTAGTTACCTATCAAAATTCGTTTTCTATGACATTTTGCAAAAATTGTAATAATAACGAAAATTTCATTATAATTAAATTTTTCTACATAAATTCTTGAATTTTTTTTTTTTTAGAAAACTTAATTTTTCGGCAAAACTTTGTAGAAATTGAATTTTCCTAGAAAAATTGTTTAATTGCATTTCTCTAAAAATTGCTGTTAAAGTAGCATTTTGCTACAAAATTTCTTGAAATAAAATGTTTTCCAGAAAATTTTGTTCAAATTTTAAAGGTAAAATATCTATGACTTATGGTGATTTCGATTCTGAAACAAATGTTGCCCCGTCGACTCGAAATTCCCTTTTTGGGTGGAACATATGCAGTCCCTCGAAATAAACTTAGTTCCTATTTCAAAATTCCAAAATGTGGTATAAAATTCCAGATTTCGGGGAAAAGACAACGGAAATAAATATTGCACTTTTTTGCAGAAATGAAATCGCCATTGGTTAAAGGCCGATGAAGGAAATTTGCTGGAAAAAAATAATTTCGGAGAAACTTTAAAGAAATGAAAATTCAACGATTTTTATTGAGAAATTAAAATGCAATTTCAACGAAATTTTTAAGAAAATTGCAATTTCGACGAAATTTTCGAGAAAAAATAATTTTAACATGATTTTCTAAACGAATTATTTTGGAAGATTTTTTTATTTAAAAACGCAATTTTTAACTAAATTTTTTAGAAATATTAAATTTTGACGAAATTTTAGATAAAAATTTGATTTTATTAGATTTTTCTTACATTTTCTATAAAAATACAACTTCTATTGAATTTATAATATATGTATATTCAATTTTGATGAAATTTGTGAGAAAATACTCGTATCAGTCAGTTTTGAAGGACATTTTAAAAATGCAATTTTCTAGAAAAATGGAATTTCTATGAAATTTTTAGTAAAATAAAATTTTTTTGTTCGAAGTTTTCTGGACAAATTTAATTTCGAAGAAACTTTCTAGAATTATGCAATTTCAACTAAATTTTCACTAGAAACATATTTTCGACAAAATCTTCAAAAATTAAATTTTGACGAAATTTTTCAGAAATATTCTATTTGGAATAAATTTTGTAGAAAAATTCCACTTACAACGATTTTATTAGAAAAATCTTTTTTTAAAAAATACAAAGTTTCACAAAATTTTCTATAAAAAATCGATTTCTATTAAAATTGCAAAAATTTCAATTTTATAGAAAGTTTCATCGAAATTAAATTTTACCACACAAATTCTTGGAATTGCATTTTTTTCAGAAAATTCATTCAAAATTTGCATTTTTCTAGTATACCTTCGCAAATGAGTAATTTAAAAAAAAAATAATCTTTCTACAAAATTTCGTTGAAATTGGATATTTTGAAAATTTTGTCGAAATTTCATTTTTCTGCAAAATTTTGTTGAATTTGAATTTTTTTAGAAAAATCATTGAATTTCATTTCCTTCGAAAAAATTTTCAAAAAATTACATTTTAACAAATTTTTATAGAAAAATGCAATTCGGAGGAATTTTTAAGGAAAAATTCAATTTTTTAAGGATTTTTTTTAGAAAAAATAAATTTTGACGAAAATATGCTATATAATTTGCTGAAAAATTCAACTTCCACTAAATATACTATAAATATGAGAGAAAATAATAATTTAGGGAAGATTTTCTAGAAAAATACAATTTCGATTTTCTAGAAAATTACAATTTCTATGGAATTTTTAGTAAAATAATTTTTTGTTGAAATTTTCTAGAAAAATTAAATTTCCTAGATATTTTCTAGAAATATGCAATTTCAACGAAGATTTCAAAAAAACATAATTTCGAAAAAAAATTAAAAAAAATGAAATTTTTTAGGAAAATACAATTGGGAAGATATTTTATAGAAACATACAACATTAATGATATATTTTTTTAGAAAAATCCAATTTTGACGGAATTTTGTAAAAATATCAATTTGGACAAAATTTTCTATAAAATATCGATATCTTTTAGATTTTGCAAAAATTGCTATTTTAAATGCAATTTTGATTTTCTAGAAAAGTGCAATTTCTATGAAATTTCTAATAAAATCATTTTTGTTTAAATTTTCTAGAAAAATTAAGTTTCCAAGAAATTTTCTAGAATTAAATAGAAAAATCCAATTTTGACGGAATTTTGTAAAAATATCAATTTGGACAAAATTTTCTATAAAATATCGATATCTTTTAGATTTTGCAAAAATTGCTATTTTAAATGCAATTTTGATTTTCTAGAAAAGTACAATTTCTATGAAATTTCTAATAAAATCATTTTTGTTTAAATTTTCTAGAAAAATTAAGTTTCCAAGAAATTTTTTAGAATTTTGCAATTTTAACGAAGATTTAAAAAAAACATGTATTTTCGAAAAAAAAATTAAAAAAAAATAATTTTGATGAAATTTTCTAGAAAAATACAATTGGGAAGATATTTTATAGAAACATACAACATTAATGATATATTTTTTTAGAAAAATCCAATTTTGTAAAAATACCTATTAGATTTTGCAAAAAATGCAATTTTAAAGAAAATGTAACTAAATTTTCCTACAACAATTCTTGAAATTGCATTTTTTTCAGAAAATTCTTTCAAAAGTCATCATTGACTTTATTAAGGGCATATAAAGAAAATTTTCTGTAGAAATTAAATTTCGAAGAAATTTTAAAGAAAAATGCAGTTTCAACAAAATTTTCTAGAAAAATTAAATTTCGAAGAATTTTTCTAGAAATATGCAATTTCAACGAAATTTTCTAAAAAAATAATTTTTGACATAAATTTCTAGAGAAAATAAATCATTTTGTATTTCGGCAAAATTAGCAAAAATTAAATTTTCAGAAATTTTGTAGAAAATATTTTCAAGGAAATTTGACGACATGTTTAAAATACCAATTTTGACAAAATTTTCTATAAAAATTCGATTTCTATTAGATTTTGCTGAAATTTTATATAAAAATACAACACCCACTAAATATGCTATTTTGATTAAATTACCGAGGAAAAAATATTTAAAAATATTTTTAGATTTCTAGAAAATGCAAAATTGACGTAATGTATCGTCAATTTTGCATTTTCAAAATGCAATTGGATGCAATTTCCCATAAATTTGCAATTTCTCTAAATTTTTTTATAAAATCAACTTTTTGTTCTAAATATTCTAAAAAAAAATAAATTTCGAAGAAATTTTCTAGAATTATGCAATTTCAACGAAATTTTCAATAAAATCATATCGTCGACAAAATTTTCAAAAAATTTAATTTGATGAAATTTTATAGAGAAATTCAATTTGGAAGTGATTTTATAGAAACATGCAATTTGGTAGACACTTGATAGAAAAATTTAGCTTTTAACAACATTTTTTAGAAAAGTCGAATTTTTATAGAAAATTTTGTCAAAAATTTTATTTTTAAAAAAATTCTTTACAAAAATTCTTGAAATTGCATTTTTTTAGAAAATTTCTTCAAAATTTCCATTTTTATAGAAAATTTCTTTAAATTTCGACGAAACTGAATATTTTTTGCAAAATGTTATTGCAATTGTATTTTTCTAGAAAAATCGTTGAATTGCATTTCTCTAAAAAATGTTAAAATTATTGTTTGCTACAAAATTTCTTGAAACTAAATTTATTTCCAGAAAATTTTGTTGATTAGGTTCCTCTTAAGTACCTCTGAACGGATTAAAGATCAATGAGTCGTTCAAAGGACAATGACTACTGATTAGTGGTCACTGCCCTGATTAAAGGTCATCATTGACTTTATTAAAGGCGATAAAGGAAATTTTCTGGAAAAATTCACTTATAAAGAAAATTTCAAGAAAAATTAAATTCAACGACATTTTCTAGAAAAATATCAATCAAAGAAATTTTCATTTGAAGAAATTTTATAGAAAAATTAAATTCAACGATATTTTCTCGAAAAATTATCAATCAAAGAAATTTTCTAGAAAATTGAATTTTGACATAATTTTCTAAAAGTTTTTGTTTTTTCGAAAAAAATTTCCAAAATTCAATTTTGAAGAAATCATATAAAAAATGAAATTTTGAACGAATTTTTGAGAAAATTTCAATTTGGAACAAATTTTTTAAAAATGTCAATTTTCGGGTCTGTTCTGTAGCAAGGTGATTTGAAATCACGGTGATTTTAAAATCACCTGCGACTTACAATCACTGTTGGAGTTCGAAATCGCCCGGTTTATTATTCATAGCCTCCCAAAAAAGATTGTTCGAAATATGTTCGGGTGATTTCGAACTCCAACTCCGGCGATGTTAAGTCGACGGTGATTTTAAAATCACCGTGATATCAAATCGCCGTGATTACAGAACAGACCCGTTTGACAAAATTTTCGATAAAAATTCGATTTCTATTAGATTTTGCTGAATTTTGCTATACAAATTCAATTTCCACTAAATTTACAAAAAAAATTTGCAATTTTGATGAAATTTGCGAGAAAATATTAAATTAAGGACGATTTTCTAGAAAAATACAATTTAGTATGTTCTCTAATAATTAATTTGTTAAATAAATTAACTTGGTAATAATTATATTTATTATTTTATCTACAGGGTTTTCCAACAAGAGGTGTTATTTTGAATCACCCGGTATTTCGGTAACTGTCACTTTTTAAGCTTTTATTCTTTGACATTTTGACAAGTAGAAACTACGTCATTACTAAAAATGGAAAGATACACGATTCAACAACGATTTTTCGAATTTTAAATTATTAAAATTCGAAAATTCATCGAAAAATCATCTTGACTGATGATGCCCATTTCCACCCCGGTGGCTACGTCAACAATCAAAATTGTCGCATCTGGGGCTCGGAAAATCCAAGAGTTATTGTTGCCTCTCCATCCTCAACGTGTGACTGTTTGGTGCGGTTTATTGTCCGGCGGGGTCATTGGACCTTACTTTTTCGAAAATGAGGTTGGATCAACAGTTACGGTGAATGGATTGCGCTATCGAGAGATGATTAACGATTTTTTATGGTCGGAGTTGTATGGTATTGATCTGGACAACGTTTACTTTCAACAAGACGGCGCTACGTGCCACACAAGCAACGAAACCATTGCTCTGTTACGGGAAAAGTTTCCGGACCGTGTTATCTCTCGAAGAGATGATCACAATTGGCCATCGAGATCTTGTGATTTAACACCTTGTGACTTCTTCCTTTGGGGCCACGTGAAAGATAAGGTCTACGCCAACAGCCCAGCGTCGATTCAAGACCTCAAAGATAGAATTCGTGAGGCTTTCGAGGACAAAGAGCAGCCACTTTGCGATTTGGTTATCGAAAATTTCATGAAAAGGATATGGTCCTGTAAGCGTGGTCATGGTGCCCATTTGGCTGATGTTGTTTTTCATTATGAACGGCATACCTCCCTCTTTATTATGAAATAAACATCATGAAAAAATAACTCACGAAAAATGTAGGTAGATTTGTATAACTCACAAAACATTGCTTTTGGACCAAATGTCTGCAAAGGTTTCCTATTTAATACCAAAATCCCTTATAACATATTTAATTACAGACAAAAATTTTTTAATCAATATCTAATTTCTTAAAACTGCCCTCAACTCCAAACAGATCCGAAGCCGATTTCGCCTTGCCCGGACGCTTAGACTCATCAATAAGATGATCGAGCTCAAATGTCAAGATATCGTCACGATTACGACGTAAGGTATTATAGAAAACTTCTGCAAAAGCAAGCATTAATTAATTTACTTAATTACAGTTCATTCTCGTTTTTTATAGGTTCACATACCTTTCAAATCTTTGGATTCCATAAGATCACCACCAATTTCCTTCGGCAACATTTCTCGTGGCACATACTTATGGAAGTCCTCCACCGCGGGGTGTATATATAAAACTTTCTGCAATTCTTTTTTCATAAATGGTGTCATTATAGCCATGATTTTATCCATAAAAGGTACAATGTTAATGAAATGAAAACCATGCACGCGTATGGGAATTGCTTCCTGTTTAGGTGTGTGAGAGAGAAAATAACTACTTAAGTATTTGAGTTTTGCTAAATAATTCTCATTTACCTGTAAAAAGTAGAGGAATTTTTTCATATCAGACAAGCTAAGACGTGCAACGTGTCCCAATTTTACGCCCTCCAGATCAATGACATAAACTAGGCCGGCTAGAACACCTACTTCCTGTATCCAAATATCCATGGTTAATAGAATCCTAGACACAAAAGAAAATGGAAATATTTTTAATTAAAATTCAAATTAGTAAAAAAATTAAATAAAAAGCATTACAATTAATAAAAAATAAATAAAATAAAAAACATAAAAATTAATAAAATATATATATAAAATTAACATAAAAATTAAAAAAAAATAAATATAAAAAATAAAAATCAATACAAATTAATAAATATAAAATTAAACAAAATTATTTTAAAAGAATTTTGAAATTTACATTCGAATTTTGGGAATATTTCTTCAAAAAACGCTTCATTAATATTGGCAGCGCCACTGATGTCGAACAGTTCAAAATATGGCATCCCCGATAAACGTCAACACAAGAGAAAACTGAATTTAATACTCCGTGAAGTCTTTCACACCACAGCTGTGGTAATTTAACCTTCTTTATAATCGGACGTAAAAGATTGAAAAAAAAATTTAAATATGTTTGTAAAATAAGCTCAATATAAAAAAGGAAAAAATAAATAAAATTTTTCTATAACTACCTTATCGAAATTGAAAAATCGTTTTTTTTCTTATTTATGATTTTGAGCTGATTTCAATGAAAAATCTAAAAAAAATCGGGTAGAAGTTCCGACAAAACTTTCGAGTTATCGAAATTCCCAGAACCGCGTACTAAGGTTTTTTCTGCGTCACCGGCCTTAGGCAGAGGTTAGATATTTTGTCCTATAGGGAATAGATGGCTACGGAGAAAAAAATGGATAATTATGGAAGTTATCGATAACCAAAAACGACGAAAATAACTAATTAGTTAAAGTCAAGATTTTCTCCTCTGGGTTATGTCCAAAGACGGCTACGCGGACCAAAGAATCGATAATTATGCCAGTTATCGATTACCGAGACTAAAAAAGATAACGAATTTTTTCACTTTATCGATATCTCGCTGAGATGTCGTGTTATCGGACGTAAAATTTTGAAAATATCAAAATTGTTTTTTACTTATTTATTATTTTGAGCTTATTTGAATGAACAAATAGGTTAGAAAATGTTTGATTACTCGAGTTACAAGCCGCGTTCCAAAGTGTTTGTGCGGGGACGGCATTCTGCCAAACTTAAAAGCGAACAAAATATGATAATTATGGAAATTATCGATTACTAAAACATTTATCGATAACTAAAAAAGTTATCGATTTTTTTCGATTTCGATTGCCATATTTACTCTTTTTATAATCAATTACATTTACATTCAATAAATATTCTACATAACAGGTGGCGCAAAAGAAACCTTTCGATGTTTTTTGTGCCAAAGTCACCGACCGATTACACTAGGTCACAAATAACAAAATTTTCTCTGTTATTTGTTTCTAGCATACTTTTTCTCATTGATTTTGACCTACTAAAAACGAAAATGAGTTTTAAAAATTTTTCTGTCGATTGGTTTTCGAGATACAAATTTTTGAAATTTTTTTTTAAATTTTTGTAGGTACACTTACAATTTTGAGCATATCTTTCGTCTTCTGTGACGTATTTGATCCTACTACTACTCAAATTAAAGCAAATTGAGCCGTCTACAACTCATTCTCAGAAAATTTTCAAATCGGGTGAGTAGTTTTGATGTTGGCGGCTTAAAAAGGTTAAAAAACTGCGTTTTTTTAGTAAAAATGTGGCAGAAAAATTCATATCAAAATTCATATAAAATATAAAACGCGATGCTAACAGCGATTTTGGTTTTTTTACGTATAGCTGGCATTTTTCCAAAGAAAATAAGCACTTACTTAACAAAATCTGACAACAAATGGCGGACTTATAATTTTTTTGGTAAAAGACCGAAATTCCGCTATTTCACGATATTTTGATTTTCATTATTTGCACAGCTTACCTACCCAACGCAAACGAATAAATACATTTGAACTTAATTTAAAATAAACAAATTAGTCTTAGTATATTATTTTTTAATTTATTTAGAGCACTACATACTCAATGTATGGCACAATTAGAAATGGATGTGCCAGGTTAGCTAAACTAACGAAATTAACCAAATCAAAGCCCAAAAAAAAATGAGTAGAAACAAAGATATAACTGTACATTTTGTGCCATGTGGAAAAACAGCTGACTTCTTTTTTGTTTTTTGTATTCGCTGCAATTGGTCTCACGTAATAGGGTCCAAATGTAGTCACCCATCATAGCCGTGTCATAGATGCCCTGATAGCGTCGTTCCATAGCCTTCAATTCCTGATGAAAGCGCTCGCCGTGTTCGTCGCTCACGTCTCCTAAATTCTCAGGGAAAAAATCCAAATGAGAATGCAGAAAGTGTATTTTAAGTGACATGTGCACTCCTACCCAAAAATGAAAAAAAACGAGAATTAAAACGCTATTTAAATTAACATTTGTTTCAAAAAAAACCTACCCATTGCTTCATAGTTCTTTACCAGATCCTCAACTATGTGCTTATAATTATCGCTTTTGTTGTTTCCTAAAAAGTTTTCCACAACAAGCCTGAAGGAATTCCATGCTGCGGCTTCGATGGGTGATAACAGTTTCGGGAATGTTTCATCTTTCAACATTTTTTTTATACGGAAAATTGACCGTAAATAGGCAAAAGCTTCACCTTCTTTGTCCAATTTTTTGGCAAAATTTTTTATCAAACCCAATTTTATGTGCAGCGGCGGAAGTATTATATTTTCACGGTTCTCTATTAGTGGTTTGCGCTGAACATTCGCTTCTCCAACTACAGGTTTCGTTCGTTTCGGCCATTTTTTTTGAATATAATGCTGATCATCAGCGCGGCTATTCCAAAGGCACAGAAAACAGCAATGTCGCGTATAGCCTCCTTGGAGTCCACACAGAATGGCCACAACTTTGAGGTCGGCGCATATTTTCCAATTATATTTGCTATACTCTATGCATTTCAGCAAAATGTTCATAGTTTCATAGTTCTCCTTTGAATGAACCGCATGAGCAATAGGAAGAGATGGCTTTTCATTCCCATTATGTAAGAGATCTGCCTTCAAGCTCTCTTTGTTGCTGTCAATAAACAACCTCCATTCATTGGGGTTGTGAATTTGGTGAAGCTCTTGGAACAAGCCGGAAATGTCGCTGCAAAAACATATTTCGTCTTTCTTTGTATAAAATTTTGCATACTGCTGGTGACGCTTCCTGTACGCTGTTACTTTCACTTCTGAATCCGCAAATCCACACTGTACCATCCGAGACGCAAAAAGTTCGGATTTCTCCTTAGTGAGACCAAAATCGCGCACCCAATCGTTTAGTTCGGCCTGTGACAGTAATTTTCGCTTTCTGCACGCCCCAAATTCGCTTGCACTTGACTCGGACTCTTGATCTGACGATTCTGCTTTTTGAAGAGATGCACCAGGGCACACTGGATATGGTACATCATTCGAATGTGGTACTGGAAGTGCAAACGATCCCACTTGAGCGTAGTTCCATTTTAAAAATCTCCCTACCCCACTGTTTGTGGTGAGGCAAAAATAACAGTCTGTGGAATGGCATAGCGGCTTTTTCCACATCATTGGTGTATCGAAGTTCATATGGCGCCTAAAATTAAAATAAATTACTATATTTGCTTTGCTTAATGTGTTTAAATAAAAATTCTTACCTTCCGCCAGCTGCCCAGTTGGTTAGGATTATATAGCAAAGATCACATAGCGACTTAGGTGTCCATGGTTCTGTGATATTTGGTGAAATACCAAAATAATTCAAATAGTGCAATTGCACTGCTGGAGTAAACGTGTGTGCGTGATTATTCTTTATAAACTCGCCACAAACATTGCAGAAATTGTCTGGATTGTTCAAACACTCGAACACACGTAGTCTTTTACTCATTGTCTTACTTGTTGGGTAGGTATTATATGCACTTAAATTCAATTTGTTTCACTTTTTACTCGTACTACTCGCGTTCGTAGACACTTGTTGAATGACAAAAAACGATAAATGAACACCTATAAATACTAAGTATGTTACAATATTTTACTGACAGGTACTTATGAATGGGCGCATCTTTTAAGGGTGGCTATATACCTGATTCAGCAAGTGTGCGTTTCAAATTGTGGAAAAGTTTCCAAATAATGACCACTCACAAATGTGGGGGGAATTTCTGTAAAAAAATCCGATACAGGTAGCCATCGGGAAAACACACATCAATAAAAAAGTGTAATTCCCTTTTTTCCCTTTAATTGACTGTGAACGGAGTAGCAGTCATAAAGGAACACGAAGAGCGTCCACGCACATTCAGAAGCGTATATTACTCTGCAACCACAATCATAAAAATTAAATAACTATTTGTGTATTACTTATTTTTTTTAATTCTGAGAATCATAAAAATTACGTAAACGTTTTTTACAAACAATTTTGTACATGTAAAGTGGGTTTGCCAAAATTCGTATCGTAAAATGCACCAGTGTTTCTATGTTCTGCATTTTCATTATACCATATTCGACGAAACGTCCCTACGGTATTGTAAATAGGTTTTTTACAATTATGAAATATTTGAGTTATTAATATTAATTTAAAAATTTTATCAAAACTGATGTGACATTTGAAAAAAATTTCCAAAAAAAAATTGCTGATTTCACTAAATTTTTGAAATTTCACGTCCCTTGCCAGAACAGAAGACATTAACCCAGGGTGGTGAAATTTTGAACAGAAGTAACTTATGTATAGGAGCAACTGTTCCGTTCTATTCCAAAAGGATTATAAAAAACTTGCTTTTTCGATCCCTCCTAGTAGGTTAGCTGTGCAAATAATGAAAATCAAAATATCGTGAAATAGCGGAATTTCGGTCTTTTACCAAAAAAATTATAAGTCCGCCATTTGTTGTCAGATTTTGTTAAGTAAGTGCTTATTTTCTTTGGAAAAATGCCAGCTATACGTAAAAAACCCAAAATCGCTGTTAGCATCGCGTTTTATATTTTATATGAATTATTATATGAATTTTTCTGCCACATTTTTACTAAAAAAACGCAGTTTTTTAACCTTTTTAAGCCGCCAACATCAAAACTACTCACCCGATTTGAAAATTTTCTGAGAATGAGTTGTAGACGGCTCAATTTGCTTTAATTTGAGTAGTAGTAGGATCAAATACGTCACAGAAGACGAAAGATATGCTCAAAATTGTAAGTGTACCTACAAAAATTTAAAAAAAAATTTCAAAAATTTGTATCTCGAAAACCAATCGACAGAAAAATTTTTAAAACTCATTTTCGTGTTCAGTAGGTCAAAATCAATGAGAAAAACTATGCTAGAACCAAATAACAAAACGACTGTTGGCTAGTGTTATTGGTCAAATAAATAGTCAGCAATATTCCGCGTTCTGGAGCAGTGTAACGTAACATTGTTTATTAACGTGTATTTCGCATGTGTTTACTACATAAATGTCAACATTAGGCATTAGGGGCCAATCGCAAAATTTATAGCATTTTCTGATAGGAGGATTACTTTTGCGCCACCTTGTATATATTTGGCATAAGGGGCATGTTATCGATTTCTCGCTTAGTTATCGGACGTAAAAGTTTGAAAAATTGAAAAAATATTGCATTCGTAAATAAAAACCAGTAAGGAAAGGCTAAAGTCGGGCGGTGCCGACTATATAATACCCTACACCACTCTCGTAATATTGAATAACTCTGATATATAAATTTTGTAATTCATGTATAAATTGTTTACATAAATTTACTTTTGGGACATTTTATACTTAAATAATACCCTGTACCACAGTGTGGTGTTAGGTATAACAACGATTGGATCTAAAGAGCCAAATCGGATGAAACATATATATGGGAGCTATAGCTAATAACCGATTTTCTTCAAATTCGGTAGTGTTGGTTCATGAATCAAGAAACTCTACCATTCTAAATTTCAACACGATTGGACGTAAAATACAGCTTTTATAGGACTAAATTTCAAAACGATCGGATGTAAAATACAGCTTCTATAGGACTAAAGGACCAAATCGGACGAAACATATATATGGGAGCTATAGCTAAATCTTAACCGATTTTCTTCAAATTTGGCACTGTTGGTTCATGGATCAAGAAACTCTACCATTCTAAATTTCAAAACGATCGGATGTAAAATACAGCTTCTATAGGACTAAAGGGCCAAATCGGACGAAACATATATATGGGAGCTATAGCTAAATCTTAACCGATTTTCTTCAAATTCAGCAATGTTGGTTCATGGATCAAGAAACTCTACCATTCTAAATTTCAAAACGATCGGATGTAAAATACAGCTTCTATAGGACTAAAGGGCCAAATCGGACGAAACATATATATGGGAGCTATAGCTAAATCTTAACCGATTTTCTTCAAATTTGGCAATGTTGGTTCATGGATCAAGAAACTCTACCATTCTAAATTTCAAAACGATCGGATGTAAAATACAACTTCTATAGAACTAAAGGGCCAAATCGGACGAAACATATATATGGGAGCTATATCTAAATCTGAACCGATTTTCTTTAAGTTCGGCAATGTTGGTTCATGGATCAAGAAACTCTACCATTCTAAATTTCAAAACGATCGGATGTAAAATACAGCTTCTATAGGACTAAAGGGCCAAATCGGACGAAAGATATATATGGGAGCTATATCTAAATCTCCACCGATTTTCTTCAAATTCGGCATTGTTGGTCCATGGATCAAGAAACTCTACCATTCTAAATTTCAAAACGATCGGATGTAAAATACAGCTTCTATAGGACTAAAGGGCCAAATCGGACGAAAGATATATATGGGAGCTATATCTAAATCTGAACCGATTTTCTTTAGGTTCGGCAATGTTGGTTCATGGATCAAGAAACTCTACCATTCTAAATTTCATAACGATCGGATGTAAAATACAGCTTCTATAGGACTAAAGGGCCAAATCGGACGAAACATATATATGGGAGCTATAGCTAAATCTTAACCGATTTTCTTCAAATTCAGCCATGTTGGTTCATGGATCAAGAAACTCTACCATTCTAAATTTCAAAACGATCGGATGTAAAATACAGCTTCTATAGGACTAAAGGGCCAAATCGGACGAAAGATATATATGGGAGCTATATCTAAATCTGAACCGATTTCAACCAAATTCAATAGCGATCTTAACAGCCGCGAAATAGTCTAAACTGCAAAATTTCAGAACGATCGGAGTGAAATTGCGACCTGTAGTCGACGAACAACTTTACATGGACGGACGGACGGACATCGTTAAATCGACTCAGCTAGTGATTCTGAGTCGATCGGTATACTTTAAGGTGGGTCTAGCTGTGTTATTTTAAGGTGTTACAAACATCTGCCATGAAACAAACTTATAATACCCTGTACCACAGTGTGGTGTAGGGTATAAAAAACGATAAAAAAATTAAATAATTTTTTTTTCAATAACTACCTTATTTATCGAAATTGAAAAAATCGATTTTATTTATTATTTCGAACTGATTTGATTTGAGAATGAGTTGTAGACGGCTCAATTTGCTTTAATTTGAGTAGTAGTAGGATCAAATACGTCACAGAAGACGAAAGATATGCTCAAAATTGTAAGTGTACCTACAAAAATTTAAAAAAAAATTTCAAAAATTTGTATCTCGAAAACCAATCGACAGAAAAATTTTTAAAACTCATTTTCGTGTTCAGTAGGTCAAAATCAATGAGAAAAACTATGCTAGAACCAAATAACAAAACGACTGTTGGCTAGTGTTATTGGTCAAATAAATAGTCAGCAATATTCCGCGTTCTGGAGCAGTGTAACGTAACATTGTTTATTAACGTGTATTTCGCATGTGTTTACTACATAAATGTCAACATTAGGCATTAGGGGCCAATCGCAAAATTTATAGCATTTTCTGATAGGAGGATTACTTTTGCGCCACCTTGTATATATTTGGCATAAGGGGCATGTTATCGATTTCTCGCTTAGTATATAATACCCTACACCACTCTCGTAATATTGAATAACTCTGATATATAAATTTTGTAATTCATGTATAAATTGTTTACATAAATTTACTTTTGGGACATTTTATACTTAAATAATACCCTGTACCACAGTGTGGTGTTAGGTATAACAACGATTGGATCTAAAGAGCCAAATCGGATGAAACATATATATGGGAGCTATAGCTAATAACCGATTTTCTTCAAATTCGGTAGTGTTGGTTCATGAATCAAGAAACTCTACCATTCTAAATTTCAACACGATTGGACGTAAAATACAGCTTTTATAGGACTAAATTTCAAAACGATCGGATGTAAAATACAGCTTCTATAGGACTAAAGGACCAAATCGGACGAAACATATATATGGGAGCTATAGCTAAATCTTAACCGATTTTCTTCAAATTTGGCAATGTTGGTTCATGGATCAAGAAACTCTACCATTCTAAATTTCAAAACGATCGGATGTAAAATACAGCTTCTATAGGACTAAAGGGCCAAATCGGACGAAACATATATATGGGAGCTATAGCTAAATCTTAACCGATTTTCTTCAAATTCAGCAATGTTGGTTCATGGATCAAGAAACTCTACCATTCTAAATTTCAAAACGATCGGATGTAAAATACAGCTTCTATAGGACTAAAGGGCCAAATCGGACGAAACATATATATGGGAGCTATAGCTAAATCTTAACCGATTTTCTTCAAATTTGGCAATGTTGGTTCATGGATCAAGAAACTCTACCATTCTAAATTTCAAAACGATCGGATGTAAAATACAACTTCTATAGAACTAAAGGGCCAAATCGGACGAAACATATATATGGGAGCTATATCTAAATCTGAACCGATTTTCTTTAAGTTCGGCAATGTTGGTTCATGGATCAAGAAACTCTACCATTCTAAATTTCAAAACGATCGGATGTAAAATACAGCTTCTATAGGACTAAAGGGCCAAATCGGACGAAAGATATATATGGGAGCTATATCTAAATCTCCACCGATTTTCTTCAAATTCGGCATTGTTGGTCCATGGATCAAGAAACTCTACCATTCTAAATTTCAAAACGATCGGATGTAAAATACAGCTTCTATAGGACTAAAGGGCCAAATCGGACGAAAGATATATATGGGAGCTATATCTAAATCTGAACCGATTTTCTTTAGGTTCGGCAATGTTGGTTCATGGATCAAGAAACTCTACCATTCTAAATTTCATAACGATCGGATGTAAAATACAGCTTCTATAGGACTAAAGGGCCAAATCGGACGAAACATATATATGGGAGCTATAGCTAAATCTTAACCGATTTTCTTCAAATTCAGCCATGTTGGTTCATGGATCAAGAAACTCTACCATTCTAAATTTCAAAACGATCGGATGTAAAATACAGCTTCTATAGGACTAAAGGGCCAAATCGGACGAAAGATATATATGGGAGCTATATCTAAATCTGAACCGATTTCAACCAAATTCAATAGCGATCTTAACAGCCGCGAAATAGTCTAAACTGCAAAATTTCAGAACGATCGGAGTGAAATTGCGACCTGTAGTCGACGAACAACTTTACATGGACGGACGGACGGACATCGTTAAATCGACTCAGCTAGTGATTCTGAGTCGATCGGTATACTTTAAGGTGGGTCTAGCTGTGTTATTTTAAGGTGTTACAAACATCTGCCATGAAACAAACTTATAATACCCTGTACCACAGTGTGGTGTAGGGTATAAAAAACGATAAAAAATTAAATAATTTTTTTTTCAATAACTACCTTATTTATCGAAATTGAAAAAATCGATTTTATTTATTATTTCGAACTGATTTGAATGGAAAAAGCAAAAATCTTTTAAGGGGCATTTTATGAATATCGCACTTAGTATGACGTATCAAGTAAAAGTATGAAGAATTGTTTTTTATTTTTGTTTTCTTATTTATTATTTTGAGCTTAATTAAATGAAAAAATCGGGCAGAAAATGTTCGATCACTTTCGAGTTATCAAAATGTCCACAACTGGCCTTCGACCGAGGTTAACGATTTTCTTCTATTAGGTACATATGTCCAAAGATGGCTATGCGGACTACTAAGGCAGTTATCGATAACTAAAAATGACTAAAATAATTAATGTAAAGATTTTCTCCTCTGGGGTATGTTCAAAGACAGACACTGGACCAATGAATCGATAATTATGGAAGTTATCGATTACTGAGGCATTTATTGATAACTAAAAAACGAATGGATTTTTTCCAATATTAATTGAATGAAAAAAGCAAAAAATCTATTAAGAAAAGGGGCATTTTATGAATATCTCACTTAGTATGACGTATCACCTGAAAGTATGAAGAATTGTTTTTTATTTTTATTTTCTTATTTATTATTTTGAGCTTAATTAAATGAAAAAATCAAAATGTCCACAGCTGGCCTTGACCGAGGTTAACGACTTTCTCCTATTAGGTACATATGTCCAAAGATGGCTATGCGGACAACTAAGGCAGTTATCGATAACTAAAAATGACTAAAATAATTAATGTAAAGATTTTCTCATCTGGGGTATGTTGAAAGACAGCAACTGGACCAATGAATCGATAATTATGGAAGTTATCGATTACTGAGGCATTTATTGACAACTATAAAACGAATGGAATTTTTTCCAATTTTAATTGAATGAAAAAAGCAAAAAATCTATTAAGAAAAGGGGCATTTTATGAATATCTCACTTAGTATGACGTATCACGTAAAAGTATGAAGAATTGTTTTTTATTTTTATTTTCTTATTTATTATTTTGAGCTTAATTAAATGAAAAAATCGGGCAGAAAATGTCAAAATGTCCACAGCCGGCCTTCGACCGCGGTTAACGATTTTCTTCTAATAGGTACATATGTCCAAAGATGGCTATGCGGACTACTAACGCAGTTATCGATAACTAAAAATGACTAAAATAAATAATGTAAAGATTTTCTCCTCTGGGGAATGTTCAAAGACGGCAACGCGGAAGTTATCGATTACTGAGGAATTTATCGATAACTAAAAACGAATGGAATTTTTTCAAATTTTAATTGTCAAATTAACCCTTTTTGTTATCAATTACTTTTACAATCAATAAATATTCCACATATGTGGATAGAGTATCTCAAAGTAAGAAGACAAATTAAGGAGAATGTTATCGATATCTCACTTGTCTACCGAACTTAAAGGTTTGAAAAAAATCTAAAAAATATTGCAAATTTTTGTAAAATGAGCTCAATATACCTTATCGAAAAATATCGATTTTATTTACTCGTTAAAAAAGGCTAAAAAAGTTCGGTAACGTTCGAGTTATTGAAATGTCCAAAGCCACGTAAATGCCATCCATAATTATCAATTCTTTCCTAGGAATCGATAATAATGTTTGTTATCGATCACTAAGGTAGTTATCGATAACTAAAAAACATATCGAAATATATCGAGCGAAAAGATATTTTTTATTAACTTTAACGTCCGATTGGTATTATGATATAAGCCCGATTACTCGATAAATAAGCGAGATATGGACAAAATGCCCCTTACCTTTTTCTTCTAACTTTTAACTGATCCATCCAAATATATCGGATGTTAGATCTCGCGTCTCTTGCATATTCTCTCCCAAGTATCACTTTTAATAACCCCAAAACTTGGACATTAATACTTACAATTTAAGGGCATGGACAAAATTAAAGATTGACGTATCCGTATCTATAAGTTTGGCTATAACAACACCATGTCCTTCCGGCGTGGTAGTGGGCATGGGACAAACTGAACTAAACAAATTCAAAATAATAAAAATAAGATTTTTACAAAAAAACACCCTTACGTTTTCATTTTACATACATTGTTTTCATGGCCCTTTGTAGATCCGCTCCATTCACATCGAGATTTTGAAAAATTCCCTCAATATGGGTGCGGCACGTTAAATAGGTATCGAGTACTTGTTTGGACATTTCCATGCTACACTTGCTCGCGTAGTAGAAGAGCAAAGCCTCGTGCTCCGGAAGGTTGGTCATATGCGGTTGAGCGTGTATCCATTCTTGAAACTTCAATACTTCGGCCCTTTGGATATCGGGAAACCGTTTGTAGGTCTCCTCAACTCGATATATGTCCCACATGTTGAATTGCGAATTAGGACGGAATTTATTTGAATGCAGCCAGCAGCTATGTCGATGTAGACTGTAATGACGGTATATTTTTTTGAAACATTTGCATATTTATAATATTCAATAAATCTAACAAAAACCTACTTATCAGGTTTTTTGTTAGATTTAATTATTCCCGTCACACAGTGTTCTTTTGAATATGAGATATTCCATGATAAAGCGAACGGCAGACACGTTATCTTAAGCTGTGGCAAATATATTGGACAATTTGATTATAGAGATAAATATGTCATAAAAAGGATCGTAAAATGAAATATACATACAATATACGCTATGCACGGCGAGAACTTTTATTAGATTATTAAAAAATTTAGTAAGAAAAGAAAAGAAAAGAAAGATAAAGTGGATTCATTACATTTGTGTAGTCAATTAAAAGATTTGAAGAGTTTTGGAAAATTTATAGAATTGATAAATAAAAAAAATACATTGATCCGAAAATTTCATTAAAAATGTAATTGACTCAAATGAACAATTAATTAAAAACGTTCGGCCTTCGACCAGGATTAAATACATATGTTCTTCCCTTGGTATGTGTAAAGTCTGCTACCCGGATCTCTACGTATTTCCGGGTCCAAAGTTAATTGTGGATCACATATTATTAATTTTTGATTCCGTCCTGTAAAATTCACTATGTCAGCTAAGCAGATCACACAGAAAATTGTTGCAACGGTTTTAATACGCTACGGGCTAATGTGCTTATCTACTATTCCCCATAATTTTTTTTTTTTGTAAAATCTAGATTATGCAATTTTCAATCTTTTTTGAGCAAAAATATCGATGCCGGTCTTTACACTGATGGTCTTAAGAGAGATTTGATCGATCAGCTGATTCGTTACGCTACGGCAACGTTAGCCCAAAGAAAATAAAGTTATAAAAGGCATGTTTTCGTTACAAGCTAGCACTTTTAGTTTAGCACTTTGCAACGAAAACAACTGACTTCCACTAACTGGCACATAAGCAATAAGTGGCGGATTCGTGAAAAGTATTTATAAAACATATATTTACTATTCTATGTTCAATTGTTTACACTCTTTTGCAAATATTAAAATAATTTCCCATTTTTGTTCTTCTTCTTCCCGTTAATTCACAATAATTGATAAAATCTCTCCAAAAATGGGATGCCATATTGCTAAATATAGGGTGCCCAATCTGGCAACATCATACTCGATTAAGACATGAACACAAGCACCAAACTTCATCGGGAACTAATAGTGCTTAAAAGTGCTTAGCTCACCATACAAATTAAGCACTTATGGTGTAACGAAAACACGCCTAAAGAAGTTCCGTCAAGTAGCGAGTAGCAAAGAAAATAAAGTTATAAAGAAGTTCCGTCAAGTAGCGAGTAGTCTATCAGTGACGAACGAATAGAAATTTGATTTCAGCGAGTGATTTTTTTGCATATTTCAAGACCGATTTCCGAGATTTTGTTATTATCACCTTTAGAAAATTAATATCGATCTATATGCACCAAAAAATTTAAAAAAAAAATACTCCAGAAAACTATATTTTTTGGGTTTGAAAATCATTTCTATTCGTTCGTAACTCACGCAAATGTAAACAAAGTCACGACGAAACATCTGTGAAATAGAGAGTCTGTGGCGAGTAGTCTATCAGTGACGAACGAATAGAAATTTGATTTCAGCGAGTGATTTGTTTGCATATTTCAAGACCGATTTCCGAGATTTTTTTGTTATTATCACCTTTAGAAAATTAATATCGATCTTTATGCACCAAAAAAGTTAAAAAAAACTCCAGAAAACTATATTTTTTGGGTTTGAAAATCATTTCTATTCGTTCGTAACTCACGCAAATGTAAACAAAGTCACGACGAAACATCTGTGTAATAGAGAGTCTGTGTGTGTTATAGCCTGTGAAAAAATATGTGACACAAAATGTAAACAAACTCTTTAGTTGGAGAGGTGATTGTCACAGACTCTCTATTACACAGATGAGTTACAAACGAATATAAATGATTTTCAAACCCAAAAAATATAGTTTTCTGGAGTATTTTTTGTCTTGAAATATGCAAAAAAAAATCACTCGCTGAAATCAAATTTCTATTCGTTCGTCACTGATAGACTACTCGCTACTTGACGGAACTTTATTTTCTTTGATGATTGTAATTTTTCTTCTTTCTCTCAACACTTTCGTTTACGGTCTTACATACATACATGGATTTCGATTAAATTTTGTTACTTCGTGGTTTATTCGGGTCATTAGTACTATAATTGTTGTAAAATTTGTCTAAGGGTGATCTCCAACATTTTGTGGATTAGAATACACGTAAAAAATTGCTTTAAACTTTGTGAAAAAGTTATTGGAAAAAGTGTTTGAACGTTGTGCAAATTATGCGGAGAAATTAAAATGTAAACAAACTCCTTAGTTGAGTGCGTATGTGTGTGGGGTTGCCTAATCCCACCTCACATGTGGTGATATGACTTACTTTTTCTTTCTATACTCTCTCTAGTTTGCGGTCTTTCTTAAATCCATTTAGATGTTAGTTTCTTTATTCGCGTTTTAAACGGGTTAATAACACTGTAATTTGTCTAAAATGTGTATAAAAGAGATCCGCAACACTTTATCGATTTGCAATTCATAAAAAAGACGCTTTAAAAGCTTGTAAAACAAAATATGTATGTATGTGAAACAAACTCTTTAGTTGGTGAGATGATTGTAATTCTTCTTCTTTCTCTCATATCTTTAGTGTGAAGCCTTATTTACATGGATTTGGATTACATTTTGTTAATTCGTGGTTTAATCGGGTTATTTGTACTATAATTGTTGTAAAATTTGTGTAAAAATGATGTCCAACATTTTATGGATTGGAAATCATAAAAATTGTTTTAAACTTTGTGAACAAATTATTGGAAAAAGTGTTTTGACCTTGTGCACAGTTACGGAAAAATTAAAATGTAAACAAACTCTTCAGTTCAGTTAGTGCGTATGAGTGCCTAATCTCACCACATATGTGGTGAGCTAACTGATGACAGTTACTTTAGTTCTTTCTACATATCTTCTCTCTAATTTGCGGTTTTTCTTAAATCAATTTGGATGATATTTTCTTGGTTCCTGATTTAATTGGGCTAATACACATCACCAACATTTTATTGATGGCAATTCATTCAAAAATGCTTTTAAACATTGTGCAAATTACGTGCTGAAATTAAAATGTAAAAAAACTTCCACGGTGAGTCACATATTTTTAAGTTTTTGAATGCACTGTGGCTTGTAATTATAATTATAATATTTGCATATGAACACCTACCAAATTCCCACCACATATACATAAATAACAAATATAAACGTGATTAAATTGGAAATTATTTCAAATAGGAACAATTGATGTAGATCCATATCGACTTAAATCTGTATGCTCTTGAAATCGCAGTTTACAACAAAAGAATTGTTAGGTTATCTCAAACCGTTTTGCTAGGTCGAGCTCTCAAAGTTGAAAAAATAGTTTTAAGCGAAAATAATGCTATTTTTCGACGAAAAACTGCATTCACCTTTTCAATGTTTTTTTCAAATTTCTACAGGGTGGCGCAGAATGAGCTATATGGTTTATAACTTTTTTATTTATGCGATTATTATAATTTTTTTTTAAATACAGTATATTATTGGGGAATTTTTTACAATTGGCTTTGAAAAATGATATCGTGTAAGTGATGTCCCTTTTCTGCTTCTCACATACATGATCTTTTTAGCATATTTTCCATAACTTTTCGCAAAATTTCGGAAAAATTTAATTATTTTTGTACGTTTCTCGATTCATAATTAATTCCCCAAGTCTCCTTCACAAAATGCTGAAAAAAAACAAAGAAAGAATTCAAACCGTAGAGCTCATTCTGCGCCACCCTGTATTATAATTTTTTAAAGAAGTGGGGGCACTTAAACGAACGAAAAATTCAATTATTTTTTGCTACGAGCCATACAACGCGTGAAACAATGACCTTGTTGATAAATCATTTTGGTGAGCACTTAATTTCAAGTTTTGTTGCTACGGTTAATTGACCACATATATCGTGCGTTTTCACACCTTTGGACTATTTTTGCTGAGGATACGTAAGGCCTGTGGTCTTCAGGAATAAGCCAGCTACGATTGACGCTTTGAAATCCAACATTACTCGTGTTATATTTTGACATTCTCCCTATATTCAGCGAAGTCAGAATTTTGGCAATTTTTTATCCCCTCACCTTAGAGAGGAGGGTATATATCATTTGCTACGAGCCAAAAGTGTAACGCATCGAAGGAGTGACCTAAGACGTTAAGTATGTTCGGCGGAAATCCGTTTTGGGTCATTTTAAGTCGTTTGAGCAATGTCCGTCCGTCCTTCTGTATGTCACCTGTACCAGTGCCTACAAATACTTGCAATTTTGTACAGTAAAATGCTTTTAAAGTAATACAGTCCAGAGAAAAGTGGGCGTTATTGGCACGCCCCTTTTGTTACCTAACACACAAATGGACCATTTTGCACCAAAAGTAAACAGCTAATAACTTTAATGCCAGTATGTTCTTTAAAGCTTTAAAATGCAATTAAAATTGATAATAATTTAATTAAAACAAGAAACTAAACAAATTTACGAATATTTTTTACCCGGTTTTCCCGACTGAACTTTCTTAATTGTTTTTTTTTTTTTAAATTCCTATTTGTTATTTGACATATTTGTTCCGATTTGCTTTTTGGGGCATTTTATGATTCTGTATTTTGTGTTGAATGGTTTTAAAGCTCTTTAGTAATACTGAGTTACATCAAAATAACGATCGCAGTAGCAAATTTTGTGAAAAAACACATTTTTATCAACAAACAATTCAGAATAAAAAAATCCCAGACCTTCTAAACTTCTTCTCAATCGACGATTCATTGTGTATAGATTCAAATATAACCTGAAACAAAAATGAATGTAAGAGGATCTGTAATTTTGTGTTTTTTTACCACCAATCTAATTCACGTACGCACGGTGGAGGATATCGGATAAACGGGTCATAAGCCTGCATTTTCATTCTTCAATATTGGCTTCCAGTGCGTAAACCGTTGCGGGCTTGTCCTCATGCTCATGTTTATTAGCTATGTTAAACCCACAAAAGTCTAAATCGCATGAAATAAACTGTTCACCGAACTCTAAATTCAATAAAGATAAATAAAATCCAATAATCTACAAGCATTATTCCTTTGTGAATCGATTCATGGTTAAATTATGGATCAAAATGAACATCTTTGACCGTAACATTTTACACGAAAACAGCTGAGCTGCCAAAACCAGTGTTGCCAAAAAATCACCCTTTATATAGGTTGATCTAAGTAGAGATAATTTTTTCAATAGCCTTTTGACAGATCACGTGTGAGTCGTGTCATGCTGTCATGTTATCTTTGTTAAGTAATGTTTGGTATTTCATCATGGAAAGACTTACGCCTAAACAACGTTTACGCGTGTCATTCGCCAGTTACCAGTCGAAATGCGCGAACGAGTCATCGAAAATTGGACTCAACGGATGGACCATCTGAGACCTAGCCGCGGCCAACATTTGATAGACATAATCTTCAAAAAATAAATGCCAAAGAATGTTCTTTTAAATGATAATAAACATTCCCCATTCAATTTGCATTTTCTGTGTTTTTTCTTTAAAAAAGTAGGGAACCTCGAAACGGATCACGCTTTACATATAAAAAGCAACGTGGCCGTTATCGAAACCAAACTGTTTGATATACAAATTTATCGATAGTACGAATATCGGTACCGGAAAGATTTGTTAGACTGGCTAGAAAGACCGACCTCAGTATGTCCAGTCGCCTTTTACTCAAAGCGGAACAGTCGCATAGCAAGTGCTCAATGCTCGCCACTTCTTCCTTATCTCCACAGCTTCTGCAAAAGTCATTGGAGTCAATACCCAATCTTTTGCCGTGTTCGCCGATCAAGCAGTGGCATTTTTTTTCTTTATTTCTCAACATAATCTCCTTTTAGCTCGATACACCTTTTCCAGTGATTTTCGACAGCTTCGATACCCTGTTTATAGCAAGAACTGTCTACTGAAAATAGCTATCAACCGCAAACTCCACCTCTGCATTGCTGGCAAATATTTTTCCACCGAGTCATTTTTTAAAGTTTGGGAACAAAAAATATTCCGAGGGATCTAAATCTGACGAATAACGTGCGTGAAAAAGCAATTCGAACTTTAATTCATAGATTTTGGTCATCACAATAGTGGATGTGTGATAACTGGTGCATTGTCATGATTGTGAGCAAACGCGGCATCCATCTTGAATAAAAAATAAAATAAAAAAAACCTAAAAAATAATATATGAATTTGCAAATATTCATATTTGCCAAATCAAGCCTAAACAAAAGACATATCCGGTCCATATCCATATCTAATATCCAGTTCTGATTTTCGAACGGGATATTAGATTATATTCCTTCGTCGTTCATTTTTATTTTTTCATGTCTTTATAAATCACAAATTACCTCGTGATTACTTCTTCTAAAAACAGACAATAACAGATCCAATGAACAATACAAAGCCGAACGAAAAAACATCAAACTTACGGTGACAATACGCAAAGCAAGCCGATCAAAAAATCACTCCCGTTTTGGGGATAATTAATGAACGAGTCGGGACGCTTTTTCACAGAGATAAATTGTCCCTATACGGGGTTGACTTTGCAACGTCTTTTTCCTCAGTGTAGTCCAAGAAATGTCTCTGTGTAAATTTTCGTAAAGATGCATCAATTTTCGTCATATTTGCGAACTGCACTTTGAACACAAGAATACGTATATGGATAGAGAGACAGACGGACATAAATCGACTACAAAAGTTATTCTATAGCGATCGGTATAATAAACTATGGGTCTATCTCTTCTTTTGTTGGGCGTTACAAACAAATGCACAAAGTCTTAATATCCACGGTATCACAGTGTGTGGTGTTGGTTATAAATAAGCTTGAGGAGCACTCGCTGTTTCCTCAATAGAGAAGGATTAACATTTCGATAAATGGGTCATCCATCAACATTCATAACCCTTTTTAAAGCAATTGTTATAATCTGTTCAACGATACCAGTATTTCAGAAATCCGACAATAAATAAGGATAAATATATCAAACATTTCATAAAAAATTGCCAAGATATAGGAGAAAGCTTAATGCGGAAAGTGGGGTCACAATAAAATTTTGTATTTGACCTTTTTTTAAAGGCATTGCTAAAGACTTTCCAACGTTACCATTTTTTGAGATCTGGCGAAAGTTTACAAAAATACATAAAAAATACTACAATTTAGGACCCCAAGGAAGCGTAACTCGGAAAGTATGGCCACACTACAAATTTGTATTTGATCTTTTATTGAAGGCATTGTTACAGGCTTCCCAAAGGTATCTTTTTTTAAAAATCTGGTAAATATTGACCAAAATATACATAACTAGAAAACTACACCTAGCTGCAAAATGTCTTACTTTAGGGTAATTCCACCAACAGATTACCCTAAAGTTCGACCAACAAAAAAAAGACTCTTTTTTAAATTTTCACAAAATTTAGCAGAATAATTAGTGCGGGAATATTTTGACATTTCCAAAAATTCGTTATAGTTTTTGTGTTACAGAGCTCCGAAGGGATTTTCTGAAAATTACCCTTTGCGTATTTTGAATATATTAGTATCAATGAAAAGTTCTGCTACTCCTCTTCAATAAAGTGGGATGACATATCGGGTCCGTTAATAAGAGCGCTACAAAAGTTTTTTTTTTAAATAAAACAAAAACGGTTTTGGATATCAATGAAATTCTTTATTCCTGTGAAAGTACGTACGTTCGATGCCATTATTTATGGAACTCGATTTCTTTTGCATGGCCACCACGGGCACGCTTGCAGAAGTCCAGACGCTGAACCCAATTTTCGACGGTTTTCAAGCATAAATCGGCCGATACTGCTGCAATTTCACGTTCGATATTCGTACGAAGTTCATCAATCGTCGCTGGCTTGTTGGCATAGACCATAGACTTGACGTAGTCCCACAGGAAATAGTCTAACGGCGTCAAATCGCACGACCGAGGCGGCCAATCGACTGGACCATTTCGTGAGATAACACGTTCTCCAAACTTGGTTTCCAATAAATTGATTGTGGCATTCGCTGTGTGGCTTGTGGCGCCGTCCTGTTGGAAACACATGTCCTCCAAGTCCATATCATCTAATTGGGGCCAAAAATATTCGGTTATCATTGAACGGTACACACAGAATACAGTTTGGTTGCCTTAACCGAATTGTTTGCCAACCGAATTTTGGTAGTTCTGTCTACTATCATGCGATTCCATCAGGACAACCAATATTTTGGTTGTGGTATACTTCTTATTCCATGTTGACAACAATCATATTTGGTTGCGCCAACTACGAAAATGGTGGCTTAAATTATCTGTTGTAGTTGCCACAACCAACTGTTTTAAAAAATGGTTGTTCTGACAATTTGTCAGTCATATACTACCGACAATTAATTAAAAACAGTTTTCATTAATATTTATTTTAATTATTGAACAAAAAACAAAACAATTCATAAGAAAATTAAAAATCCCATATTACAAATTCATCACTATATGAAATTTGGAAATATTTGACACAACTTTTTGTATACTTTAAAAAAAACACAAAACTTGTATGCAAATATCGCTTAACCCTGTGCTTTCAATTTCATGATTGTTGCTTTTATTTTTATACCCTACACCACACTGTGGTACAGGGTATTATAAGTTTGTTTCGCGGCAGATGTTTGTAACACCTTAAAATAACACAGCTAGACCCACCTTAAAGTATACCGATCGACTTAGAATCACTTGCTGAGTCGATTTAACGATGTCCGTCCGTCCGTCCGTCCGTCCGTCCATGTAAAGTTGTTCGTCGACTACAGGTCGCAATTTCACTCCGATCGTTCTGAAATTTTGCAGTTTAGAGTATTTCGCGGCTGTTAAGATCGCTATTGAATTTGGTTGAAATCGGTTCAGATTTAGATATAGCTCCCATATATATCTTTCGTCCGATTTGGCCCTTTAGTCCTATAGAAGCTGTATTTTACATCCGATCGTTTTGAAATTTAGAATGGTAGAGTTTCTTGATCCATGAACCACCATTGCCGAATTTGAAGAAAATCGGTTCAGATTTAGATATAGCTCCCATATACATGTTTCGTCCGATTTGGCCCTTTAGTCCTATAGAAGCTGTATTTTACATCCGATCGTTTTGAAATTTAGAATGGTAGAGTTTCTTGATCCATGAACCAACATTGCCGAATTTGAAGAAAATCGGTTAAGATTTAGCTATAGCTCCCATATATATGTTTCGTCCGATTTGGCCCTTTAGTCCTATAGAAGCTGTATTTTACATCCGATCGTTTTTAAATTTAGAATGGTAGAGTTTCTTGATCCATGAACCAACATTGCCGAATTTGAAGAAAATCGATTAAGATTTAGCTATAGCTCCCATATATATGTTTCGTCCGATTTGGCCCTTTAGTCCTATAAATGCTGTATTTTACATCCGATCGTTTTTAAATTTAGAATGGTAGAGTTTCTTGATCCATGAACCAACACTACCGAATTTGAAGAAAATCGGTTAAGATTTAGCTATAGCTCCCATATATATGTTTCATCCGATTTGGCTCTTTAGATCCAATCGTTTTTATACCCTACACCACACTGTGGTACAGGGTATTATTTAAGTATAAAATGTCCCAAAAGTAAATTTATGTAAACAATTTATACATGAATTACAAAATTTATATATCAGAGTTATTGAATATTACGAGAGTGGTGTAGGGTATTATATAGTCGGCACCGCCCGACTTTAGCCTTTCCTTACTGGTTTATTTATGTAAAACATTTTGCACAACATATTCTGCATTCGAGCGCCCCAGTATGTGAGTTGGTAGCGTACTCGCCTATGAGATTGGGGGTCGTGGGTTCGATTCCCACCAGAGGCTCTGGTCTGTCGCTGCAAAAAAATTTAGCCATATGGTCTTTGTAACCCGGCCTTTCCCTGGACCTTCTAATTAGAATATAAATTTACTTTGTATTGTAATTCATATAAATAAATAAATAAATAAATAAATATTCTGCATTCCACACATTATTATTCTCACGAGATTATTTTTGATTACCTATACCGTTCTTGAACAAAATGTTGAAGATTTTTTTATGTCGAGTAATTTTATTTGTCATGTATCAGCAAAAGAACAGCAACCAATCTTTCGGTTGTATTTCCCAAAATACATTTGGGAAATGATTGGGATAACCAATAAACGATTATTTATTAATATTTTTTCTGTTGTAGTAACCAATTATTCGTTGCAATAATAATCATTGGTCTATTGATACAATTTCTGTTATCAAGAATAAAACATTGGTTGTCACAACCAAAAATCGATCATATGGTACTATAATGAACATTTTAAATCGGTTACCACAATTAACGAGTGTCAATGAAAAAAACAATCTTAATTCGATTGATACAACCATCGATTTAGTTGCAAGCATTTTCATTTGATCGTATCCATGTTATTATTGTTGTTTCAACTAATTATTTATAAATACAACCAACAGACGGTGTAGGCAATATACTTTTTGTTGCTAGTACTATTTTTTTTATTGTTACAATCGAATTCCAACCAATTATTTCGGTCTACTTTTGTAGCGTCCCTGTTGAAAAACCCTTTATTTATGTGCTTTTGGTGAATGGATGTGAAAATATGGAAAATATCATTTATCCTTCAATAACATGAAAAAGTGTAAATGCATGTCCTTAGTTTTTTTAGAGCTAAAGGGTTACACTATTATGACAATGAAGAAATTTAAATGGAACCTCGATGGACCTAAAAGATATAACAATTTTATTTAGTTAATATTATAATTTTTCTTGTATATTCTTATATAGAATTTTAGATTCGCCGACTGGATTAGTGTAACTTCAAAACGGCTTGACCGATTGATGTTATTTTTATACCCTACACCACAATGTGGTACAGGGTATTATAAGTTTGTTTCACGGCAGATGTTTGTAACACCTGAAAATAACACAGCTAGACCCACTTTAAAGTATACCGATCGACTCAGAATCACTAGCTGAGTCGATTTAACGATGTCCGTCCGTCCGTCTGTCCATGTAAAGTTGTTCGTCGACTACAGGTCGCAATTTCACTCCGATCGTTCTGAAATTTTGCAGTTTAGAGTATTTCGCGGCTGTTAAGATCGCTATTGAATTTGGTTGAAATCGGTTCAGATTTAGATATAGCTCCCATATATATCTTTCGTCCGATTTGGCCCTTTAGTCCTATAGAAGCTGTATTTTACATCCGATCGTTTTGAAATTTAGAATGGTAGAGTTTCTTGATCCATGAACCAACATTGCCGAATTTGAAGAAAATCGGTTAAGATTTAGCTATAGCTCCCATATATATGTTTCGTCCGATTTTGCTCTTTAGTCCTGTAGAAGCTGTATTTTACATCCAATCATTTTGAAATTTAGAATGGTAGAGTTTCTTGATCCATGAACCAACACTACCGAATTTGAAGAAAATCGGTTAAGATTTAGCTATAGCTCCCATATATATGTTTCGTCCGATTTGGCACGTTAGTCCTATAGAAGCTGTATTTTACATCCGATCGTTTTGAAATTTAGAATGGTAGAGTTTCTTGATCCAGGAACCAACATTGCCGAATTTGAAGAAAATCGGTTAAGATTTAGCTATAGCTCCCATATATATGTTTCGTCCGATTTTGCTCTTTAGTCCTGTAGAAGCTGTATTTTACATCCAATCATTTTGAAATTTAGAATGGTAGAGTTTCTTGATCCATGAACCAACACTACCGAATTTGAAGCAAATCGGTTAAGATTTAGCTATAGCTCCCATATATATGTTTCGTCCGATTTGGCCATTTAGTCCTATAAAACCTGTATTTTACATCCAATCGTTTTGAAATTTAGAATGGTAGAGTTTCTTGATCCATGAACCAACTTTGCCGAATTTGAAGAAAATCGGTTAAGATTTAGCTATAGCTCCCATATACATGTTTCGTCCGATTTTGCTCTTTAGTCCTGAAGAAGCTGTATTTTACATCCAATCATTTTGATATTTAGGATGGTAGAGTTTCTTGATCCATGAACCAACACTACCGAATTTGAAGAAAATCGGTTAAGATTTAGCTATAGCTCCCATATATATGTTTCGTCCGATTTGGCCCTTTAGTTCTATAGAAGCTGTATTTTACATCCAATCGTTTTGAAATTTAGAATGGTAGAGTTTCTTGATCCATGAACCAACACTGCCGAATTTGAAGAAAATCGGTAAAGATTTAGCTATAGCTCCCATATATATGTTTCGTCCGATTTGGCCCTTTAGTTCTATAGAAGCTATATTTTACATCCAATCGTTTTGAAATTTAGAATGGTAGAGTTTCTTGATTCATGAACCAACATTGCCGAATTTGAAGAAAATCGGTAAAGATTTAGCTATAGCTCCCATATATATGTTTCCTCCGATTTGGCTCTTTAGATCCAATCGTTTTATACCCTACACCACACTGTGGTACAGGGTATTATTTAAGTATAAAATGTCCCAAAAGTAAATTTATGTAAACAATTTATACATGATTTACAAAATTTATATATCAGAGTTATTCAATATTACGAGAGTGGTGTAGGGTATTATATAGTCGGCACCGCCCGACTTTAGCCTTTCCTTACTGGTTACACGTTATATTTATATCATCAATGTGAGTATGCGTAACAGTATCTGGAACCGATAGGTGGTGCTGTAGTCACGTTATTAACGCAGTCCTCATTTATGGAAATTCATAATTGTCGAAAGTATTAAAACTATGAATATGATATTTTACCCCCAGTGTTCTTTGGTTAATGAAAAACACCCTACTTCCTGTAATGTCAGAGTACAAATAGATGAAAAACTTAGATTGACATAAAAAATACCGATGCAGAACTAATAATAAAACAGTGGTTTCGATTTTAATTTCATTTTACTTCTTCAAAATTAACATTTCTTAATTTCTAATATCTTAAAATTACTTCTCTGCCAAAGAGATTTGAATCATATTTCAGTTTACTTCTTAAGAATTAATATTTCCCTAATCTATATCCAATTTTTTGAAATTTCCCTCTGTACCAAAGAGATTTGAATCATTTTTCAGTTTGCCCGGACGTAGTTTCTCATTAATGCGTCTATAATGATTATATTCAATTATATCAAGGCGATTATAACGTAATTTTTTATAGAATATCTCTGTAAATATAGAAAATATTAATAAATTTAAATGCATCGAATTCAACAATAATAATATGCTTCCGTACCTCTCAAATCTTTGGAATGCATATCGGGTCCACCCAAATCTTGTGGCAATAGCTCGCGAGGAACATGCGGATAGAAAGTCTCCATACTACTGTGAATATGGAACATCTCATTCAATTCCTTTTTCATGAATGGTTTCATCAGAGCCAATAGATTATCCACAAATGATCCAATATTGATGAAATGTAAACCTACCAGGCGAACGGGAATAGCTTCCTTTTGTTTTTGGTTAAAATGCACAAAAAGAAACAGTTACTACATTCTTATTAATGATATGTATTTAAATAGTTAATTTTTTACCTGTAAATAATAGAGGAATTTTTTCATTGTCAATAGTCCAATGCGTGCGATGTGACTAAATGTCACGAATTCAAAATCAATGACAAATATAAAACCAGCGAGAACCCCAACCTCTTGTAGCCAAACATCCTGCGCTATACAGTACCTGCAACGAAAAAAAAAAAATATATGTATTAAAGTATGTTGTGTGAAAAAAAAAATAATTCGGGATTATTGAATTCAGAATTGCTGAAACTTTGCACGCATCGCGTGCAGTAGAATTAAGGAGAGACTAAAAATTAATTTATTCTCGAAACTCAGTATAGATTGATTGCTATAGAAAACAAATCAAAATAAATTACAAATTTGCAGATATATTTACAGTTTCATTGCATCAGCAAAATTAAAATTTGACGCATCTGGGTCAATAACTTTCCCAAGTATAACGCCATATCCTTCCGGTGTAGTTTTAGCCAAGGGAAATCCAGCACTAAATTATTTAAATAACAAAGATTTTTTATTAGAAAATGATACGTATTTTATTGTATTCAAAAATTTTTTTGTTGAATTTATAGTCACTACTTTTGTATAGAAAAATCCGATGAATTTCAATATATAGATACCCCGGCTTCAATTGAAATTCTCTAAAACAATGGAGTGAAGATATAGTCAAATAGCCGAAACAATAACTCTTATGTATTAGTGATACACTGGTATACATAGTAGAAGTAAAAGTCAAAAGTTTTCCAAAAATTCAAAAGGTCATAGGTCTGACGAGTTATTTTAAGCCGTGGAGACCCTAGCTGTAAAAGATGTTTTTTTTTAAAGGTTCGCATGCTTTATTATATAGTTTGATTTGCCATTTCATCATGGATAGACTCACAAGTGAGCAAGCCTTGCAAATTCTTGAAATTTTCTTTGGAAATAATAGTTATGTACGTCAAACTTCAGCGATGAAGATAATTTTTTGTTGAATGGGTAAGTAAATAAGCAAAATTTTCGCATTTAAAGTGAACATAATCCAAAGCTTTTGTCCAAATATCATTACATTTACAGAAAATTACTGGGTGCGCTTTATGGGCCGGCGTAGTCATTGATCCATATGTCTTCAAAAACGATGATGGACAGAATGTTACTGTCAGCGGTGAACGGTATAGATTATTGATTACAAGATTTTTCGTACCTCAGTTAGTTGGTATTAATATTGCTGACATGTGATTCCAAAAGGACGTTGCCACATGCCACACACCACACGCTACAATTAATTTACCCAAAAAACTTTTGATAAACGAATAATTTCAGGCAATGGTTCTGTTAATTTGACACCAATATCGTTTGATCTAACCCCATTGGATTATTATACCCTACACCACACTGTTGTACAGGGTATTATAAGTTTGTTTCACGGCAGATGTTTGTAACACCTGAAAATAACACAGCTAGACCCACATTAAAGTATACCGATCGACTCAGAATCACTAGCTGAGTCGATTTAACGATGTCCGTCCGTCCGTCTGTCCATGTAAAGTTGTTCGTCGACTACAGGTCGCAATTTCACTCCGATCGTTCTGAAATTTTGCAGTTTAGAGTATTTCGCGGCTGTTAAGATCGCTATTGAATTTGGTTGAAATCGGTTCATATTTAGATATAGCTCCCATGTATATCTTTCGTCCGATTTGGCCCTTTAGTCCTATAGAAGCTGTATTTTACATCCAATCATTTTGAAATTTAGAATGGTAGAATTTCTTGATCCATGAACCAACACTACCGAATTTGAAGAAAATCGGTTAAGAATTAGCTATAGCTCCCATATATATGTTTCGTCCGATTTTGCTCTTTAGTCCTGAAGAAGCTGTATTTTACATCCAATCATTTTGAAATTTAGAGTGGTAGAGTTTCTTGATCCATGAACCAACACTACCGAATTTGAAGAAAATCGGTTAAGATTTAGCTATAGCTCCCATATATATGTTTTGTTCGATTTTGCTCTTTAGTCCTGAAGAAGCTGTATTTTACATCCAATCATTTTGAAATTTAGAGTGGTAGAGTTTCTTGATCCATGAACCAACACTACCGAATTTGAAGAAAATCGGTTAAGATTTAGCTATAGCTCCCATATATATGTTTCGTCCGATTTGGCCATTTAGTCCTATAAAAGCTGTATTTTACATCCAATCGTTTTGAAATTTAGAATGGTAGAGTTTCTTGATCCATGAACCAACACTACCGAATTTGAAGAAAATCGGTTAAGAGTTAGCTATAGCTCCCATAAAAAATCGGTTAAGATTTAGCTATAGCTCCCATATATATGTTTCGACCGATTTGGCCCTTTAGTCCTATAGAAGCTGTATTTTACATCCGATCGTTTTGAAATTTAGAATGGTAGAGTTTCTTGATCCATGAACCAACATTGCCGAATTTGAAGAAAATCGGTTAAGATTTAGCTTTAGCTCCCATATATATGTTTCGTCCGATTTAGCTCTTTAGTCCTGTAAAAGCTGTATTTTACATCCAATCATTTTGAAATTTAGAATGGTAGAGTTTCTTGATCCATGAACCAACACTACCGAATTTGAAGAAAATCGGTTAAGATTTAGCTATATGTTTCGTCCGATTTAGCTCTTTAGTCCTGTAGAAGCTGTATTTTACATCCAATCATTATGAAATTTAGAATGGTAGAGTTTCTTGATCCATGAACCAACACTACCGAATTTGAAGAAAATCGGTTAAGTTTTAGCTATAGCTCCCATATATATGTTTCGTCCGAATTGGCCCTTTAGTTCTATAGAAGCTATATTTTACATCCAATCGTTTTGAAATTTAGAATGGTAGAGTTTCTTGATCCATGAACCAACATTGCCGAATTTGAAGAAAATCGTTTAAGATTTAGCTATAGCTCCCATATATATGTTTCATCCGATTTGGCTCTTTAGATCCAATCGTTTTTATATCCTACACCACACTGTGGTACAGGGTATTATTTAAGTATAAAATGTCCCAAAAGTAAATTTATGTAAACAATTTATACATGAATTACAAAATTTATATATCAGAGTTATTCAATAATACGAGAGTGGTGTAGGGTATTATATAGTCGGCACCGCCCGACTTTAGCCTTTCCTTACTGGTTTTCATTGGGCTAATGTAGTCACTCGTCTACGCCGATTAACTAGAGAACACCTGGAAATCAACATTCGACGAGTTATTGGCGAAATACGGCCGCAAATGCTACGAAAAGTGTATGAAGAAAATATGAATTCCAGATTGCGCCATGTACGCACCAGCATTGGCGGCCATATGACCCAAATCGTCTTGAAACAAAAATGGCATAACATTATCGGTCCAATAAAGCCAGATTATTTGGATAATTAATATTAGCCATTTTGGTCCATAAATGAGCAATTTGTTAATAAGTTGACTACAGCGCCACCTATTGGATCCATATACAGTTAAGCGTACTCACATTGAGAATATAAATATGAATATAATGTGTAAAAATTAAATTAGTAAAGCTACCCAGCCAGAAATTCATGACGGTACCACGAAAAAAGCGTTGTTTTGGAACGCTTTCACAACGCTTGCTAAAAAAGCTTTTACAACGCTGTTTCATGATGGATTTTCAATGCTTTCCGGACAAATTATTTGAAAAAAAAAAATCGTTTTGGATATTGCCATCCATGTTTGTCATTAAATGGCGATATTGTTCCTTAGGAATGAATGGATTTTTTCCACAAAAATTATTAAGATTTGTAATGCATTAAAATTCGTTTGATTGTAGCGATCTTAGTGGAAAATATTATAATTATTATATGTTTATTTCACCCTTTTCAGGAACTTTCCTTAGGTTAGTTTAAAAATGTCTTCAAATGTGATTTCGAATTCCGTTAAAACCAATCATTATTTAGAAAAAAAACAAATTGTATTCTTTTTCATTTACTTTATTAATGTAAAAGGCTTATTGCTATAGCTATTATTGCTATATTGCTGATTTTTCTCGAAGAAAGTGGATAATTAAATAAATCGTTTGTATGAATAAATAAATTGCCTCTCAAAAAAATATTATTACTATTGTAATTGCTTTGTTTTGTGCTAATAATGTCTGTAACTACCATAATATTATTATCGTTTAGTAAACACACATTATCCGGATGTTTAATTGAAATTGTAACGTTATTGATATTAACTAAAGCGAACTTGACATTAGCTTCAGTACACTCTAACATTTTTCCAACTGAATAATTCATATTGTTACGAATTATATGTGTCAATGGGCTACAATTTAATGAACTGTTGGATTGAAAAACATGCAATTTCTTATTTATTTGCGAAATAGGATTGCTTGTTGATTTTACCAAGGACTTTATATAGCCAAGACTGTTTTCAAAATCAAATGCTGACATTTTTGAAATAGGCACTCCCAAATTTATCACGTCATCAGCAATATGTATTAGATTATGTACATTCATCGTTTGCGATTAAGGGCCGTACAAGTTCGGCATTACGTCCACAAATGTCTTTAGAATTGTTTTTGCATAAACTGCTTTTGTAGTTGCTAATTTACTCGATGATAAAATTCTGCAAGCTGTATATATGTCTGTAATGATCAGATTTTATAACATTCTTTAAAATTACGCCACCGGAATACAGTAAAAAAATCTGAATTGTGTAGCCTTCCAGTTGTTAATGTCTAACAAGTTAAACGATTTCCTCTGAAATTCTTGTGGGATATCTTTAGAAATACTAGTGGAATTTTGTTGTAAGAGCGTAACACTTAATGCAGAGGATAAGCAATTTCCTTTCTTTTCATTCGTCATTTCGTCATTAATATTACTATCATGGCCTGTAATAGACAGCATTAAAAAAAAATAACATTTATAAATAAAATATACTTACTCGAATCTAAACTGTTTTGAATTTTTAAATATCTGTATTTTTTTACGCGTTCGTAAGACATGTTGCTTTTTATTATTAAGGTAAGTACAGACGATTTGCAGATCGGACAACATTGCCAGAAAAATGGCGGAAAAATGCAACCCTGTGAATTTACAACCGTGTGAACACACAATTTTTGTTTTGCAACGTTAGCAGAAAAGTCATTGCGAGATAATTTGCAGATTGTTATACGTGCGAAGTTTATGCATGTGACAACGGCGCCATTGCCAGAAAAACATTTTATTTGCAACACTGTCTATAATGTATTTTTATTGGCAATCCTGCATATAAATATTTACAAAATATATTGTAAATATATGACATTTTATGTTTTCTTGCAATCGTCTGAACTGTCAATTCACCTTTGCCTAACAATCTGACATTACCCGTATATGGCAATCGTCTATACTCAGCTTCAGTTTAAGACATGTTGCTTTTTATTATTAGTTCACTTTAACAAAGTTGCATTTTCCAGTTGCCAACAGAAGTAAATATTAATATTTCTCGGATTGGGATTTTTAAACAAAATTCTATATGAATTCCAACAATCTTCACTTTATTTTTTTAGTAAATCGGTTATTTTGCATGTCATAAAATGACAAAAAAAAATATTATTACTCTTCATCAATAAAATACAACATTGTTTGATATTTATTGAGAATACAACTCTGAAATATATTCCAAGCAAAGGAAAATCAACAATTTTAAAGAGATAAACTACGAAACACAAGCGTCTGTAGAGAAAAAAAAATACAATGTCGAAATCGAATTAAAAATTCCAATTTTTCCAACAACAACTTCGTCTCAAGCAGGTAAAATGCAGAAAATAACGTCAACACGTAGAGGTACAGTGGCGCACATAAATATTGGCACACCAGCCATTTTTAAATTGACAGTCAATTTTTATAATTACTCGATTCCCATCTGTCTTATGTAAATTAATTAATTTTTGATCTAATCCTAAATTTTTTATTTATTAATTTAATACATATTATTTTATTTAATTTAATCTTTATATATAAAATCCTTTGTACGTTTGTTAGTAACGCATGATCTCCGAAACCATACAAGCGAATGGGCTGAATATTGAACAATATATTCAGATTTCGGACATTTGTGTTTTAGAATTGTTTTCACCGCCATAAATTGCGGAATGGTCAAGTTATTTGCAAAATTCGCATTTCCAGAGCGATTTGACTGAAATTTAAAATGTATGTGTGGTTTGTCTTGATAATAGTTTGGATGTATGATTCTAACCGATAGATGGCGCTGTAGTGGACATATGGTCAATATAAATTTTTTGAATGAAATATGTTTCAATGAGTAACAAACCAATACATCCCAAATAGGACGGACAGGACAACGTCTGCTGGGGTGAGCTAGTTTAACATAAATTAGTAAAACAATGTACATTTTCAGAGCACAAAAGTATTGGCACATGCAAAGTTAAGCATAGGAAAATATTTATATATTTCAGAATTAATATTTTGTGGGTAATCCCTTTTGTTTAATAACAGCATCCAGACGTTTTGGCAGAATGAACCAATCTTTTCGTCGTTTCTTCGCCGATATTTTGCCATTCCTCCAATAAAGCCGCTTTAAGTTCCGTTTTATTTGAAATTGCACGCTTTTTCACTCGCCTGTCCAGTTCTTCCCACAAATGCTCAATTGGATTGAGGTCCGGAGACTGCGGTGGATGTGGTAGAACATGTGCAGTGTTATACGCTAGCCACATTCGCGCGATATTAGATGTGTGCTTAGGGTCATTGTCATGCTGAAAGGTGAATTGTGCGGTCAAGTTAAGCTTTTCGGCATTTTTTTTCAAATTCTCTTTCAAAATATTGAGATAAACTGTTTTGTCCATTATCCCATCTATAAAAACTAGTTCACCCACACCTCTAGCAGTCATACAACCCCATACCATCACTCCCCCACCACCATATCTCACAGTTGGCGCAAGGTTTTGCTTGTCATAGGAAGTGTTTGGTTTTCCCCATACATTAACTCTTCCATCCGATCGGATATATTAAATTTACTTTCGTCGGAGAAGAGCACCAGGTCCCAGAACTAAACGTTTCTTTTGGTTGATGGGAGAAATTACTGGTTTACGTCTAGCAACTCTTGCACTGTATCCAGCCTCATGAAGCACTCGTCTTACTGTCATGGCGTGTACGTCCTTTCCAAAATCTTCTTTGACCTCGGCAGCAGTCTGGGTTGATGTTGTTTTTGGATCAATTTTCACTTTTAACAATTTGCTTCCACTCGCGATCACTTAAAATTCTAGGACGGCCGGAACGCTTTTCGTTTCCCAAGTTCGATACTTCTTTAAAACGAGCTTAAAACTAACAGCGAATTTGAAAACAGCTGGTGTGCCAATATTTATGTGCGCCTCTGTATGTAGACTGTTCACACAAATTGAAAGGAAATGTATGATGATAATTTTTTCATTATAGATGCAATTGACGAATTTTAGAAGGAAAACATCTCAGGGCACATGTACAAGATTTGAACAATGATTGTAAGTGAATACACAAAAGCGACAATAAGATTAATGTAGTTACTATTACTATTTCACTTTCCGCTGTATTGTCGACTGCCAAAGGATTGACATAAAATGTACTAGATTTTGATTGACTTTTGTTTTCAGCATTTCTTATATTCAAGGAGGAAGTAAGAGGCGAGCTGAGGGATTTGAAACTAGAAATGCAAAATATGAAAATTGAAATTGAGGACTTTAAAAAAGAAGTAAATAACGACTTAACAGGATTCCGGCGAAGTGTGCTCTATAATCTAAACAAAATAGATGAGAAGTTGTCCTCAGTACTCTCCGCGCAAAACAAATCAAACTCCTTGGCGGATTTAAAAAAAAAAGTTAGGTTTAGAATGTCCTATAAACGACATAAATACATTTTATGAGTTTGATAGGAAAATTAAGGAAGAAGATGATAGTGTTTGTTTGGTAAGCATTGTATACACTGAAAAAAATTTGTCATAAAATTAAAGAAATGCTCCAAAGACGTCCTTAGTCTTCAAAATAAGTACATTTTGTACTAAACCATCCTTGAAACCATCCTAAAAGCGTCGTAAGTCTTGTTTTTACGACGTTCTAAAAGCGTCATGAAATACCATCCTCACACCGTGGATCGGTGTTATCATTTTAACGCTTTATCCCATCGTGTGACGACGGTGTACAACGCTTTGAGGATGGTATTTTTCTGGCTGGGTAAGTACACACGATTTGCAGATCGGACAATATGTATTGCCAGAAAAATGGCGGAAAAATGCAACGCTGTGCTCGTACAACCGTGCGAATATAAAATTGTTTGTTGCGGATCGTTGGCAGAAAATTCATTGTGAAATAATTTGCAGATTGTGAGATGTGCAAAGTTTATGCATGTGACAACGGCGCCATTGCCAGAAAAACATTTTATTGGCAACACTGTCTAAAATTATTTTTATTGGCAATCCTGCATATAAATATTTACATAATATATTGTAAATATTTATATGAAATTGTAAGGTTTTCTTGCAATCGTCTGAACTGTCAATTTACCTTTGCCTAACAATCTGTCATTGCCCGTACATTTGCAGCACTTTAACAGGGTTGATAACGTTGTCCCATCTGCCAATCGTGTGTACTTACCTTTACACTAGTCCAGCCGACGAAACTCAAATTCGAATGGGTAATTTTTTGGCAACTTTCTTTTTGACAACACTGTTTTTGGCAGCTCAGCTGTTTTCGAGTAACATGTTACTGTCAAACATGCTCAGTTTGGTCTATAATTTAACCATGAATCGACATACAAACGAAGAACGCTTGCAGATTATTGCATTTTATTTATTTTTATTGAATTTATATTGAATGTGGAGTTCGGTTCACAGTTCATTTTACGTTTTGGGCCGGTCATTTGGCCGCCTAGATCGTGCGATTTAACGCATTTAGATTATTTTTGTGGGGCTATATTGAGTCTCATGTCTATAGGGACAAGCCAAAGCAACATTTGACGCACTGGAAGCCAATATTGAGGAATTTATTCTTGAGATACTGACCGATATGTTGGAGAGAGTATGCTAAAATTGGACCCAGCGTATGAACCATTTGAGGCGTAGCTTTTACATGAAATCATCTTTAAACACTGAATTATATAGACCCTTCTACCGACTCAAATAAAGATTTCATACATTTCTCTAAATTTGTATGTATTTATTTTTTAAATCAAATCCGAAAGCTCTTAAAAAACCACTTGTTATATAAAAATATACAAAAAAATTATAATATTGACTTAATAAAATTGCTATTTCTTTTAGATCCATCAAGGTCCCATTTTGAGTTTTTCATAGTCAGTTCATAATAGTTTGACCCTTTAGTACCAACAAAATCAAGACCATGAATTGATACTTTTTCAGGATATTCAAGGATTGAGGATATTTTACATTCTTCCACCAAATGGACATACATATTTCATTCCGCAACAGTGAAGAGGAGTAGTAGAGCTCTTTATTGGTATTAATATCTTAAAAATACGTGAAGCGGTTAAGAGATATGGCTAATTCAACAAATGGTAATTTTCAAAAAAAAAACCTTGGGATAGGTAACTTTGGAACTCTGTACCACAAAAACTACATTAAATTTTGAAAAAGTAAAAACGCCATAAAATGCACACACATTTTTTAAATGTGTGTTTTTCGATTCATTTACTTTGTTGGAATTACGCAGTACACAAAGTCTAATACAAATATCGGTACCGGCCAGATCTGTCAGACTTCCTAGAAATACCGACTCCTGTATTCCGAGACGTCGTGTACCCCAAAACGAAACGCTAACAAAGCAGGCAATCAATGATCTCCACTTCTTCCTCATCTGTACAGCTTCTGCAGAAACCATTGGACTCCATTCATAGTCTCGCCGATCAGGCTGTGCCCCGTCAGAACTGCTACTAACATAGACAGTTTTCTCCTATCTGGGGCGAGGAGATATTTTGACCTTCTCAGGTTGTATTGAGGCCAGATTTGTCTAGCTACTCATTGAACAACCGGACAAAGGCCAAAGAACAATTTTAATGTCGCCCATTTCCTAGCAAGTTTCCCGGGTTATCTCTGTACCCAGGTACTGTGCTCAGGTATATGTTAAACAGCTCAGCTATCTCGTTGAGAGATCTGCGTCAGTTGAGGGCTGTTTGTGAATTTAGGGACGTAACCTACAGAGATTTAAAGGTAGCCTGATGTCCGAGTTAATGGACACTATGTTGCAACTCAGCCATCTGACGAATTCCTTTATTGCCATTATTTCGGTTTGATAGACCCGGCAAGTATCTGTTAGTCTGTGAGTTATATCAAGACTAAGATATTTGCAGTGAAAACCAAAGCCAACATTCCCATCAAGCTTCGAACCATTTGTACATAAATGGAGATTGTTTCTTTTTCCATGTATTCTGCCAACCCATTAATCCCTGGCAGGTATCTTAGTGGTAAAGATCCTTTTGAAGGTGTGCATCTTTGGAATATAGTCCACCAGGTCGGCTACAGTTGAACTAGAATGCGATATACTCATTTGGCCGTAGTTCTTGTACTTCCGCATTGATGAACATTTGATTTTAAAGGCAACACCATGACGTATTACCTGCAGGTCAGGTGTAAGTGCACCTAGCAATATCTGCAATGCGTCTGTCGACTCCGCACGACATGCCGGTAAACATGGTAATATCGCTATGCTCTTACACAACAAGACCTTTCCGCGCCCATGGACAGTCCTGACTGTTTCGTAATACATAGATGTACCATATGTTGCACAAGCAACAAACAGACCATGCCAATGCTTTAGTCCCTCCTGAGCATACATTAAAAAACCTCGGACAACTTGGACTTGACTCTGCTCAAATGAGGCAGGAAGTTCATACTCTATTCTATGGTTATACCAAGGTTCATGATTCCTGCGGCATATCACCGCCAAAACGAATGATTGGAGGACGACCCGTAGACATCCTGACCTTAGGCAGCATTGGCGAAGTCTTCTCCACCGACACCTCGACGCAAACATACCTCTTCTCTCCAGCTCAGCCCGAGACTGGTTTTGGATCAGAGTAAGGAGATAATCGGCATATGCACAGAAGGGATCCATCATGAGATATAACCTGGGTTGTGGGGACAGTCTCCTGAACATACATTATTAAACTTCCCCCACAACCTCGGAAAACTTGTCCTTGACTCTGCTCAAATGAGGCACGTAGTTCATCCTCTCTCCTATGATTACATCCAGTTAATTGACTTCTGCGGCATATCTGAGACTAACTCCGCCAGAACGAATGAGTGCAGGACGATCCGTGGACAATCTGTCCTTAAGCAGAATTGCCAAGGTCTTCTCCACCGACACCTCGTCGCCTACTCGTGTTCTCCACTCACCGATCGTATGCACGGCCTCCACACCTCTTCTATCCAGCTCAGCACGATCAGAATGAGGAGATCATCGGCGTATGCACACAGTTTATATTTAGAATGCGCAAGAGACTATAACAAGGGGTTTCAAATTAATGGATCTCAGATAGAGCCCTGGTGACCGCCACGAGCCACCTCAAGTATCTGGTAGTCTGTGAGGCATATAAAGCCTAAATTCTTTACAGTGTAATCCGAAGACAATCTTCTCATCAAACTTCGAACCATTTATATAAAAGTGGATACAGACTCTATTTAAATGTATTCTGCCAATCTATTCATCCCTAGCAGGTATCTTAGTGGTCAACTTCTTCTCTAAGGTTGGAATATATTCTACTCGGTTGGCTACCGTTGCGGTACAATGTTACACCGCCATTTAGCTGTAGTTTTGCTAACATCACATCGATTGACAGTTGATTCTAAAGACAATACCATGACCTATCCAGCTCCAGGCAATACCTGCAAAGCGTCTGTCGACACCGTACGCTTACCGGCATACATGCTAACATCGCTATGCTCTGACATTATAAGAACTATCCGCGTCCATATGTAGACAGTTTCGTACCACATAGATGCGCCACAAGTTGCACAAGCAACAGACAGCCCACCACACATGGCACGGACAGCCCCACAACCTTGGACAACTTAGCATTGACTCTGCTCAAATCAGGCAGGACGTTCATCTTCTCTCCTAAGGTTATACCCAGATACTTGATTTTTGAGGCATATCTGCGACTAACTCCGCCATATCTCGTGCGCTACACTCTTCGACCGGATGCATGGCCTCCACTTGACCTCTTCTCTTAAGCTCAGCATGATCAGAATGAGATCATCGGCATATACGAGGGCGGTCCCCAAAATTAGCCGGCTGGAAAATATATGGCGGTAGTAGTTTGAAAAATATTACTTTCGTGAAAAGTGGCAACCTTCTAAAACATATATTTTATGTTTCAAGGTGCCACGATGTTTTTTTTTTGAGCACTCAAAAGTAAACCATCTCAGTGAATTTGTCTCAGTCAACTTATATTAAAACAGAGCTAGATTCTACTTTGAGGTATTGAATGGCAGAGTTTATTGAATGGCGGTACGAGCTATCAGGACAAACACCATAGAGGTCGACCAATTGAGGTGTCCGCGCCAGAAATGTTTAAAAAAAATCCACAAAATGGTATTGGATGACTGTTGGTTTAAGGTTCGTGAGCTAACTAAAGTCAATGGCATTTCAAAAAGTGCTATACATCACATATTGACGGAAAATTTGATGATGAGAAAGCTATGCGCAAGATGGGTGCCGCATTTGCTCACATTCAAGACAATGCACCAGTTCACGCATCTACTACTGCGATGGCCAAAATCAATGAATTAAAGTTCGATTATTCGCCAGATTTAGCCTCCTCGGATTATTTTTTGCTTCCAAACTCGGCTCGGCGGAAAAACATTTGCCAGTAATGAAGAGCTGATGATTGCGGTGGATGGCTATTTTCAGGAACTAGTCACTTCTTACATTAAACAGGCTATCGAAGCTATTGAAAATCGCTAAAAAAATGTGTATCGAGCTAAAAGGAGATTATGTTGGGAAATAAAGAATTTTTTTCCCAAATTTGTTGTGTTTTCTTTGTTACGATGGATAATTTTAAGACCGCCCTCGTACGCACAATTTATAGGAGGCACAAGGGATCCATCATGAGGTTCCAAATAAATGGATTATATATATAAATCTGGCATCTGGCATCCACCACAAAATATTTCTCCTTAGATGGAGTAGAATTTGTTGAGACTCAGTTGCTGTAGGCCTTAGAGCACCGCTAATGCTTAGGCCGACAGTTCTCTGAACCTTCAAAACTTGACTGATGATGGATAGCTAATCGGTTGCCGTTCACCACACGACAATACCGTAAAATATTATTGGAAGAACTACTGCTATCTGCATATGTATGTACTTAGGGTGATCTAAGTAGCGATACTTTTTTCAATAGCCTTTTTGTGACAGATCATTTGTGAGTCGTGTCATGTTATAAATGCCAAAGAATGTTCTTTCAAATGATAATAAACATTCCCCATTCAATTTGAATTTTCTGTGTTTTTTTCCTTTAAAAAAGTAGGGAACCTCGAAATCGAGATCACGCTATATAACCAATGGACGAATTTAGGAGAGAACCTCCAACGTGGCCCTTCAGCTTTCCTACAGGAATATGAGACGACGTTCCAGTACCTTAAGAGTAGAACAATTTCCTTTCTAGGATTATTCCGAGAAATTTTGCAATTTTCCGAAAAGACTATATTCTCCAAAAATTATCCACGATTTTTCATTTAAGCACTGATACTTGTTCCAACTTACATTGTATTAAAGGTACGTTTCCACGACAATGTCTCCACATCCACATTCCCGAAAAAATCATCAAAATGTGTACGACACGTCAGATAATTGTCAATCACCTGTTTCGTATACTCCATGCTATATCCACAGGCATGAAAGAAGAGCAGTGCCTCCTGTTCCCTCAGATTGGGCATATGTGGCTGAGCCTCTAGCCAATGTAACAACTTTTGAACTTCACTACGTTTGATGTGCGGATGGCGGGCATATTGCTGCTCCAAATTAAATAATTCCCACATTTTGCTTTAGTTACTAACTGCCGGGAGAAAATATACTCCTTCCCTATGTTTGAAGAGATAAACTGAAATTGAATGGCTATGGAGATGGTGGACATAATGAAACCTGTAGCAGCAGTTAGCATAATAAATATATAATTTAAATTTTGTTATATCTGTAAACAAATGTTCTTGGTAATTCAGGTTTTCATTCGCGTCTTAACAATTGTTTGACAATTTAAAATATCTATAAATGGGTTTGTGTTGCTTGTCTCGAAAAAAGGTAATATAATTAGTTGAAATAAACTTGTAGCTATACGCAGATACGAGTATTTTTTTGCGCAGGCATTGAGATGCATATTTAAACAAGATTTTTTTCTTTATTTCAACTTTGAGAGGTAACTTTAACATCCCTCTTCCCCAAAATTGATCTTGATTTTATGATTTGAGTGTGGGCTGATGATAGTGGGCAGAACCTTCTAAATAATTGAGGTTTTTATAAGAAAAGAACAAACAAGAGATCTATACAAAAAAAAATCCGTCCGTCCGTCTGTCTGTCTCCTAGATCTGGTGCGCCAGATAACGCTCGAAAATAGTGTGATCGAATGAGTTAAAATGTTATATGCAGTAATAACGGGTGGTTTGTTAGAGTTACAGAAAATTATGTAAATTAAAATAAAGCTAAGAAAAATATTCTGAATATGAAAGAAACTGTCTTTATTGGTATGTCATTAATGTATGAATATGATTTGGGCCATGTGACCACCATGGCTTGTGCGCACTTGACACAATCTGAAACTGTAATTTCCACACACTTTTCGCTGTAATGGCGTTTGGCCAAAAGCTTGTCGATTATCTTCACTCGAAATGCGATAATTTTGCTTAATTATGTATCCATTCAGCCGAAAATGAGCTTCATCGCTCAGGTTTGACGAACAGAACTATTATATTGATAAAAACAAATCAACAATCAGCTGTTAAGTGGGTTGTCAAATAAAACAGTGTTACCAACTCAAAGTTGTGAACCTGCAGAAAACACCCCTTATTATCTACAAAGATTGAGGTCTCGTACCATAGCCTCATCTGAGAGGTATCTAAGCTCGACAATACCTCAGGTAGATATAAGAGAGTGAAAATATGTACTCGAAATCAATGCCAATGTCTTTAATATTTCAATTATTCAGCTGTAAAATTTATATTGTCTCTTAATGAAATAATTGCTAGTATAAAAACCGGTTCTCTTTGTCTATGTTTAATGCAGAAAGAATGCGAAATTTGGATAAATAAAACATTCCAATCCAAGTATGTTTAATTATCTGTGCGTAATTTAAATTAGGTTAAACAAATTGTTTAATAAGATTTCTTAAGATCTTCTCTATACTCCAGAGATTGGCGCCTGAAGTGTGACCAACATCATGTTGCTGAAGTAACCAAAACTATTACTGGCAGGGATCTCAGATTTTTGACAAGCAGCAGTCTATTATGTTGTTTACCCGTACAAGACAACGGAGAAGCATATTTAATTACGTTGACGTTTTTGCTTTTCATTTTTCTGAAATCGCAACCAGCCATTTATTTATCGGATCAATTCACGTTTAATGTAAAGTACTGGAAGAGTTTTTAAAAAAACGCCATGAAGTTACACATCCAAAAATGGCAACTTCGCCAGGATATTTTCATCTACTCGTATCTAGGGTTGACAAATGAGACATTCATCTTTTAGGTTAAGGTTAGGGTGGCAGCCGTTTTCTTTTTTTTTTTTAATTTCTTCAGCTCACATAGACCAGTTTAGATCCCTAGAGATAACACGGGCTAAAATGCCCTTCATCGAAACCAACCTGTGTGATATACAAATGTTTAGATAGCACGAATATTGGTACTGGGAAGATCTGTTAGGCTGCCTAGAAAGGCCGACCCCAGTAGGTCCAGTCGTCATTTACTCAAAGCGGGACAGTCGCATAGCAAGTGCTCAATGCTCTCCACTTCTTCCTCATCTCCACAGCTTCTGCATAAGTAATTGGAGTTAATACCCAATCTTCTGGCGTGTTCGCCGATCAGGCGGTGTCCCTTCAGAACTGATACTAATCCTTTCTAGTGCGAGGAGATATTCTGACCTTCTCAGGTCATACTTGGCCGGATTTGTCTAGCTACCCTACAGGTGCCGATTTGTGTCCATCTTTCTGATAAAACTGGTAATCTACTAATAAAAGGTAGATAACCCAACTGGAGTAGATACTCGTAACCCAACTAGCCTTTTACTAGAGATTAGATAACCCTGCTTGTTGTATATTAAGGAGTAGATTTCTTTGATGTAGTCATACATATGATGACATACCAGATCCAACAATATTGTTTAACGCATTTAAACCCAGAGAGTTTATACTAAGCAAACCCTATTTGATTGTTTAGTGAGTAGTACCTATTGAACTAGTACTGGGATCGATAGACTGCGGTAAATTAGCACATAATTTCTCTCAGGGAAAATATATAAGTAGTTGGCACTTTCAGGGAAGGGAATTTTGTTGTGCTTCGAAAACTGCACCCAACTGGTAAGGAACAGGTGACTACTAAGGTTTAGATGACCCGACTAGTTATATTATAAGGAGTCAATAACTCAATCTGTAGATAAACCCACTGGCCACCAACTAACGAGTAGATAACTCAACCGATTGTCAAAAAAGCAGTAGAACATCGAACTGGTGGTCGAATAAGGAGTACATAACCCAACTGGTAGTCGACTATGGAGTTGATAACCCAACTGGTCGTCTACTAAGTAGTAGATAAACTAACTAGTCCTTTACTTGGGAGTAGATAACTCAACTGAACGTAAAATAAGCAGCAGATAAAGATACTGGTCATCAACTAAGGAATAGATAACCCAACTGATTGTCAAAAAAGAAGTCCAAATCCAACTAGTCGTCGAACAAGGAGTAGATAACCCAACTGATTGTCAAATAAGAAGTACAAATCCAACTAGTCGTCGAACAAGGAGTAGATAACCCTACTGGTAGTCAACCCTTGGAAGTAGATAACTTAGTCCTTTACTTGGAAGTAGATAACTCAACTGATCGTGAAACAAGCAGCAGATAAAGACACTGGTCATCAACTAAGGAATAGATAACCCAACTGATTGTCAAATAAGAGTAGAACATTCAACTGGTCGTCGAATAAGGAGTAGATAACCCAACTGGTCCTCTACAAAGTAATAGATAACCCAACTTGGCGTACATATATCAATGAGAAGGAACCAAATTAGTAGTCAACTAAGGAGTAGATAATACAACTGGTTCTCTACTAAGGCGGAGATAACCCAGCTGGTCGTCTATTAAAGAGTAGATAACCCTACTTGTCGAATATTAAGAAGTAGATAACCCTACTTGTCACTTATTAAGGAGCAGATAACCTAACTTTTTGTGTAATATGTAGTAGATTTCTCTGATGCAGTATTTTTTGTAGCATTTAACCTTATTTATGTATATGATACTAAGTAATCCATATGTTATTGGGTTGAGTGAGTTAACTTGGGAAAATACATTAGTATTTTGCACTTTAAGAGAAAGGATTTTCTGTACCTTATATCTCATGCTGAAAAGAACTACTTCTGTTGTGGTAGGGTTTATTCCAAACCCATTATCGGAAGCCCATCTTGCGGTTGTATGAAGGACCTGTTGAAGGTCTATTTTTAAGAGTAGTAGGAAACTTCCTTCTAACCGCTATTGCCTCATTGTCCATGGAGAGATTTCATAGGAGAGGAGGCAAAGCTTTGCGTTTCAGTTATCTCTTAATCAGAAGGTTATGTATGAACCATCTTAAATTGTTGCTTATCAACCCCCAGGGCTGCCAGAGTGGCTAGATTTATTTTAAAGTCTTAGTCTATAATAAAGTCATTGTATTTTTTCTATACTCCGTTTGGCGACGGAGTTCTTCCTTTGTATAAAGCCGACCACTAAGTTTTGGAACTTTTTGATTGGTTTCATGGACATCTGGACAATCTTCAGAAAGTCGACAAGCAGAAGTCGTCTGATAACCTTACGCATGAGGCACCATACTGTCGAATCCGCCGATCTCGATCTCTATATCTTCTCTAATTCTTCTATACTCCGTTTGTCTACTGAGTTCCTCCTCTGTATAAAGCCCACCACAAAGTTTTGAATTTTTGGATTGATTTCTTGGTCAACTGGACAATCTTCAAAAAGTCGACAAATCGAGATCGTCTGACAGCCTTACGCATGAGGCATCTGCGCTGCTGTCGGATCCATCGATCTCTATCTCTTTCTATATCTTCTTTAATTTTGAAATTTATTTTCATCATTATTTTTTTAACACTTAATTTTAATTTCAACAATAATTTCACTATTCAAATAAAAAATAAAACAAAATATTTTATAAATATAAAATACCACTTATGTTCTTAAATTAACAGCTTTGTTTCCCTTGACCCGCGTTTGCCTTTGGTTTATTTTGACAGCTCTTTCAATCAAAGTCCAATTTCTTGAAATTTCCCTGAGTACCAAATACAGAGGACTGTTTTTTCGTTTTTGCAGGACGCAATTTTTCATTCACCTGTCGACTTGCATTGTATTCGATAATGTTCAAACGATTATTTCGCAATTTTTGGTAGAATATTTCTGTAAAATAAGAGAAGTTTTAATAAATTCTACAATTTATAAAAATATTAGCCACTTTGTTTACCTCTTAGATCTATAACCGGTAGTTGGGTACCTCCAAAATCTTGGGGCAATATCTCACGCGGTATATACTTGTGCAAACTGTCCAGAGATGTGTGTATGTGAAACGCCTCCTTCAGTTCTTTCTTGAGGAATGGATTTATCAGAGCCATGAATTTTTCTATAATTGTTCCGGCATTCACGAAATGGACGCTAATCAAACGTGTAGGGATGGCTTCCTGTGGTGTTTGGGGGAGGGGAGTGGAGTAATATTTGTTTAGTTTTTATTCAAAATATTCGTAACTATATCTTTTGCATTACCTGTAAAAAGTACATTAGATTTTTCAAATTACTAATGCTAATGCGAGTAATATGACTAAAGGAAACTCCAGTTAAATCCAAGACAAACGTTACGCCACGAATTAGATCATTTCCCAACAGGTACATTTCTTGGCCCAAGCAATATCTGTGAATATACAGATAATAGAATTTCGAATTAGTCATGTTTGACTCATTTTTGTAACGATTTCGTTTCTAGAAAAGTCCAGCATTTTCTTTGACCTTTTTGCCCAGAACTGATGTTATCTTATATATTTTAAAAAATGGAAAATTGGAGTTGGAGTTAAATTCGAGGTACTACATTATTTCTACCTAAAAGGTGCAACTATTTTCTAGTATTTTACGTCGACAAGGCAACATTTTTTACGAATAAGTCTGTCAAGGTGGTTTTCGTGCAAATGATACATATATACCCTCGTCCGCTAAAGTGAGGATGGTATATGTATATAAGTATGTATCAATTGGTCACATAGATCAATTGAGAAGGTCTCTAGTGCTAGCGCGGGCTGAGATTTCTCTCATCGAAACCAACCTGTATGATAGACAAATTCATTAATAATACTAATATCGCTACTGACCAGATCTGTCAAGACACCTCTGGACATAATAATGGCCGACCCAAGTATATCCAGACGTCATTTATTCAATGCGAGACAGTAAGAAAGCAGTTGCTCAACACTCTGCACTTCTTCCTCATCTTCAGCAGTCATTGAACTCAATTCTTAAAAAAAGGACGAAAATGGCCCATACAAATTAGAAATATGGGATCGAAATGATCTAAGATTAACAAAGTTTTTATTGATATTTTGAGCAAGCACTTTGAAGGGAAAAATTAAAAATCAATAGGTAATTATGGTCAAGTTTGAGCTGCGGCGTGCTCCATATTATATTTCTTACATTTCATTGAAGTTGAGACTATAAGAGTACTTCAGTAGTCAGTTTACTCAACCGAAATCTTCTTACTTGTTTGAAAATCTATTGATTATTCCTCAAATAATAGCAGATTCATAACAAATTATATTTTTGCAATATATTTCCCTCCAAACAAGTCACTACTATCCGCCGGCCAAACGCATAGCAAAACAAAACAAAAGACTTAGGAAACAAACTTCACATCTTGCCGTCGATGATTTCCGTGTGTTTGTTTTTTTTAGTGCATAATTTATTTTGAACACAGCTATCTAAGCAAAATAGAAAGAATTTCTGGACAAAACTATTTATATCAACAAATTGTTAATGACCTATTTTATTTTTGCTTTATTATCACATTCGTTTAACTGGTTTTAAATGCATTAATAATTTCTTGTTTTCTAATGTCACTGCCTTTTTCAAATAGATATGCAAAACTTTTTGTGACGTTTTCAATTATGCAAAATTTATTTCCGGAAGTTTTTATTTGAGTTAACATTTTGTTTGTTTTGATTGTATCATATAGGACAGAAGTCGTCGATATTTTTTATACTCTCACTTAAGTGAAGGAGGGAATATATAATTTGCTAAGACCCTAAGTATGTTCGGTGGATGCATACGATATCTCTCGAAAGGAGCAACTGATTGACTTCAAATTTGGTATGTGGTACTCGTAATATGTTCTCCTATCTCAGTTCGAAGATGTAGCATATTGGCTCACTCCTTCTGGCGGATATTCCTTTTACATTAGGTGTTCGTCCGTCCGTCTATTTGTCTGTCTAGCTGGAATGCATGATAACTCTCGAAAGGAGTAACCGATTTACTTCAGATTTTGTATGTGGTAATATTTTTTTTTATCTCAGGCTAAGTTCGTTGATGGTACATAGTGGTCTACTCCTTCTGGTACGTCCCACACAAAGGATTAAAATTTAGTAAAGCATTGATTCCCTAATAACTTCTGTACTTCTTGCCGAATCTTTCGCTATCATCTTGAAAAAATGGGCGATGTAGTCGCGCCCCTCTTGGTACCTCCCACATAAAGGGACCATTTCCAACAAAATTAACAGCTTTTAACATTAATATCAAATCATATAAATACTTGATATTTTGTGCGAGTAATGCTTTTATTGTATCTACAGTCCCCATGTCCCCTTTTGTACCTTCCACACAAAATGTTTTGGACATTCATTATACCAAAATTGAATAGCTCATAACGTTAATACCACTGCACATAAACGCTTAAAATTCGGTACAGTGCAATGTCTTTGAAGTATCTACTGTTCAGCGTAAAACAGGCGTATTTATCATGTCCCTTCTGGTACCTCCACACAAATTGACAGATTCAATCGAACACAACTTCCCCATAACTTATGAATCAATCATCTAACCGTTTACATATTCTGTATTTTAGACAACTTTTTCAAAGGTTATTGAGGTCAATGAACTTTGGAAGCAGGTCAATAACAATTTACAGATGATCAACGATCATTGATATGACGTCCATGATCCCTGGCAAGACATCAGTGGCCACTAGCTAGAGTGACCACTGATTAGAGTTAAAGATCTCTTACGAGAATTAATGACCACTGACAAGAGTCAAATACCTCTGACGAAAGTCAATGACCACTGACGGGAGATGAGGTGAATGACAACTGACAAAGAATAACATGTAGTCACCAAACTTTTGCAACAGGTCAGTGATCACTGTCAATATGAATGTGACTTCTGATTAACATGGACAAGGCGTCAATGGTCAATGACAGGAAGACAACGACCATTCAAAGGATAGAAATCTACTTTTTCAAAGGCTATTGAGTTCAATGAACATTAGAAGGAAGTCAATAACAATTTACAGATGATCAATAATCATTGACATGACGTCAAAGTCGCTAAAAAGTCATCAGTTGACACTGACAAGAGTCAATGAAAACCGACAGATAGGTAATGACCATTGAAAGGATATAAAATCTTCTTTTCAAAGGCTACTGAGGTCAATGTACTTTAGAAGGACGTCAATAACAACTCATAGATGTTCAGTGATCATTGATATGACGTCAATGATTCGTGGCAATACATCGGAGACCACTGATGAGATTGATAGACTTCTGGCGAAAGTCAATGACCTCTGATGAGAGTAAAATACTTCTTACGAGAATCAATGACTACTGACGAGAGTCAAAGACCTCTGACGAAAGTCAATCAGCACTGACGGGAGATGAGATGAATGGCAAATGACGAAGGTGGCCAGCAGGCACCAAACTTTGGCAACAGGTCAATGATCACTAGAAATGTGTAAGTGACCTCTTATATACATCGACAAAACATCAATGGCCAAAGACAGAAAGCCAATGACCATAAAAAGGATAGAAAATCTACTTTTTGATAGGCTATTGATGTCAATGAACATTGGAAGGAAGTCAGTAACAAGTTACAGATGATCACTGATATGACGTCAATGATCCCCGGCAAGACATCACCACTGACAAGAGTTAATGACCTCTCATGAGAGTCAATGACCACTGATGAGAGTTACATACCTCTTACGAGAGTCAAAGAACTCTGACGAAAGTCAGTGACCACTGACGTGATATGGGGTGAACAAAGAATTAAATGTGGTCACCAAACTTTTGCAACAGGTTAGTGATAACTATCCATGAGTAAGTGACCTCTGATATACATCGACAGTTGGCACTGTCAAGAGTTAATGACCACTGACAAGAGTTAATGACTCCTGACCATAGATGAGATTAATGACAAAAAATTACCAGAAGTCACCAAACTTTGGCAAAAGGTCAGTGATCACTTGCAATGCTTAAGTGATCTCTGATATACATACATCGACAAGGCGTTAATGGCCAATGGTCAACGACATATGACCATTGAAATGATAGAAAATCAACTTCTTCAAAAGCTATTGAGTTCAATTAACATTGGAAAGATCCCTATAAAGTCATCAATGACCACTGACAAGAGTCAACGACCCTGTTGAGAGTCAAAAACGTCTGATGACAAAAAAGTCAATGACAACTGGTGAAAGTCAAGACCTCAGTGACCACTGACGAGAGAGAAGATAAATAAGAATTGACAAAAAAGACCAGTCACGAAACTTTGGCAACAGGTCAGTGATCACTACACATTGCTAGTGATCACTGACCTGTGATCTCTGATATACATCGACAAAACGTCGATCGCCAAAGACAGAAAGACAATGACCATGAAATGGATAGAAAATCTACATTTTCGAAGCCTATTGAGGTCAATGAACATTGGAGGGAAGACAGTAACAAGTTACAGATGATCAATGATATGACGTCAATGATCCCCGGATAGACATCAGGGACCACTGACGAAAGTTAATGACCACTTATGAGAGTCAAAGACTACTGATGACAGTCAAAGACCACTGATGAAAGTCAAAGACCTCTGACGAAAGTCTATGACCACTGACGGATGATAAGGTGAATGAAAGTTGACAAAAAATGGCCAATAATCATCAAACTTTGGCAAAAGGTCAGTGATCACTAGCAATCTGTAAGTGACCTCTGATATATATCAACAAGGAGTCAATAGCCAACGACAGCACGACAATGACCATCGAAAGAGTAGAAAATCTACTTTTTCAAAGCTTATTGAGGTCAATGAACATTGGAAGGAAGTCAATAACAATTTACAGATGATCAATGATCACTGATGTGACGTCAATGATTCCTGACAAGACCATTTATGAGATTTAAAGCCTCTGACGAGAGTCAATGACCACTGATGAGAGTCAATGACAACTGATGAGAGTTAAAGACCTCTGACGAAAGTCAATGAGCACTGATGAGACTCAAATACCTCTGACGAAAGTCAATGAGCACTGAGAGGAGATGAGGTGAATGACAATTGACAAAAAATTACCAATAATCACCAAATTTGGGCAAAACTTCAGTGATCAATTGCAATGTGTACGTGAGGTCAATGAACATTGGAAGGAAGTCAATAACAATTTATAGATGATCAATGATTATTCATATGACGTCGATGATCTCTGACAAGAGTTAATGCCCACTGAAATGAGTTTATGACCACTGATAAAAGTCATAGACCCTCTGCTATACATCGGCAGGGCGTCAATGGCTAATGGTCAACGCTAGAAAGGCAATGACCATTGAAAGGTTAGAAAAATCAATCTTTTCAAAAGCTATTTCGCTCAATGAACATTGGGAGGAAGTCAAGAAGAATATACAGATGATCAATGATCATTGATGTGACGTCAATTATCCCTGGCAAGACATCAGTGATCACTGACAAGAGTTAAGTACCACTGACGAGAGTCAATTAACACTGATGAAAGTCAAAGACCTCTCAATAACCACTAAAGAGAATCAAATACCTCTGACGAAAGTCAATGATCTCTTACGATAGATGAGGTGAATGACAATTAACTAAAAATGTACAATAATCACCAAACTTTGCCAATATGTCAGTGATCACTAGCAATGTGTAAGTGACCACTGATATCCATCGACAGGGAGTCAATGGTCAACGACAGAATGATATGGACCATTGAAAGGATAGAAAATCGACTTAATCGAAGGATATGAGTTCAATGAATATTGAAAGGAAGTCAATATTAATTTACAGATGATCAATGATCATTGATATGACGTCAATGATTCCTGGCAAGACCACTTATGAGATTCAAAGACCTCTGACAAGAATAAATGACCACCGCTGAGAGCGAATGAAAACTGATCAGAGTCAAAGACCTTTGACGAAAGTTAATGACCACTGATGAGAGTCAAATACCTCTGACGAAAGTCAATGAGCACTGACGGGATATGAGGTGAATGACAATTAAAAAACTATTACCAATAATCAAAAAATGTGGGCAGTAGTTCAGTGATCACTAGCAATATGTAAGTGACCTCTGATATTCATCGACAAGGCAACAATGGTCAACGACAGAAATATAATGACCATTGAAAGGATAGGAAATCGACTTTTTCAAAGGCAATTGCGGTCAATAAACATTGAAAACATGTCAATAACAATTTACAGATGACAATGATCATTGATATGATGTGAGGGATCCCTGACAGAACATATGGGGGCACTGACAAGATTTAATGAACACTGATATAACTAAAAGACCTCTGACGAAAGTCAATGACCACTGATGAGAGTCAATGACCTCTGACGAAAGTCAATGACAACCGAGATGAGGTTAATGACAATTGACAAAAAATTACCAATAGTCACCAAATAGATCAGAGATCACTAGCAATGTGTAAGTGTCCTCTGATAACCATCTTCAATGGTCAAAATCATAAAAATTCAACTTTTTCAAAGGCTGTTGAGGTCAATGAACATTGGATGGAGGTCAATAATAATTTACAGATGATCACTGATATGACGTGACTGTTTCCTAACAAATACATCTATGACCACTAATGAGAGCCAAGACCTCTGACGAGAGTTTATGACCACTGATCAGGTCAAAGACCTCTGACGAAAGTCAATGACCAATGACGGTAGATGAGGTGATTGACAACTGGCAAAAAATTACCAATAATCACCACACTTTGGCAACAGGTCATTGATGAAAGTCAAAGACCTCTGACGAAAGTCTATGACTACTAATGAGAGTCAAAACCCTCTGACGAAAGACAATGACCACTGACGGGAGATGAGGTAAATGACAATTGACAAAAAATTACCAGTAGTCATCAAACTTTGGCAACAGGTCAGCATTGTGTAAGTAACCACTGATATTCATCCGACAAGACGTCAATGGTCAACGACAGAAAGATAATGACCATTGAACGGATAGAAAATCAACTTGCTCAAAGGCTATTGCGGTCAATGAACATTGAAAAGATGTCAATAACAATTTACAGATGATCAATGATCATTGATATGAAGTCAATGATCCCTAATAATTCATCAGTGGACACTGACAAGAGTTAATGACCACTGATAAGAGTTAATGCCCACTGATGAGAGTCAAAGACCTCTGACGAAATTCAATGATCACTGGCGGGAGATGAGGCGATTTGCAATTGACAAATAATGACCTGTAGTCACCAAACTTTGGCAATAGGTCAATGTTTACTTGGAATGTGGAAGTGACCTCTCATGTACATCGAAACAGCGTCAATGGCTAATGACAGAAATATAATGACCATTGAAAGGATAGCAAATCAACTTTTTCAAACCCTATTGAGGTGAATGAACATTGGTAAGAAGTTAATAACAATTTACAGATGATCAATGATAAAAAATCAATCAATTACCACAATGACTATTGACATGAAGTCTATTTCCAGTGGCTGGAGGTCAATAATAATTTTGATCATAAATTTCACATATCAAAGTCCTTCTGTATAGCTCTTTATGATTTATCGGCAGACGGACGGACATAGGTTTGATGACTTAACAAATTTTAAATCGCATTTTTTTAATTTGCATTTTTAAACCCATTATCGTTAAAAATGTAAAAAGGAAAAACATTAATTTAGCTATACTTACAATTTCAGAGAAGCAACAAAATCAAATTTCGATGCATCGGTATCTACAAGTTTTCCCACAACAACAGTATATCCCTCGGGAGTCTGCATATCCAAAGGAACGCCGGCCCTAAGAGTGGAACAAAAGATGATAGCAATAATTTGGTTTTTCCCCCTAAAAATGTCAATTTCATTTTCAACTTACACTATCTTCTGGACAAGTTGCATTTGTGGTGTATCAATATCTACATTTCCGAAATATTCCTCATTGTTTGTACGGAAAGTGTAGCAGGCATCCATGACTTCTTTAGTGTATTCCATTTGATGGCAACAGGCATGGAAGAAGAGCAACACTTCATGTTCGGTCAGCGGAGGCATGTGGGGTTGGCTGCCAACCCATTGTTGTAATTTTTGTACATCCTCACGTTTGATCTCCGGATGTGCGGCGTATTGCGCATCCAAATTAAATAAAGGCCACATTTTTGGAAGAGGAGTTGTGTTTTTGGTGTTTCTTATTGATGTAGACTTATTAAGGGTTCGCAATCGAATGACTGTCACATGGGAAAGAAACGCAACTCTATACCTGATTTTAATTCATAGACACAATATATATACATATGTATATGAAATAATCTAAATACTTATAAGCCAAAAAAGACAACAAGTGTAGCTCGGGATGGCAATTTATAAATGTATGCATAGCATATAATATACGAGGGTTGTTATGTCTGTCGAACTGCTGATTTATATATTTTGAAAAATATATATTATATTCTAAAAATATACTACATATTTTATTTTGATCCAAATAAGTCGATATTTATGTAAAAATTCCCATGAAAACAATCGTTTTTTGATCAATCTCCGGTTACGACAGAATCAATTTCTATGAAATTGTTCGTTTCTTAAGTCTTTTGTTTTCAGTGAATTGTTTATTGGCCAATCTCCGGTTACGAAGGAAACCGTTGATAATACAAATGTCTTTTTGCCAAATTTACCAATAAATAAACTGACAGACAAGAAATGCAATTCTCAAAACTTTTGGAACTTTTATCTAAATAATTCTTCCAATTCTTGTTTAGAATTAATGAAATCGGTCATTCAAACGACTTGCCAAATAAACAGGTTGTATTTAAACGGACGTGAATAAATAATATAATGAAATGATTAAGAATATATAATTCAGTTGTATTATTATCATAATTTGATTTATGTTTGTGAGGGTATATTGACCAATATTAATACACTGTAGTTCTAAACAGATTTTTATACCCCCACTTTAGTAAGGAGGAGGGTACGTATATTTTTTTACAGACCAAAATAGTAACACATCGAAGTAGTGACCTAAGAACCTAAGAAAGTTCGGCGGAAATCTACTTTAGGACGTATTAATTCATTTGGACAAAGTCGGTCCGTCTGTCTGCCTGGTTGGTGCTCACGATGTCCCTCGATAGGCGTAACTGATTGAATTAAAATTTGCTAGTGTTAATATTTTCTTCTATCTCAGGCTAAATTTGAAGGATTGAAGGAATTTTTTTTGGATATTCGTTTTAGGACATTTTTATTTTTTTTTTGGCCAAGTCTGCCCATCCATCACGAAACCAGTAACCAATTGACTTTAAATTTGATCATTTACCTTTGGAAATAGGTCAGTGATCACCAGCAGAGTATAAGTGAGGTACATCGACAAGGCGTCAATGTTCAATGGCAGAAGGATAATGACCATTGGAAGGATAAAAAGTCTATCATTGAACACTTATATAGGGTCTATGACTAATTGAAGGACTGAAGTTTTAATTAATGGCCATTTACAGAGGTTTGATGACTTCTGACAGAAGATCATTGCTCATAGAAAAAGTTTCCATGACACTTTACAGTGTCCAGTGATTATTGACTGAATGTTAATATCTATTGCGGGGATTTCAATGACTGTCGACTATAGGTCAATGACTATGGAAAGAAGAATAATGGTAATTTATATTAATGATCATTGGTAGGAAGTCTTTGGTGGAAGTCAATGACCATTGACAGAAGTAAAGTTTAATTAACAGAAAGTCAAAGAACATAAGACATTGAAGGTCATTAATGATCGCTGACAAGACTTCAATGACAACTGACATTGATGACCATTGACAGCAGGTCAGAGATTACTAAGGCGTAAAAGGGTCAATGACTATTAATATCAACTCAATTCGGTGCAGGTCAATAATAATTAGAACCATTGAGTCAATGACCACTGACATGAGGTGAACGATCATTGGCAAGTCCTTAATAAATACTAATCTATTACTCCTAATAAGAGATAAATAACAACTGATATCAGATTAAAAAGATTTGACAAAATGTCATTGATCTGACGGAATGCCAATGAGAAAAAAATTGAGAAAAGGTCAGTGATTATTGAAAAGAGGTTAATGATAATTAATAAAAAATCAATGGCCATTGACAAAAAGTAAACTTTCATTGACAACGGTAATTAACCTTTAATAATAGTTAATTTGCCACTGATGTGGGGTCAATGGTGGTTTCCAGTGATCGACATTTTTTGTCAGAAAGTCAATGAACATTTTGAAGAAGTCAATAATAATTTACAGAAGGTCATTGACCATTGAAATGGCGTCAATGACCATTGAAAAGAGTCAGTGACCACAGACAAGAGTCAATGACCACTGGCAAGAGGAAATGACCACTAAAAAGAGTCAATTGCCACTGAAAAGAGTCAATGATCACTAACAAGAGTCAATTATCAGTGACAAGAGTCAATGACTACTGAAAAGAGTCAACGACCAATGATAAGTGTCAATGTCTACTGAAAATAGTCAATGACCACTGATACGAGTCAATGACCACTGAAAAGAGTTAGTGACCACTGACCAGAGTCGATGACTACTGAGGAGAGGCGCTGACAACTGATAGACGTTAATGGCCTCTTACAAGAACCAATGACGATAGTAAATGACAACTGCCGAAAGTCAGTGACCATTACCAAGTGTAATAACCGATAAAAGATTAAAAAGGCTGACAGAATATCAATGACTATTGACAGAAGGTCAATGGCTATTAACAGAAAGTCAATTACTATTGGCAGAAGGTCAGTGGCTATTAACAAAAGGTCAGAGCCTTATTACAGAAGGTCAGTGGCTATTGACAGAAGGTCAGTGACTATTGACAGAAGGTCAGTGAATGTTGATATAAGATCAGTCAATTTTCATTGACAAAAAGTATATTTTTGACAACGGTCATTAACCTTTGACAAGAGTTCATTGGCCAGTGATTTGAGGTCAATGATATTTTCCATTGATTGGTCATCTTTGATCATTGACATGACGTCAATAATAATTTACAGAAGATCAATGATCATTGAGGAGAGTCAATGGCCACTGACGAAGGTCAATGACCACTGACGAAGGTTAAATAATAACCGACGAGATTTAATCTTTCATCGGCAGAAGTTCAATGGCTATTAACAGAAAGTCAATGGCTATTGACAGAAGGCCAGTGGCTATTAACAGAAGGTCAGAGCCTTATGACAGAAGGTCAGTGACTATTGGCAACGGTCATTAACTTTTGACAAGAGTTCATTGGCCAGTGATCTGAGGCCAATGATCTTTTCCATTGATCGGCCATCTTTGCCAGAAAGTCTATAAACATTGAAAGGAATTCAATAATTATTTGCAGACGGGCCATGCTAATTATTGCGGCCTTAAGTTCCTTGTATGAATTGCAATAAAAATAATAAATGATCATTGACATGGCGTCAGTAATAATTAACAGAAGGTCAATGATCATTGGGGAGAGTCAATGGCAACTGACGAAGATCAATGACCACTGACGAGAGTCTGAACAGTGACCACTGACAAGAGTCAATAACCACTGACGAGAGCTAATGAGGTAAATAATAACCGATGAAAGACTAAAAAGGCTGACAGAATGCCAATGACTATTGACAGAAGGTCAATGGCTATTAACGGACAGGCAATGACTATTGATAGAAGGTCAGTGGCTATTAACAGAAGGTTAGAGTCTTATGACAGAAGTTCAATGACAATTGACATAAAGTCAGTGGCTATTGACAGAAGGTCAGTGAATATTGATAAAAGATCAGTCAATTTTCATTGGCAAAAAGTATATTTTTGGCAGCGGTCATTAACCTTTGACAAGAGTTCATTGGCCACTGATCTGAGGTCAATGTTTTTTCCATTGATCGCTCATCTTTTTCAGAAAGTCTATAAACATTGAAAGGAATTCAATAATAATTTACAGAATGGCAATGATAATTATTGCGCCCTTATGTTCCTCCATGTTCCTTATAGGAATTGGAGGGAATAAAAATAATAAATGACCACTGAAAAGAGTCAATAACCTCTGACGATAGCTAATGAGGTAAATAATAACCGATGAAAGACTAAAAAGGCTGACAGAATAGCAATGACTATTGACAGAAGGTCAATGGCTATTAATGGAAAGTCAATGACTATTGACAGAAGGTTAGAGTCTTATGACAGAAGTTCAATGACTATTGACATAGAGTCTGTGGCTATTGACAGAAGGTCAGTGACTATTAATAAACGATCAGTTGATTTTCATTGAATAAAAGTATATTTTTGACAACGGTCATTAACCTTTGACAATAGTTCATTGGCCAGTGATCTGAAGTCAATGATATTTTCCATTGATCGGTCATCTTTGCCAGAAAGTCTATAAACATTGGAAGGAATTCAATAATAATTTAAAGAAGGGCAATGGTAATTATTGCGGCCTTCTGTTCCTTATAGGTATTGCAGGAAATAAAAATAATAAATGATCATTGACGTGACGTCAATAATAATTTACAGAAGATCAATGATCATAGAGGAGAGGCAATGGCCACTGACGAAGGTCAATGACCTCTGACGAAGGTCAATGAGTAGTGACGAAGGTCAGTGACCACTGAAGACTGAAAAGGTCTCTGATGCAGTCAATGGTCATTGACATGGGGTTAAACGCCACTGGAAGTAAGTCAAGGACAATTAATTAAACGTCTACGACGATATGAACAAAGTCAAAATATTCTCTTTATTACCTGTTAAAAGCTTATAATTCTTCTAATTTAAATTTCTAAAGATTTTTAATTCAATTTTTGTAAATAAAAAATATATATCTAAATTTTTTCGGTTATAACTTTTGCGGTTGTATAAGTATAATTACACTGTATGTTACCCGATGTCCATTAACAAGGGGTCAATGGTCATTAACCATCTGTCAATGACCATTAACCTTCTGCCACTGAAGATGGAAGCCTATTGAAGTCAGTGACAGTTAGCAGTGTGTCAATGACTTCGTATATAGAATCAATCACCCTCGACCACTTGTCAATGATGACTGAACTTTTGTCGATGACCATAGACCATCTATCAATGGCTATTGGCCTTCTGTTAATAGTTATTGTCATATTGTTCATGGTCATACATTTTTTGTTAATGACCATAGAGGTCTTGTGATAATTAGCAATGTATAAATCATTGACAGTATGTCAGTGGTCATTTACACTATGTCAATGGTCATTGGAAGTATGTCAATTGTCATTGACAAGACACCACAGACTTGATGTCAATGACCATTAACATGATGTCAATGGTCATTAACTGTCTGTATGTTTTTCTGTATGATTGCTGGTGCGCGCGATAACTCTCGATGGGATTAATAATATTTAATTAATTAAGGATTCGTTTATATTTTGTTCTATCCCCGGTTAAGTTGGAAGATGGGCCATATTGGTGCATTCCTTCTAGGACCTCCCCCACAAAGAGTTAATATAACTATGCAACAAATGAAGACTTTTTGAAAAATACACGGACTTGACAGTATAGGTTCGATTCTACTACCAAAGGGTAGTATAACCCTATACTCGGTTTGGCGAAATTGGTGACCAATTTTTTTTATGGGCCTGCAAAGTTTCTGAAAATCAGTGGGTCCCTCGAAAAAGGTGTCATCAGCTTTTGTCCAACAACTAATTCAGACTTGGTTAAGAATATGCTGAATAAAGTTTCTTATCATTTTTCGATACTTTTTTTTTGAAAAAGTGAAGGAAAATAATATTTTTTTCACTTTTTTCAGCATAACTTTCACGGACTGGTAATTTTTCACTAACAATGCTTGTCAAAATTGTAGCCAACGTAAATCTCCACAACTTTTGTGAACATATTAATACAATCTGAACGTGTATAGGCACCCTAAGCTCAAAAAACCGCATTGTACCTCAAAAATTTAGGTTTTTCACTATTATGTTGCAAAAATATTATTTTTTGGTGTAGGGTATGTTTGAGAAACTTTATGAAAAATATTAAGACCAATATTTTTGTGGAACATATTAACCCTCCAGCTCCCCCACATAACTGTAGTTTTTGGCCTTATTTGAGGAAATCGTAAAAAACACACCTTAAAATGGGGAGGGCGGGGATGACAAGTTCTACAAGTTCTACAAAAGTTCCATAAAATTTTACTATATGTGTCAGAACACACTAAAGCCCAAAACTTAACACAAAAACCAAAAAACGGTCTTAGTCAATGTTTTAATTTTTTGGTCGAAGAGAGCTTTGTACTAAATGAAAAATCATTTTTTTAATTTAATGCCTGAGAGATTTCGTATTATCAGAGTTATATAGTGGAATTTTATGAGGATCATTTTTGTGTAAGATCTTAACCCTCTAGCTCGCCTCTTAATGGGTCAATTTGTCGCTTTTTTTCGAAAAAATCTAAAAATGTCCATTCCGAAAGGACATTTAAGGATTAAAATATTCTACGAAAATTTTTGCAGTAAAATTTCAGTATGGGTTGCCGAAGACACCAAAGTTGTAAATATAGCTCTTTACGGTAAATTATCAAAATTCCTTTGATCGGCAATCTTTGTCTCCAAGCCTATAAACATTGAAAGGAAGCCAATAATAATTTACAGAAGGTCAATGGTCATTATTGCGGCCCCATATTCCTTATATGAATTTTTGGAAATAATAACGCCAAAATCGGCGGGAATTCTGATTACCGGGAAAAGTTATATCGGTCAACCATAGTCCGCCCATTGGTCCGATCCGCCCATTTTTGGAAAATCCAGAACTGGTGACCCATCTGGGATCACGGCCCAGTTCCAATCATGAAGTAGATAGGGACAGAGGAATCACTCAAAAAATAATCACTTCAAATTGGCTTATATGGGCAGGGCCATGCCCCTTTGTCCAATCAAGAATTAATATAGCCTATGATATAGGCTATATATATGATACAATTTCATCAAAATCGATCCAGTCATTTTGGAGTCAATACGTAAAACACACACATACCCACAACCATTTTTATACCCTCCACCATAGGACGGGGGAATACTAACTTTGTCATTCCGTTTGCAACAACCGGAAATACTGATCTGCGACCCATTAAATATATTTATTCTTGATCGTCATGAAATTCTAATACGATTTAGCCATGTCCGTCTATCTGTCTGTCTGTCTGCCTGTTGAAATCACGCTACAGTCCGTATGAACAGAGCAAGGTTGATAAAATTTGGTACAAATACTTCTTATAGTTACAGGTCAATTGAAAATGGGCCATATCGGTCAATGTTTTGATATAGCTCCCCTATAGAGGTCGCTCCAAAATTCGGTTTTTGACCCATAGATACCACATTTTTAAAGCAATTTAGATAAAACTTTGCCGTTATTTCATCACAGTAAAATGGTTTTAAATCAGTTCATATTTTGTTATTGTCCACCCATAGATGTCTCTCCCAAAAAGGGAGACACTTTGGCTTAAGAATTTGAGGCCTAAAATTTGGATAAAAAATGCAGCGTTCGTTTTTTAATAATTTGCTTGAGCAAAAAGGATCATTCCATGATTTGTCCCATATCCTAAGATTTTTCTTAGGATAATAAAATTGAATGCATTTCATGGTGGAGGGGTATATAAGATTCGGCATGGCCGAACTGAACGCTTGTACTTGTTATATATATATAGAGACTTTATGAACAACTCTCGTAGAAAATGTTGTATTTGCGTACGAGTATGAATGAATACATACAAAAAAACAACATTTTCAACATTAATTGCTGATTTTGTAATTTTGAACGAGTGCATAATGTAATTTGATAATGACATTTGTTGAAAAACAAATAATATGTTTTGATATTACAAAATTATTGTTAACATTTTAATAAATTCAGATTAATGATTCCAAAAACACTCAGTTCGCAGTTTTTATTATACGAGTATATTGTGTGTCTTTACTTATGATGAAATGAAGAAAAATCAATATTCCTCATATTCGAAAATATTTAAATTGTATTTGAAAATTTTCAATGTTATTATGTCCTTTCTTTTGCGGCTAAACAATTTTTCCAAATTCTTAATTTTATATTTTCCCTTATAAACATTGAAACACAATAATAATTCTTTTTTATAGCAATTATAGCATATTAATCTAATGTATACGAGTATGTACTTTTACCGGCTAAAGGCTGTGTTTAATCATTTAGGGAATGACTCCGTACTTTAAAATTTTTTTGGACAAATTTTAATATTATTCGACGAGCACAAACCACCATTAAAATGTCGAAAACATTTTAGTTTAATGTTCTCTGCTGTTTTTTTAAATTGCATTGATACTAATCTTTATGTTCTGAAATTAAACCGTTTCCTCTGTTGGGTAATTTTTGTTAAGTACAAAGGTTGGACATATGTGGTATATGGTTAAATTGTAATTTATTATTTTGGAAATATTGTTGAGAGTAATCAAAGTCGAACACTATTAAAGTAAAAATTTGTTTACTCTGCAGCAGTTCATCCGAGAAGAAATGTTTAAAAGTCATTTTAATAGCTTAAAATGTAAATTATAATTGTAATTTTTTTTTGTTAATCAATGACAATTTACAAGAGAATCAATAGCAATACAAGAGGTCATTTTCCATGGATATAAGATCAATGACCACTGACATAAGATCAATGACCACTGACAGAAAGTCAGATACCATTGAGAGAAAACCAATAGCCATTACCAAAGGTCAATGACTGTTGACAAGGTTCAATACTAACTGAAGTCAGTCAATAAGTAAGTGATCACGCTGACTGGCCACTGTAATGTTAGATCTTTAACATCAAAGTGGCATAGTGATTCTGCCAACTACTGTCGGCTCTGTGAGGATGATATGGAACTGGAAACAATCGAACACCTTCTCTGTCAATGTCCTACTCTATCAAGACGAAGACATCGCTACCTAAGTGATTACTCGATACAAAATCTGGAATTTCTATCATCCCACGATATTGATAGAATCATGGGATTCACAGGTTGTTTGAGCTGGATGGTTTGACATCAACTCTTCTAAACCTCTCCTAAAATGCCATCTCTCCTAAACGTATAGGAGAGCTATGAGCAGACCAGCGACAAGAGGTCAAAGACAATTGAAAAGAAGTCAAAGACCATTGACAAGAGATCAAAACCATTGACATCAGGTCAATGACCATTGACATCAGGTCAATGACCATTGACATCAGGTCAATGACCATTGACATCAGGTCAATGACCATTGACATCAGGTCAATGACCATTGACATCAGGTCAATGACCATTGACATCAGGTCAATGACCATTGACATCAGGTCAATGACCATTGACAAGAGGTTAATGACCACTGCCAAGAGGTCAATGACCACTGCCAAGAGGTCAATGACCACTGCCAAGAGGTCAATGACCACTGCCAAGAGGTCAATGACCACTAACAAGAGGTCAATGACCACTAACAAGAGGTCAATGACCACTGCCAAGAGGTCAATGACCACTGCCAAGAGGACAATGACCATTGACAAGAGGTCAATGATCATTGACAAGAGGTCAATGATCATTGATGAAGGTCAATAACAATTGATGAGAGGTCAATGACCATTGACGAAGGTCAATAACAATTGACAAGAGGTCACTGACCGTTACTGAGAGGTCAATGACCATTGAAAAGGAGTCAAATACCATTGACAAAATATCAATGATCATCGACAAGAGGTCAATGACCATTGACGTGAGGTCAATGAACATTGACAAAGGTCAATGACCAAATGAGATGATCAATAACCATTGCCAACAGGTCAATGACCATTGACAACAGGCCAATGACCATTGACAAAAGATCCATGATCATTGACAAGAGGTCAATGACCATTGACGTGAGGCCAATGACCATTAACAAGAGGTCAATGACCGTTGACAAGAGGTCAATGGCCATTGACAAGAGGTCAATGACCACTGACAAGAGGTCAATGACCACTGATAAGACCTTTGTCAATGACAATTGACAACAGGTCAATGACAATTGACAACAGGTCAATGACAATTGACAACAGGTCAATGACAATTGACAAGAGGTCAAAGACCATTGACAAGAGGTCAATGACCATTGACAAGAGGTCAATGACCATTGACAAGAGGTCAATGACCATTGACAAGATGTCTATAACCACTAACAAGAGGTTAGTGATCATTGACGTGAGGTCAATGACCATTGACAAGAGGTCAATGACCATTGACAAGAGGTCAATGACTATTACAAGAGGTCAATGACCATTGATCAGAGGTCAATGACCATTGATGAGAGGTCAATGACCATTGATGAGAGGTCAATGACCATTGATGAGAGGTCAATGACCATTGATGAGAGGTCAATGACCATTGATGAGAGGTCAATGACCATTGATGAGAGGTCAATGACCATTGATGAGAGGTCAATGACCATTGATGAGAGGTCAATGACCATTGATGAGAGGTCAATGACCATTGATGAGAGGTCAATGACCATTGATGAGAGGTCAATGACAATTGATGAAAGGTCAATGACCATTGATAAGAGGTCAATGACTATTGCAAGAGGTCAATGACCAAGAGGTCAATGACCATTGACGTGAGGCCAATGACCATTAACAAGAGGTCAATGACCGTTGACAAGAGGTCAATGGCCATTGACAAGAGGTCAATGACCACTGACAAGAGGTCAATGACCACTGATAAGACCTTTGTCAATGACAATTGACAACAGGTCAATGACAATTGACAACAGGTCAATGACAATTGACAACAGGTCAATGACAATTGACAAGAGGTCAAAGACCATTGACAAGAGGTCAATGACCATTGACAAGAGGTCAATGACCATTGACAAGAGGTCAATGACCATTGACAAGATGTCTATAACCACTAACAAGAGGTTAGTGATCATTGACGTGAGGTCAATGACCATTGACAAGAGGTCAATGACCATTGACAAGAGGTCAATGACCATTGACAAGAGGTCAATGACCATTGACAAGATGTCTATAACCACTAACAAGAGGTTAGTGATCATTGACGTGAGGTCAATGACCATTGACAAGAGGTCAATGACCATTGACAAGAGGTCAATGACTATTACAAGAGGTCAATGACCATTGATCAGAGGTCAATGACCATTGATGAGAGGTCAATGACCATTGATGAGAGGTCAATGACCATTGATGAGAGGTCAATGACCATTGATGAGAGGTCAATGACCATTGATGAGAGGTCAATGACCATTGATGAGAGGTCAATGACCATTGATGAGAGGTCAATGACAATTGATGAAAGGTCAATGACCATTGATAAGAGGTCAATGACTATTGCAAGAGGTCAATGACCATTGATCAGAGGTCAATGACCATTTATGAGAGGTCAATGACCATTGATGAGAGGTCAATGACAATTGATGAAAGGTCAATGACCATTGATGAGAGGTCAATGACAATTGATGAAAGGTCAATGACCATTAACAAGAGATAAATAACCATTGCCAACAGGTCAATGACCATTGACAACAGGTCAATGACTATTGATAAGAGGACAATGACTATTGACAAGAGGTTAATGACCATTGACAAGAGGTTAATGACTATTCACAGCAGGTCAATGATCATTGACAAGAGGTCAATGACTATTTACAGCAGGTCGATGACCATTGACAAGAGGTCAATGACCATTGACAAGAGGTCAATGACCATTGACAAGAGGTCAATGACTATTGACAAGAGGTCAATGACCATTGATGAGAGGTCAATGACCATTGATAAGAGGTCAATGACCATTGACAAGAGGTCAATGGCCATTGATAAGAGGTCAATGTCCATTGACAAGAGGTTAATGACCATTGACGAGAGGTTAATGAGCATTGACAAGAGGTCAATGAGCATTGACAAGAGGTCAATGACCATTGACAAGAGGTCAATGACCATTGACAAGAGGTCAATGACCATTGACAAGAGGTCAATGACCATTGACAAGAGGTCAATGACCATTGACAAGAGGTCAATGACCATTGACAAGAGGTCAATGACCATTGACAAGAGGTCAATGACCATTGACAAGAGGTCAATGACCATTGACAAGAGGTCAATGACCATTGACAAGAGGTCAATGACCATTGACAAGAGGTCAATGACCATTGACAAGAGGGCAATGACAATTGACAAGAGGGCAATGACAATTGACAAGAAGTAAATGTCCATTAACAATATGTCAATGACCATTGACAAGATGTCGATGACCATTGACAAGATATCGATGAACATTGACAAGATGTCGATGACCATTGAAAAGATGTCAATTACAATTGACAACAGGTCACAGACCATTGACAACAGGTCAATTACAATTGACAATTGACAGAGGTCAATAAATGACCATTGACAAGTAGTCAATGACCGAAAGGTCAATGATCATTGAAATTGATAAGATGTCAATTATCATTGATAATATGTCAATTATCATTGATAAGATGTCAATTATCATTGATAAGATGTCAATTATCATTGACAACAGGTCAATGACCATTGACAAGATGTTAATAACCACAAACTAAAGGCCAATATGTCAATGACCAATGGCCATTGACAATGGGTCAATGGTCCTTGACAAGAGGTCAGTTTCAACCACAAACAAAGGCCTATTAACATTGACAGAAGTCCAACCACCACTGACAGAAGTTCAAATACTATTTACAGAAAGTCAATGACCATTGACAGAAAGTCATTGACCACTGACCGAATGTGTGACCATTCACAAAATTTCAATGACCATTGACAAAAGTTCAACAGCAATTGACCATTGCTTTTCGAAATAAAAATATTGAATTTACTCGTTTAGTTCAATTATTTAATTTTATTCACCAACTTTGTGCCTTTTAATTTACCAAATAATTTACATATACATATTTCCTAATAATTTTGGTTTGCATTCGTTAAGTTCATCCCTTTAGTCTAACTCCAATTTCTTGAAATTTCCCTCAGATCCAAAAATATCAGATGAAGGCCTCGCTTTGGTCGGAGGACGCAGTTTCTCATTTACCTGATGAGTGCGGTTGTACTCTATAATATCCAGTCGGGCATTACGCAGACTTTGGAAAAATGTGTCTGTTAAAAAAAATAATAAGTGAATCAAACTTCTCATTTTTCTTAGAATCTTTTAAACATACCATACAATTTTTTTACGCCCATATTCGGGCCACCATACTCTTGGGGTAGTATGTGGCGCGGTACAAATTTGTAAAAACTCTCCATAGTGGTGTGAACATGAAGGATTTCATGAAGTTCCTTTTTCATAAAAGGATTCATGAGAGCCATTAGTTTATCGATAATTGTTCCGGCATTGATGAAATGTAAACCGACGAGACGAGCTGGTATTGCTTCCTAGTTTTTTTTTAGGAGACAGGGAGTATAGGAGTTAAAAATGATTTCAGTATCGACAAGAAAAAATAATTTGCAAAAGATTTCGATTACAAAATTAATGAAAAAACTATTTTAAAATTTTGATTGAATTAATAAACACAATACATGAGTCAGTTTAAATAAAAAAAATATTTAAATATTAAGGGAATTAATTGATTTGATGTTAAAGTATTAACGGAAACAAAAAAAATTGTTGATTGAAGATCGACAAACGTTATTTTGTTAATTGGTAAATCTCACTGGGACATTAATTCGCAATTTGCATTAATAAAAATATCAAAATCTTCAAAAAAAAATTATTTCCGCATATTTTTTATGTATTCCCGACTTACCTGCAAATAATATATGACTTTTTTGACTTGCATTATTTTTATGCGTGCGATATGACTAAATGAGAGACCCGACAAATCTACGGCGAATATAAGTCCACGTATGACTCCATTTTCCAAGCCCCACTTATCTTGACCAATACAATATCTATGTAGATAAACATATTTAAAAACAATTAATAGTTAAAAAATGTTCATATAATTAAAAAAATATTTAAATATTTAAAAATATTAAAATTGTAAAAAATATCTATTTATTTATTTAAAAAAAAAATTTAATATTTAAAAATATTTGAATATTAAACAAATATTTAGAAACATTAATATATTAAAATATTTTAAAAAATGTCAGAATATTTAAAAATATCAAAATATTTAAAAAATATCAAAATATTTAAAATGATATGTTTGGAATATTTAAAGTTAATCTCTCAAATGTATTTTGTATTCCCCGGAATTGTCCTTTACTTACAGTTTTATTGAGTTGGCAAAATTAAATTTCGACGGATCTGAATCCAATAATTTTATCAGCACCACTACATATCCTTCGGGTGTCCTTTGATCGAGGGGAAACCCGGCTCTGAAGTTTATAAAGCAAATAATATTCATTATTTCGAAACTGATTTTATTTTCATAGTCCTTCTCTTTACATTGTCCGTCTGACCATCTCCATTTGGGGCGTATCAATGTCGACATTATGGAAAAACTCTTCGAAATGTGTTCGACAGGTGGCGTTCAAATCCAACACCTGTTTCGAGTATTCCATGCTACAGTCGCAGGCGTAAAAGAATAGCAAAGCTTCATGTTCGGTTATTTTCGGGAGATGCGGTTGAGCGAGAGCCCATTGCAGCAATTTGAGGACTTCTTCGCGTTTGACCTCAGGATATTGGTCATATTGTTCCTCCAGATTAAATAATTGAAACATTACTTAATAATTTCGCACTGATTGCGCTTTTTCTGTCAGTGAATGAACCTTTTCGGTGGTTGAATTTGTACTGAATCTGCGATGTCATTAAATCTCAATGTTAAAGTTTTTTCATGTAATTTTACGGTCAGGGCTTGCTGCAACCACTAATTATACACAGAAATTTTTTTATATATAAATTATATAATGTTTAGATGATTGTTGTAGTTTTAAAAAATCCTACTACGTAATGCTAAGATCAATGACTGTTGACAAGAGGTCAATAGTTATTGTTCAGGAAGTAAATGACCATTGACGCGATGCCAATTACAATTGAGAGTAAATCGGTGATCTTTGATAGGAAGTCAAGGCAAATTAACATCAGGTCAATGACTATTGACTTTTAACAAGTCAATAACCATTAGCAAGTCAATTACTATTAATGAACATTGACAAGATGTCAATGACTATTGACAAGAGCTCGGTTACCATTGACGAGAAGTCAGTTACCATTGGCAAGAGTCAATTACTATTGACAAGAAGCCAATAACCATGGCGTATTGACATTGACAAGAGGTCAAGCACAATGGACAATTGGTCAATGACCATGGACAAGAGGTCAATGACCATGGACAAGGGGTCAATTACCATTCACAAGTGGTCAATGACTTTTGACAAGAGGTCAATGACCATTGATAAGAGTTTAATGACATTTATCAAAAGGTCAATGACCATTGACAAGAGGTCAATGACCATTGACAAGAGGTCAATGACCATTGACAATAGGTCAATGACCATTGACAATAGGTCAATGACCATTGACAAGAGGTCAATCACCATTGACAAGAGGTCAGTGACCATTGACAAGAGGTCAATGACCATTGACGAGAGGTCAATGACCATTGACAAGAGGTCAATGACCATTGACGAGAGGTCAATGACCATTGACAAGAGGTCACTGACCATTGACAAGAGGTCAATGACCCTTGACAAGAGGTCAATGACCCTTGACAAGAGGTCAATGACCATTGACAAGAGATCCATGACGTTTGACCAGAGGCCAATTAAATTGACAAGAGTTTAATGACCATTATCAAGAGGTCAATGACAATTGACAAGAGGTCAATGACCTTTGACAAGAGGTCAATGACCTTTGACAAGAGGTCAATGACCTTTGACAAGAGGTCAATGACCTTTGACAAGAGGTCAATGGCCCTTGACAAGAGGTCAATGACCTTTGACAAGAAGTCAATGAACATTGAAAATAGGTCAATAACCATTGAAAAGAGGTCAATGACCATTGACAAGAGGTCACTGACCATTGCCAAGATGCATTGACCATTGCCAAGATACATTGACCATTCACACGAGGTTAATGACCATTGACAAGAGGTCAATGGCGATTAACAAGAGGTCTATGAGAAGAGGTCAATGACCATTGACAAGAGGTCAATGCCTGTTGAGAGGAAGTCAATGCGTATTGATAAGAAATCAACGAACACAGACAAAAAGTCAATGACCATTGTAAGAGGTAAATTATCATTGACAATCGTTCAATGACCATTCATAAGAAGTCAATGCCCATTGATAAGAGGTCACTGACCATTGACAAAAAGTCAACGACCATTGACAATAGTTCAGTGACCATTGACAAGAGGTCAATGACCATTGACAAGAGGTCAATGACCATTGACAAGAGGTCCATGACCATTGACAAGGGGTCAATGACCATTGACAAGATGTCAATGGCCATTAACAAGAGGTTAATGACCATTGACAACAGGTCAATGACGATTCACAAGAGGTCAATGACAAGAAGTCAATGCCCATTGAGAAGAAGTCAATATTTATTGATAAGAAGTCAATGACCATTGAAGGAGATCAATTACCATTGACAATTGTAAAATTACCATTGATAAGAGGTCAATGACTATTGATAAGAAGTCAATGCCCATTGCTAAGAAGTCAATGACCATTGAAAAAAGTCAATAACCATTGACAAAAAGTCAATGACCATTGACAATAGTTCAATGATCATTGACAATAGTTCAATGACCATTGACAATAGTTCAATGACCATTGACAATAGTTCAATGATCATTGATAAGAAGTCAATGCCTATTGAGAAGAAGTCAATGCTTATTGATAAGAAGTCAATGAACACTGACAAAAAAGTCAATGACCATTGCAAGAGGTCACTTAACATTCACAATGGTTCAATGACCATTGATAAGAGGTCAATGACTATTGATAAGAAGTCAATGCCCATTGCTAAGAAGTCAATGACCATTGAAAAAAGTCAATAACCATTGACAAAAAGTCAATGACCATTGACAATAGTTCAATGACCATTGACAATAGTTCAATGACCATTGACAATAGTTCAATGACCATTGACAATAGTTCAATGACCATTGATAAGAAGTCAATGCCTATTGAGAAGAAGTTAATGCTTATTGATAAGAAGTCAATGAACACTGACAAAAAAGTCAATGACCATTGCAAGAGGTCACTTAACATTCACAATGGTTCAATGACCATTGATAAGAGGTCAATGACTATTGATAAGAAGTCAATGCCCATTGCTAGGAAGTCAATGACCATTGACAAAAAGTCAATTACCATTGACAATGGTTCAATAACCATTGACAAGAGGTTAATGACCATTGACGAGAGGTCAAAGACTATAGACAAGAGGTCAATGACAATTGACAAGAGGTCAATGACAATTGACAAGAGGTCAATGACCATTGACAAGAGGTCAATGACCATTGACAAGAGGTTAATGACCACTGACAAGAGGTCAATGACCATTGACAAGAGCTCAATGACCATTGGCGATAGGTCAATGACCATTGGCAATAGGTCAATGACCATAGGCAATAGGTCAATGACCATTGACAATAGGTTGGCTGTTGACATGAGGTCAATGGCTATTGACATGAGGTCAATGGCTATTGACAAGAGGTCAATGGCTATTGACAACAGGTCAATGGCTGTTGACAACAGTCAATGACAATGGACAATAGGTCAATGACAATGGACAATAGGTCATTGATCTCTTGTCAATGGACATTGACTTCTTGTCAATGGTCATTGATCTCTTGTTATTGGCCATTAACCTCTTGTCAATGGTTATTGAGCTCTTGTCAATATTCATTGACCTTATGTCAATGTTCACTGACCTCTTTTCAATGGTCATTGACAATTGACAATGGGTTAATGACCATTGACGATATGTCAATGACCATTGACAATCGGTCAAAGATCATTAACAATAGTTCAATGACCAATGACAATATGTCAATGACCACTGACCATTGACAATATGTCAATGACCAATTGATAAGAGGTCAATTACCGTTGACAATGACCATTGACAATCGGTCAAAGATCATTAACAATAGTTCAATGACCAATGACAATATGTCAATGACCACTGACCATTGACAATATGTCAATGACCAATTGATAAGAGGTCAATTACCGTTGACAAGAGGTCAATAAATATCATTGCGACTATAGACTCACAAAGAATAGCCAATTTTTTTGGCATCTACTACTCCTACGTAGCTCACAAAGTTAGGGTATATTTTAGTCGTTTTACCCGAATGGAATTTTCTTACCTGTTTTACTGCGAATCTCCATTAAAATGCCGAAAACATTTTAGTATAATTGTTCTCAGTTGCCATTAAAAATTGCCTTTGGCAATAATCTCTACATTCTGTCGGAAACAGATAAAAATCTGAATTCAAATGCAAACTTGTATTTACTTGGTTGGGTTATTTTGTATTTGGTACAAAGTTTAAATATATGTGGTCAGTGATTAAATTGTAATTTATCATGTTGAATGTGTTTGAATAGTCAAGGTCGAAACCAATACCTGAGAAAAACTTTTATTCCAGTTGAAATCGATTAACAGAAGAAAATATGATAAAAATGTATTTTTTTTTAGATTTCAAAATATTATTTTGAACAATTTAATATTTTTTACAGTAATTAATTATAGACTTAAATTTTTATTAATTTTATTTTATTTTAACAAGTTTCTGCCATACAATATATTTTTTCAAAACATTTATATTCTACCCATTTGACTTTACTACGTTCTCTCTAGTCTATATCTAATTTCTTAAAATTTCCCTCAGTGCCAAAAATATCAGATGAAGGTTTTCTCTGTATATTCTACCAATTTGGATTTACTATGTTCTCTCTAGTCTATATCTAATTTCTTGAAATTTCCCTCAGTGCCAAAAATATCCGATGAAGGTTTCGCTGTGGCTGGTGGTCGTAGTTTCTCATTAACCCGATGACAGCGGTTATATTCTATGATATCCAGGCGAGAATTACGTAGGCTTTCGAAAAATTGTTCTAAAAAAAGAAAACAAATAAATTAGGCTTTAAGTTTTTTCGCTTATCCCCCGTTTTCAGAAAGCTCCGTTAGTGCTAACGACCGGTTGCAGATGTCTAACTCTACAGAAACTGACAAGAATAACTGTGAGTTAGCACTTAACCGAACTTCCTGATAGGGGGGGGGGGTGGTTGTCTAGTCTTTTAAGCATACCAGATAATTGTTGTATGCCCGGGTTGGGACCACCGTATTCTTGGGGCAGCATATCTCGCGGTACAAACTTGTAAAACGTCTCCATAGTGGTGTGAACATGAAGGATTTCATGAAGTTCCTTTTTCATGAAAGGATTCATGAGAGCAATTACTTTATCGATAATTGTTCCGGCATTGATGAAATGTAAACCTACTAGACGGGCTGGCATTGCTTCCTAGATTTTTAAAGCGGGCGGGTGGATATGATTTAAAAAATATTTTCGAAATCGACAAAACAAAGTCACAGAAAAATAAAAAAGCAAAATGATTTTTTTATGTTTTCAACTTATTCAATTAATAATTTGATTGAAATAATAATAATTGAAATAATTTAAGTATTAAGGGGATCACTTCAAATATTAATTGAATCAATTAAAGTACTGATTTTGTTTATTAAAATATCAATTTAATCAAATAGTTTTTTTATACCCTACACCACACTGTGGTACAGGGTATTATAACTTTGTGCGTTTGTTTGTAACACCCAAAAGGAGAAGAAACAGACCCATCGTTTATTATACCGATCGACTTAGAATCACTTTCTGAGTTGATTTAGCTATGTCCGTCTGTCTGTCTGTGCATGTATTCTTGTAATCAAAGTACAGGTCGCAATTATGGTCCGATCTCGACGAAACTTTACACATATCTTTTTTTTTGGCCCAAGGACGATCCCTATTTAATTTGGTTAAAATCGGTTCAGATTTAGATATAGCCCCCATATATATGTTAGCCCCGATTTGACATGTAAGCGCTGTATAAACTTTATCTTATATCCAATCAGTATGAAATTCGGCAGAAAGAGGTTTCATATTATATGAATGAACACTGTTAAATTTGGAAGAAATCGGTTCAGATTTAGATATAGCCCCCATATATACGTTACCCCCGATTTGACATGTAAGAGCTGTAAAAATGTTATTTTATATCCGATCAGTGCGAAATTCGGCAAAGAGAGGTTTTTTATTACATGAAGGAATACTGCTAAATTCGGAGAAAATCGGTTCAGATTTAGATATAGCCCCCATATATATGTTACCCCCGATTTAACATGTAAGCGCTGTAAAAACTGTATTTTATATCCGATCAGTGCGAAATTCGGCAGAAAGAGGTTTCTTATTACATGAAGGAATACTGCCAAATTCGGAGAAAATCGGTTCGGATTTAGATATAGCCCCCATATATATGTTACCCCCGATTTCATATGTAAGCGCTGTAAAAACTTTATTTTATATCCGATCAGTATGAAATTCGGCAGAAAGAGGTTTCTTATTATATGAATGAACACTGTTAAATTTGGAAGAAATCGGTTCAGATTTAGATATAGCCCCCATACATACGTTCCCCCCGATTTGACATGTGAGCGCTGTAAAAATGTTATTTTATATCCGATCAGTGCGAAAGTCGGCAAAAAGAGGTTTCTTTCTACATGAAGGAATACTGCCAAATTCGGAGAAACTCGGTTTAGATTTAGATATAACACCCATATATATTTTACCCCCGATTTGACCTGTAAGCGCTGGAAAAACTGTATTTTATATCCGATCAGTGCGAAATTCGGCAGAAAGAGGTTTCTTATTACATAAAGGAATACTGCCAAATTCGGAGAAAATCGGTTCAGATTTAGATATAGCTCCTATATATATGTTACCCCCGATTTGACATGTAAGCGCTGTAGAGACTGTATTTTTTATCCGATCAGTACGAAATTCGACAGAAGGAGGTCTCTTTACGTGAATGAGTATTCAGGGAAGATCGGTTCAGATTCATATTAAAACTCCATATATATGTTCCTCCTGATTTGGTATTAAACCGCTATAGAAGTTGTATTTTACTTCCGATCATTAAAATTTTCCAGAAAGATGTTTCTCAATTTAGGAACGAATAGTGCTTAATTTAGCGATTATCACTTCAGAATTAGATAATATGTTTGTACCCATTTACCAATTATTCCAAACTATTATGGCAATGACCCTTATCGCATTGTTAGGGAGGTGTAGGGTATTATATAGTCGGCCCCGCCTGACTTTCTGCCTTTCCTTACTGGTTTTGTATGAAAATGTGTCTGACGCGTAATCGCCTGAACTGATAAAACATTAATAAAGACATGGCTAAATATTAATTGAATCAACGAATTATTTATGTGAATTAAAATATTAGTTGAGTCAGTCACAATATTAATTGAATACAACTATTTATTAAATCAATTTAAACATTAACTGATTCAATTATTTTTTTTATCGAAAATGCTGTATTTGTCTTTAATTTAAAAAAATATTAAGTAGCCTAACTAAATAAAATATTTATTAAATCAATTAACTTTTTAATTGAAGATAGAAAAACCTTTAGTCTTTCAATTTTGTAGTTTGGAACTTTTTCCTGTATAAATATTAATTGATATAATTATATTTTCTTAATTAATAAGTATTTGCCTTTTTTTGTTTAGTTTTGCCGAATTAATTGAAATGTTAATTGAATTTATAGATTTTTTCATGAACAACTTCAATCATTTTTTAATTGGTGTCTTTAAATGAGATATTGTTTTGTTAAAATTCATATTAATTGAATAAAATTAATAAGTATGATTGAACATTAATATTTTAATTATGTGAATTAAAATATGTGTGGAGTAAGTTCAATAATAATTAAATCAACTAAACATTTATTAATACAATTAATTTTTATGATCGAAAGAGCCGTATTTGTCTTAAAATAAAAAATAATTAAGAAATTTGTCGAATTATATAAATATATATAAGAAATTAATAAAATGAATTACGAAATTAATAAAGTGAATTAAGAAATTAATAAAATTAATTAAGAAATTAATAAAAATAATAAATAAATTAATAACTAATTAATTAAGAATTTATTAAATTTAATTAAGAAAAAGTATGGAATTTAAGAAATAAATAAGAAATTATTTGCTAATTAAGAAAATAATTAGATTGAATTAATAAGATTAATTAAGAAATTAATGAAATTATTTAAGAAATTAAAAGAGATTGAAATATGTAAGTAACGAATTAATTAAGAAATAATTTGCAAACTAAGAAATTAATTGTGTTAATTAAGAAATTAAAGGAATTAATTAATAAATTATTAATTAAAATTAAGTAAGAAATAAATAAAATTAATCAAGAAATTAATAAAATTAATTAAGAAATTAATAAAATTAATTAAGTAATTAATAGAAATACAACTAATTAGGATTGAAGTATTAAATAAGAAATTAGTTGCTAATTAAGAAATTAATTAAGAAAATAATTATATTGAATTAATTAAGAAATTAATACAATTAATTAAGAAATTAAAAAATTAATAATTAAGAAATTAATAAAATGTATTAAGAAGTTAAAACAATTACAAGTAATTAGGATTGAAGTATGTAATTAAAGAATTAATTAAGAAAATATTTGCTAATTAAGAAATTGATTGTGTTAGTGAAGAAATTAATTGATTTAATTAAGGAATAATTATATTAATTAAGAAATTAATCTCACAAAGTAAGAAATCAAATGGTTTAATTAAGAAATTAATATTGATTAATTAAGAAAATAATTTAATTAATTAAAAAATGAATTGTACTAGTTAACAAATTAATTATAATAATTTAAAAATGAAGAGAAAAAATTGAATGATTAATAGAATTAATTAAAAAATTAATTAAATTAATTAAGAAATTAAAAGAAATACAACTAATAAGGATTGAAATATTAAATATGAAACTAGTTGCTAATTAAGAAATTAATTAAGATAATAATTATATTGAATTAATTAAGAAATTAATGGAATTAATTAAGAAATTAATACAATTAATAAAGAAATTAATACAATTAATAAAGAAAATAATAAAATTAATTAAGAAATTAAAAAAAATTCATTAAGAAAATAATAAAATTAATAAATTGATTTATAAAATTAATTAAGAATTTAATAAAATTAATTAAGAAATTAATGAAATGAATTAAGAAATCAATAAAATGAATTAAGAAATTAAAACAATTACAATTAATTAGGATTGAAGTAACTATAAATAAAGAATTAATTAAGAAAATATTTGCTAATTAAGAAATTATTTGATTTAATTAAGGAAACAATTATATTAATTAAGAAATTAATTGCACAAAGTAAGAAATAAAATAGTCTAAACAAGAAATTAGTTAAATTAATTGAAAATGTAATTGAATTAATTAAGAAAATAATTTATTTAATTAAAAAAATGTATTGTATTAATTAAAAAATTTATTCTAATAATTTAAAAATTTAGAGAAAAAATTAAAAGATTACTAGAATTAATTAAAAAATTAATAGGAAAAATTAAAAAATAAAAATTAAGAGAATTAATTATAAAATTATTAGGAATTAGTTAAATTAATTTCCAAATTACATAATCGAATTAATTACAAAATAGATTAATTACAATTAAGATTGCGAAAACATCAATCGTTTTTCAATTGCTACATTTAATTATATAATCCTCACTTACCTGCAAATAATAGATGACCTTTTTCAGTTGCATTATACCAACACGTGCGATATGTCCAAATGAGACACCCGTCAAATCCAGGACAAATATAAGTCCTCGTAAGACTCCATTTTCCAAGCCCCATTTATATTGACCAATACAAAATCTATGTATATAATTAAAAATATTTAAAAGCATACTAAACATAAAAAATTTAGAATCTAGATATAAATCTAGATTTTTCTCCAGGTGAAGATACTTTTGCTATGAGTATTTACAGAGGATTCTACTAAGTATTGAAGTTATAAGGGATCTAATATTTCACTAAATACCAGAAGGAGTGGAATAATATGGTTCATCTTCGAACATAGCCTGAGATAGGATTATGTATTGTGACAAAGAAAATTTTACGTTAATCGGCCACTCCTTTCGAGAGTTATAGAGCGCAAATGGGCGAACGGACAGGCATAGCTCAAATAACTTAAAAGTTCTGAAACTAATGTCTGCCTAACAACAAGCGAATATTGCCTCAATTAGTGCGTTTGTTAGTCCTCGAGTATCTGAAAAAACGACGAAGTCGATTGAGTATATATTCTCACAGCATGTCTGTCCACAAGGCAGCTTCGATCAACTGATTCGTCACGCTGCAGCAGCGTTATGTTTACGAAAGCTAATCAGGCCTTTACTCTCGGCTAGACGAATATTTTGTGAGAATATGGCTTCAATCAACGCGTTTGTTAATTGTCAATGATCTTCAGAAGGACCCAATCGATTAAGATAAGGCAGCTTCGACCAGCTGATTCATAATGCTACGGCAACGTTACGTTTGAGCATGGCTATTCCAAACTTTATTCTCCGATTGAAGAAAATTTGTGAATATGAGCTCAATAGTTGCCTATGTTAGTAGCTGATGATCGTTTTCCAACGCGAACGAATCAATTGAGGTCATATTCGCTTAGAATGTATGCCCATACGGCAGCTTCGATCATCTGATTTGTTATACTACGGCAACGTTACTTGTACGCGTGGCTAATCGAGTATTTACTCTCTGGTAGATGGAAATGTGCGATTATGACCAGAATCGATCCGTTTGTTAGTCATGAATGATGTCCAAAAGGACCGACTCGATTGAGATAAGACAGCTCCGATCAGCTGATCCCTTGCGCCATGGAAACGTTACATTTACGCTTGACTAACCCATTACTCTCCGCTAGAATTAAATTTAGGAATATGATTTCTATCGGTGCATTCGATAGACGCTGATGATTTCCTAAACGACCGAATCGATTGGGATCATATTCGCTCAGCATGCCTGCCCATAACTCGGCTTCAATTAGCTGATCATTGCACTACGGCAACGTTACGTTTACGCATGTCTAATTCAGCATTTACTTTCTGCTATACTAAAATGTTGTGCGAATACGACCTTAATTGGTGGTTTTGTTAGCCGTCAATTATCTCAAAAACGATCAAATCGATTAAGATAATATTCTATCAACATATCAGAACACAAGGCAGTTCGATCAGCTGAACCGTTACGTTATATGGCAACCTAATATTTATGCATGTCTAATCCAGTCCTTACTTTCTGCTAAATGTAAGTCTTGTTGGAATAAGAGGTCAATCGATGCGTTTGATATGTCGATGATCTCCAAAACGATTGAATCGATGGATATCATATTCGCTTAGCATGTCTGTCCATTACTCGACTTTGATCAGCTGTTGCATTGCACTACGGCAACGTTACGTTAACGCATGTCTAATTTTTCTTCCTGCTAGATGAAAATGTTGGGCGAATACGACCTTAATCGGCGATTTTATTAATCGTAAATGATCTCAAAAACGATCGAACCGCTTTAAATCATATTCGATCAGCTGAATTGTTACGTTATATCTACGCATATCTAATACAGCCTTAACTCCTTGCTAGATGAAAATGTTAGGGCGTTTGTTAGTTGTCGATGATCTCCAAAACGACTGAATGGATTGAGGTTATATTTTTCTGTCCATAAGTCAGATTCGATCAGCTGATGCGTTACGTTCACGTATAACTAATAAAGCCTATAACCTATATGACCACCTACAAATTCACAACGAATCTGCTAATCGAATCGGTCTTATGGATCGATATATTTTGCGAATATGACCCCAAACCAGTATAGGAGCATGTGAGACATTATTCTACGAACCGAAAAGGGTCGTACAAAGTCTGTCGGTTCAAGCTGTTTAATTTTAAATTCACCTCTCAAAGTACGAATATACGAGTAAATAATTTCCATTACTTACAATTTTATTGAATTGGCAAAGTTAAATTTTGAGGGATCTGTATCCAATATTCTTGTCAACACCACTGCATATCCTTCCGGTGTCCTTTGATCGAGAGGAAAGCCGGCTCTGAAGTGTTTAAAACAAAATCATACACATTAATACGATTCGGAATTTATTTTCTAAATCTTTTTCCATACACAGTCTGTTTGACCATTTCCATTTGGGGCGTATCAATGTCGACATTATGGAAAAACTCCACGAAATGTGTTCGACAGGTGGCGTTTAAATCCATAACTTGTTTCGAATATTCCATGCTAAAGTCGCAGGCATAAAAGTATATCAAAGCCTCATGTTCGGTTATTTTCGGTAGATGCGGTTGAGCGAGATACCATTGCAGTAATTTAAGGACATCTTCGCGTTTAATTTCGGGATATCGGGCATATTCTTCGTCCAAATTGTACAATTGAAACATTTTTTGTTGATATTTTTGATTGTCTCCGATTTCTATATTAGCGAATGAACCTTTGCAGCGAATAGAATTATACTGAAATTGAGCTGTTATTGAATTCCAATGTTAAAGCTTTGTCAGTAAATTGCACGTTGCTCGCGTCTTTTTGCTTACTTTTTATACACAGCAAAAAATATCGCAATAGTAAAGATTGGAGATATTTGAAAGTATAAAATTAAATATATTTTAATATGAATTATTATTATTATTATTGTTTCTTATTAATTTAAAAAATCTTTGTTTCTTGTCACCTCTTTTAATCGAAAAACTACGAAATTCGAAGAACAATTATTACCTCATTTCAGGTAGGGAATGTCAATTGTTGTGCCACGTTTTGTCGACCTTTTACTAAAAAATTTCGAATTCTAAAAAACAACTATTACCTCATCCCAGGGTAGAATATTATTTTTGGGCCGGTTTTTTTCCAAAAAGAACAAATTTTCAAAAACAATTATGAATCACTCCAGGGAGATGTTAAATTTATGCGCCCTTTTGGTCATCTTTTATGATTTCCGAAGACAAAATTATAACTTCCTCCCAGTGTATAATACACATTTTTGTGTCTTTGTTTTATTACAAAAGATAAGAATTTTGTAAAAAAATTCTTACCCCATCCCATGAAGAGTTCGGTTCCATTTTTCGGTCCCATTTTACTCTTTATGAACTTCGAAAAGTAATTATTACTTCCTCTCAAGGATAGGGTACAACTTTTTGGTACTCTTTTTTTTTCCAAAAATACTATTTTGAAAAAAAAACGTTTACTTCTTCCTAGAAGGATGGTATCACTCTTGGTCCTCTCTTTTAATTTCAATAACTATTAAAATTTGTGAGCCTCATTATATATTCTTTTTATTGCAAAAAGTATAAATTTCGACAAATAGTTATTTTTGCTTGCCTAGGAGAGGGTACAATTTTTGGGTCCCTTTTTATCCTCTTTTTATTCCAAAAAGTAAAATTTTTGAAAAATTGTAGTTATTTTTTTTTATCCTTTCTCTTTATTCCATGAATTGAATGAAAATATATGAATTTCCAAAAAATAATTATTATTTCTTCCCCAGGGGGAAGAACCATTTTTGCTCTTTATAATTCAATTCCAAAAAGCACTTATGGGCCTTTTTTGTCCACTTTTTATTAAAAAAAAAAATATTATTACTTACCTTTTAGGCCTTTTTTTCAAAAAGTAAGATTTGTTAAAAATAATTTGTGTACTTTTTTTGGTCCTCTTATTTCCTTATCCCAGCGTACAGTACCACTTAAGGGCTTTTCTCGTACTCTTTTTATTAAAAAAAAAAATATTATTACTTGCCTCTATTGGCCGTTTTTTCCAAACAGTACGATTTTTGAAAAAATAATTGTTGTACCTTTTTTGGTCCCGTCATTTGGTCCAAAATGTACGGATTTCGAAAAATAATTATTACATTATCTCAGCGTATTGTACCATTTAAGGGCCTTTTTCGTCCATTTTTATCCCAAAAAGTACGATGTTCGAAAAATAATTATTACTTCCTTGTTTTTGTCTATACTTTCCATAAAGTACGATTTTTGAAAAATTATTTTTGTACCATTTTTGGTCCTCTCATTTAATTCCAAGATTTACGAATTTGTAAAAATAATTATTACATTATCACAGCGTATATTACCTTTTAAGGGACTTTTTCATTCTCCTTTTATTCCAAACAGTACGAATTTTGAAAAAATAATTATTACTTCGTTTTTGGAAATTTTTTCAAAAAGTAAGATTTTTGAAAAATAATGTTTGTTTAATTTTTGGTCCTTATTATTGAATTCCAAAAAGTACAAATTTCTAAAATTTATCATTACATTATTCCAGCGTATAGTACCACTTATGGGCCTTTTTCGTTCTCTTTTTATTACATTTAAGGGCCATTTTTCGTCCTATTTTATCGAAAAGGACCAATTTTGAAAAATAATTATTATTTCCTTTTTTGTCTACACGTTCCATAATGTACGATTGTTGAAAAATTATTTTGTACCATTTTTGGTCCTCTCATTGAATTCCAAAATGTACGAATTTCTAAAAATAATTATTACATTATCTCAGCGTATAGTACCATTTAAGGGACTTTGTCATTCTCCTTTTATTCCAAAAAGTACGAATTTTGAAAAACTAATTATTACTTCTTTTTTGGAAATTTTTCAAACAAGTAAGATTTTTGAAAAATAATGTTTGTTTAATTTTTGGTCCTTATTATTGAATTCCAAAAAGTACAAATTTCTAAAATTTATCATTACATTATTCCAGCGTATAGTTCCACTTATAGGCCTTTTTCGTTCTCTTTTTATTCCATTTAAGGGCCATTTTTCGTCCTTTTTTATCGAAAAGGACCAATTTCGAAAAATAATTATTCCTTTTTTTTCTACACGTTCCATAAAGTACGATTTTTGAAAAATTATTTTTGTACCATTTTTGGTCCTCTCATTGAATTCCAAAATGTACGAATTTCTAAAAATAATTATTACATTATCTCAGCGTATAGTACCATTTAAGGGACTTTGTCATTCTCCTTTTATTCCAAAAAGTACGAATTTTGAAAAAATAATTATTATTTCTTTTTTGGAAATTTTTTCAAAAAAGTAAGATTTTTGAAAAATATTTTTTGTATAATTTTTGGTCCTTATAATTGAATTTCAAAAAGTACGAATTTCGAAAATTTATAATTACCTTATCCCAGCGTATAGTACCATTTATGGGCCTCTTTCATTCTCTTTTTATTGCCAAAAATACGAATTATTACTTCATTTTTTAACCGTTTTTTTTTTCGAAAAAGTGGGATTTTGAAAAATTATTACTTCGTTTTTTGGAAATTTTTTAAAAAAAGTAAGATTTTTGAAAAATAATTTTTGTTAAATTTTTGGTCCTTATTATTGAATTCCAAAAAGTACAAATTTCTAAAATTTATCAATACATTATTCCAGCGTATAGTACCACTTATGGGCCTTTTTCGTTCTCTTTTTATTGCCAAAAATACTAATTATTACTTCATTTTTTAACCGTTTTTTTTTCGAAAAAGTGGGATTTTTGAAAAATAATGTTTGTACTATTTTTGGTCCTCTCATTGAATTCCAAAACGAACGAATTTCGAAAAATAATTATTACATTATCCCAGCGTATTGTACCATTCAAGGGCCTTTTTCGTGCACTTTTTATACGAAAAAGTACGAATTTCGAATAATAATTACTTCCTTTTTTGTCCGTATTTTCCAAAATGTAGGATTTTTGAAAAATTATTTTTGTACCATTTTTGGTCCTCTCATTTATTTCCGAAAAGTATGAATTTCGAAGAATAATTATTACATTAAGTAAGGTTTTTGGAAAATAATTTTTGTACCAATATTGGTCCTCTGATTGAGACTTTTTCACCCTTTTTATCCCAAAAAGTTCGAATTTCGAAAAATAATTATTACTTCCTCCAAGAAGAGGGCCAAATTTTTGTGCCCTTTTGTCCTCTTTTTTTAAAAAGTACAAATTTTGAAGAATAATTTGTACCTTATAGTACCATTAAATGACCTCTTTTGGTCTTTTCTTAATTATTTCTTCTTCGCAAGACGAGACTAAAATTTTTAAGGCTCATTTTACTGTATTTTTATTCCAAAATGTACGATATCAAAAAACCAGTAAGGAAAGGCTAAAGTCGGGCGGGGCCGACTATATAATACCCTACACCACTCTCGTAATATTGAATAACTCTGATATATAAATTTTGTAATTCATGTATAAATTGTTTACATAAATTTACTTTTGGGACATTTTATACTTAAATAATACCCTGTACCACAGTGTGGTGTAGGGTATAAAAACGATTGGATCTAAAGAGCCAAATCGGATGAAACATATATATGGGAGCTATAGCTAAATCTTTACCGAATTCGGCAATGTTGGTTCATGAATCAAGAAACTCTACCATTCTAAATTTCAAAACGATTGGATGTAAAATATAGCTTCTATAGAACTAAAGGGCCAAATCCGACGAAACATATACGAGTATATGGGAGATATAGCTAAATCTTAACCGATTTTCTTCAAATTCGGTAGTGTTGGTTCATGGATCAAGAAACTCTACCATTCTAAATTTCAAAACGATTGGATGTAAAATACAGCTTCTATAGGACTAAAGGGCCAAATCGGACGAAACATATATATGGGAGCTATAGCTAAATCTTAACCGATGTCCTTCAACTTCGGCAATGTTGGTTCATGGATCAAGAAACTCTACCATTCTAAATTTCAAAACGATTGGATGTAAAATACAGCTTCTATAGGACTAAAGGGCCAAATCGGACGAAAGATATATATGGGAGCTATATCTAAATCTGAACCGATTTCAACCAAATTCAATAGCGATCTTAACAGCCGCGAAATACTCTAAACTGCAAAATTTCAGAACGATCGGAGTGAAATTGCGACCTGTAGTCGACGAACAACTTTACATGGACAGACGGACGGACGGACATCGTTAAATCGACTCAGCTAGTGATTCTGAGTCGATCGGTATACTTTAAGGTCTAGCTGTGTTATTTTAAGGTGTTACAAACATCTGCCGTGAAACAAACTTATAATACCCTGTACCACAGTGTGGTGTAGGGTATAATTAATATGTTTTTCTTCCCTGGGAGAGGGTAAAATTGTTGAGTCTTTATGTATAAGTATACTCTTCGAAAAATGGGCCATTATGTCCTCTTTTTATTTCAAAAAATGGGAATTTCTTCGAATTTCCATCATTTATGACCATTTTTCCTTCTCTTTTATTTCAAAAAGTTCGAATAGACTCCCAAGGAGGTGGTAAAATGTTTCGGCTATTTGTGTCTTCTTTTTTCAAAAAGTAACATTTATTTAAATTTCCTTATCCCAGGTACAAAAAAGTATAAATTTCCAAAAATAATTATTACTTCTTTCCAAGAAGAGTTTACAATATTTAAGCCACTCACTGTTTATCCTTTTTTATTCTAAAACCAGTAAGGAAAGGCTAAAGTCGGGCGGTGCCGACTATATAATACCCTACACCACTCTCGTAATATTGAATAACTCTGATATATAAATTTTGTAATTCATGTATAAATTGTTTACATAAATTTACTTTTGGGACATTTTATACTTAAACTAGCTTTAACCCGGTGCGCTTCGCAGCCCCCATCTTTTATTTATTTTCTGTTTAGGGTACTGTAAAATAGTTATACCTCTTTCTTTCAGAATGACATGATTATCACGTTTGGTGCAAAATGAAGAAGATTTGATTACGTTTATACTATAAAATACAAACCCTCGTTTCATTTCTAGTTTGTGTTCCAAAAGTTACACTGACATCATGGTACAATATTTCTCCCTTTTCCCACTGTACCTCTGAACGTTGAAAAACTATTTTTTGGTTCATACGTTAGCAACTTTCCCCTAGTTTATGTTCCAATAGCTACATTCACACCCTGGTACAATATAAAACCATGTTTGGCCCACTGTGTCTATAAAAGTACGAATTTAAAAATCTAAAGTGAATCGCTCCATTGTTTCACATTTAACCCTTTGTGTGTCGCAATTAACCAATTTTGCACGATTATACAATATTTTAAAATTATAATTGACATTTCAAGATCCAAATTCGCAAGCTTAGGCCTTATTTCAAAATTTGTATCCCCTATATGTGCCATTTATTTAACTTGTTTTTCAAAGTAAAAATTTACCGTACGAATACCGTATTTAACTTTTTTTGCTTCACCGTACCATATTTAACCCTTTTTGCTCCACTAAACCGTATTTAACACATTTTCTCCCCTCTGTAACATATTGAAGAATATAACACTTTTTGCCCCACTGTTCCATAGTTAACGCTTTTTGACCCACTGTACCATACTTAAACCCATTTTGTTCCGCGTAAAATATTTTACTATTTGTGCCCACTGTAACCATTTTGGTCATACTGTACCATATTTAAGCATTTGTGTCCCACTGTACCATATTTAACACATTTTTGCCCCACTGTTCCATAGTTACAGCTTTTTGCCCACTGTACGATATTTACGCAATTTTGTCCCACGTTACCATATTCAACTAATTGTGCCCCTCTGTACCATAGTTAATCCTTTTTGCCCCACTGTGTCATATTAAACCCTTTGGCTCACTGTACCATATCTAACAGTTTTTGCCCCAATGTACCATATTTAACCCTCTTTGCTCCACTGTACAATATTTAACACAGTTATGTTCCACTGTACTGTATAGTTTACCATTTTTGTCACACTGTACCATATTTTACCCTTTTTGCCCCACTGTATCATAGTAAATATATTTTTGCCCCACTGTTCCATAGTTAACGCTTTTTGCCCCACTGTACCATTTTTAACCCATTTTGTCCCACTTTACCATATACATATAACTATTTTTACCCCACTGTACCATAGTTAACCATTTTTGCTCAACTGTGCCCCATTCAACTCTTTATCTCACTGTACACAATTTGTTCCCCACTGTACCATATTTAACAAATTTTTGTCTTACTGTACCGTATTTAAAATGTATCTCCATGCTAGCATACTTAAGCCTTTTTCCCCGACTGTAACATATTTAATCATATTTTCTCCACTGTGCATTATTAACCGTGTTTGACCACTGTGCACCTAAAACCATATAAACTCTTCATATCTCCTGTTTAAGTTCCAATTTTGGCAGATTGTTCCCTTTTTCCCATGCTCCATAATTAAGCCGCCTTGTCCCACTGTGCCTCTTGAAGTTAGAATTACTAAAAATCACTTCCAATCTCTAGTTTATGTTCCAAAAGATACCCTGGAACCATTGACCCATGTTTGACTTTTTTAAGCCACTATACTATATTTTACACTTTTTGCCCCACTGTGCCCCGGAAACTACGAATACAAAAAAAACTTACTACCTCGATCCGTTGTCATAAAGACATCCCTCGCTTAAATTTTCACCATTCTAATTTAGGCTTTAAATTTGGCCCTGGTACCATATTTATCCCTTTCTGTCCCACTGTGCCCCTAAATTTTAAAAAAATCGCTCCTTGTTCCTGTTTACGTCCCAAGAGCTACTCTCACACCAAATTTCACGATTCTAGGATTTGCCATTTGGATTTGGCTGTTGTACCACATTTTTTCCTTTTTACCGAAATGTGGACATTTACTGTGTACGTAAATGTTCGAATTTCGAAAAATCCTGCCAATTTCTGAGTCTACCTCATAAGGGCTAACTTATACCAAATTTCACGATTCTAGCTCATTCCGTTAAGATTTGGCGATGGTACCATATTTGTTCCTTTTTGCCCTATTATGCGGGTAATAGTACGAATTTCGAAAAATCCCGTCTTATTGCTCGTCTACATCCCAAGGGCTACCCACCCACAAAATTTCATGATTCTAGCTTCAGCCGTTTGGCCTGGGCGATGATCAGTCAGTCAATCAGTCAGTCAGTCAGCCAGTCACGCAACAATTTTATATATATAGATAGATAATACCCTGTACCACAGTGTGGTGTGGGGTATAAAAACGATTGGATCTAAAGAGCCAAATCGGATGAAACATATATATAGGAGCTATAGCTAAATCTTTACCGATTTTCTTCAAATTCGGCAATGTTGGTTCATGAATCAAGAAACTCTACAATTCTAAATTTCAAAATGATTGGATGTAAAATACAGCTTCTACAGGACTAAAGAGCCAAATCGGACGAAACACGTATATGGGAGCTATAGCTAAATCTTAACCGATTTTCTTTAAATTCGGTAGTGTTGGTTCATGGATCAATAAACTCTACCATTCTAAATTTCAATACGATTGGATGTAAAATACAGCTTCTATAGAACTAAAGGGCCAAATCGGACGAAACATATATATGGGAGCTATAGCTTAATCTTAACCGATTTTCTTCAAATTCGGTAGTGTTGGTTCATGGATCAAGAAACTCGACCATTCTAAATTTCAAAATGATTGGATGTAAAATACAGCTTCTTCAGGACTAAAGAGCAAAATCGGACGAAACATATATATGGGAGCTATAGCTAAATCTTAACCGATTTTCTTCAAATTCGGCAAAGTTGGTTCATGGGTCAAGAAACTCTACCATTCTAAATTTCAAAACGATCGGATGTAAAATACAGTTTCTATGGGACTAAAGGGCCAAATCGGACGAAACATATATATGGGAGCTATAGCTAAATCTTAACCGATTTTCTTCAAATTCGGTAGTGTTGGTTCATGGATCAAGAAACTCTACCATTCTAAATTTCAAAATGATTGGATGTAAAATACAGCTTCTACAGGACTAAAGAGCAAAATCGGACGAAACATATATATGGGAGCTATAGCTAAATCTTAACCGATTTTCTTCAAATTCGGCAATGTTGGTTCATGGATCAAGAAACTCTACCATTCTAAATTTCAAAACGATCGGATGTAAAATACAGCTTCTATAGGACTAAAGGGCCAAATCGGACGAAAGATATATATGGGAGCTATATCTAAATCTGAACCGATTTCAACCGATCTTAACAGCGGCGAAATACTTTAAACTGCAAAATTTCAGAACGATCGGAGTGAAATTGCGACCTGTAGTCGACGAACAACTTTACATGGACAGACGGACGGACGTACGGACGGACGGACGGACGGACGGACGGACATCGTTAAATCGACTCAGCTAGTGATTCTGAGTCGATCGGTATACTTTAAGGTGGGTCTAGCTGTGTTATTTTTAGGTGTTACAAACATCTGCCGTGAAACAAACTTATAATACCCTGTACCACAGTGTGGTGTAGGGTATAAATAAAATTTTTGAAAAAGATTTGAGAGAAGGTACTATTTTTAGTCTCTCAAAAATACGAATTTCGTAAAATATTTTTCCTTATTTCAGCGTATAGTACCATTTATGGGCCTATTTCGTCTTCTTTTATTCCAAATAGTTCGGATTTCGAAAAATAGTTATTACAGATGGTACAATATTTAGACCCTTTTTGTACTCTTTGTTTTTCAAAATAGTTACCTTATCCCAGGGGCCTCTCCCAATTTTAGAGTCACCTTTTTTTCCTAAAAGTATGAATTTCCCCAAAAAAAAATAGGGTACCATTTTTGTCCCTCTCTTTTAATTTCAAAAAGTACGAATTACTATTTTTGGTACAATTTTTGGGCCCTTTTGGTACTATTTTTTTCAATAGAACGATTTTTAAAAATAATGTTTACCTTATCCCAGCGTATAGTGTCATGTATTTTGTCCACTTTTTGTCTCAAAAAGTACTAACTTCGAAAAATAATTATTACCATGTTTGGGCCTCTGTTTGTTCCCTTTTTATTTCAAAAGTACTATATTTTGAAAATAATTATTATTCCTTTCCAATGGTGATAATATAATTCTTAGGACACCCTTTTTTCGAATAGAACCTTATCCCAGGGGCCTCTCCCATTTTTGAGCCACCTTTTTTTATTCCTAAAAGTATGAATTTCCCAAAAAAAAAATAGGGTACCATTTTTTGTCCCTCTCGTTTAATTTCAAAAAGTACGAATTACGATTTTTGGGCCCTTTTGGCACTATTTTTAAAAATAATGTTTACCTTATCCCAGCGTATAGTACCATGTATGGGTCTGTTTTACGTATTTCCAAAAAATAATTATTTCTTCTTCCCAAGGAGAGGGAACAATTTTTGGGCTACTATTTATCTTCTTTTTATTTTAAAAACTAAGATTTTTGAAAAATTGTTAATACATACATCTTCCTTGAGACAGTTTAAAATTTGGGGTCTCATTGAATTCCACAAAGTATAGTACCATTTATAAGCCTTTTTCGTCCTCTTTTTTTTTCAAAAAAATACGAATTTCGAAGAATAATCATTATTTCTTCCTCACATGGAGAGGGTTACGATGATTTTTTAACAATACCTTATCCCAAGCTCCTCTTCCATTCAAAAAGTATGAATTTCCAAAAATAATTCTTACTTCTTCCCAAGGAGAGGCAACAATTGGTGGTCCTCCGTTTATACTAAAACAGTACGGCTTTAAACAAAAAATTTATAGTCTTTTCATAGAGAGAGGGTACAATTTTGTGCCTTTTTATCCTCCCTTTCCCAAAAAGTAAGATTTTAGAAAAATAACTATTACATCTTTCAAGAAAGAAAGTACCATTTTTCGGCCACTTTTGATTTTAATTTGGAAAAATATTTAGAATCTTATATCCATGTGTGGGCCTCTTTTTTCCCAAAGAGAGGTACAATTTCTTGGCCTCTTTTATCCTAAAAATTACTAACTTTGAAAAATAATTATTACTTCTTCCCAAGGAGAGGGTACACATTTTAGGACACTATTTATTCACCTTTTATTCCTAAAATACGATTTTTGAAAAATAATTGTTACTTTCTCCTACTGAGAAAAATGTACCATTTATGGTACTCTCTTTTAATTCCGAAAAGCACGAATTTCGAGATATTATTATTACCTTATTTCAGCTTTTAGTACCTTTTATAGGCCGTTTTCGTCCACTTTTTATTCCAAAAATACGAATTTCGGAAGATAATTATTACTTGTATTATATTTTTCTTAAATATAATATTTCATAATTTTGTTCCCAAATACGACTTTATTTTATTTCAATTCAAACATATAAGAAACGGTGATTCTTCTCCATGTATACCTAGAATAACTGACGTTTAATTATTTAAATCTGCACCTTTCAGAGATTAACCTTAAATCATTATTTATACATTTATAAAGTATAAAGTCGAATTGTCAATATTGAAACTTTATAAGTAAAAGTCAATATTTTGATATACAGGTTTTTCCAATAAGAGTGATATGATTTCTTTGAAAAAAAAAACACTCACTTATTGTAAAGGAAATTCAAAAGTTTTTTTGTGAAGTACAATCGATACAATAAAACGTCATTCGAACGAATTCGATGAACCCAATTTTCGAGCACTTTTCCCACTAAATCAAGTCGATGTCATGAAGGGCACGTTCAATATTGACTTGTAAAGCTTGAAGAAAGTCTGGTTTATTTCGAAAGACCAATGATTTCAAATAACCCCACAAGAAATAGTCTAATGGTGTTAAATCACAACTTCTTAGAGGCCATTCTATATAACAATTTTTTGAAATAATCGAATCTCCAAAATTTTCTCGCAACAATTCAAGTGTTTCATTTGCTGTGTGGCACGTAGCCACAATCGGTCAATGGCAAAAAGATAGCTCTTAATGAAGGCTAAAATATTGCTCATGGGTGTCAAGGTCGTAGGTCGACTGGAAAGTGTTTTTTTGGATTTAAAAGAAAATGGACTTAGCATAATTTTCAAATGTGAACGGAAAGTTTATTTTTGCTTTAGCTCCTTAACGGTACGTCGGATCGGGAATCGGTCAATGGCAAAAAGATAGCTCTAAAGGAGAGCTAAAATGTGTCAAGGTTGTAGGTCGACTGGAAAGTGTTTTTTTTGGATTTAAAAAAAATGGACTTACCGCACGAAAAGTTGCAATTGGAGAGCGATTATTTTGATAATAAAACTGAATAATTTGTAAACGTTGTTCTTGCGTATATCTCTCCATGATGAGATTGTAAACACTACTGAATACAATGAAAAACAAATGACAGATCATGACATATTACAAATGTCCGAAATGTCACTTCAAAATCATATCATCACTATTGGAAACCCCGTTACATACCACTATTTACAATTGTCACAGCGTAATATGCGCGTTTTCTTCAATGGAAAAATATCTGCCGTTTATTGACCAGCCCTAATGGTACCCCTCTACAGAAATTGGCAATTTCATATACTCTTACAAGGAATGTGTTTTCACTAAAATGTTCTAACATTTTCAAAGCATATGAATATTTATTCAGCGATATACCGGTTTTGTTAATAAACAAATAAATAATTGTAAAAATTACCGGTGTTCTATTAGAGCTACATTTATTGTTAATTATGGAAGGTGTAATTAAATAATAATACAGATCTTATACAAACTACGAGTATTTACAAATATATTTTCAATCAAGCAATTCCTCGCTATTTAGCATGCAAAAACTTTTTTCGTTAAATTTAAATAGTACAAATTAGTAATATTAACTAACAGTGCTACATATTCGCTATATATTTAGATTACTGGATGTATGTATCTTATCTTGTCCCGTTTTGTCTCTATTTACTTCAGAAGAAAGAGGATACAATTATTGGGCCCTTTTTACTCCAACATATAGAACTTTCTTTGAAGAATTGGGCTCATCCAGTTCCAGTTTTAATCACAAAAGTACGAATTCCGAAAATTAATTATTACTTCATGCCTTGGGGAGAGTACCATTTTTCGGACATTTTGGTCCCATTTTAATCCAATATTACAAATTCAATTGGAGAGTGTACGTACCTTTTCTCCAAAAATTACAAATTTCGAACAAAATATTATCTCTTCCCGGAGTGGAGTACCATTTTTGGGCCTTTTTGTACTTTTTTATTTACGTATGTATAATACGTATGTATTTCGAAAAACAATTATTCCCAGGGAGAGGTTCCAATTATTGGCCCTTTTATTTCCCCTTTTACTAAATAAATATCAATACTTAGTTCATGTCATGGTGAGTGTACCATTTTTGGCAGTTTATTACATTATCCCAGGTAGAGAGCACCATTTTCGTTTTGGTACTCTTATTATATTAATTCTGAATTCCTTATACATATACATACATTATTGTTTTGTAAACATATTAAAGAAAAACATATTAATAGTAACAATGTTTAATATTCTAAAACGTCACTTTTGGTACTCGTCCTATCTTCCTTTTATTCCAAAACAAGAGAGGGTACCATTTTTGCCCCTCTCTTTTAATTCCAATAAGTAATTTTTGCCATTTATGGACATCTTATTGTCTTTGTTTATTCCAAAATGTACGAATTTCGAAAAATAATTATTACTTCCTCCTTTTATTCCAAAAAACACGATTTTTGAAAAACCTTTTTATTTCCTCTTAGAAGATGTAAGTAAAATTTTTTAATTTCAGAAAGTACGAATTTTGAAAAACAGTAGAAACTTTTTCCATGAGAAAGAGTAATACTTTTGGTCCTATCTTTTAATTACAACCCAGCAAAATTTCTCATTACCAAATAATCCGACGAGTAAGCAAAGTTCGATAATGGTAAGTACTTATTATTTAGCCACTTTTCTCATTATTTTAACATGGGGATGTCATTGGAGGAAAGTACTTCCCAAAAGCATACAATAAAGTAGCATAATAAGTACTTATTTGTAGCTCGATTTTATGTACTTGAATAATGCATTACCAATAAGTTATAAAACAAGTAGTAGATATGCAGAAATGGTCATTTAAAATAATTTTTTGCATATTGTCGCGCATATTTCTCGATACAAACAATTTCCTCATTCCAGATTCGAATTTCTGGTATTTTCAATCAAATATGCACGTATGGTTTGAAAACATGTTGAAATATAAATTAATCTTGTACAATAACCCACATATAGCCAAAATTGCATTATATTATCTCATTATCTATATATATAAAATTGTTGCGTGACTGGCTGACTGACTGACTGACTGACTGATTGACTGACTGATCATCGCCCAGGCCAAACGGCTGAAGCTAGAATCATGAAATTTGGTGGGAGGGTAGTCCTTGGGACGTAGACGAGCAATAAGGCGGGATTTTTCGAAATTCGTACTATTAGCCGCACAATGGGGCAAAAAGGGATAAATATGGTACCACCGCCAAATCTAAACGAAATGAGCTAGAATCTTGAAATTTGGTATGAGGGTAGCCCTTAGGAGGTTGACTCAGAAATTGGCAGGATTTTTCGAAATTCGAACATTTACGCACACAGTGGGGTAAAAAGTGATAAATGTGGTACATCAGCCAAATCCAAAAGGCAAGAGCTAGAATCGTGAAATATTGTGTGATGGTAGCCCTTATGAGGTTGACTATGAAATTGGCAGGATTTTTCGTAATTCGAACATTTACGCACACAGTGGGGTAAAAAGGGAAAAATGGGATAAACGTAGTACAACAGCCAAATTCAAATGGCAAGAGCTAGAATCGTGAAATTTGGTGTGAGGGTAGCTCTTATGAGGTAGACTCTGAAATTGACAGGATTTTTCGAAATTCGAACATTTACGTACACAGTGGGGTAAAAAGGGAAAAATGTGGTACAACAGCCAAATCCAAATGGCAAGACCTAGAATCGTGAAATTTGGTGTGAGAGTAGCTCTTGGGACGTAAACAGAAACAAGGAGTGATTTTTTTAAAAAATTTAGAGGCACAGTGGGACGGAAAGGTATAAATATGGTACCACCGCCAAATTTAAAGCCTAATATTAGAATGGTGAAAATTGAAGCGGGTGTCTTTATGACAACTGATCGGGGTATTAAGTTTTTTTTTTGTATTCGTAGTTTTCGGGGCACAGTGGGGCAAAAAGTGTAAAATATAGTACAGTGGCTTAAACTTAACTTTTGGAACATAAACTAGAGATTGGAGGAGATTTTTGGTAATTCTAACTTTAAGAGGCACAGTGGGACAAGACGGGTTAATTATGGAGCATGGGGAAAAAAGGGAAAAATCTGCCAAAATTGGAACTTAAAACTGAGATATGAAGAGTTTATATGGTTTTAGGAGCACTGTGGAGTGGAGATTAAATAGTGGAGTGGAGAAAATATGATTAAATATGTTACAGTCGGGGAAAAAGGTTTAAGTACGCTAGCGTGGAGACACATTTTAAATACGAGTACGGTACAGTGAGACAAAAATTTGTTAAATATGGTACAGTGGGTAAACATTTTGTACAGTGAGATAAAGAGTTGAATGGGGCACAGTTGTGCAAAAAGGGTTAACTATGGTACAGTGGGGTAAAAATAGTTATATGTATATGGCAAAGTGGGACAAATGGGTTAACAATGGTACAGTGGGGCAAAAAGCGTTAAATATTGAACAGTGGGGCAAAAATGTATTTACTATGGTACAGTGGGGCAAAAAGGGTTAAATATGGTACAGTGTGACAAAAATGGGTAACTATGTATACAGTACATTGGGGCATAACTGTGTTAAATATTGTACAGTGGAGCACAGGGGGTTAAATTGGTACATTGGGGCAAAAACTGTTGAATATGGTACAGTGAGACAAAGCGTTTAATATGACACAGTGGGGCAAATGGTTAAATATGGTACAGTATGACAAAAATGGTTACAGTGGGCACAAAAAGTAAAATATGGTAACGTGTAACAAAATGGGTTAAATATGGTACAGTGGGGCAAAAAGCGTTAACTATGGAACAGTGGGGCAAAAATTTATTTACTATGATACAGTGGGGCAAAAAGGGTTAACTATAGTACAGTGGGGCACAATTAGTTGAATATGGTAACGTGGTACAGAATGGGTTAAATATGGTACAGTGGGGCAAAAAGCTTTAACTATGGAACAGTGAGGAAAAATATGTGTTAGAATGGTACAGTGGGCACAAATAGTAAAATATGGTAACGTGGAACAAAATTGGCTAAGTATGGTACAGTGGGGCAAAAAGTGTTTAATATGGAACAGTGGTGCAAAAGGTGTTGAATGTGGTCCCTGGGTGCAAAGGTAGCTCTTACAGCATAAACCAAAGCTATGAAATTGTTTTTTCCAAATAGGTTCTTCTACTTAAACCGTGGGGAAAAAAGTTAAATAAATGGCACAGATAGGGGACAAAAATGTTAAAATACGGCCTAAGCTCGCGAATTTGGATCTTGAAATATCAATTATCATTTTAAAATATTGTACAATCGTGCAAAGTGGTTAATTATGACACACTAAAGGTTAAATGTGGTACAATGGAGCGATTTTTTCGTACCTTTATAGACACAGTGGGACAAACATGGTTTTATATTGTACCAGGGTGTGAATGTAGGTATTGGAACATAAACAAAGGGAAAGTTGCTAACGTATGAACCAAAAAAAATAGTTTTTCGTCCAGAGGTACTGTGGGAAAAGGGATAAATATTGTAAAATTATGTCAGGGTAACTCTTGGAACATAAACTAGAAATGAAACGAGGGTTCGTATTTTATATATAAAAGTAATCAAATCTTCTTCATTTTGCACCATATGTAATAATCATGTCATTTTGAAAGAAAGAGGTATAGCTATTTTACAGTACCCTAAACAGAAAATAGATAAAAGATGGGGGCTGCGAAGCGCACCGGGTAAGCTAGTATTATATAATCGAAGCTATTAATGTGGACTTCCAATGTTGGAAATATTTCTTTCACTTAGAAACAGTGGTTTGGTAACAGTCATTAAACAAATTGAAAAAAGTAGATTTATTTAAAAAAAAAAATCCTGGGACGAAAAAAAACAAAAAAATAGAAAAACTATCGATTTATTTTATTTTTTAAAAGTTTGCATCCTAGCGAAGAAAATAATGCCTATTTGAAAAAAATCTATGGATAAATGTAGAAATTATGGCCCTTTTGGTAGAGGTAAGAGAATTTCAAAAAATCTTTTTTTTTTAATTTCTGTTTAAATAGCGATTTTATTATTACTTTTATTTATATTATGTATGTTTGAGTTTATTTACATGAACAAGTTTCATTAGAAGTAATTGTGAGTTCTTTGTTGACGTTTGTAGATTTCGGAATCGGTTTCTCTAATGAGGAAACAAATATAATCTCCCACCATTCGTTCATCCCAGAGCCCTTGGTAACGCCGCTCGATGGACTTCATTTCTACGTGAAACCTTTCGCCGTGTTCGTCGCCAAGATTCTCGGGGAAAAAGTTTAAATGATAATGCAAGAAATGATAAAAGAAGAACTTAATTTTAAGTCATTTTTCTTAATTTTAAGTACAAAATGTATTTATTTTGAAGACTAAGGACGTCATTGCAGCATTTCTTTAATTTTATGATAATTTTTTTTTCAGTGTAGGCATAAGCGGAGCAATTAGAACCGCACCAACAAGAGCGTTGGAGACTATACTCCACATCCAACCAATAGATATCCGTATAAAGTATGAGGCAGCCCTCACAGCAACACGTCTACAAGTAATGGGTGAATGGATGAATCGAGACCACAAGTCGTACCATCAGAAGATATTACAATCACTGGTCGGTCATATTCAAACAACGGAAATCTCCGACCGCATTCCTGAAGTGCGGCTTACAGCTACCTGTGAATCGTTCGTGCCAGACAGACGCTCCTGGGAAAACGGAACACTAGCTCGTGCGCCAGTGGGAACCAGCTGCAACACTGATGGGTACCAGCTGTTACAGGCTAGGAGGAAGGACGGGTCTGGGACTTTTTATTGATGAACCAGAAGTCGAACTTTACTTCCGCCTCCCAGACCATAACACAGTATTTCAAGCAGAAGTTCGAGCAATCACGGAGTGTGTTAACTGGCTCAGTAATTCCACAAAGCCTAAATATGCCAACATATTCACAGATAGCCAAATAGCGATCAAAGCAATAACATCGGAAAAGGTCAAATCCAGAACAGTGTTAGACTGTAAAAGAACGATAAATAATTACTCAGTCCATGGTCAAGTGCGTATTTTCTGGGTACCGGGACACAACGGAGTGATTGGAAATGAACGAGCAAACAGCTTGGCTTCAAAGGGCAGAGAACTTCGAGTAACAATCTTGGACAATTGGAAACCTTACGAAGCCACGAAGGATGAGTTGAAGCACTGGGCAGTGATGGCTCACAAAACTGTGTGGAATAGAGCAACTGTAGGAGCAACTGCAAAGATACTGTGGGGTGACCCAAATGAGAAGAAAACGAGTAGTTTTCTGAAACTTAACAAGATCGAGATTAGTAAGATGATAAGTGTTCTAACGGGACACTCAAGCTTACAGGCACATCTTCATCGCATAGGACGACGAGTGCAGGGCATGCAGGGAAAACATCGAAACGATAGAACATTTTCTGTGTCACTGCCCAGCTTTCACACATGCAATATGCCGATATTTCGGTTCCGACATATTGCCAGACTTGACTCATCTCAGAGGATATGACTGGAAGATACTGAGAAAATACGTGTCTAGTACCGATTTTCTGTAATCCGTGGGGTATGAAAATCATAAACAAGGAGCGCACAACAGGCCGAACCACTGGCTTAAGTGTATGTCCATGGACATGAGACGTTTTAAACGTCTCCTCTATTCTACCTAACCTAACCTAACCTAGTGTTGACAGCATGAGCAATGGGAATCGACGGTTTCTGATTTCCGTTGTGTAAAAGTACTGCTTTCAAACTTTCTTTACTGCTGTCAACAAATAACCGCCATTCCTTTTAATTGTATGTTTGATTATGTTCCTCGAACAATCCGGGAATGTCCTTGCAAAAGCATCTGTTATCCACAGTTGTATAAAATTGTTTATAAGGTATATCACGGACTCTATAATATGATATGTTAACATCTGGGGCCAAAATATTGTACTGTTTCATCCGAGACTCAAACTTGAATCGCTCAGAGTTGAGTACTCAATTGAACTTGATGATGTTTTCGTTATTAGGCTGTTAGCTATACTTGGACACTTCCTATTCCAATCTATTAACTTAGACAAAAATAGCAGTCCGTAACGTGAATGAATGGTTGTCTCCAAATCATTGGCATTCCAAAGGGCACGTGAAGTCTAAAATTAAAACGTTTTATTCCAAAATACATTGTAATACATTAATTTTAAAGTACTTACCGCATTCTTCCACGAGTCCATCGAGTAAGATTTACATGGCACGAATTACACAAAATACAAGGTGTCCACGGTTCGTTCATATTTTTAACTCGTATACCAAAATATTACACATATATTTCTTCTATTATTTTACTAAACGCATGTCGATTTTATTTTATTACATATTTTCCGCTGATGTAGCAGAAATTGTCGGGATCATTTACACGTTGAAAAGTTCTTTGCCTTTTACTCATACTTTGAAATATAACTTTGTAATATTTTTCAGAAAAACGACTTATCTCTTTAAGGCGCTGAATTACACTAATTCATTAATAAGAAATTTCACTCATAAATTCCGGGTTTAAGGTTCATAAGTTGCAGTACCTGTAGCTGACATATACTAGTTTGCTTCGAACTTAGAAACCCAATATTTTCAAGACTGCCGCGTACAACTTTGTATTGCGTACATATACATAATTTTACTACCTGTATATACGACTGGGATATCCATGCCCCTGAAAGGCGTAACCGAATGGAATCCTCATAAATAAAAAACCACAAATATTGTTGAGCGGATCTCATCCAATATAGCTCTCACATTGCATATCATGTTTTATGGAGGGTTACGAACGGCCATAAAACCTCGTCCTCTCTATAAGTTTATAATGTCTGACATCAATCCTCATAAAATAAAATGCTCTTATATGTCTGTCTAACATATGGCGAATTTTAATATAAGCAAAAACATAATTTAAAAACGAAAAAATATGAAATATGAAAGATTTTTTGAATTTCCCTAACATTTACAAAATGGATCATAACTTTTACATCTATCCAAAGATTTTTTTCAAATAGACAGTGTTTTCTTCGTTAGCACGGCTTTTTATTTTGTAAAAGTGTTTTTTAAAAAAATAATCTTTTTTTTTCTCATATTTTTGAGGACTGTTACTAAACCAATGATTCTACGTGAAAGCGATATTTCCTGCATATGTAGCCCTCATAATTCCCTTTAATTTGAGGCATAACACGGCTCAATCAGGCGTTTACTTGATTATGGTCTAAATACTTAATGTACTTTCCATGAAAGCTGGAATTAAAAAAAAAACAGTAAGGAAAGGCTAAAGTCGGGCGGTGTCGACTATATAATACCCTACACCACTCTCGTAATATTGAATAACTCTTATATATACATTTTGTAATTCATGTATAAATTGTTTACATAAACTTACTTTTGGGACATTTTATACTTAAATAATACCCTGTACCACAGTGTGGTGTAGGGTATAAAAACGATTGGATCTAAAGAGCAAAATCGGATGAAACATATATATGGGAGCTATAGATAAATCTTTACCAATTTTCTTCAAATTCGGCAATGTTGGTTCATCGATCAAGAAACTCTACCATTCTAAATATCAAAACGATTAGATGTAAAATATAGCTTCTATAGAACTAAAGGGCCAAATCGGACGAAACATATATATGGGAGCTATAGCTAAATCTTTACCGATTTTTTTCAAATTCGGTAGTGTTGGTTCATGGATCAAGAAACTCTACCATTCTAATTTTCAAATTGAGTGGATGTAAAATACAGCTTTTATAGGACTAAAGGGCCAAATCGGACGAAACATATATATGGGAGCTATAGCTAAATCTTAACCGATTTTCTTCAAATTCGGTAGTGTTGGTTCATGGATCAAGAAACTCTACCATTCTAAATTTCAAAATGATTGGATTTAAAATACAGCTTCTTCAGGACTAAAGAGCAAAATCGGACGAAACATATATATGGGAGCTATAGCTAAATCTTAACCGATTTTCTTCAAATTCGGCAATGTTGGTTCATGGATCAAGAAACTCTACCATTATAAATTTCAAAACGATTAGATGTATAATACAGCTTCTACAGGACTAAAGAGCAAAATCGTACGAAACATATATATGGGAGCTACAGCTAAATCTTAACCGATTTTCTTCAAATTCGGTAGTGTTGGTTCATGGATCAAGAAACTCTACCATTCTAAATTTCAAAATGATTGGATTTAAAATACAGCTTCTTCAGGACTACAGAGCAAAATCGGACGAAACATATATATGGGAGCTATAGCTAAATCTTAACCGATTTTCTTCAAATTCGGCAATGTTGGGTCTTGGATCAAGAAACTCTACCATTCTAAATTTCAAAACGATTGGATGTAAAATACAGCTTCTATAGGACTAAAGGGCCAAATCGGACGAAACATATATATGGGAGCTATAGCTAAATCTTAACCGATTTTCTTCAAATTCAGCAATGTTGGTTCATGGATCAAGAAACTCTACCATTCTAAATTTCAAAACGATTGGATGTAAAATACAGCTTCTATAGGACTAAAGGGCCAAATCGGACGAAAGATATATATGGGAGCTATATCTAAATCTGAACCGATTTCAACCAAATTCAATAGCGATCTTAACAGCCGCGAAATACTCTAAACTGCAAAATTTCAGAACGATCGGAGTGAAGTTGCCATCTGTAGTCGACGAACAACTTTACATGGACAGACGGACGGACGGACAGACATCGTTAAATCGACTCAGCTAGTGATTCTGAGTCGATCGGTATACTTTAAGGTGGGTCTAGCTGTGTTATTTTCAGGTGTTACAAACATCTGCCGTGAAACAAACTTATAAAGCTGTACCACAGTGTGGTGTAGGGTATAACAATTTTAAATAAAAAATTTACCATAAAAATTTTGTTTCATATTTTTTCGTGTTAGTGACACCTAATTGCACCAGAAACTGTTATCCACATCCCTTGGACATAAATTTTGTTGCATAGTGTTACCGGTGTTCTACTACAGCTATTTATATTCTTATTTATGGAAGGTGTAAGTAAATATTAATACAGATCTTATACAAACTACGAGTATTTACAAATATATTTTCAATCAGGCAATTCCTCGCTATTTTGCATGCAAAAACTTTTATTGTTGAAATTAAATAGTACAAATTAGTAATATTAACTAGCAGTGCTACTTTTATTTATATTTAGATTACTAGATGTATGTATCTTATCTTGCACCTTTTTGTCTCTATTTACTTAAGAAGGAAGAGGGTACAATTATTGGGCCCTTTTCACTCCAAAATATATAACTTTCAAAACACAATTATTTCTTCAAATTTTACAAAATTTCGAAAAAAAAATATTATCTCTTCCCAGAGTGGAGTACCATTTTTGGGTATTTTTGTACTTTTTTATTAAAAAAAAACGTATTTCGAAAAACAATTATTACATCATCCCAGGGAGAGGTTCCCAATTATTGGCCCCTTTTGTTCCCCTTTTACTAAATAAATATCAATACATAGTTCATGCCATGGTGAGTGTACCATTTGTGGCATTTATTATATCATCCCAGGTAGAGAGCACCATTTTCGGTTTGGTACTCTTATTATATTAATTCTGAATTCCTTATATACATTCATTATTGTTTTTATACCCTACACCACACTGTGGTACACCCAAAAGGAGAAGAAATAGACCCATCGTTTATTATACCGATCGACTAAGAATCACTTTCTGAGTTGATTTAGCTATGTCCGTCTGTCTGTCTGTCTGTCTGTAGATGTATTCTTGTAATCAAAGTACAGGTCGCAATTATGGTCCGATCTCGACGAAACTTTACACACATCTTTTTTTGGCCCAAGGACGATCCCTATTGAATTTGGTTAAAATCGGTTCAGATTAAGATATAGCCCCCATATATATGTTACCCCCGATTTGACATGTAAGCGCTGTAAAAACTTTATTTTATATCCGATCAGTATGAAATTCGGCAGAAAGAGGTTTCTTATTATATGGACGAACACTATTAAATTTGGAAGAAATCGGTTCAGATTTAGATATAGCCCCCATATATACGTTACCCCCGATTTGACATGTAAGAGCTGTAAAAACTTTATTTTATATCCGATCAGTATGAAATTCGGCAGAAAGAGGTTTCTTATTAAATGGATGAACGCTATTAAATTTGGAAGAAATCGGTTCAGATTTAGATATAGCCCCCATATATATGTTACCCCCGATTTGAACTGTAAGCGCTGTAAAAACTGCATTTTATATCCGATCAGTGCGAAATTCGGCAGAAAGAGGTTTCTTATTACATGAAGGAATACTGCCAAATTTGGAGAAAATCGGTTCAGATTTAGATATAGCTCCCATATATATGTTACCCCCGATTTGACATGTAAGCGCTGTAGAGACTGTATTTTATATCCGATCAGTACGTAATTCGACAGAAGGAGGTCTTTTTACATGAATAAGTATTCAGGGAAGATCGGTTCAGATTTACATTAAAGCTCCATATATATGTTCCTCCTGATTTGGTATCAAACCAAACCAGAAAGATGTTTCTCACTTTAGGAACGAATATTGCTTAATTTAGCGATTATCGTTTCAGAATTAGAATACGTTTCTACCCATTTACCAATTATTCCAAATTATTATGGCAATGACCCTTATCGCATTGTTAGGGAGGTGTAGGGTATTGTATAGTCGGCCCCGCCCGACTTTCTGCCTTTCCTTACTGGTTTAAAATATTAAAGAAAAAATATTAATAGTAAATGTACGAATTTCGAAAAATAATTATTACTTCCTCTTAAGGAGAGGTAACCATATTTGGGCATATTTATATTCTGCTTCTATTCCAAAAAACACGATTTTTGAAAACCCTTTTTATTTCCTCTTAAAAGATGTAAAAATTTTTAATTTCAGAAAATACGAATTTTGAAAAACATCTTTTGGTCCTATTTTTTAATTCCATAGAGTACGAATTCTGAAGAATATTTATTACTTTATTCCAGGGGCTAATTTCAAATTTTTTTTTGGAAAATATTTCCATAAAAATGTTAAAAGCTTTATTTATTATGCAAGATATTTACAAATCCATTTATATATTTTGTTAATTGAGTTAAGAAGAACAAAAAAGGCTGTCCAATAATTTTGCAGTTAGAGCTACCTGCTATCCACTTATCAGCAGCAAGTCAGTTACTACAGAAAAATTTTAGTTGATTTAAAAATATATTTAATTAATAATAACACAGTGCAACAACCTAAATGGGAATGGGATAAAAAACCAATTGCAAATGAAAGTTGACATTATCCATAACAAAACCTTCAACGGTTTTTTTCAGTTCAGTGCGAGATTCTTTTACACGCATTTGAAGTTGGTGGTTTTTGAACGCAGTCTAACAAGAAAAGATCATGGAAAATTTGATAAAATAATGCTTATTTTTTATTATTATGGAAAGTTGTGGTATCTTACTGTTTTTGGCATCGAGGAATTAATTTTTGATATTAATTGTTACCTACAAATGGCACTCTTTCTTGTAGATAAAAAACGGGTAAGAAAAAACGGTGAATTTATTTTTTTAGGCTGAAAAATCAATTTTTGATGTGGGCATCATTGTAAATAAATATATCTTATGATATTACGAAGTACATTTTATTATTCTCAGTCCGTTTATATTATAAAAATTCAAATTTTCAATGATCTTTTCTTGTTAGACAGCGTTCCAAAATCACAAACTTCAAATGCGTGTAAAAAAAAGCTCGCACTGAACTGAAAAAAACCCTAGAAGGTTTTGTTATGGATAATGTCAACTTTCATTTGCAATTCGTCTCATCCCATTCCCATTCGGAAAGTTCGATTTTGCATCACAGTGTAATTAACAAAAAGAAAGATATTCTGCAAATTCTCTTACTCAGCAGAAAAATCTGCTGTTAGGGAAAACTTTTATATTATTAGGTAAAAACGTTTGTTTGGGTATTTGCCAAATATTTGTCAATTTGTATAAATAATTCTTTTCAACATTCAATCACCATAAAAAATAAAAATTCTGATTTCCGCTTTCTCAACAGAAAATCTGCTGTTACAACAATCTGCTATGCTTAAAATGATATTTTTCGGGTATCTGTCCAAAAAAACCATTAAAAATTTTAATGTTTTATTTATTTTATATAATATTTATTAATAGATTTTCATATTTCTCTTTTTAAAATTATAAAGAACCAACAATTTATTTTATACTACTTCTTAACAGAAAATCTTCACTTGCAGCAAACTTTCCTATTATGATTACAATATTTTGTTTTTTGATTGAGTATTTACCCTTTCAACCAAAGATAGCAACTACATTCTTAATTCAACTATTTTTTTTCTATAACTATTAATTATAATAATTATTTGGTTTTCCTCCCTCTCGCCTTCACTCAATCAATCAGTCAATATCCAATTTTTTGAAATTTCCCTCTGTGCCAAAAATGTCTGACGAATACTTAGCTTTGACCGGACGAAGTTTTTCATTCACTTTATGACTGCTGTTATATTCAATGATGTCCAAGCGAGATTCACGCAAACCTTGAAAATATAATTCTGCAAAAAATACCAAACAATTAAAGTTGAAATTTCAAATCGAAAACCATTCAAGGTGTTGTACCATTTAACTGCTTCATCTCCAAATCAGGTCCACCATATTCTTGTGGTAAAATATTGCTTGGCACAAATTTATAAAACGTCTCCATGGTGGTGTGAACATGAAGGATGTCATGTAGTTCCTTTTTCATGAATGGCGTCATGAGAGCCAACACTTTATCTATAATAGTGCCGGCATTGATGAAATGAAAACCTACAAGGCGAACTGGAATAGCTTCCTAGTTTTTGCGGGAATAGATAGAAATAATATCACACAAATGATCGTATAAGGATTAATCCTTATTTACTAACTTACCTGCATAAAATAGATAACTTTTTTCTATTGCATCACACTAATGCGTGTGAGATGACCAAATGCGACATTAGCCATATCGATTACAATAACAATTCCGGGTACTGCACCATTTTCCAGCAACCATTTATCTTGACTCATAGTATATCTAGGGGAAGAAGATCATTATACACAGAGCCGAAAATACAATGATTTTTTTAACCATGTGTCTGGTTAAATTTTTCATGGTAAATGTTTGATTACGAAGACAAAAATAACCTTATATAAGTTCAAATGTACATGAAAAATGGTTAAGTTAACATTATATATGGTTGGTTTTTTTTTGAAAGAGAGGCAGAAAAATGTGCGAGATAAACAACAATTCGGCTCTGTTGTGGTCGACGTTTTTCAACTGCTTTGTGTTAGACGAAGTTGAGTATTAAGTTAAACGAATGCGACTGTCGGCATAAGAGAATTTATCTCTCTCATTGAAAACACCACCAAATGCCAGCTTCGGTGCTTGAGTGCGGGAGTTCAGTTGGTGTTGAATAGTCGATGGGACTAGTGCTGTTGTCGGAAGCTGTTGGTATAGAGGTAAGTAGTAAAACATTTTGTAAAGAACTACATTCATAAGTATGTATGTACATATGTGTATTTAAAAAGTGAAATAATAAAATATGTGTGTTAAAAATGTTAATAGTGTTTTGTGCCTGTTTAATTATAGTAAAGGCGAATGTAATATTAATATTATTTTTTGTGATTATGCCATTACAATTGTGAAATTCAGTGGTTAAGAGTGGAAAAAATATGTACACGCTGTCGCATTAACTGAGCTTGAAAAAACAACAATGTATGTACGTAAGTATATTCAGCAGCAAGCAAACATACGGAGAGAAGTGATGTGTACGTGTGGGTATGTGTTCATCTTGTCTTTTCGTTTGAACACTTGTGGCTGCTACGCCGTACATACATACGTTAGTTTTTTTTGTTGTGCGATGTTGATACTGTTAAATGTACATACATATATATGTTGTTAGAAGTGCTTTCGTAATATCTACATACATACATATAAACGATGTTTTTGTTTTTTTCTTTTCAGTTGTTTCTTTTTCTGTGGCTTGCGGCTGCTTGTGCTGGGAGTCCGGCCTTGAATCTGTTGGTAAGTTGTGCCAATACTAGAAACTGTTGATAAGCTGTATCAATACTAGTTGTAGTGTGCGAAGTAATTACAGGAAAAGTGGTATGCATGTATACATTTGTTTTTTTATACCCTCACTTCAGTAATACGAGGGTATATATCATTTGCAACGGGCCAAAAGTGTAACACATTGAAGGAGTGATCTAAGACCCTATGTATGTTCAGCGCATATTAGTTTTGGGTCATTTTAAGTCGAATGAGATATGTCCGTCCGTCTGTCTGCTGGCTAGTGCGCACGATAACTCTCGAAAAGAGTAACCGATTCACTTCAAATTTGTTATACGGTAATATTTTTTTCTATCTCCGGTTAAGTTCAAAGATGGGCCATATTGGTCCATTCCTTCTGGTACCTCCCACACAAAGGGTTAACATTTAGTGAAATATTGATTCTTTAATAACAACTATACCTTGGTCGGTTTACCCGACTGAAACTTTCTTACTTGTTTTTAATATACAATTCAGTGCACTTCCTTGAAGTATCATCCATTGACTTACCCAATCCTTGATTTTTATATCTATTCCGATTATGATTTTGGTGGGACATCGGCTTTCTATCAGATTGCCTTTGTTATTAATCTCCTCTCTCCTATAAGTTTGCCGTAAGATCGGACTAAGCTCAGTACCCCAAACTAAGTGCCTAACCGTCCTGGGCCCTTAATAATCGAAAGATTCGGGGAATTTACGTGGACGGCACCTTTTGAGCGGGGACTGATCACATGTTGGTCATGCACAGAAACGTAGGCACTTAACTTATAGTCACAGAGCAGATTTTTCCATCAGATCAGCCCATCGGTAAATGCTTATGCTCTTTGAACTACAGAATTTAGGTAAAAAGTCAAAAGATCTTCTTAGAATTGCACCCTTTTTTACATTTATACTTATATTTTCTAACCTTTTTGTTTTTTTTTCTTTTCAGGTGTTTCTTATACATATATATATTAACATATATTTTGTAAATAAAATAAAAAATAAAAATGCGAAAGTAAAATTTTTCTTGTTTTATTTGATATAAATATTAAAAATTATTGAAACAACTATGTTTCTGGTTACATGAGGTAACCACTAAATAGTTAAATTAACAATAAAAAAGGTTTCAATAACAATCTTCATAGTTAATAATATTAACAATTTCATTGTTAAATTGAACATGTATTGTTTCAATAAATTAACTATGAAATGTTAATATTAACAATTTTCATGGTTAAAAAATTCAAAAATGCATTGTTAAAGTAACAATTATTATTATAATATTAAAAATTTTCATGGTTAAAAAATTCAACCATGGAATAGTTAAATTAAATATTATTATTGTTAAATACCAGTCAACAAGAAAATGTTCAAATTAACCTTATATAACGTAGACTCCAAATCATGTTTATTTATGGTTAAGTTAACCTTATATAAGGTTAATTTTTGGCTCAGTGTATATTTGGTACAAAGTTTAAATATATGTGGTCAGTGATTAAATTGTAATTTATCATGTTGAATGTGTTTGAATAGTCAAGGTCGAAACCATTACCTGAGAAAAGCTTTTATTCCAGTTTAAATCGATTAACTGAAGAAAAGATGATAAAAATGTATTTTTTTAGATTTCACAATATTATTTTGAACAATTTAATATTTTTTACAGTAATTAATTATAGACTTAAATTTTTATTAATTTAATTTTATTTTAACAAGTTTCTGCCATACAATATTTTTTTTCAAAACATTTATATTCTACCAATTTGACTTTACTACGTTATCTCTAGTCTATATCTAATTTCTTAAAATTTCCATCAGTGCCAAAAATATCCGATGAAGGTTTCGCTCTGGCTGGTGGACGTAGTTTCTCATTAACCCGATGACTGCGGTTATATTCTATGATATCCTGGCGAGAATTACGTAGGCTTTCGAAAAATTGTTCTAAAAAAAGGGAGCAAATAAATTAGGCTTTAAATTTTTTTCGCTTATCCCCCGTTTTCAGGAAGCTCCGTTAAAGTTAACGACCTGTTGCAGATGTCAAGCTCTACAGAAACTGACAAGAATAACTGTGAGTTAGCACTTAACCGGACTTCCTAATAAGGGGCAGGGGGGGTCAAGTTTTTTAACCATACCAGCTAGTTGTTGTATGCCCAGGTTGGGACCACCGTATTCTTGGGGCAGCATATCTCGAGGTACAAACTTGTAAAACGTCTCCATAGTGGTGTGAACATGAAGGATTTCATGAAGTTCCTTTTTCATGAAAGGATTCATGAGAGCAATTACTTTATCGATAATTGTTCCGGCATTGATGAAATGTAAACCTACTAGACGGGCTGGTATTGCTTCCTAGATTTTTAAAGCGGGCGGGGGATAGGATTTGAAAAGATTTTCAAAATCGTAAATATACATATAGCCAAAGAAAACTAGAAAAGCAAATGATTTTGTATGATTTGAAATTTTATGAAATTTTCAACTTATTCAATTTAAGTATTGATTGAATCACTTCAAATATTAATTGAATCGATTAAAATAATGATTTTGGCAATAAAAATATCAATTGAATCAAATAGTTTTGTTATATGAAAATGTGTCTGACATGTAATCGCCAAAATTGATAAAATTTTAATAAAGACATGACTAAATGTTAATTGAATCAAAGAATTAATTATGTTAATTAAAATATTAGTTGAGTTAGTTACAATATTAATTGAATACAAATATTAATTTAAACAATTTAAACATTAATTGATTCAAATATTTTTTTCAAAAACTCTATATTAGTCTTTAATTTAAAAAAAATATTAAGGTAGCAGTGTAAGTAAATCAATTAAAACATTAATTGATTTAATTATTTGTTATGATCGAAAATGTCTTATAAGTCTTAAAATTAAACAAATCAGATTATAATAAAAATTAATTTATTAATTCAATCAATTAACAAACTAATTAAATGAATTAAGAAATAATTTGAATTAAGTAGGAAATTAATTGTATTAATTTAAAAAAAAATAATTTAAACGAATTATTTAAGAAATTATTACAATTAATGAAGAAATTAAAAGAATTTATTTATAATGAATTAAGAAAGCATTAATCTAACAATTAATTAATTAATTGAAGTAATTAATCTCTTAATTGAATTAATTAAGAAATTAATTGAATTAATTAAGAAATTAATGGTATCAATTAGCTAGCAAATTAAGAAAATAATTAAATAATGAATTAAGAAAGCATTAATTTAACAATTAATTAATTAATTGAATTAATTAATAAATTAATTGAATTAATTAATTTCTTAATTGAACTAATTATGAAATTAATAGAATTAATTAAGAAATTAATGGTATCAATTAACAAGTAAAAAAAAATAACTGAATGAATTAAGAAATTAATTAATTTAATTAAGAAGTTAATATTTAACCTAATTAGTTAAGAAATTAATATAATTTATTAAGGAATTAAAAGAATTGATTCATACAATTAATTAAGAAATCAGTAATTAAAGAATTAATTAAAAATGTAATTGCATTAAGTACGAAATTTTTTGATTTATTTAAGAAATTAACTGAATTAATTAAAAAAATATTTGAATTAACTAAGAAATTGATTGAATTAATTAACAAATTACTGGTTTTAATTATTACATTAATTGATTTAATTAAGAAATAGATTAAATAACTTAAGAAATTAGTTAAATTAATTAAGAAATTAATATAATTTATTAAGGAATTAAAAGAATTGATTCATACAATTAATTAAGAAATCAGTAATTAAAGAATTAATTAAAAACGTAATTGCATTGAGTACGAAATTATTTGATTTATTTAAGAAATTAACTGAATTAATTAAAAAAAATATTTGAATTAACTAAGAAATTGATTGAATTAATTGACAAATTACTGGTTTTAATTATTACATTAATTGATTTAATTAGTTAAGAAATTAGTAAAATTAATTAAGAAATTATTAGAAATGATTAATAAATTAATTAAAAAAGCAGTAATTAAGTATTTAATTGCATTAAGTAAGAAATTATTTTATTTAATTAAGAAATTAACTGAATTAATTAAGAAATTATATGAATTGATTAAGAAATTAAATCGAATTAAGAAATTAATAAAATGAATTAAGAAATTTATAAAATTAAGTAAGAAAATAATAAAAGTAATGAAGAAACTAATAAATTGAATTAAGAAATTAATGAAACTAATTAAGAAATTAATAAAATTAATTGAGATATTAATAAAATTAATTAAGAAAATTAAGAAATTAATAAAATTAATTGAGATATTAATAAAATTAATTAAGAAAATAATAAAATTATTAAGAAATTAATAAAACGAAGAAATTAAAAAAATTAAGATTGAAGTAAAATATTTGGAGAATCCCATCATTTGTTTAACGAATGTAGAATAACTTTTGATATTAATTTAATTGGCACATTTTTTTCATGTAAATATTAATTTATTCAATTAATCTTTTGATTGAACTTTCATACGTCTGCATTAATAAAAACATAAATAATTATCGAAATACTGTTTAAAGATACAAATAATATTTCGAATCAAAGCCTTAATAGAATACATACAAATATTATTTGGGCAATTAAAATATTAACAGAATCAATAAAAATTTTAATGGATTTCAATAATACAATTAATTTCTTAATTAATACAATTAATTTCTTAATTGAGTCAATTACTTTTTTTGACTGAAAATGTGTTTAACTTTCCATAAAAAAATTATCAAAGGATTAGCCACATTAATTGAAATATAAAATTAATTAATTAATTTTTTGAAAATTTTTCAATCTTGGTTTGGTTTCTTTAATTAAGATATTTTCGTTTGTAAATATTAATTTACACAGGATTCAACACTCCGTCTTCAAATAACACTTTTACGAAGTAATTGAAAAATTTATGAAATTAATTAAACAATTAAAAAATTAATCGAGATATTAAAATAATGAATTACGAAAGAAGTAATTAAAAAAATAATTGAATAAATTAAGAAATGAATTGTATTAATTAAGAAATTAATTATATTAATTAGAAAATTAATTGTTTTAATTAAGATTGATTTATTTATTAAATTAATTAAGAAACAAATTGAATTAATTAAAAAAAAAATAGAATTAATTAAAAAAATAGGTGAAATTTAAGAAATTAATATTTAACAGAATTAATAAAAAAATTAATAAAGATATTAAAAGAACTGATTAATATAATTAATTAAAAAAATAGTAATTAAAGAATTAATTAAGAGTTTAATTGCATTAAGTAAGAAATTATTTAATTTAATTAAAAAATTAACTGAATTAATTTAATTAATTAAGAAATTAATTCAATTAATTTAATTAATTAAGAAATTAATTCAATTAATTAAGAAATTACTTCAATTAATTAAGAAATTAATTAAATTAATTAAGAAACTAATTCAATTAATTAATTATGAAATTAATATATAATAAAGAAATTAATATTCATAAAGAAATTAATATTTAATATTTATTTATTTAAGAAAAATTAAGAAAATAATCTAATTAAGAAAATAATTATATTAAATTAATACAGAAATTAATAAAATTAATTAAGAAATTAATATAAATAATTAAGAAATTAATATAATTAATTAAGAAATTAATGAAATTCTTTAAGAAATTAAAAGAGATTGATGTATGTAAGTAAAGAATTAATTAAGAAATAATTTGCTAATTAAGAAATAAATTGTGTTAATTTAGAAATTTATTGAATTAATAAAGAAAATAATTATATTGAATTAATTAAGAAATTAATAAAATTAATTAAGAAATTAATAAAATTATTTAAGAAATTTATATAATTAATTAAGAAATTAATATAATTAATTAAGAAATTAATATAATTAATTAAGAAATTAATATAATTAATCAAGAAATTAATATAATTAATTAATTTTTTTTTTTTTTTTTCAATTTCGACTTTATTTACGATAATTCATAGTAATAATAGACCCGCGAAGCCGCTTAAGCTTGTCTGCAGGAAGTAATTACATTCAGATTTGTATAGGTATAAATATTGATAGGAAAGTTTTTAATTTAAAATTAATATTAGATTCATTCATTGCGATTCAATAAGAAATTTTTTTATACAGTTTTTTCTTTTTATGTTGTTACTTATATCTAGGACATTGATTGGTAATGTATTTAGAAATTTTGGCAGTTGAGCTGATATTGTGCTTTTCCCATACATATTTCTGTGAGCTGGTTCTTTATAACGTCCTTCGGCATTCCTTCGAGTGTTGTACTGGTGGTCGATCTTTTCCAGAAACCTTTGATCTCCATAAAACTCAGTTGCCAAGGCTAGTTGGTACAGACTTCTTACGTTCATGAATTGATGTTCTTTCATGAATTTACGCATGTTTTGTTCAGTTGATGAGTTAGTATTTGTTGTTTGGTTATTGGTGTTGTTATAATTACTGATTATGATATTATTATTGACTATGTTATGAATATTTTGGGCAATTGTGTTGTATTTGTCTTTATTTTTCATTAATATTTTTATTAATCTGTTTTGTGTGGTTTGTAGCAGGTTGCAGTACGTTGCGTTTCCCCAAGCCGTTATTCCATGTCTTAAATATGACTCTGATAGTGAGAAGTACGCTTGTTTGAGAACATGAAATGGGGAGCAATTGCTTAAATGAAAGAGGACATATGCTGTTTTTTGTAGTTTCTTCTGGAGTGAGGATATATGTATTTTCCATTTAAAATTGTGATCGACTTGCACTCCAAGGTATTTATATTCGTTGACGAGTTCTATTTCTGTTTCGCATTTGTCGTTTATGTTGTTGGAATTATTCGATGAGTTGTGTAGACATTCGTTTTCATGGAAAATTAATTTTACGTTTGAGTATCTAAGATGTGGTGGTTTAATGTGCATCACCTTGGTTTTGGTGGCGTTAATGACTAAGCCATTATCATGACACCATCTAGTAAGGGTATTGAGCTCACTTTGTAGAATTTCAGTGGCGGTAATTACATCTTTGTGCGTTACGATAATAGCAGTATCATCCGCATAAGCAAAAGCTGTACTTTTTTTAAGAATATTTATTAAGTCGTTCGCATAAATTATGTAAAGTATTGGCCCTAGTTTTGAGCCTTGTGGTACCCCATATTCGACTGGTATTTCGTTACTTTCATATTTTTCTATTTTCACCCGATATGTTCTGAATTTAAGGTAATTTATAAACCATTTCAAGCAATTTCCACGGATTCCGTTTCTTTCAAGAACTTCTATAATTTTTGTATGGGACAAAGTATCAAAAGCTTTGCTGAAATCAACGTACAAAACAAGGTTGTTCAGATTTTGGTTGAGGTTTTTATTTACGTATTCAGTAAAATTGCCCAGCAGTTTATTAATGTTTTTACCTTTCTGGAAGCCATATTGATTTTTATTAATCACATTGTATTTGTTTAAGAAGCCATTCACCCTTCTCGAAATGATTTCCTCCAGAACCTTCTCAATTATAGGCAGAATCGATATAGGTCTGTAATTGTTGTAGTTATTCTTCTCACCATTCTTGTATATAGGTCTAATTAATGATGTTTTAAGGATTTTCGGAATAGTAGCTTCATCCATACTCATATTTATAAAATTTGTTATGACTGGAGTTAGTAGTTGCGCGTTGTTTCTGACATCTTGTGGCCTTATATTATCAGCTCCAGCGCCTTTTCTAATATTTAATGTGTTTAGGATATTGAAGATTTCACTGTCATCGGTGTGTGCCATATAAATGGAATTTGGAATTCTAGTTTCGCTGTATTTTATTGTTTTGATGTTACATTTATGTACGATATTTTGTACGTTTTCGTGAAATTTTGTTGCGAAGTTATTAGTGACATTAATTAGGTTTGTGTTTTTAAAGTTTAATTTCAAAGTATCGTCTATACTCTTAGTTTTTTTCCCAATTACTTCGTTAACCAGCTGCCATGTTGATCTCATATTATTCCTATTTTTTATAAATTCATTTCGAATGAATGAGTTTTTAGTGTAGTTTAATTTCTTATTTAATTTATTACTAAATTTTTTGTATTCTTGTTCATATTGTTTATTATTTTTATTGTTTCTCCACCTTTTATAGAGTTTATCACGAGCATTACAATATTGTATTAGTTCTTCAGTTAGCCACGGATTTTGCTTTCTTTTTTCAATTTTATTTGAATTCTTTATTGAGTTTTTGTAAATTTCATTGAAATTATTGTGAATTGCATAAAACAGATCATCGGTATTTGTATGTTGATTTATAATACTATTCCAATTTATTGCTTTTAAAAATCGATTTATTTTACAAGTACTATATGTTGTGGTTAATCTATCGATATTATCCGTACCCTGACTTATTAGATTATCATTATCGATTATTGTTTTATCGTATTCCACACTCCCAAAAAGAGAGTAGTGGTCAGATATTGTTGTTGTTATAACAGCTGAGTGTACGCACATTACTTTTTTCGCACTTCGCACAAACATATGATCGATGCAGGTTTTTGTATTTTTGTTTATGTCTTCTCTTGTTGTTTCGTTTACGACACATTCTAATCCGCTTGCCATGAGAGCATCAACATAGTTCTTTGTGGTTCTGTTCTCACTTGAGATGTCAATGTTAACGTCTCCTACAACGATGAGTGTCTGTTTTGTGTTTATGTTGTTTATGTTTTCCTCTAATTCTGAAACAAACCGGTTTACGTTTTGGCAAGGGGGTCGGTATACGGGGAGTAGAGATATAATTTTTTCACTTATTGACAGTTCGATTTTAAGTGTTTCGAAGTAGTTGGTGTTTAAGTGCGTTGTAGTGAAGTTTATGCGTTCCCTGATGTACACAGCAATTCCGCCACCCCTTCCCTCACGGTTGAGAAAAATAGAGCTGAATCCATTTATGGAGTACAAGTTATTTTCGTGATCTGTTATATTAGTTTCCACCAAAATTAGAATATCAATTTTTCTTAAGATTTTGTTTAGTGAAACAAGTAGTGCAGTGAAATTTTTGCGTAGGGATCTGATATTCATATATATTAAGGATAAATGTTTAAAAAAATTAGGATCAATTTGATCAAAATTTTCATACGTTTTTGTTTTGTTTAAGTTCATGTTTATTAATTATAAATAAATAAATATATGTATGTATGTATAAGTGTATTTTGCGACTCTTGGAGAGAATTTATTTTAAAAAGAGAGGTAATAAAAAAGATTAATGTTTGTTCGCTTTAACGACGTTGAAAGATTTTTGTGTTCGTTTAAATGTTTTTGGCACCATCAAATTAAATAGTTTGGCATATTAACTCGATATCAGACGAATTTTTAATAATTATTGCAGACGAGTTTTCAGCTTTTCGCGCAAATATCAATCCATTTTTGACCCAAACGTATTTCCAATTGGATTCTTTAGCCTTTGTTTTAGCTAGCCACAAAAGGCGTTTGTTGTGTGGTGTCAGCTGATCGTTGACATAAACGAAGTTGCTGCTGTTGCCTGTGGCAAGAACATTACTTGTGGATAGTTCTATCCTATGTCGTTTTATTTTCGCCATTAATTCTCTCTTTTTTAAGATAGAAGAAAATTCAACGATTACTCTATTGTTGTGTTTTGTTCGATATGTATTACTTATATCGCTATCCTTTATGTCAACACATATGGCTGCAGCAATTTTCTTCACAACATTTAATGCGTCTGTCTCATTCTCCTGTATGTTGTTTATTTCGATGTTCCTTTCGATTATCTTTTGTTCCAATTTATTTATGCGAGCATCCATTTGAAAAAGTTGTTGTTCTTTTTCTGTGTTTGATTTTTGAAGTTCTTTCACTTGATTGCTTAATGTTGATAAGTTGTCGTTTATACTTTGTAGAGTGTTTTGAAATTGTTGGGTCATTTCTCTCATGTTCGCAACCATCTGGGACATAGACTCCTTCATATCTTTTATATCAGATTTAATTTCAGAAGTGTCAGACTGCGGAGTAGAAGGTTGTTCTGCTTCTTTAAAACGTTTGTTATTCTTATCAGTTTGTGTGTCCTCTTCTCTGCGTTGTTTGATCGTCTCATTGTAAATCACAGTTTCATACAAACTATTGGTGGAATGTCTGCGATCTCTACACCTGTGACATTTCCAGTCAGCTTTTTTTTCAGCACTCATCGCTGCGTAGGTTTTTTCGGATAATGGGCAGCAAGGATTAAAGTGATATTTGCGATCACAGTTTTTGCACATAGCGTATGTTGAGGATAGTTCTTTCGCGCACTGATTACAAATTGCCATTTTTACACTTTTTTTGGTATATTTTACTTTAATCGGAGAGTAGCCAAAAAACAAACACAACCGTTCGCAATGAAAGGTACGCGAGAACTGAATAAAATGAAATTATTTAAGAAATTAAAAGAGATTGAAGTGTGTAAGTAAAGATTTAATTAAGAAATAATTTGCTAATTAAGAAATTAATTGTGTTGATTAAGAAATTAATTGAATTAATTAAGAAAATAATTATATTGAATTAATTAAGAAATTAATAAAATTAATTAATTAATAGATTAATAAAATTAATTAAGAATTTAATAATAAGAATTAAGAAATTAATAAAATTAACTAAGAAATTAATAAAATGAATTAAGAAATAAGAATTAAGAATTAAATAAGAATTAATAATAAGAAATTAAGAAATTAATAAATAGTGAATTAAGAAATTAAAACAATTACAGTAGTTAGGATTGCAGTACCTAATTAACGAATTAATTAAGTAATTAATTGATTTAATTAAGGAAATAATTATATTAATTACGAAATTAATTGCACAAAGTAAAATATAAAATGGTTTAATTAAGAAATTAATTGAATTAATTAAAAATTTAATCGAATTAATTGATAAAATAATTTAATTAATTAAAAAATTAATTGTATTAATTAAAAAATTAATTCGAATAATTTAAAAATGAAGAGAAAAAATAAAAAAATTGATAGAATTAATTTCAAAATCAAGAAAAACTAATTCTATTAATTAAAAAATTAAAATTAAGAGAATTAATTATAAAATTATTACAAATTATTTAAATTAATTACCAAATTACATGATCGAATTAATTACAAAATCACCTGAACTAATTAAAAAAATAATTGAAATTAATCAGGAAATGAATTGTATAGTTTTTCTAATTAAGATTGTAAAAACATCAATCGTTTTTTTAAATTGCTACATTTAATTATATAATCCTCACCTACCTGCAAATAATAGATGACCTTTTTCAGTTGCATTATACCAACACGTGCGATATGTCCAAATGAGACACCCGTCAAATCCAGAACAAATATAAGTCCTCGTAAGACTCCATTTTCCAAGCCCCATTTATCTTGACCAATACAAAATCTATTTATATAATTAAAAATAGTTAAAAGCATATTAAACATAAAAAATGTCTAGATTTTTCTCCAGGTGAAGATACTTTTGCTATGAGTATTTGCAGAGGATATGAAATTACGGAGGATTCTACTAAGTATGAAAGTTATAAGGGATCTGGTACCTCCCCCTTTGTGGGGGAGGTACCAGAAGGAGTGGAATAATATGGTTTATCTTCGAACATAGCCTGAGATAGGATTATGTTTTGTGACAAAGAAAATTTTAAGTTAATCGGCCTCTCCTTTCGAGAGTTATAGAGCGCAAATGGACGGACGGACAGGCATAACTCAAATGACTTGAAATGTTCTGCTCAACAAGCCAATATTGCCTTTGTTAGTGCGTTTGTTAGTCCTCTATGATCTGAAAAAACGACCAAGTCAATTGAGGATATATTCTCACAGCATGTCTGTCCACAAGGCAGCTTCGATCAACTGAATCGTCACGCTGCAGCAGCGTTATGTTTACGTAAGCTAATCAGGCCTTTACTCTCGGCTAGACGAACATTTTGTGAGAATATGACTTCAATCAACGCGTTTGTTAATTGTCAATGATATTCAAAAGGACCGAATCGATTAAGATAAGGCAGCTTCGACCAGCTGATTCGTAATGCTACGGCAACATTACGTTTGCGCATGGCTAATCCAGACTTTATTCTCCGCTTGAAGAAAATGTTGTGTGAATATGAGCTCGCCGATTATCAATATCGTATCAATTGAGGTCATATTCGCTTAGCATCTATGTCCATACGGCAGCTTTCATCACCTGATTCGTTATACTACGGCAACGTTACTTTTACACATGGCTAATCCGCCATTTACTCTCCGCAAGCAAGAAATGTGGGAATATGACCAGACTCGATGCGTTTTTTAGTCATCAATGATCTCTAAAAAGGCCGAACCGATTGAAATAAGACAGCTACGACCCTGTTCTCCTTAAGGTAGTTTCGATCAGCTGATTCCTTGCGCCATAGAAACGGTACGTTTACGCTTGGCTAATCCATTACTCACCGCTGGACTTAAATTTGCGAATAAGACCTCGATCGGTGCGTTTCGATGATTTCCAAATCCACCGAATCGATCATATCATAATCGTTCATATTCGCAAAGTATGTCTGTCCATAAGTCAGTTTCGATCAGATAATGCGTTACGCTACGACATCCTTATATTTATGCATGTCTAATCCAGTCTTTACTTACTGTTAAATGTAAGTGTTGTGGGAATATGAGCTCAATCGATGAGTTTATTACGTCGATGATCTCCAAAACAATCGATCATATTCCCTCAGCATGTCTGCCCACAAGGCAGCTTCGATCAGATGATGCATTGCACTACGGCAACGTTACGTTTAGGCATAGATGAAAATGTTGTGCAAATACGATCTTTATCGGTTGTATGTCAATGATCCCACAAACGATCGAATCGATTGGGATAATATTCGATCATTATATCAGCAGATAAGGCTGGTTCGATCAGCTGAATCGTTACGTCATATCTAAGCATATTATATTTAACCTTAATTCTTTGCTAGATGAAAATGTTGGTGCGTTTGTTAGTTGTCGGTGATTTCCAAAGCTGACTGAATGGATTGAGGTCATATTTGTCTGTCCATAAGTCAGATTCGATCAGCTGATGCGTTACGTTTCGTTATAACTAATTAAGCCTATAACCTATATGACCACCTACCTATTCACAACGAATCTGCTAATCGAGTCGGTCTCATGGACCGAATATGTCTTCAAGCTATAAGCAGTGTAGGAGCACGTGAGCCAATATTCTACGTACCGAAAAGGGTCGGACAAAGTCTGTCGGTTCGAGCTGTTTAATTTTAAATTCACCTGGTATGTATATTCACTGGTATATATAATTTCCATTACTTACAATTTTATTGAATTGGCAAAGTTAAATTTTGAAGGATCTGTATCCAATATTCTTGTCAACACCACTGCATATCCTTCCGGTGTCCTTTGATCGAGAGGAAAGCCGGCTCTGAAGTGTTTAAAACAAAATCATACACATTAATACGATTCGGAATTTATTTTCTAAATCTTTTTCCATACACAGTCTGTTTGACCATTTCCATTTGGGGCGTATCAATGTCGACATTATGGAAAAACTCCACGAAATGTGTTCGACAGGTGGCGTTTAAATCCATAACTTGTTTCGAATATTCCATGCTAAAGTCGCAGGCATAAAAGTATAGCAAAGCCTCATGTTCGCTTATTTTCGGTAGATGCGGTTGAGCGAGAGACCATTGCAGTAATTTGAGGACATCTTCGCGTTTAATTTCGGGATATCGGGCATATTCTTCGTCCAAATTGTATAATTGAAACATTTTTTGTTGATATTTTTGATTGTCTCCGATTTTTCTGTATTAGCGAATGAACCTTTGCAGCGAATAGAATTATACTGAAATGGCGCTGTTATTAAATTCCAATGTTAAAGCTTTGTCAGTTAATTGCACGGTGCTCCGTTGCGTCTTGTTGCTTGCATTTTATACACAGAACAAAATATCGCAATATTAAAGATTGGGGATGTTTGAAAGGGTAAAATTAAATATATTTTAATATGAAGTATTATTAGTATTTCTTATTAATTTAAAAAAATCTTTGTTTCTCGTCACCTCTTTTAATCGAAAAACTACGAAATTCGAAGAACAATTATTACCTCATTTCGGATAGGGTATGTCAATTGTTGTGCTTTGTTTTGTCGACCTTTTACTAAAAAATTTCGAATTCTAAAAAACAACTATTACCTCATCCCAGGGAAGAATATTAGCCGGTTTTTTTCCAAAAATAACGAATTTTCAAAAGCAATTATGAATCACTCACGGGAGATGTTGAATTTATGGGCCCTTTTGGTCTTCTTTTACGATTTTCAAAGACAAAATTATAATTTCCACCCAGTGTATAAAACAATTTTTTGTGTCTTTGTTTTATTACAAAAGGTAAGAATTTTGTAAACAAATTCTTACCCCCTTCCCATGAAGAGTTCGGTACCACTTTTCCGTCCCATTTTACTCTTTAAAATTATGAACTTCGAAAAGTAATTATCACTTCCTCTCAAGATTAGGGTTCAACTTTTAGGTCTTTTTGGTATTCTTTTCTATATAACTTTTTCTTCCTCCTAGAAAGATAGCATAATTTTTAGTCCTCTCTTTTAATACAAAATATTTTATTTTTATTCCAAAAAGTATAAGTATTGAAAAATAATTATTTTTGCTTGCCTAGGAGAGGGTACAATATTTGGCTCTCTTTTTATTCTCTTTAAAAAATTTTGATTGTTTCTTCCCTAGGAGAGGGTAAACTTCTTGGGTCACTTTTGTGTACTCTTTGAAAAATAGATATAACCTAATATTCGCTTATAGTATCATTTATTGGCCTCCTTAGTCATCTTTTTATTCAAAAAAGTCAAAAGTTCATTCTAAGAAGAAGGTACTTCTTCCTAGAAAGATGGTATCACTTTTAGTCTTATCTTTTCAATTCAAATAACTATTAAAATTTGTGAGCCTATTTGGCTTCTTTTAATTCCAAAAAGTGCAAATTTTGGGTCCCTTTTTATTTCAAAAAGTAAGATTTTTGAAAAATTGTTGTTAATTCTTTCTAGAGAGAGGGTATCGTTTTTGTTCCTTTCTCTTTATTCCAAAAAGTGTGAATTCCCCAACAATAATTATTATTTCTTTCCCAGGAGAGGCTAACACTTGTCTACCATTTTTGCTCTTTATAATTGAATTCCAAAATGGACGAATTTCGAAAATTTATCATTTGCTTATCCTTTTTTAGTCCTCTTTTTATTAAAAAAAGTATTATTACATACCCTTTTCGGCCGTTTTTTTTTTCCAAAAAGTAAGATTTTTGAAAAATAATTTGTGTATCATTTTTGGTCCTCTCATTTCCTTATCCCAGCGTATAGTACCACTTATGGGCCTTTCTCGTCCTCTTTTTATTACAAAATTATTACTGACGTTTTTTCTGAAGAGTACGATTTTTGAAAAATAATTGTTGTACCATTTTTGGGCCTGTCATATGGTCCAAAATACGGATTTCGAAAAATAATTATTACATTATCCCAGCGTATTGTACCATTTAAGGGCCTTTTTCGTCCTTTTTTTATCCCAAAACGTACGAATTTAGAAAAATAATTATTACTTCTTTTTTTGTCTAAACTTTCCATAAAGTAAGATTCTTGAAAAATTATTTTTGTACCATTTTTGGTCCTTTCATTGAATTCCAAAAAGTACAAATTTCGAAAAATAATTATTGCATTATCCCAGCGTATTGTTCCATTCAAGGGCCTATTCGTCCTTTTTATCCCAAAAATACGAATTCCAATATATAATTATTATTGTCCATTTTTTTCAAAAAAGTATGATTTTTGAAAAATAATTTTTGTATTATTTTTGGTCCTTATAATTGAATTCCAAGAAGTACGAATTTCGAAAATTTATAATTACCTTATCTTAGCGTATAGCACCATATACGGGCCTCTTTCATTATCTTTTTATTTCCAAAAGTACGAATTTCGAATACTAATTATTATTTCCTTTTTATCCGTTTTTTTTTTCGAAAAAGTCAGATTTTTGACAAATAATTTTTGTACCATTTTAAGTCAGAACGAGATAAAACGGAGTTGGAAGCAACGATTTCAATTTATAGAGAAGTCCTGGATGCCAAACTCTGTCAAAGGCCTGACTAACATCAAGAAACACAGCCGAGCTATATTTTTTGTTCTCCAATGCTTCGCTTATTACATTGATTATGCGATGGCATTGTTCTGGCGTACCGTGACCATTTCGAAATCCAAACTGGTGTTCGGGAATGATATTGTGTTCCTCCAGAATTGGTTTCATTCTCCTTAAAAATATTCTCTCAAATAATTTTGAGAATGTCGACAGCAAACTTATTGGACGATAGGATGATAAGGCGTTCTCTTGTTTATTCGGCTTTAAAATCATTATAACCTCCGCACATTTCCATTGTGTAGGAAAGTGATGAAGCCTCAATATAGAATTGAAAATTAAAGTTAGAAAAGTAATTCCATTTTTTGGTAGAGAAGTGACTGTTTTTTTGTCTATCCTGTCATATCCCGGAGATTTCCCATTACCGAGTTTATTTATTTCATCTCTTACTTCCTTAGGAGTGATGTGTCTTATTGGGAGATACATTTGACAAGGAACGTCTAAAAACTCCATTACTTCAACATCGTGAAGGACATTAGAAGAAGTAAATGGTTTAAAAACATTTTCCAAATGTTTTGAAAAGGCCTCACTTTTACTCTTGTCAGATCTGCACCATGTGTTGTCAAAGTCTCTTAGAGGTACATTTCTTTTTACTTGTCTCTTGAGATATTTTGTGGCTTTCCATAGACTATATTCGCCATTTTTATTAGGATCCAGTTTTCTTAGAAAATTACCTGTTTTTTCATTTTTATTTTCGTTTAATATTTCTTTGAGGCGTTTCAGTGATCGATTATAGCTGCGCCTATCTTCTGGGTGTCTACTGTATTGCCATTTCTGCCTGAGTCTTCGTTTTGTGCGTATAAGTTCTCGGATTTCAGCCGAAATCAAAGCTCTATTTGGCTGGCAAGATGTCCTTGAAGTAGTATTGGTAGATAGAGCAGCAGCCTCATGAATTAAGGCTGAAAACATTTCAACTGCATCGTCAAGTTCTTCATTGTTTTGTATAGGTATCTTGAGATTTATATTTTTATTAATCCAATATTGAAATGAATTTATATCAGTGTTTTTTGTGATGATTTTTGTTGTTTTTATTTGTTGGCATGGTGTTGTGTTGTAATTGATAATTATAGGTGTATGGTCAGAACTCAATTCGCTGCTATCAACTACATCGAGATAATTACTTGGAATTCCATTATAAACCACGAAGTCCAGCAAGTCCGGAATCTTTGTTGGGTCGCTAGGCCAGTATGTTGGACTACCGGATGAAAGCACTTTGTAGTGATTTTTGGTTACGCATTTATACAGTTCACGTCCTTTAGGGTTCACCAACCTAGATCCCCACCAAGGATGCTTCGCATTATAGTCCCCACCAACTATAAATCTCGGACCAAGAACAGAAAAGAATTCATCATACATTGGGGTCAACACTTTGTGTCTGGGAGGGAAATATACAGAGAACAGTGATACATCACCACACACGGTTTTCATTTTGACACCAGCGGCCTGCATATATGGATATGTAAAATTTGAACAAACTTCATACTTTATGTTCGACTTTATCAGTATTGCCGAACCGGCATGAGCACGGTTATCCGGATGGTTAGCTACTATTAAGTCATAATCCTTAATTTTAAAATATGTTCTGGATGTGAAATGGGTTTCCGATATTAAGAGAACATCAATAAAATTCATTTTTAAAAAGACCTCAGTTTCTTGTGTATGGTTGGAGATACCATTGGCATTCCATACAGCTATTCTAATATCTAATTGCATAGCTTATTTATTAGTAGTGACATCATATTTAATAAATTGTTTGTAAGCTCCAACTGTTTGTTTAACATAACTTCAATTCTTTCAAATAAATTATTTTGACTTGACGAATTCTGTTGTCTCAGCATATCAGAGTACATCAATTTATGATCAGTTGAGGTAGTAGCGGTTGCATTAAATTGACTGTCTTGTTGGATATTAGTTGCAAACCTTAGAGGCGCCTGTCTAGCTGGTGTTTGTCTTTTTCTAACAAGTTCTTGGTACACTTCGCATCCTCTATAGTTGGCCGTATGTTTTTGCTGACAGTGAGCACAACATGGCGGTATTTCTTTCGCCTTCTTACATTCCGTAGTAGGATGATACTGTGCACATTTAACACATCTAAATGGCTTTTTGCAATATCCTTGAGTATGCCCGTATTCCTGGCATCGGAAACATTGAACAAAGTCGGTGGTTTTATTGGGTGGTTCAACTTTTACGATGGCATTTCTAAATCTAGTGACATTGTAAATTTCATTGTTGTTTGGCCGAGGATCTAGATCCACAAAAAACATGGATAGTGGGGCTTTGGTAACTCTACTTTTAGCGTTGTGGACATTTCGTACATCAAATCCTAGTGATATTATTTCTGCTTTAATATCTGTCACTGGTGTGGTGTGGTGAAGACCTTTATGTACAACCCTATAAGAGCGCTCCTGCCTTATTTGGTAAGTATGGTAACTAACTTCTTTATCGTCAAAGCATTTGACCAGTTTTCTATACGACTCAATATTATTAACAGATAACTTGACCTCACCGTTTCTTAGTGACTTATAATTAAAATCATTACTAGGAATAATCTTACAGATATTTTTTATTATATCCACGATGTTTGTTACTCCATGAATGAATAGGGGTGGGGGTTTAATAGGTTCGGGCACTCTAGTTGTTGATTGTTGGTTCTGGTCATCTTTGTTGTTTTGAAGTGAGGCAAATCGATTTGCATTGGAAGTACTTGGCAGCTCATCATCAGAGATATGACGTCTTTTTGCATTATTTCCAATTGGAGATTTACACACATTTCTTTTGTTTAGCACAGCCGTTGTTTGCCAGCAGAATTCTTTTTCGGTTTCTTCACCACTACTGTCTTCTTCAGTACCCACAGCAGTCATGCTGTAGGCCTGTTGTTTTTGTAATGTTTATGACTTCTGAAAAGTTTTATGACTTTGTTTATTACGTTGGTAAACGATACCGTTGAAACGTTCAATTGTTTTTGGATTTAAAATTTAAAACAAAAAATTGCAACCACTTGTGCGAGCATATAAAGGCATATAAAGGCAGGAGTGCCACAAGGTAGCGTTCTAGGTCCTACACTATACTCAATTTTCACCTCGGATATGCCGATATCTGAAAACGTAACCATAGCTACATATGCTGATGATACTGCCTTGATATCATCGAATAAATCTGAAATAGAAGCATCGTCTGTAATACAAACTGAACTGAATAAAATTGAAAATTGGTTAAAGAAATGGAGAATATCAATTAATTCAGAGAAATCGGTTCATGTGACATTTTCATTACGAAGAGGGGATTGTCCCACTGTCATGCTAAATGGCTTTGAAATTCCAAAGAAAACCCACGTCAAATATTTGGGAATGCATTTAGACAGGAGACTTACATGGAAACATCACATAAAATCCAAGCAAGAACATCTTAAGATTAAAACCAAAAAAATGTATTGGTTATTAGGACCAAGATCAGAGCTTAACCTGGAAAATAAATTGACACTCTACAAATCCATTCTGAAACCCGTTTGGAGTTACGGAATACAACTATGGGGTACATCCAGTAACTCGAACATAGAGATTTTGCAGCGATACCAGTCGAAAACCTTGAGATTCATTACAAATGCCCCTTGGTTTATAACAAACAAAGCACTACATAGGGATCTCAACATACCAACTATACGCGAGGAAATTTGTAGATATAGTAGTAAATATTTAGAGAGGCTTAGCAATCACCAGAATCCATTGGCAATTTCGCTTCTGGATGACAGTAATGAAACACGTAGATTAAAAAGATTTCATACTCTTGATTTACCGTTCAGGCGTTAGATTAGAAAAGTTATATATTCATTGTTTCCATTATATACACACTATTATGTAAAATATCAATTAATATCAAATAAATTGTATTATTAACTTTAAGTATTAGCGTTGTGTACACTGGTACACAACGTAACATGTTAGTATTTAATTTTTATATAATTTGCTTATTGTTAATTTGACAGATTGCAAATAAAGAACAAACAAAAAAAAAAAAAAAATTTTAAGTCATCTCATTGAATTTCTAAATGTACGAATTTCTAAAAATAATTATTACATTATCTCTGCGTGTAATACCATTTAAGGGACTTTTTCATTCTCCTTTTATTGCAAAAAGTACGAATTTCTAAAAATAATTATTACTTCTTTTTTGTAATTTTTTTCAAAAAAGTAAGATTTTTTAAAAATATTTTCTTTTATTTTTTGTTCCTTATTATTGAATTGCAAAAAGTACGAATTTCGAAAATTTATAATTACCTTATCTCTTCCATTCTCCTTTTATTGCCAAAAGTACGAATTTGGAATACTAATGATTACTTCCTTTTTAACCGTTTTTTTGCGAAAAAGTGAGATTTTTGAAAAATAATTTTTGTACCTCTTATTGCATTTCAAAAATAGTTATTACATTATCCCAGCGTATTGTACCATTTAAGGGCCTTTTTCGTCCCTTTTTGATCCCAAAAAGTACGAATTTCGAATAATTATTATTACTTCCTTCTTTGTCTATACTTTCCATAAAATAAGATTTTTGAAAAATTATTTTTGTATCATATTTGGTCCTCTCATTGAATTCCAAAATGGACGAATTTCTAAAAATAATTATTACATTATCTCATCGTATAGAACCATTTAAGGGACTTTTTTATTCTCCTTTTATTGTAAAAAAGTACGAATTTCAAAAAATAATTATTACATCATTTTTTGTCAATTTTTTCAAAAAAGTAAGATTTTTGAAAACTATTTTTTGTATAATTTTTGGTCCTTATAATTGAAATCCAAAAAGTACCATACATGGGCCTATTTCATTGCCAAATGTACGAATTTCGAATACTTATTATTACTTCCATTTTTATCAGTTTTTTCGAAAAAGTGGGATTTTTGAAAAATAATGAATTCCAAAACGAAGGAATTTCGAAAAATAATTATTACATTATCCCAGCGTATTGTACCATTCAAGGGCCTTTTTCGTCCTTTTTATCCGAAAAATTACGAATTTCGAAAAATAATTATTACTTCCTTTTGTGTCTGTATTTTCCAAAAAGTAGGATTTTTGAAAAATTATTTTTGTACCATTTTTGGTCCTCTCCATGAATTCCAAAAAGTATGAATTTCGAAGAATAGTTATTACATTCAGTAAGGTTTTTGAAAAATAATTTGTGTACCATTGTTGGTTCTCTGATTGAGCCTCTTCGCCCAAAAAGTACGAATTTCCAAAAATAATTATTACTTCCTCCAAGTAGAGTGTGCAATATTTGCCTTTCTGCCTTTTGTCCTCTTTTTCAAAAAGTAAGATTTTTGAAGAATAATTTGTACCTTATAATACCATCTAATGGCCTCTTTTTGTCCTTTCTTAATTATTTCTTCTTCGCAAGACGAGACTAAAATTTTTAAGGCGCATTTTACTGTATTGCTATTCCAAAATGTACGATATCAAAAATATATTTTTCTTCTAGGGTTTATGTATTCTCTTGAAAAAATGGACCATAAAAAGAGGACAATTTTTATTCAAAAAAATGCGAATTTCGAAAAAAAGTTTAGTACTTCTTCCTAAGGAGAGAGTACAATTTTTAGGCCTCTTTTTATTCCATATACGTTCTGTATTTGAAAAAAATATTACAAAAATATTATATAGTATACAGTAAAATTTGGTATAATTCTTAGGGCACTCTTTTGTCCAATAGAACCTTATCCCAGGGGCCTCTCCCAATTTTTTTAGCCACCTTTTGTTCCTAAAGGTATGAATTTCCCAAAATAATTAGGTTACCACTTTTTGTCCCTCTCTTTTAATTTCAAAAAGTACCAATTACGATTTTTGGTACAGTTTTTGGTCCCTTTTGGTACTATTTTTAAAAATAATGTTTACCTTATCCCAGCGTATAGTACCATGTATGGGTCTTTTTGTCCCATTTTTATCTCAAAAAAGTACTACTATATTTGTGAAAATAATTATTACTTCTTCCCAAAGTGATGATATAATTCGTAGGACGCTCTTTTTTCCAATAGAACAATTTTTGAAAAATAACTTTTAACTTTTTCCAAAAGGACGATTTTTTTGAAAATAATTTAGACCGTAAATCGTACTATTTATGGGCTAGCTTTGTCTTTTGTTTATTCTGAAAAAGTATGAATTTCAAAAAAATAATTATTATAAGAGACTAAATTTTTTTGGGTCTCATTTAATTGTTTTATTCCAAAAAGTACGAAATTCGAAAAATTATTATTACTTCTTCCCGAGAAGAGTGTTACATTTTTATCTTCTTTTTATTCCAAAGGTACGATAGATTTTTGAAAAATAGTTATTACATTTTCCTAGGGATAGGCTACTATTTTGGACCGTTTTTTTAAATTCAAAAAAGTAAATTTTTCCAAAAAATAATTATCGCCAAGGAGAGGGAACAATTTTTGGACCACTTGTTAACCTTTTTTTTATTTAAAAAATACGATTTTTGAAAAATAGTTATTACTTTTTCTTTGGGAGGGAGTAACATTTTTGTTCCTCTCATTGAATTCCACAAAGTATAGTACCTTTTATGGGCTTTTTCGTACTCTCTCCATTCCAAAAAATAAAAATTGGAAAAAATAATGATTACTTCCTCCCAAGTGAGGGTACAATGTTTGGGCCTATTTTGTCCAGATTTTCCAAAAACTGCGATTTTTTACAAATGACCTTATCTCAAGCGCCGTTCCCATTCAAAATGTATGAATTTCCAAAAATAATTATTACTTCTTTCCAAGGAGAGGTTACAATTTGTGGTCCCCATTTTATTCCAAAAATTACGGCTTTCAAAATAATATTTATTGTCTTTTCCTAGAGAGAGGGTAACATTTTGTGCCCTTTCCCAAAAACTAAAATTTTGGAAAAATAACTATTACATCTTTCTAGAAAGAAAGTACCATTTTTGGGCTTTTTTTCATTTCAATTTGGAAAAATAATTATAATCTTATATCGTAGGAATCTCCATGTATGGGGCTCTTTACAATTTCTTGGTCTCTTTTTACTCTAAAAATTACTAATTTTGAAAAATAATTATTACTTCTTCCCAAGGAGAGGGTACAATTTTTAGGCCACTATTTATACACCACTTTTTATTCCTAAACTACGATTTTTGAAAAATAATTATTACATTCTTCTACTGAGAAAAATTTACCATTTATGGTACTCTCTTTTAATTCCAAAAAGTACGAATTTTGTGAAATTATTATTACCTTATTTCAGCTTTTAGTATTGGCCTTTTTCGTCCTCTTTTTATTCCACAAAATACGAATTTCGGAAAATAATTATTACTTATATTCTGTTTTTGTTAAATATAATATTTAATAATATTGTTCTCAAATATATGTATGTCTTTTATATCAATTCAAACAAATAAGAAACGGTGATTCTTCTCGATGTACATATACATGTATACCTAGAATAAATGACGTTTAATTATTTAAATATGCACCTTTCAGAGATTAACCTTAAATCATTATTTATACATTTATTCCAATATTTGTTTAGATGTATGTATGTACATATAAAGTCGAATTGTCAATATTGAAACTTTATAAGTAAAAGTCAATCCTTTGATATAAAGGGTTTTCCAATAAGAGTGATATGATTTCTTTAAAAAAAAAAACACACTTATTGTTAAGGAAATTCAAAAGTTTTTTTGTGATTTAGTTTTTTTGTGATCGATACAATAAAACGACATTCGAATGGTCTCCGCGACTTCTTCTGTAGGAACGAATTCGTTGAACCCAATTATTGAGCACTTTTTCCACTAAATCAAGTCGTATGTCATGAAGGGCACGTTCAATATTGACTTGTAAAACTTGAAGAAAGTCTGGTTTATTTCGAAAGACCAATGATTTCAAATAACCCCACAAGAAATAGTCTAATGGTGTTAAATCACAACATCCTAGAGGCCATTCTATATAACAATTTCTTGAAATAATCGTATCTCCAAAATTTTCTCGCAACAATTCAAGTGTTTCATTTGCTGTGTGGCACGTAGCCACAATCGGTCAATGGCAAAAAGATAGCTCTTAACAAGAGCTAAAATATTGCTCATGGGCGCCAAGCTCGTAGGTCGACTGGAAAGTATTATTTGGATTTAAAACAAGTAAGAAAGTTTCAGTCGGGTAAACCCACTAAGGTATACCCTCACTTTGTGAGTAATGTAATATATAACATTACACCAATAAATCTGTCAATTTGTGTGGGAGGTACCAGAAGGGGTTTTCCAAATACACATATTTTTCGGTAAACATTTTGTGTGGGAGGTACAAAAAGGGGCGGTGTGATAACGCCCACTTTTTACAGGACTATAGGCACTATAACAGCATTACACTGTACAAAATTTCAAGTATTTGTATGCACTGGTATTAAAGTTACAAGCCGTTTACTTTTGGTACGAAACGGTCCATTTGTGTGGGAGGTACCAAAAGGGGCTGTACAATAATGCCCATTTTTTACCGGACTATAGGCGCTACAAAAACATTATACTGTAGAAAATTTCAAGCATTTTTATGCACTTGTGTTAAAGTTATAAGCAGTTAAATTTCACTTCACCATTTTTCTCGAGTTAATAGCGACTAATATACTAATATTATGTGCAGAATTTCAAAAGATTCGAATAAGTAGTATAGAAGTTATTAAAGAATCAATATTTCACTAAATTTTAACCCTTTGTGTGGGAGGTACCAGAAGCAGTAGACCAATATGGCCCATCTTCGAACTCATCCGGAGATAGATAAAAATATTACCACATACCAAATTTGAAGTTAATCGGTTACTCCTTTCGAGAGTTATCGTGCGCACCAGCCAGCAGACACACAGACAGACAGACAGACGGACGGACATTGCTCATTCGACTTAAAATGACCCAAAACGGATTTCCTCCGAACATACTTAGGGTCTTAGATCACTCCTTCGATATGTTACACTGTTTTCCGTAGCAAATGATATATACCCTCGTCACACTAAAGTGAGGGTATAAAAAGGACTTAGCATCATTTTCAAATGTGAATGGAAAGTTTATTTTTGCTTTATCTCCTTAACGGTACGTCGGATCGGGAATCAGTCAATGGAAAAAAGATAGCTCTAAAGGAGAGCTAAAATGTGTCAAGCTTGTAGGACGACTGGAAAGTGTTTTTTTGGATTTAAAAAAAAAAATGGACTTAGCGCACGAAAAGTTGCAATTGGAGACCGATTATTTTGATAATAAAACTGAATAATTTGTAAACGTTGTTCTTGCGTATATCTCTCCATGATGAAATTGTAAACACTACTGAATACAATGAAAAACAAATGACAGATCATGACTAGTTTAGTTTAGTTTAGTTTAGTTTAATTTATTGAGCCTTTTATACAATTATTATTGGAGTAACTACATTAATAATTTAGAAAATAACTTAAGATTATAATGTGTTATCTTAATTAACATAATAGTTATAAGCACCTTGCTTTTTCATGAAATGGATTGAATACTGTGTATAAAAATGGACTGTGTTGACGCCCTTGCTCCCGGGGCTGGACAAAAATTAGAGAGTAAGTTCTCAAAGGTTAACTTAAAACTAACTTAATTCTAAAAACAAACAAAATAATCAAAATAAGGATATTAAAAGAAAATAACAAATAATTTTAAATTACAAAATTTTTATAGTAGGAAGTGTTTATAAAATAAATGGCGTGAAGTTGAATTTATCCCCTATGAGTTCCTGATAGAACTTTGTCATAAAAAGGATGCCGTACACAATCATTAACATTAAAATTTGGCGCGGGTTCATTAATAAAACCAATAGGAGAAATATAGTTAGTATTTGACCAACTAAAATTTTTCTGTTCATTTAAAATTGATTTAATGACCATATTATTATGTTGATCTAATCTTGATATAAATCGTTTTAAAACATCACAAACATAAAGACCGATAGGAGTGACTTTAGATAGAGAGTAAATAAACTGATTTGAAAAGCGTTTATGGGGAGATTGAAAGTTTTTACCTATACAGAAGCGAATTATTTTTCTTTCGAGAATTTCTATGTCCTTAAGTTTTGTGGGTGAAATTTGAAACCAAATTGGAAAGGCGTATGTAAAGATTGGCCGAATACTAGTTTTGTAAAGAAGTAATTTAGTTTTAGAAGGAAGATGTTTGTTCCATAGAATTCTGGAAAACAATCCTAGTAATTTAGACGCTTTATTTGTAACAATTTTAGCATGTTTATTGAACTTCATCAATTTATCAAAATTAATTCCAAGGTATTTAATGGTATCTCCTATTGAAATTTCAGTTCCGTCTAATTGAAGTACTAGTGATTTACTTTCTGGGACAACGAATTTCTTACATTTTCCAGAAGCATTTCTTAAGCAGATAGCCTGAGACTTTGAAGCATTTAGTTGAATCCCCCATTTCGTGTAAAAATTTTTAACTTTCATTAAATGATCATGCGCAAAACTTAATGCTTTTGCTGGCGACTCAGCGTGTGCGTAAAGTAATGAATCATCCGCATATAAAATACCTGTTGAATTTGTTTCTAAGTGTGGAAAATCATATATGAAAATATTATAGAGATGAGGGGCGAGAATGGAACCTTGAGGAACACCACGACTTATAATAGATAATTCGGATAATTTATTTTTAAACTGTACACAAAATTGCCGATTATCGAAAAAATTTCGCATTAATTTTATGATAGATGGACGAAATCCTATATTAATCATTTTAAAAAGAATACCTAAATGAGAAGCGCTATCGAAAGCTTTTTCAACATCTAGAGAAATTGCAAATGTACAAAATTTTTTGCGAAGGTTGCATATTATATCATTGTGAAATTTTAACAAAGCATCATTAGTGGAATGTCCTTTTTTGAATCCAAATTGTAAAGGAGGAATATAAGGTAAACTAACACCAATATCCATCTTTTCGCGGATAATTTTTTCGAATAGTTTTCCTAGATTGGATAGAAGTGAGATTGGTCTTAAATTATTCATGGAATTTAAACCTGCCTTTTTTTGGATCGGCAAAATTTTAGAAATTTTCCAGAGGCTAGGAAAATAACAGTTGCAGAGACAGTTATTGAAAATTATTGTAAGAAATTCGTAAGCTTTAATAGGAAGTTTTTTAATAATAAAATTTGAAATTTTGTCTAAACCATATGATTTTTTATTGTTAATTTCGCTTGTTATTCTAACGACATCGGAAATTGTAACTAGATCAGAACAGTTTTGAGTATTAATTGCATTAAATTCAGAATTAAAAAAGTGTATTGGAATGTCGATTGAATCAATATAAGAGGAAACAACATTTTCAATTTGTGGAAAATCCGAAATTGCAGTATTGTTGTTAAAAATGTCACAAAAGAAAGTTCGCAAATTTTCAAGACAATCATTATCATCTTCAATTGTACATCCATTAATTTCGAGTTTTGAAATATAAGAATTTTTTTTATAACCAAGAATTTTGTAAATTTCCTTATGCGCATTTGGACCAGGCTTTATTTCACTCATCTTCCTACTAAAGAATATACGTTGTTCCTGTTCTACCTTCTCTTTTATTATTAAATTTAATAATTGAATTTGCTTTGAAAGTAAAATATAATCCTGATTATGTCTATTTAAAGTTCTGTGGTATATCGATCTTAATTCCTTTTGCCACCTATATTTAGTTTTATATAGATACTTAATATGATCAGAAACAATAATTTTCCTATCTTTCCGGATCAACTGTTGTGAATGGTCAAGGCAAGTATCATTTAATAGATCAGAGAATTTACTAACATGAGAGTCTATTTCTGTATTAGACATGTTCGAGTTATGATTTGGAAAGATACTGGTTAAATTATCTCGAAAATCAGATTTAAAATCAATCCAATTCGTATTTTTAAAAGAGGTAAAGGTTTCCGGAGGTTTTATTAGTATTTCAAAATTGCCTAAATTAAATTTCAAATTAATAGGGAGATGGTCAGAAAAGGAAGGGAGATCTGTAATATTGAAATTATTTCTATTAGTATTTATTAAATTTGTGCTTACAAGAAAATGATCTAAATAAGATGTATTGTTAGGAAATGTAGGAGTTAAATTTGTAATTCGAAAAAGATTTAGTGAAAATCTTTGTAACCAGTTGAAAATTATGTTTCCATTAATGTTATTCATTGAGTCTCCCCAAGAAACATGTCTGGCATTAAGATCTCCTCCAATGAAAATGCCATCGTATTCTGAGAAAAAATCACATAAATTTGAGAGTCCATTATGAATTATATTATATGTAGAGTTACTAGGAAAATAAATTGAACCGAATAGAAATTTTTTGTCAATACCATTGATTACAAATTTAATACTGATGAACATGTTTGGAAAGGTTAAATTTGGAATTTTAACTATTGAATATTTGTATGATCTACGGAAAACAATTCCAACACCAAGTGGACGTCACTTCAAAATCATATCATCACTATTGGAAAACCCGTTACATACCACTATTAACAATAGTCACAGCGTAATGTGCGCGTTTTCTTCAATGGAAAAATATCTGGCGTTTATTGACCAGCCCTAATGGTACCCCTCTACAGAAATTGACAATTTCATATAATCTTACAAAGAATGTGTTTTCATCAGTTCTGGCAACACACACATAGTACTCGTACCAAATTCCATATCATATAATATAGCGTGATCCATTTCGAGGTTCCCTACTTTTTCAAAGAAAAAAACACAGAAAATTCAAATTGAATGGGGAATGTTTGTTATCATTTGAAAGAACATTCTTTGGCATTTATTTTCTGAAGATTATATCTATCAAATGTTGGCCGCGGCTACGTCTCAGATGGTCCATCCGTTGAGTCCAATTTTCGACGACTCGTTCGAGCATTTCGACTGGTAACTGGCGAATGAAATGCGTGATGTTTTGCTCCAAGGCCTGAATCGAAGCTGGTTTGTCCGCATAAACGATCTTGGTGGCCAATCGACCGGCCCAAAACGTGAAATTATCTGCTCACCGAAGTGTTCTCTCAATAAATCCATTGATTGATGCGATGTGTGGGAAGTGGCGCCGTCTTGTTGAAACCAAATGTCGCCGAGATCACGAGCTTCAATATCGGTCGCCATTGACGGTTACGTTCTCACCGGCATCATTTTTGAAGAAATATGGACCGGATCTGGATAAAGTGGCAGCTTTTGAATCTCTTCAGGTTGCTCTTCGTCCCAAATGCGGCAAATTTGCTTGTTTACACACCCGTTGAGCCAGAAATGGGCCTCATCGCTGAACAAAATTTGGCTCAAAAAAGTCGGATCTTTTTGGAACTTTTCAATAGCCCATAGAGCGAAGCTATGTCCCTTGGGAGGGTCGGGCGGCTTTAGTTCTTGCACAAGCTGTATTTTGTATGCATTCAATTTAAGATATCGACGTAAAATGCGTCAAGTCGTCATATCCATACGTCTGTCCGAGTTGCTGCGAACGGCTCCGAATCGACTCTCCACGGTCTTCGTGTACACTCTCAGCTACGGCCGCTACATTTTCATCACTGCGTGCTGAACGTGGTCTATTCGGTCGAATATTATCCAATAATGAATGCTGGGTCTCAATATGGGTGATGGTGTTGCGAAGAGTTCGTTCAGTAAGCAGATTATGTTGACCATAAATTGAGCGAAGTGCCCGAAACACATTCCTCACAGAACGTAAATTTTCGTAATAAAGTTGAACGATTTGTAAACGTGGTTCAGACGTAAATCTTTGCATGATGAAATGCCAAACAATACTTAACAAAAATAACATGACAGCATGACACGACACACACGTGATATGTCAAAAAAAGGCTATTGAAAAAAGTATCTCTACTTGGATCACCCGTTATATTATTTCCCGAATGTAAGGGTATGCGTTATTCTACTTTACTCCACTAAAATGTTCTAACATTTTCAAAGCATATGAATATTTATTCAGCGATATACCGGTTTTGTTAATAAACAAATAAATAATTGTAAAAATTACCGGTGTTCTATTAGAGCTACATATATTGTTAATTGCGGAAGGTGTAATTAAATAATAATACAGATCTTTTACAAACTACGAGTATTTACAAATAAACTTTCAATCAAGCAACTCCTCACTATTTTGCATGCAAAAACTTTTTTCGTTAAATTTAAATAGTACAAATTAGTAATATTAACTAACAGTGCTACTTTTATATATATTTAGATTACTGGATGAATAAATCTTATCTTGTCCCGTTTTGTCTCTATTTACATCAGAAGGAAGAGGGTACAATTATTGGGCCTTTTTTACTTCAAAATATATAACTTTCAAAACACAATTATTTCTTCTTTGAGGAGAAAGGATACCAAAATATTGGGCTCAAATAGTTCCAGTTTTGATCAAAAAAGTGCGAATCCCGAAATATAATTATAACCGCTTGCCATGGAGAGAGTACCATTATTCGGCCATTTTGAAACCCTCTTACTCCAAAGGTAAAAATGAAATAAATAAAAAAGTACTAAACGAGCTCTATATTTGGACCGATATTTTTGTCGAAAAAAAACGAATTTTTAAAATTTATAATTACTTCTTCTCTTGGAGAGAACCTTTTCTCCACAAAGTATGAATTTTGAAAAAAAAAATATTATTTCTTCCCAGAGTGGAGTACCATTTTTGGCTCTTTTTGTACTTTTCTATTTAAAATATACGTACTTCGAAAAACAATTACTACGTTATCCCAGGAAGAGGTTGCCAATTATTGTACACCTTTAACTAAGTAAATATCAATTATTAGTTAATGCCATGGTGAGTATACCATTTTCGGCCCTTTTGATTCTCGTTTGCTTCAAAAAGGTGTGAATTAAATCCAAGGGTAGAGTATTTTTTGAGGCCAAAAAGTAAGAATTTCGTAAAGCATTTTTGAATTCATTACTATGTATTAATCTCATTAATACAAAAAGTTCTGATTTTTGGACCTTTTTGGCACTCTTTTACTCTAAAGTTACGAATAACAAGAATATAGAATATTACCATGTTATAGTACGATTTTCGAGCCTCTTTTTTTAATTTTATTGTTTGGAAAAGGACACATTTTTGCAGAATTTTTGTCAACTTTATGAAATCCACGAAAAAAGGTCTCTTTTTAGTCACGTTTTACTGGGAGTGGATCAATCCGAGGTACACTTTTTGGGTGTTGTACATAAAGTGCCTCTATTTGTCCTTTGTTTTTTTTTTTCTTAAAAAGTACGAATTTCGAAAAATAATTATTACTTCTTCCCCAGGGTGAGTGTACTATTTTTGCGACTTATTCTATCTTCCTTCCTTGAAAAATAATTATTACTTCTGCCTAGAGTCCCATTAGTGACCCTTTATGGGACTCGTTTTATTCCCAAAGGTACAAATGTACTAAAATGATTATAACCTCAGTAGTGGAAGCGGATATTTTTGGTCTCATTTATAATCCAAAAAGTACGAATTTTCCAAAAATATTCATTGCCTTATGCGAGGGAAGAAGTACGATGTTGAAAAATAATTTCTACTTCTTCCCAAGGAAAGGGACATTTTGTGTCATTTTTTTATTTTCTGTTTTTTTTTTCCAAAAAAATTGATTGTTGGAAAAAAATATTACTTCCTTCTAGAGAGAGGGTAACGTTTTTGCAAAGACAGTCACAGAGAAAGACGTGAAATTCCTCTCATCTGCTGTTATGAAGTATGTCAAACCATACACGTGGCAAAATCTACATTTTTGTTATGTCTGAACAGAAAGGAAATATATTTGGAACAGAGATTTTTAAATCTATATATATAAAAGAGAGTGTCTGTTTGTGGGTTTGTTTGTATGTTTGTTTGTTCCGTATAGACGTCTAAACGGCTTGACCGATCATCTTGAAATTTTCACAGAATGTACATGTATAGGGGGTGCTGAAAATAGGGTACTTGAATTTTCGATATATCAAGTGGGCGTGGACCCGCCCATATGGGTCAAATTTTGGTATTAGCTAGAGTGCTGAAATTTCGTCTGTATGCATTTAGTGTCAGATTATGTGAATTTTCCAAAAATGGGCGGAATCGGACCAATGGGCGTGGCCCGGCCCATATAAGACAAATTTTGAAATTGAGATATTTTGCACAATTTGTTAGCGAGAGTGCTGGAATGTTATGTATATGTATATGGTGGCCTTCTACGTGATGGCTCCAAAAATGGGCGGGATCGGACCAATTGGCGTGGCCCCGCCATTCTACGTAATTGGTCAAAAAATGGGCGGGACCGGACCAATGGGCCGGTCCAAGACCGGCCCATTGACCAAATTTTGATATCTTGCACAATTTGCTATCGCGAGTGCTGCAATGTTGTGTATATGTATCTGGTGGCAGATACATATACACAACATCGAGGAACATATATATGGAGGTTATATATAAATCTGCATCGATTTTCCTTGAATACTCATTCATGTAAAATAGAAACCTGTTTCTGTCTAATTTCCTACTGATCGGATATAAAACACAGTCTCTACAGCGCTTATATGTCCAATTGGGGGTAACATATATATGGGGGATATATCTAAATATGGACCGATTTTCTCAGAATTTTGCGGTATTCCTTCATGTAATAAGAAACCTCTTTCTGCCGAATTTCTTACTGATCATATATAAAATACAGTTTCTACAGCGCTTGAATTTCAAATCGGGGGTATCATATATATGGGGACTATATCTAAATCTGAACCGATTTTCTCCGAATTTGGCAGTATTCCTTCATGTAATAAGAAACCTCTTTCGGCCGAATTTCGTACTGATCGGATATAAAATACAGTTTCTACAACGCTTACATGTCAAATCGGGGGTAACATATATATGGGGGCTATATCTAAATCTGAACCGATTTTCTCCGAATTTGGCAGCGTTCATACTTGTAATAACAAACCTCTTTCTGCCGAATTTCGTACTGATCGGATATAAAATACAGTTTCTACAGCTCTAATTTTGACATGGGCAGCGAAGCGCACCGGGCTCAGCTAGTATTATATATTTCTGAATAAATAAATTTTATTTAAAAATCATGAATGTTTATTTGGAGCGCATATGTTAATATATTACAATAAAATATATTTGCGAACTAACATTTTCAAATAAAATATTTGTTTAGAAAGAAAAAAATTATTATTTAGAAATTTCTCCTGAATTTTTCGATTTTGTTATTAATTTTTCTTGATTTCATATTATGTATTTTGCTTTAAATCTCTCATAATTCATTTCTAAATATCAATCTAATCAATCCATTGAGCAATTTATAGTAATGCAAGATTATACGATTTCAATTATAAAGGCATTTTACGAACATTTGTAATATTGCTGTCAATAAACTAACATTTTATTTTTTTTCATTCGAACATTAAATGCATACATATATGGGAAACAATGATTCAAATAATATAAACAAACTGTTATATTAATCAAAGAACATTACAGTTCGGCCAATCTTATAAACTTATCTATTAAAAGTGTGGAAAATAATAAAGATATAATTACTTTGGTGTCAACCATCTTCGAAGTCTCTTAGCGTCAACTATACCCGTATATGGTATTTGTGTTAACTGACAATTCTCAACGTCTTTTATCACATAGCGATCAATTTCTAAAGTCTTTACGATTTCGTAAGGACCTCGATATTTTTCGCAATTTTTTTTTTGTTTTTGCCAACAGTATTATCAATATTCATAACCACGACTAATTCTCCTGTACTATACTGTTTTGCCGGCCTATGATGTCTGCCAAAGTACACCTCATTGTAATTCTGCGAGCAACGTATTGCTTCCAAGGCCTTATTTCTCCTAGCTTCGAGATCTCGACTCCCTTCAGAATTGACCTTCTCATGTAAATATTCAGACATTTCATCAACTATTGCGCCTCGTTGAGGCACACCAAAAAGTAACTGAGCTGGTGTGTCTTTTGTAGAAGCACTCACGCATCTATTTAAAGCATACTCAACTTGAGACAATTTATCGACGCTTAAAAAGAGACCCAACTTCAACTTTGCAAGTCAAAAATAATACACTGGTGGACAAGTTATTTAACCTGAAGATTATTAACTGTATGGAAAAATACAAATTGACAAATAGAACAGCTACAGCCCCAAAAATTTATGGATTACCGAAAATCCACAAGGATGAAACACCTCTGAGACCTATTTGTTCCTCGACCAATTCACCATCTTATGAATTAAGCAAATATATTGTTAATATCCTCAAGAATCTAAATATGAACTCAATATACAATGTTAAAGACGCAAGTGAATTTAAAAAAAAGAATCAATAACGCTCACATTGATGACGATGAGATATTAATATCCTTTGACGTAGTGTCTTTATTTCCCAGTATTCCACTGAATTTAGCGATTAAAACCATAGATGAAAAATGGAGCATATTAGAAGCATACACAACTATACCAAAGAATTTATTCATCGAAATATTAACTTTTTGTATTAAGGAAACAAGATATTTTAAATATGACGATAAACTTTACGAACAGAGAAAAGGGATGCCCATGGGATCTCCAGCTTCACCAGTAATAGCAGATATTATAATGGAACATCTTCTTGACTCATCGTTAACCAAAATAGCATCAAACCAAAATTCCTGACTAAATATGTTGACGACCTTTTTGCCGTTTTAAAGAAAACAGATATAAATGAAACACTACGAATTCTCAACTCAAATAATCGACAAATCCAATTCACGATGGAAGAGGAGAGAGAGGGAAAACTACCGTATTTAGATTCTATAGTACACAGACAAGGAAACCTACTAAAATTGGACTGGTACCAAAAACCTACATCATCCGGACGAATCATCAATTTTTATTCGAAACATCCAAGGAGAACTATAGTCAACACGGCGACTAATTTGATCAGACGAGTATTGGACATCAGCGATGAAGATTTTCACCAACAAAATATTGGAAAAATTAAAGAAATATTAACCTTGAACGAGTTTCCACAGAAATCTATTAACAATCTAATAAGAGATGTACAAAAAGCTAAGAAACCTAAGAAACAAGAAGAAAAACAAACTAAATTATATAAAACTGTAACATATATTCCAGGATTCACTGAACGACTTAAGAACTCAGACCTTTATGACAGGGACAAATTCGAATTGGCACAAAAATCCTATAGTACAGTAAATAGTTTATTTAGTAGGACAAAATCAAAACTTAAAAAGGAAGAAAAACATGACGTAGTATTCAAAATTAAATGTAACGGGGACAAGTCCAACTTATGCAACAAGTTATACAGGGTCTCCCATATTCGACGGACCCATCTGGCAACGCCATAACTTTTGACAGAGATGTCAGATCGCTTAATGACATACCGCGTTTGAAGCGTCAGTCCAAGCAGATTTTTACCATGGAACAATACACGCCACGCGAGCTCTCTGAAATAGTTGAAATTTGGCCGTACGAGCCAGTGTTGAGAGGTCCCCAAGAACATCCCAAAAACGCCGTTCTCAGCAGTTGGGCATGCCTCGGTCCACTTTACAACGGATTATTCGCGTTGATTTGCATTTGTTCCCGTACAAAATTCAATTGACGCAAAGATTGTTGCCTGCGGACAAGCCTCGTCGATTGGAATGGGCCCAACGAGTCCGTGGGTCCGTCGAATATGGGCAACCCTGTATATTGGCACTACACGAACGAAACTAAAAACTAGACTCTCTTCACATAGATCAGACCAAAAAGCTCTTGACAAACCACTTGAACAGAAAACTGCTCTCGCGGCACATTGCACACTAACTGGTCACCAACCGAACTTTGACGACGTTAACGTATTAGAAGAAGAGAGCAACTACCACAGGAGATACATGCTTGAGATGTTACACATCACTGCCGTACCTCCTGAGAAGAGACTCAAGGCCCAGTTAGGCAAACTTAACCGTAACGCCCCCGTAGCGTAACGAATCAGCTGATTCAATCTGTCATATGGAAGTCGGTGTAAACGATTAGCCAACGGAAACGAAACGTAAACGGACGGCTGAATCTGTTGAAATTAGAATTGGACGTTCCGTTTACGTACAATTTGACAACAGCTGATACTACATGTTGTTTACAATTACAATTGTATGTTCACCGAGAAAAGCAACGAAAATAATTTATTAATTATTTGTTGTTTAAAAGTGCAAATAAACATGAAAGGCGAAGATTTGATTCATTGATGCAGTTGCACGAGCATTTATACAATAAATATAACCCAGCATATAGGATATCTGAAAAATAGCGAGAAGCTTGGAAGCAAATTGGCAAGGAGCTGGGCGTCACAGGTGAGTTTTATGAAGATCGCGGCTGATTCCATTAAAAATTAAATTTATAATCTGCTTCAGGATTCCTTTGGCGACAGTACGAGACAATCATTGCGCCAATCTTCTTCATTGTGGGTGAATTTGACAGCAATATAAGCGTCGCTACAAATGTGGACTTATTTATAGATAGAGATTGGATTGGATTTGGCTGAGTACCTCTTCAATGGAAATAGACATAAGTAAAAGTATTAATAAAACACAGAATATTTAAGATATTGAGTTCAAATTTATTCCAGGTGTAGTGCAAATGTTACATTTTAAGAATGAAATTCAATTTCGGTCATATGACTACCACGAGCCCGTCAACAGCGACATTTCGACCGGAACGTTGGCAATTTCGCGTTGGCTGTTGTCTCTGAGCTCGTCTATAGTTGTTGACTTAGAACAAGGATATTCCTCAGGGGAAACGCCGCATCGCCAATAAAAAAAATGAGGAAAGGCTTCAGAGGATGCTGACGATAATGGTTTACTAGGAGGTACAGGTGCTGCACCTAAAATAACTGATTGGCCAAACGGAGAGTACTGGAATATAGCTGTATTTAATTTAAATTAAGAAATGGAAATTGTTTGTTTTAAAATAGATTATAATTAAATAGAAGTTTAATGGACATACCCCCATCGTGTTGGCTGCCAAAACTTCCAACATTAACTGATATGAATGTATAGTTAGCATCGCAGATTCCCACACAATTCGGCATATCCCACATTCGTTGAAAATCATTGGCAATGTTTTGTACTGCTGTGTAGTTGGTTCACTTAATTAAATAGGAGAAAGCAAGCGCCACAACACTTCACTGTATTCTAAAACAATATTTCGCATTGTTGTTTTCCCCAGCCTGTGACTGCATGCAATCGATTGTATGGAACAACCGTGACCCAAATATCTACAATTTTAAAGAATAGAATGTTAATATTTCCCAACTTGGAATCATAGGATAAAGCAATATTTGACATACAGTATTGTTATTGTTATATCTCTGCCGGTCTAATCCGTTGCTTTGGCGTAGTTAACTCAGTCATTGTTTATAGGACGATATTTTCTTGATTTACTTTAATTGTAAATTCTGCACAGATTTAAAAACACACAAATTTATAAACAATCTTTTTAACTTCATTTTTAATAAAACTAAACAAAAAGAAATCGCGGCTTTTTTGTTTACTTATGTGTTGTTGTTGTCAGACCATATGACTCGTTATCTCAACGTTGGCTAATCGCTCAAACGGGCAACGTTACGGCAACGGTAAAGATAAATTACGGTTACGTATGCCTAACCCGGCCTTCAATTTTAAAACAGATACAGATAAATGCGCACACATATATAGACATTTAATACACAAGAATAGCAAGAAAATCAAAACTTAACTTAGTTGTCATTGTAAAGTGAAAAAGAAAGGATACCTTATTTTTGTTTCGATTTTATAAATGTAATTATGCCCTTTTGTGAAAATTCGTGTATATTGTTATTAATTTTAATGTATATTTGTTTAGTGTAACCCCCCTGAAGATGATCGACGAAGTCGTTCGAAATATCGGGAATAAAAATTTGTAATGAAACAATAATATTAAAAATAACATTGTTTTATTTATGGCCTCAAGCTGAACGAACAACTAAAACATAAAATAAATAGGTCAACTAAACATAAACTCAACATTGCTTATAAAAGCTAAAACCTTCTCCCTCATTTTCGGAAACCAGTAATTTCGTCGAATTTTCTCGTAACATTTGCCACCGCCGAGATGACCCACTTTCTCATGAATCATGCGGATTACGTTGTCCCCCATTTCCTCTGGAACATACAATAACCTATTATATTCACATTTTCGAAAAACAAGTCCATCGATTAATTCGAAGTTATCCATTTCCTCATTCTCAAGTTTAGTTAACAATGCTCTAATATTCGCATCTCGAGCCTGTGTTAACTGTATCTGAACATCTAATTCATTTGAATCTATTGTAGAAACCATCTCATAGCTTTCCGAAACATTACTCACGCTTGAATTTTCATCATATATGCACCTACTTAAAGCGTCTACATGACCCATAGAAGAACCCTTGCGGTGTACTATGGAGTAGTCATAATTTTCCAATTCTAGAGCCCAACGGGCGATACGTGGATTCACTTGTCGCTTATTCAAAGTCATTGTCAGCGAATTGCAGTCTGTAATAATAGTAAAGTGTATACCCTCTAAATAGACTCGGAACCGACGTAGGGCATAAATAATCAATAGTGTTTCCAATTCAAAACTATGGTATCTTGATTCTGGTCGAGACGTTGACTTTGAAAAGTACGCAACTGGGTGAAATCGGTTATCATTAAGACTGCTCCAAATGCTCCGTTGCATTAAGACTGCTCCAAATCCGCGGGTACTTGCATCGCAATGCAATTCAGTTTCCTTTCTAGGACTATAAGTGGCCAATATGGGTGCTGTAAGCAATCGACGTTTTAGTTCATTAATCATTTTACATTCGTTAGAAAATTCATATTTCTCCTCCTTTCGTAATAATTCCAACAATGGTCTGGCTATGGTAGAAAATGATTGCACAAATCGTCTAATATATGAAAAGAGTCCAATGCATGTCTGTAGCTCCTTCTGCCTAGTCGGTACTGGTAGTTCCCGTACCGAAATTAAATGGTCCTCTGTTGGTCGAATGCCCATTGGACTTACCAAATATCCTAAATATTCTAGTGTCTGATAACCGAATTTACATTTAGCCAATTTAAATCGCAACCCATTTTCGCGTGCACGTTTCAGCACAGCCCCTAAGGTCTCCAAATGAGACTCAAAATCTTTAGATGCTATAAGAATATTGTCTATGTAAATCACTACTTTGCGTGCATCGATAAAATCTCTAAATATTTCATTTACATATCGTTGAAAGTTCGCAGGAGCATTTTTCAAACCAAACGGCATTTTCAAGTACTCGTATTGACCAAAAGGGGTAACAAACGAGGTGTAAGGCACATAATCCTTGTTCATTCTCACATGAAAGAATCCATCTTTCAAGTCAATCAGAGTAAACCACCTTTTACCCGCCACATGTTCTATGTATACAATCCTCAATAAGCGGAAGAGGAAAATTATCTCTGACAGTTTTCTTGTAATCGACACACATGCGAGTATCACCGGATTTTTTACTAGTTAGTACAATTGCAGAAGCGTATGGGGAATTACTCTGCCGAATGATTTTCCTTTCTAATAAATCCTTTACAATTTTCTGGACTTTTTCACGGTCTCGAACAGATAGTCGGCGAGGAGAACAATAAAAAGGAATATCATCCGACAATCGAATCTTCATCTCGTAGTCCTGCGGTGTCCTCATAATTCCTGTTGGTTCAACATAAAAATTTTGAATGACTTTCTTCAAATCAAATCTTTGCTGTGAATTCAAATGTGGATTTAAATCTAGATCATTAACATTATCGTCCAATTTTCCCTGTCTTTCAATATTAAATTTGCCGATGTTACTTTCAGACACCAACGATATTTTATCTTTATTATTATCTTGTCTTGGAGAATCAATTATACATACTTCCGATTTTACAGTCTCATTTATACAGATTAGTTTTACATTAAATTTATTCATAAAATCTCTTCCCAAAATCGATGAAATTTTAATATAATGATCTGGAATGACAATCAATTCAAGTGGTTTAACAATATTTCTAAACATAATAGAACATCTAAGGACACCATGCATTTTCAGATTGTGATTACCAACTCCAGAATAAGCAGTTGGAAATAGTTTTTCTGAGAGTTTATCAAACTCTCTGGTACCCTTGATTTCGCAATCAAATTAATTGGGCTACCAGATTCAATTAGAGACAACATATTCGTATAATTAGTATATTTGTTCCCACAAGAATACTTAAATGCCACACTTACCGTTTGCATCGGATTTCAAATTTCGTTTATACAATTATCGGAAAAAATTGGAGCTATAACTGGTTTACGTTGCGGACAGTTTTTGTGAAAGTGACCCATTGAATGGCAGATGAAGCAGGAGCCTGGTGGACGTATTGGTTTTGTACAAACACTTTTTATGTGACCGTATTGAGAACAATTAAAGCAGCGAATCATCTGGGCATTACTGTTATTTTTGACGTTCATTCTTGCATCCATTTTTACTCGGCGTTTCTCGTATCTATCAATACTTTGTATAAGTCCTTCTACTGTTGTACATCCATATAGCACTGATATGTTATTCGACTTATCTTCCATGCCATCTATTATGATATCGACTAGTTCCTGTTCCTCGATTGCTGCACCATATGCTATTGTTTGCATTGAAATAATATATGAAATGCACGATTCGGATGATTTTAATTTACGCGATCGTAACTGGCGATAAACCTCTTCACGGGTGGATGTTCTTTTAAAAGATATAAGCATAGCCATTTCAAGGTCTTGGTATGCACAGAAGGTTGAATTTTCCATGAATTCACGGGCAGATCCTTCTAATAGCACCTTCAAGCAGTTTCTTTATCACTGAGGTTGCATGTACATATAGTTTTCAAACTGTGTAAACCATTTTGAAACATTTTGGAAACATCCGCTAAATTTTGCTATCATAATTTTTAGTTCTTCAAAATTTACACGCCGAATTTGGTTTGTCTCTTTACTTTCCAATTCTTCAATCTGTTTACGGAGGGACAACATTTCATGGCGCATTTTCAGCATCTTTAATTCGTTTTCCAATTGTTGACATTCTGTCGGTAACACAATAGATGAAGCAAATGAAGATACCCTTGGTGATATGTTTGAATAAACTGCATTACACGTAGATTAAGGTTTTGAAGCTGATATTGAAGCAGCAGAAGATACATTAGTAATCATTTCGGAAGTAATAGGGGCGGAAGCAATCGAAATTCCCAATCCTGATGTTTGCACTGAATCGGTGGTAGCAGAAGATGTATTAAAAATTGCATCGGAAGTGATAGGAACGGAAGAAATCCTTCCGGGTGGCATTACAGCAGAATTACTTTCAAGGTCAATAATGGGGGCGGAAGCGTTCAAAATTCCTAATCCTGATGTTTGCGTTTCGGGTGGCATTGCAGCAGAATTACTATCAATGTCAATAATATCGGATTCGTTAATAAAATGGTCAGCTCTCAATTTTTCGGGATTTCAATTGTTTGGCAACGAATCATATAAAGCTCTTAATTGAACAATTGTTGCAGTTTCCGGAAATGGAATATTCGCTTCTATTAAAGCATTAACAATTTTTTGACGAGAATTGCGTAAATCCATTGTAAGAAAAAAAATATTTATTTTTTTAGACACCACACCTGAACTGTAATATTGCTGTCAATAAACTAACTTTTTATTTTTTTTCATTCGAACATTAAATACATAACATGGGAAACAATGTACATACATGGGAAACAATGATTCAAAAAGAAATGATTCAAATAATATAAACAAACTGTTATATTAATCAAAATACATTACACATGTAAAATTTGTAAAAAAAATTATATTGAATTACTAAAAAACTTAGAACTTGCATTAAGTTCATAGTACGAGTATCGATATATTTTTTGAATACTTAATGCAAATAAATCTTTACTTCGGAAATAATAGTCCCAAATAAAAAAAAATAATTGGATGGAAACGTGTAGGGCTAACATAAAGCGTGTAGGGCTAACATAAAGCTCCCTTTAACGGAGGAAAAAGAAATGGCAAAAAAGGCAACTAAATGCATAAATAAAGTTTCCTTCCTTACGGCTTTTCTTTTTAAATAAAATAAACTAAAAAATTTTCTATTATCTTCACGCTGAAAAAAATCGCTTCTGTAGTATATTGACTCAAACATATTCTGCTTGAAATATACATATGCTTAGGGTACACCCTAAATATGTACACATAGAAATTGTATGTGTTTGGGAGGATATTGTTCTAAACAAAAATATGTTCCCACGCTAATATTTTATTATTTTGTATTTAAATATTTTGGCAGTGTACCAGTTCCTTAATTTAAAGACAAGTTTTCTATTTTTCAGAAGTTCAAAGCAACATTTTTTTATAAATTTTATGTTTGTAAAATTCAGTTAACACTTAATCTTTCCTAACTATAAATTGCACTGATGGATTAACAAAAAGTGATGAATTGGAATACTTATAAATTAAAATTTATTGGTGTAAAACAAAGCATATTGCTGTTAAAGACATTTTTAACTACAAAGTTCAACACGAAATCTAGAAAAACTAAAAAATTCGAAAAATTCAGCAAAGTTTTAAAAAAAAAATTAATTAAATTATATTTGGAAAACATCTTAAACAAAACTTTGTTTGTGGGTAAACACATATTTTATTTGTGAAAGTCAGTGCGCAAATATATTTTGTTCTAATATATTAATATATGCGTTCCAAACAAAATTTCATGATTTTTAAATAAAATGTATTTGCTAACATGTATATAATATTCAAAAAATTCGTTTCCAAATATATTTTCCTTCAATTCAAACATATCAAAAATGGCGATTTTTTCCCGTGTTTCTAAGTTGAAATGCAGAACATTTCTTCTATACTCTCTCATAAGAGAAAATCTCCACACGGGGCAAAATCGCCTTTTTTGATATGTTTGAATCGAAAGAAAATATACTAGCAATACAAATTTTTAAATATTATATATTTTCGAGCAAATAAATTTTATTTGAAAATCAATAATATGTATTTAGAACCCATATGTTAATATATTAGAATAAAATATATTTGCGAACTAATTTTCTCAAATAAAATATGTGTTTAAATACAAATAAAATTATTGTTTATGAATATTTCCAAATTTATTTTATTAAAAAAGATTTTCAAAACATTGCTGAATTTTTCGAATTTTAGTTTTAATTTTTTCCTTGTTTTCGAATTATGCATTTCTAGCATTACTTAGCATTTACTTCTATTTGAAACCATTTATTTTTTTCCTAACTATTCCAAGTCATTATTTTGAATTATAAAGAAATGTTACTAATATTAAAACTTTCTAAAAATGACCTTTCAATTGCTGACAACTTAGAACAATTAAAGAATAGATATATATTCACGCAAATAGATGTTTGTTTGGGAAATAACATATCCAAATAAAAAATATTAGGATGTAAACATAGTTTTTTTTAGAACAACATCCTCCCAAACATATAATATTTGTATGTGTCAAATATTGTATATTTGGAGTGCACTCTAAAAATATATATGTTTCAAGCAGAATATGTTTGGGTCAATATACTACAGAGCCGATTTTTTTTCCAAAGTTTTTGAAAATCAGTGGGCCCCTCGAAAAAGGTGTCATCAGCTTTTGTCCAAAAACTAATTCAGACTTGGTGATACCGCTTAACTATGTTTGGCAATAATGTAGCTAAGAATATGCTGAACGAAGTTTGTTAACACTTTTTGCGAAAAAAAAATTGTTTCCGGTACTTTTTTTTTGAAAAAGTGAAGGAAAAAAATAATATATGTATAATAAATAACTTCCGGGGACTCGTAATTTTTCACTAACAATGCTTGGCAAAATTGTAGCCAACGTAAATCTGAACAACTTTTGTAAACATATCAATACAATCTGAACGTGTCTAGGCACCCTAAATAGCTCAAAAAACCACATTGTATAGAGTATGTTCAACAATTTTATAGAAAATATTAAGGCCAATATTTTTGTGGAACATTTGAATTTTTGTGGAACATTTGAAAACCAGACGAAATCTTGGTTTTCGAAAGAAACAAAAGTAAAATAAAAGTAATTAAACTTTAAATTTTGGTGTTATTTTTGATGAGAAGATACAACCTTAGAAATAAGGTTGATTCAATTTTTTATATATGTGTCAGAACACACCAGTGTAATTAGTTTAAATTTTTTTTTTTTTGAGAATCTGTTAATAAAATCTTCACTCAAAGTCTATAAAAGTACATTTATTTAGTTTTTTATTCTCATTTTTCGTACCAACGGAAAAATCTGCTATTACAGAAAACGTTTGTACTTAGTTCAAAATGTTTATTTTTTGGCTATCTGTCCATGAAACCTAAAATATTTACATTTTTACCCCCTCACCTTAGAGAGGAGGGTATACATATATCATTAAAGTTAAGTTATGTTAGTTTATTATCTTTTCAAAGTTTACAATTCATTATAGCATACTAAATTATATTTAAAGATAACGCTATTTATGACAATAACTTTAAAAGTTGTCTGTCAATACCGGACTTAATTTTCACTGTTAGTTACATATACATGTATATTTTCATTTTTTAATAAAAAAAAATACAATTATTTTCTTAATTCATTCAAAAACTTAAATTTAAAATTGTTCATCGATAATACACTTCCTGTATCTCAATGCACTACGAACATAGTTATATAACTCATTCCATCCATCATCAAAATCTCCGTTTAATAATTGTATAAGTTCCGTTTCTTCTAAATATGTTTTTCCTAAATGTAAAACCCTCAATTCTCTTAATATTGGACATTTGGCTATAAAATGCTGCATGTTTTCAATATCTCCCGTGTTACAAATTGTACAATGTTTACTTTCTTCATTGCTGAAAGAATTTGCATGCAGTGGTAATACATCGGCTCTGGTTTTCATTATTACTGAAATTTTGTCCATGTATATATCATTAGTTACGAGCCAAAAGTGTAAAACATCGAAGGACCTTACTTATGTTCAGCAGGTATCCGTTTTGGGTTATTTTAAGTCGAATGCGCAATGTCCGTCCGTCCGTCTGTCTGTCTGTCTGCTGGCTGGTGCGCGCGATAACTCTCGAAAGGAGTAACCGATTGACTTCAAATTTGGTATGTGGTAATATTTTCTTCTCTCTCCGGCTAAGTTCGAGATGGGCTTTATTGGTCCACTCCTTCTAGTACCTCCCCCACAATAGGGTTAACATTTAGTGAAATATTGATTACACTGTACAACAATTTCAAAGTTTTTTCAAAATAACAGGGTTCTATCAATGGATTATGGTAGAGGAGACCAAAAAAATATATACGTGTATCGGCGTTTAGAAGGATCACATCGGAATTTTATTTTAGGGGGGTTAAAGTTTTACCCTCTTTGCTTGTTCGTGCAGAATATCGGTATTTGAAACTATGTGTTCTGTTCATCTGACGTGTTGGGTATCTTCAGCAACTTTGTAGCATATCTTAAGGCCTATATTTTTGTGGAATATATTAACCCTCTAGCTTCCCCCCATAACGGTGATTTTTGCCTATATTTTGACAAATCGTAAAAACACCCCTAAAAATGGGTGGGGCGTGGTTGAAATGTTCTACAAAAATGTTGGCCATAAAGTTTTAATATATATGTCAGAATACTCCAAACCCCAAAACTTAACACCAACACCAAAAAACCATTTAAATTCAAGATTGCCTGTTAAGGCTTAATTTTTTATTCCTCGCTCTGACGAGAAAGTTGCTTGCCACAGACGTAGCAAAACCAGTCAAGTTTTCCCAAACAGTCAGTCACTATTATTCTTACAAATTCCCTTGTAGAATAATGTAAGAAAATAAAAAGATTAACTGGCTGACCCACGATGTCAAACATTAACGTTCATAATTAACGTGACACTCAACAGTTCCGTTATGGTAATTTTGAGTGACAGAAATGATCCAAGTAGAGATACTTTTTTCAACAGCCTTTTTTTGACAGATCACGTGTGAGTCGTGTCATACTGTCATGTTATTTTTGTTAAGTATTGTTTGGCATTTCATCATGGAAAGACATACGCCCGAACAACGTTTACGCGTGTCATTCGCCAGTTACCAGTCGAAATGCTCGAACGAGTCATCGAAAATTGGACTCAATGGATGGACGTAGCCGCGGCCAACATTTGATAGACATAATATTCAAAAAATAAATGCCAAAGAATGTTCTTTCAAATGATAATAAACATTCCCCATTCAATTTAAATTTTCTGTGTTTTTTTCCTTATAAAAGTAGGGAACCTCGAAATAGATCACCCTATATAATGACAGGAATAATGAAGAAGAAAAAAAGTACTATTCTCTTGGTAGTTGTTGAATACAAACTTTCTCGTCAGAGCTGGGAGAACCTACATATGCGAGGAATAACAAATTAACCCTTAACAGGCAATCTTGAATTTGGCCTGTTTTTTTGGTGTTTGTGTTAAGTTTTGGGCTGTGTTGTGTTCTGACATATATAGTAAAACTTTATGGCCAACATTTTTGTAGAACATTTCAACCCCACCCATTTTTAGGGGAGTTTTTTACGATTTGTCAAAATATAGGCAAAAATCACCGTTATGGGGGGAAGCTAGAGGGTTAATATATTCCACAAAAATATAGACCTTAAGATTTGCTACAAAGTTGCTGAAGATACCCTACACGTCAGATGAACAGAACACATAGTTTCAAATACCGATATTCTGCACGAACAAGCAAAAGGGGGTAAAACTTTAACCCCCCCTACAATAAAATTCCGATGTGATCCTTCTAAACGCCGATACACGTATATATTTTTTTGGTCTCCTCTACCGTAATCCATTGACAGAACCCTGTTATTATACCCTACACCACACTGTGGTACAGTGCTAGACCCACCCTTAAAGTATACCGATCGACTCAGAATCACTAGCTGAGTCGATGTCCGTCCGTCCGTCCGTCCGTCCGTCTGTCCATGTAAAGTTGTTCGTGGACTACAGGTCGCAATTTCACTCCGATCGTTCTGAAATTTTGCAGTTTAAAGTATTTCGCGTCTGTTAAGATCGCTATTGAATTTGGTTGAAATCGGTTCAGATTTAGATATAGCTCCCATATATATCTTTCGTCCGATTTGGCCCTTTAGTCCTATAGAAGCTGTATTTTACATCCAATCGTTTCGAAATTTAGCATGGTAGAGTTTCTTGATCCATCAACCAATATTGCCGAATTTGAAGAAAATCGTTTAAGATTTAGCTATAGCTCCCATATATATGTTTCGTCCGATTTGGCCCTTTAGTCCTATAGAAGCTGTATTTTACATCCGATCGTTTTGAAATTTAGAATGGTAGAGTTTCTTGATCCATGAACCAACATTGCCGAATTTGAAGAAAATCGGTTAAGATTTAGCTATAGCTCCCATATATATGTTTCGTCCGATTTTGCTCTTTAGTCCAGTAGAAGCTGTATTTTACATCCAATCATTTTGAAATTTAGAATGGTAGAGTTTCTTGATCCATGAACCAACACTACCGAATTTGAAGAAAATCGGTTAAGATTTAGCTATAGCTCCCATATATATGTTTCGTCCGATTTGGCCCTTTAGTCCTATAGAAGCTGTATTTTACATCCGATCGTTTTGAAATTTAGAATGGTAGAGTTTCTTGACCCATGAACCAACTTTGCCGAATTTGAAGAAAATCGGTTAAGATTTAGCTATAGCTCCCATATATATGTTTCGTCCGATTTTGCTCTTTAGTCCTGAAGAAGCTGTATTTTACATCCAATCATTTTGAAATTTAGAATGGTAGAGTTTCTTTATCCATGAACCAACACTACCGAATTTGAAGAAAATCGGTTAAGATTAAGCTATAGCTCCCATATATATGTTTCGTCCGATTTGGCCCTTTAGTTCTATAGAAGCTGTATTTTACATCCAATCGTATTGAAATTTAGAATGGTAGAGTTTATTGATCCATGAACCAACACTACCGAATTTAAAGAAAATCGGTTAAGATTTAGCTATAGCTCCCATATACGTGTTTCGTCCGATTTGGCTCTTTAGTCCTGTAGAAGCTGTATTTTACATCCAATCATTTTGAAATTTAGAATTGTAGAGTTTCTTGATTCATGAACCAACATTGCCGAATTTGAAGAAAATCGGTAAAGATTTAGCTATAGCTCCTATATATATGTTTCGTCCGATTTGGCTCTTCAGATCCAATCGTTTTTATACCCTACGCCACACTGTGGTACAGGGTATTATTTAAGTATAAAATGTCCCAAAAGTAAATTTATGTAAACAATTTATACATGAATTACAAAATTTATATATCAGAGTTATTCAATATTACGAGAGTGGTGTAGGGTATTATATAGTCGGCACCGCCCGACTTTAGCCTTTCCTTACTGGTTTTTTTTTGTGTTGTACTGTGTTATTTAATAACTGTTATACTACTTATTTGAATCCTCTGAAATTCTACACATACGTAGTATTAGTTTATTATTCACTATAACCTCGAGAAAAATGGGCAAAGTTGGCACGCCCCTTTTGGTACCTCCCACACAAATGGACAATGTTGAACCAAAAGTTAATAGCTTATAACTTTATTAACAGTACATACAAGGACTTGAAATTTTGTACAGTGTAAAGGTTTAATAGTACATACAATACAGTGAAAAATGGGCATTATTGCCACACTCCTTTTGGTACCTCCCACACAAATGGACCATTTTGTACCAAAAGTTACCAGCTTATAACTTTAATACCAGTGCATACATATACTTGAAAAATTTGTACAGCTTTATGCTATTTAGTACCAGAGAAAAATGGGCGTTATTAGCCGGCACCTTTTGGTACCTCCCACACAAATGGACCTTTTTGTACCAAAAGTTAACAGTTTTTAACATTAATACCAGAGCAAACAAATACTTGAAATTTTGTACAGTGCAATGCTTTTATAGTACCTAGAGTCTAGAGAAACGTGGCCGTAATTGGCACGCCCCTATTGGTACCTCCCACACAAATGGACCATTTTACGCCAAAAGTTAAGAGCTTTTAAATTTAATACCGGTACATACTTTAATGTTATTAAATGCAATTTAAATTGAAAACAATTTAAATAAAACAAAAAAATAAATAAATTTACTAATATTTTTTTGAGACTCAAGCTGAGGGGATTTATTAGTCGGTTTACCCGACTGAACTTTCTTACTTGTTTCTAATTAAGTTAAGACGTTTATTAAGTTCCTGTTACTCTAAGTTCCTCAGCAGAAAATCTTCAGTTACAGCTTACTGAAAACTTACCTGCTGTCTATCTCTTTGTCAGCAGCAAATCTGCTGCTACATAAACCCATTTAATTGATTTTGTGTTATTTGTATATTTGTTTATATATATTTGTAGTGCAAAATATGTATAGGTACATTTCAATGCTTAAAAATGAAACTAACAAAAAGTAAGAAATTCTGTTATCTTCTTTTTTTTAACAGATAAATCTGCTATTGGTGAAAACTTTTATACTTAGTTTAAAATATTTGTAATTTTTTAAATTATCTGCCCCATTTAAATATACGCATATACATTTAAATATATTTTTTCTACATTAAATCAACAAAAGAGATACATTTCTTCTTTCTCAACAGAAAATCTGTTGTTACAACAATACTTTTCTGCTAAGCTTAAACTGTGCTATTAGAGACAACTTTAATAGTTAGTTTAATATAATTTTTTTGAGTATCTGCCCAATATCGTTCAATATGTTTATATATACAATTAAATATATTTTGTCTACATTAAGTTAGCAAAAAAAATAAATTTAGATTTCCTCTTTCACAACAGAAAATCTGCTGTGACAACAAGCCATTTTGCTAAGCGTAAAATTATTTTTTTTTGGGTATCTGTCCATAAAACCATTAACAGTTTTTTTTTATTTTATAAACTATTTTTTAATACATTTTCATATCGTTTATTTTTAAATTAAGAAGTACCAGAAGTTTCTTGTATACTCTTCTTAACAGAAAATCTTCACTTGCAGCAAACTTTCCTGTTATTATTTATTTATTTATATGAATTACAATACAAAGCACGCTACCAACTCACCTACTGGGGCGCTCACTTTCCTGTTATGATTACAATATTTTGTTTTTTGATTGAGAATCTGCCCCTTCAACCAAAGCTATTTTTTGTATTTAATTTAGCAACTACATTCTTAATTCAACTATTTTTTTTTTCTAAAATTATTAATTATAATAATTATTTGGTTTTCCTCTCTCTCGCCTTCAATCAATCAATCAGTCAATATCCAATTTTTTGAAATTTCCCTCTGTACCAAAAATGTCTGACGAATACTTAGCTTTGACCGGACGAAGTTTTTCATTCACTTTATGACTGCTGTTATATTCAATGATGTCCAAGCGAGATTCGCGCAAACCTTGAAAATATATTTCTGCAAAAAATACCGAACAATAAATAATAACTGATCAAATTTCAAATCGAAAACCATTCAAGGTGTTGTACCATTTAACTGCTTCATCTCCAAATCAGGTCCACCATATTCATGCGGTAAAATATCGCTTGGCACAAATTTATAAAACGTCTCCATGGTGGTGTGAACATGAAGGATGTCATGTAGTTCCTTTTTCATGAATGGCGTCATGAGAGCCAACACTTTATCTATAATAGTGCCGGCATTGATGAAATGAAAACCTACAAGGCGAACTGGAATAGCTTCCTAGTTTTTGCGGGAATAGGATTTGATAAATACTCGCATGAATAGAAATAATATCACACAAATGATCGTATAAAGTTTAATCCTCACTTGCTAACTTACCTGCATAAAATAGATAACTTTTTTCAATTGCATCACACTAATGCGTGTGAGATGACCAAATGCCACATTAGCCATATCGATTACAATAACAATTCCGGGTACTGCACCATTTTCCAGCAACCATTTATCTTGACTCATAGTATATCTAGGGGAAGAATAGGATAGAGATTTAGTGATATATTATTGTCATTATATTTTGAAAAACTTTAAAATTGAAAGGCTATTTAAATAGATGATATCATTTTTGAAATATGCGAAATATATTGGTCTATTCCATGAATACATCGTGTCCAGCTTATGGGTTATAAAGTGAAGGTAATTTTTGTGTGAGCCCCTTTAGCTTTTTAAATTTTAAAATTTAGGGCTTTTGCATGCTTTATATGGTACGTTTAATAATTAGACCAATGGTCCTTTCCTTCTGATATTATAAATATTTAGATGCAACTTTTTAGTTATTATTAACTAATAAAGTAAACTATGACTACTCTTCTACACTTCTTTGGAAAACAAGATATCAATTGATATACATATAATTTTCTGGCATCTGAGTCCATTAAACGTCTATTTTTTTTGTTTTATTTAACCCTTGGACAAACACATGGTTCTGGTCAGGCATATTTCATGTACATATGCCTGGCCAGACCCCTATACAATTCAACCCGTTTGGCCATTGAATCTTTCTTTGGAAGGCCGTTGAATATTCCCAGCAACATGCTGCCTAACCAACAAAGTGGCCCTAGTACACTGAGTTCCAGAAAAGATTGCAGAACTTGTTTCACGCAAGACGAAAAGCTGCGTAGGAAGACACGTTTTTAATGCATCAAATGCACTAATCCTGTGTGCCAACAACATTGTAAAGTTGATTATATTTTGTTTTTCATGCATTCCACAAAATGAATTAAAAATATTTTTTTTTACATTTAGTCTAAAGACCAAAATAATATAGGAACATACTTAGAAATTCAAAGTTACGGTACCCTTTTTGCCATACAAATGCATGAAAACGTATAGGGGTCTGGCCAGGCATATGTGTTTGACGGGGGGTTAAACTATTATCAATTCCAATTGCATTTAATAATTTTAAAGTACACGCAAAGAAAAAATGTTTGAAGATCGTTTATCGCAAATATAGTTCTTTGTCTCAAACGCTCTACTTTCCCCGTAACAGTTGAAATATTTCCAGTGAATGAAAACGTTTATCGTAAACGTAGTTTCTCTTGCTGTACACTAACATTCTTTCATTCAAAAATTTTCATAATTTACGTTTACGGTAAACGAGAAACGTTTAAGGAATCATGTATTTAAAAATGATTAAACATTTTAAAGAGAGTTGGGAAAACAATGAGCGTAACTAGATCTCATTTTGTGAGAGTTCGGGCTTATACATTTGTATGTGTTGGAATAATATGTGAAACGTAATTTGTGCGTGTTGTTTTATTTACCGTTCTGCAGATGGTGGTGCAGATTTTTCTATGCATTTGCAACAAACGTTTCACAGTGTTTGGGATAAACAGGCATTGCTTGTGGCAAACGCAATAACCGTTTGCTATAAACGTTTCACCCTGTGTAATAAATATAAATAATTTATGATAAATACACTAACCTTTTGCTTTATAAGTCTTTTTTGTGTCTTGGGATAAACATAAATCGTTTGCGACAAGTAAAGACCGCAAACTAATTTCCTTAATCTAATTTTTCGTTTGGGAGTAACAATTTGTTTCTTTGCGTGTCATAAGCTGTTAACTTTTGGTGCACAATAGTCCATTTGTGTGGGCGGTGCCAAAAGCGGCGTGTCAAAGACGCTCATTTTTCACTTGACTCTAGGTAATATAAAAACATTACGCTGTAAACAATTTCAAGTATTTGTATAAACTGATATTAAAGCTATAAGCGGCTCTCTAACCAGCTCTAAGGGGTGACCTAAGACTCTATGTAAGTTCTGCGAAAATCCGTTTTAGGACATTTTAAATCAGTTGAGCAATATTCTTCCGTCTGTCTGTCTGGCTGGAGCGCTCCAAAACTATCGAGACGAGTTTCGGAATGACCTCAAATTTAATATGTGATAATATTTCTTTCTATCTCAGGCTAAGTTTGAAGAGTAACCATATTGATCTGGTAGCAACCTCACAAGGTTAACATTTTGTGAAATAATAATTCTCTAGTAACTTCTATACTAATTATTGTTAATGGTATAAGGCACTTACGTTTACTAAGGTGGATTACAAATATAATACTGCACATCTTTGGATGAAGAGCTTTCCACTGATATGCATTTTAATGATACGTACGTGAATTAAATGGCCAAAAAGTGTACCACAAAATAGCTAAATTATAAGTCTTGATTTTTCAACATTTTAAATTTGGTTATTAGGAATTTGAATTTATTACAATTAATTGAAATTAAGATTCTGCACTTTTTTGCATAATGAACTTTCCATTAATATGCATTTTATTAAAACTTGAAGAAATTAAAGGCCAAAAAGGGTACCACAAAATGACAATAGCATATCGAAAGAACGAAATATTTTCTTAGTCTGTTATTGAACAAACTTTTTAATTTTTTAATGTCATAAGGCTTTTTCGCTTTCTAAAATATATTATAAATATAATTCTGCACATCAAGTTAAGTGAATAAAAGAGCCGAAAAGTGTACCACAAAATAAAGTACAGAAAATTGAATATATCATTATATCAACATTTTGTATTGTAGTTATTAGGTATTTACATCTACTAAAATTAATTGGAATTGTGATTCTGCACATCTTTGACTAAAGAGCTTTCCAATGACAGACATTTTATTAAAATATGCGCGAATTAAAGGCTCAGAAGGTGTACCACAAAATGGCGGTAGCATATCGAAAGAACGAAACATTTTCTTAGTCTGTTATTTAATAATCCTTTTAAGTTTTTGTTAATGTTATAGAGCTTTTACGCTTACTAAAATATATTAAATATGCTTCTTTAGAATAGAGCTTTTTACTCATATTAATTTCATTACAATTTAAATGAATTAAATTCAAAAATTGTACCACAAATTGTGTATAACTCAATTATATATCTTATTTTATCAATATTTTATATTGAGTTTGCTACACATTTACCTTTTACTTAAATGATTGGAAATTGTGTTTTTGCATAACTTTAGAAAATGGGGCTTAAATTGCCATGCATTATATTAAATTTGAACAAATTGAAGGCCTACGAAGTGTACCACAATACTCGTATGACAATAGTTTATTGAAATAACGATATGTTTTCTTAAATTGTCACATAACAACTGTTTAAGGTTAAAATTTATTTTTGTTAATGTTATAAAGATGGATTAGAAATATGATACTGCACATCTTTTTCATTTTATCAAAATTTGGAAATTATGTTTCTGCACAACTTTAGAAAAAGGGTTTTATCTTGCTATGCATTTCATAAAATTTGAATAAATTGAAGGCCCAAAAAGTGTACCACAGCATGACAATTGTTTATCGAAATAACGAAATGTTTCTTAAATTGCCACATAACAACTGTTTATTTGTGTTAATGTTATAAATGCAATTCTGCACGTCTTTGGATACATAGTTTTTATACCCTCACTTTAGTGTGACGAGGGTATATATCATTTGCTACGGAAAAAAATGTAACACATTGAAGGAGTGACCTAAGACCCCAAGTATGTTCGGCGGAAATCCGTTTTGGGTCATTTTAAGTCGAATGAGCAATTTCCGTCCGTCTGTCTGTCTGTCTGCTGGCTGGTGCGCACGATAACTCTCGAAAGGAGTAACCGATTGACTTCAAATTTCGTATGTGGTAATATTTTTTTCTATCTCCGGCTAAGTTCGAAGATGGGCTATATTGGTCCACTCCTTCTGGTACCTCCCCCACAAAGGGTTAAAATGTTGTGAAATATTGATTCTTTAATAACTGTTATTATACGTATTCGAATCTTCTGAAATTCCACACATAGTATTAGTTTGTTAGTCGCTATCAACTCGAGGAAAATGGGAGAAATTGCCACTCCCCTTTTGGTACCTCTCACACAAATGCACCATTTTGCACTAAAAGTTAAAAGCTTATAACATTAATACCAGTGTTTAGAAATACTTGAAATTTTGTACAGTGCAATGCTTTTATAATGCCTACAGTCCAGTGAAAAATGGGCGTTATTGCCGCGCCCCTTTTGGTACCTCCCACACAAATGCACCATTTTGCACCAAAAGTTAACAGCTTATAACATTAATACCAGTGTATAAAAATACTTGAAATTTTGTACATCGTAATGTTTTTATAGTGCCTACAGTCCTTTGAAAAATGGGCGTTATTATCACGCCCCTTTTGGTTCCTCTCCCACAACGGTACCATTTTGCACCAAAAGTTAACATTTTATAACATTAATATCAATGTATACAACTACTTGAAATTTTGTACAGTGTAATGTTTTTATAATGCCTATAGTCCAGTGAAAAATGATCACCACGCCCCTTTTTGTACCTCCCACACAAAATGGCCAAATTATACCACAATTTAATATCTCAACGTTAATATACCAGTCCATATAAACGGTTACAATTCGGCACAGTGCAATGTATTTAAAGTATCTACTGTTCAGCGAAATATAGGTGTATTTCTTAAACCCCTTCTGGTACCTCCCACAAAAATTGACAGAATAATTTGTGTAATATTCAATATTACATTACTCACAAAGTGAGGGTATACCTTAGTCGGTTTACCCGACTGAAACTTTCTTACTTGTTTACTCATATACAGTTTAGTACAATATTAATGGAACTAAATGTTCAAAAAGTGTACCACATAATAGCTCAATTGTGTACCTTATTTTATCAAATTTTGACTGTGGTTAATAAGTATGTAATCATTTTAACATTTTATTTGTGGGTAATAAGTATATTTAAAATCAATTAATGAGTAAAATAAAGGTCCAAAAAGTGTACCACAAAATGATGATGCCATAACGAAAATACGAAATATGTTCTTAGTCTGCCGGTTATATAGATTAATGTTATAAGCCTTTACGTTTTTTTAAATTGAATTAGGAATATTATACTGCACATCTTTTGATAAAGCACTTTCACTCATAATAATTTTATTACAATTTAATGGAATTAAATGTCCAAAAAGTGTACCACAAATAACGTATAGCTAAATTATATATTATATTTTATAAACATTTTATATTGTACTAAATAGTATTGAAATTACGATTCTGCACATCCTTAGACAAACAACTTTCCATTGATAAGCATTTAGTTACAATTTGAGTGAAGTAAAGGCCCAAAAGTGTACCACAAAATGACGATAACTTATGCTAAGAATGATATATTGGAATAGTCTGTCATTTAACTAACGGTTTATTCATAGTATTTACTCGTATATCCTCACTTTAGTGGAGATGGGTATATTTAATTTGCTTCGCGGTCAAAAGTGTAACATATCGAAAAAGTGATCTAAGACCCTAAGTATGATCTATGAAATCAATTTTAGAACATATTGAGCCATGTCCGTCCGTCTGCCTGGCTGGTGCTCACGGATTAACCAATTGACTTTAAATTTTGTATTTGGTAAAATTTTTCATTTTGGGTTAAGCTAAATGTGGGGCCTATTACACAAATCGGGTTATATGTTGTTTTAGTCCCCATAAACACCAGTTCTCCCACGATTTAGCCTAACATTTTGAAGTTTGTGTTTCATATCTATTAGAATTTTTGCTGAAGCAGGGAAATGTTACGTTACTATGAAGTATAAAAATGTATACTTTTCATCAAGTATTATGTATTCGTGAAGACGTGGGATTAATATTAATTAATATATTTTAGAGCATTGTAATGGAAGCTTGAGCGCAAAAACCTAAAGCGACATAAAAATATTCAACAAATAGAACTATTTAAAAAATCTCATCAAAACACAGTTCTGATGTTTTTTTAAAGTAGACGCCAAAGAACAGCGCTGCATTAGGCGTGTTTTCGTTACACCAAAAGTGCTTAATTTGTATGGGGAGCTAAGCACTTTTAAGCACTATTAGTTCCCGATGAAGTTTGGTGCTTGTGTTCATGTCTTAATAGAGTATGATGTTGCCAGATTGGGCACCCTATATTTAGCAATATGGCATCCCATTTTTGGAGAGATTTTATCAATTATTGTGAATTAACGGGAAGAAGAAGAACAAAAATGGGAAATTATTTTAATATTTGCAAAAGAGTGTAAACAATTGAACATAGAATAGTAAATATATGTTTTATAAATACTTTTCACGAATTTTTTGTCTGTTTCGCACTGTTCTTTCTTCGCAACTCATGACACCATTGCTACCAGATAGTGAAAATCCGCCACTTATTGCTTATGTGCCAGTTAGTGGAAGTCAGTTGTTTTCGTTGCAAAGTGCTAAACTAAAAGTGCTAGCTTGTAACGAAAACATGCCTATTATGGGGATATTTGCCACAATTTATTTGATTCGCTTTTTATGGTGTTTAATAGCAAGAAATATTGAGACCATTAAACATTTTGAGACCATTAAACAAAAAGACTTTTGTACTCATATATTATACAAAACACTTTACATAATATTTCTGTCTTTAATTACTCACTTTATTGCCTATATACTTAAAATTTAAATAACTTTATTTCGTTAATATTTTCCCGTCTATTTTTTTTATTTGTAAAAAGATTTAAATGCTTTGTTTTAATTGTTTTTTTTTTTGATTTAATTAAACGATTTTATGCATTTCTCAGAATTACAATACACAGTAAACAAATATTTTTTTTGCAAATAATTCTACAATTCTAGTGTGATTTTAGATGAAAAAGTGATATGTGGTTTTTTTCATTGTGACCAATATAATGTATACAATATTGTTTATACCCTACACCACACTGTGGTACAGGGTATTATAAGTTTGTTTCACGGCAGATGTTTGTAACACCTGAAAATAACACTGCTAGACCCACCTTAAAGTATACCGATCGACTCAGAATCACTAGCTGAGTCGATTTAACGATGTCTGTCCGTCCGTCCGTCCGTCTGTCCATATAAAGTTGTTCGTCGACTACAGGTCGCAATTTCACTCCGATCGTTCTGAAATTTTGCAGTTTAGAGTATTTCGCGGCTGTTAAGATCGCTATTGAATTTGGTTGAAATCGGTTAAGATTTAGCTATAGCTCCCATATATATGTTTCGTCCGATTTGGCCCTTTAGTTCTATAGAAGCTGTATTTTACATCCAATCGTTTTGAAATGTAGAATGGTAGAGTTTCTTGATCCATGAACCAACACTACCGAATTTGAAGAAAATCGGTTAAGATTCAGCTATAGCTCCCATATACATGTTTCGTCCGATTTGGCCCTTTAGTCCTGTAGAAGCTGTATTTTACATCCAATCATTTTGAAATTTATAATGATAGAGTTTCTTGATCCATGGACCAACACTGCCGAATTTGAAGAAAATCGGGTAAGATTTAGCTATAGCTCCCATATATATGTTTCGTCCGATTTGGCCCTTTAGTCCTATAAAAGCTGTATTTTACATCCAATCATGTTGAAATTTAGAATGGTAGAGTTTCTTGATTCATGAACCAACATTGCCGAATTTGAAGAAAATCGGTAAAGATTTAGCTATAGCTCCCATATATATGTTTCATCCGATTTGGCTCTTTAGATCCAATCGTTTTTATACCCTACACCACACTGTGGTACAGTGTATTATTTAAGTATAAAATGTCCCAAAAGTAAATTTATGTAAACAATTTATACATGAATTACAAAATGTTTATATCAGAGTTATTCAATATTACGAGAGTTGTGTAGGGTATTATATAGTCGGCACCGCCCGACTTTAGCCTTTCCTTACTGGTTTTATTATATATATATGACTGTATGTATATATATGGTAAAAGGTATATCTGACTTTGTATCTGGAAAAATGTGTTTTGATGAAAGATTTTCAGAATATATTTTCCCCACTTTAGGAACCTCACAATGCCAGTTTTTAGGTTTTACGCAGTATTGATTTAACGTTCAAAATAAAGAAATTTCCTATTTAAAATGAGGACACTTTATTAATTATTAAGTAAATTGTCTTCATTTTATGTATAAAATGCCCATATTTGAAAGATTATAACCCCTTTGTATATGAAAAGTATTGTCCAAATTTTAAAAATTTTGTGCCAATCTTTAAATTAAGGACATATCATACTTTATTTCATTATTTAAAAGATTAGGACATATTTGACTATCAAATTAGTCATTAATCATCTGTATGTACTTGATCTAATTTTAAAGACTTCCTAATCTTAAAAATAGAGACATTTCATACTTCAAACGAATACAAAGTACAGTGTCTTCATTTTAGGTGTAACAAGCCATTATTGGAAAGATTAGGAACTCTTTGTATGTATATCATGAATATTCCTTTTTCTATCAAGAATATTTTCCTACTTTTTAAAAACTTAGGCCATAGACTTATTTAGTCTTTAGAATAAAGATAGTTCATTCTTATACTAAAGGCAACTTCTACAATATTAAGTAAATTTTCTTAATTTTAGGAATGAATTGCCCTCGTTCGATAGACCCAAAAACTTTAAAATTAGGTCAATATTTTTCAGAGCAAGGCAGATACGTCCCAACTTTAAAATAAGGACATTTAATACATCAAACGATGAACATATTTTAAATATTAAGTAAATTATCTTTATTTCATGTAATAAATGTCCTTATTTGAAAGATTGAGCAAAAATTTTCTAATTTAATATTCTATATATGAAATATACTTATTTTAAAGATTGGGACGCCTTTGGTCCACATTTTTTTTTAAATTGGGACAATATTTTTCAGCGTAGAGCAAAGACGTCAGAATCATTAAAATAAGAACATTCCATACTTCAAATATTGAACATTTATTCAATATTAATAAAATTGTCTTTAATTTATGTATGAAAAGTCCTCATTTAAAATATTAGGACGTCTTTGGTGTAAAATATTTTAAATTAGGAAAATATTTTTTGCGTGAGTCAATTGCAACGATGTCAATTTCTTCAATATTAAATGAATCCTCTTCATTTTAAGTATGAAATATCTTTATTTGAAAGATTTTGTGCCGAAAATGTCCAATGTTGAAAATAATGAAATTTCATACTTCAAATAAAGAAAATGTATTCGTTATTAAGCAAATTGGAAAGTACGAAGTGTTATTCAGTTATTAATCTTATATTCTCGTACTTCAAAATTATGACCTAGTTCTAAAGCAGTAATAATCTTTAAAATAAGGATATTCCATACGACCCCTTGTCTATCAAAAATATTGCTCTAATTTTCAAGATTTTGTGCTAAATCTTTAAAATAAGGATATTACATACTTTAAATGAAGGAAATTTCTTTAATATTAAGTAAACTGTCATTATTTTAAGTGTGGTGTCATTATTTTAAGTGTGGTCGTCTTTGACCCAATTTGTCAGAGTAAGGCAAAGACGACGAATTTCATTCTTAAAAAAATAGAATGTCTTCGTTATTAAGTAAATTGGAAATTACGTTATTCAGCTTTTAATCTTATAGTCTCGTACTTAAAAATTATGACCTAGTTCTAAAGAAGTAATAATCTTTAAAATAAGGATATTCCATACGACCCCTTGTCTATCAAAAATATTGCTCTAATTTTCAAGATTTTGTGCCAAATCTTCCAAATATTTAAAATAAGGATATTTCATACTTAAAATGGCGGAAATTTCTTCAATATTAAGTAAATTGTATTTATTTTAAGTGTGATGACTCTACATGAAATATTTGGACGTCTTTGACCCAATTTGTCAGAGAAAGGCAAAGACGACGAATTTAATTCTTCAAAAAAGAAAATGTCTTCGTTATTAAGAAAATTGGAAAGTACGAATTGTTATTCAGATATTGATCTTATATTCTCGTACTTAAATATTACGACCTAGTTCTAATGAAGTAATAATCTTTAAAATAAGGATATTCCATACGACCCCTTGTCTATCAAAAAAATATTGCTCTAATTTTCAAGATTTTGGGCCAAATCTACCAAATATTTGAAATAAGGATATTTTATACTTAAAATGAGGGAAATTTCTTCAATATGAAGTAAATTGTCTTTATTTTAAGTGTGATGACTCTACATGAAATATTTGGACGTCTTTGAACCAATTTGTCAGAGTAAGACACATACGACTTTGGCATAGACTGCAAAATAGTTTCCTAATTTTAAAGGTTTTGACCAAAGACGTCATAATCTTTAAAATAAGGATATTCTATACATACATTGATTGATAACAAAGTTGTTAGCCAAAGAGGTCCTAATCCTTGAAATAATGACAATTCATACCTTGAAATAATGACAATTCATAAAGCTAATCAAATTAGTATTAAAGATTTCATGGAGTTCACCAAAAAATATTATCCCAATTTCAAAGATTGTTCGCCCAAAATAGGGCCATTTCATACTTAAAATTAAAGCAATGTCTTCAATATTAACCTGATAGTCTTTATTTTAGGTATGCAACACCATTATTTCAAGAATTAGGACCTCTTTAACTATTAACTTTGTTATGAATCATCTACACTAATAAAAAAATTTCCCTAAATTTAAATATTTTGTGCCAAGGACGCCCTTATCTGCAAAAATAAAGACATTTAATACTTAAAATGAAGACAATTTCTAGAATATTAAGTAGATTGTCTATATTTTAAGTATGAAATTCACTTATTTTAAGTATGAAATGCACTTATTTGAAATATTGGGATCTCTTTAGTAAAAAATCTGTAAAATAAGGCCACTTTACACTGTAAAAAAACACTTTAGTTTGTGGCATGATAAATTTCGTCGTCATGATATCTTCAACCGCTCAAAAGTTACAGAGTTATTTTAAAAAAGGGTTTTCAAAATACTGTGCAATATTTATGAAATTTTAAAGAGAGGAGCTTTTTGATGCACTCAGAGAGAAAACACAGTCCTTATTTTAAGGGTTTGATCCAAAGATGTTCATATCTTAATAATAACTATATTTCATGCTTAAAATAAAGACAATTTATATTATATACATTTGTATGATTAAGACTATCAGAAAATGTTTCTTATATTGCTTATGAAATGTACTTATTTAAATATTATTCGTTGGATTATATCTTTATAATAAGGGCAGATTTTTCTCTCTGTGCACTACCGTATTTGAAGATAATTGTTTCGGGTAATTTAATCATCGGTGTATGGTATCATATACATAGTTGACTTATCTGTTTCTTTACTTGATTCTACTTACAATTTGATTGAATCGGTAAAGTTAAATTTTGTTGGATCCTTATCTAGAAGTTTGGCCATAATCACTCCATATCCTTCGGGTGTACGTTTTTGCAAGGGTAAACCGGCTCTACAGCATTTGAATAGACAAGAAAAAAACAACAAATTAGAATCAAATTTGGACTTTTACAACTAAAAAGATGTTTAGTACAGCGGCAATGAATTGTAGCCAAAATGACAAATAGTTTTCGAAATTAATTTAGGTTTTTAGTTCAATTTAAAATAATTTATTTAATATTAAGAAATTTGTCTTAATATTTAGTAAATGCTTTTAATTTTTAAAGTATGGAATGTACTTTTTTTATTAATTTTTTTAGGGATTTCTTGTTTCAAAATCATTGCAACTTCCTTTAAAATTCCTCCTAGTAAGTATTTTTCCCTTTGGGTAGTAAATGTTCTGCAATACTTACACTGAGCGGTGGACCTGTTTCATGGCCGGCGTTTCTATGTCCACATTACCGAAAAACTCATCGAAGTGTGTTCGACATGTGAAGCATAAATCCATGACTTGTTTGGCATACTCCATGCTACAGCCACAGGCATAGAAGAAGAGCAAAGCCTCATGTTCGGTTATTTTGGGTAAATGTGGCTGGGCCAGAGCCCATTGCAGTAGCTTGAGAATTTCTTCGCGTTTCATTTCAGGATATCGGACATATTGTTCCTCCAAATTGAATAATTGGAACATGATGATGTTGATGAGTTATCGCCGAGATTATTTCCAATACCCGTTTGTATTGTACGATGAATGATTTTGTACTAAATAGGTGATCTGGGTAACAATACAATACTTCCTCCAAAAAGCTTTGTCATAATTAAATTAATTATAAGAATAATATGTGAAATACATATGTATATATGTACATATAATACGTTTTCGTATTCATACTAAATACATATACATATAGTAGTATATTCAAACGAACAGACATTCATATTGATACTCGTACAGGTATATTTTGTTGTTTTGATATTTTCTCTATCTTCTCGCGATCGTCATGACTTTAAAATAACCCTATAAGATGAACTTGAAGCAAAGCTCTTAGCAAAGACTTCAATATTACAAAGATCTAAAAAGAATAGCTTAGATTAGGTTAAGAGTGATAGCTTGTATAACAGACTCACTTAGACTTAGGAAACATAAATTTTCCCTAGCTCCTCCAATTTCATTGCTTTAAAAAACTCACAAGTTGGCGGATGTTGACATCAGCCAAAACTGCTAACTCCCCAAAGAAATCAGAGCCTAAGGTAGCTTGCTGCCTTCTTGAGGTTGAGAGAGAGAAGGGCACATACACAGAATGTGTTCTGATTCCTCCTTTTCTTCGACTTCACAGCTTCTGTTATTACGCAGAACCTTCAATATCTCTGCGTGCCGTCCAGTAAAGCAGTGACCCGTCATGAAAGACATGAAAAGTTGGAAGTCCGGTTTCGGTAACAACAGCAGGACTCCCCAATGAAATCAGAGCCAAAAGTAGCTTGCTGCCTTCTGGAGGTAGAGAGAGAGAGAGAAGGACACAGACACAAAAGGTGTTCTGATTCCTCCTTACCTTCGTCTGCACGCCTTCTGTCATTACACAGAACCTTCAATCTCAGTGACCCGTCATGAAAGTCCGGTCATGAAAGTGACCCGTCATGAAAGTCCGGTTTCGGTAACAACAGCAGGGCTTTGGTGCGTGTCGAGTTTAGACAGGTCCAACCACATTAGTCTAGAATCCATGCAGTTCCTGACAAGTGAACTCCTGTCTGAACTCTGTAAGGACACTATCTTTTCTCAAGAAGATCTTGCAGGTCTCTATTGGCATGTCCACATATTCCAATTCCCCTGGAGCATGTAAGTTAGTTCATAGTCTTTCTCCATATAGAGAGAAGGTAGGGTGCAGATACAGAAGGTGTTCTACGGCTTCCTCCTCCTCTTCGTCTCCACAGCTTCTGCAAAAGTCATTACTCAAAATCTTCAGTTAGACAGGGCCACATCAGCCTGGAATGTATGCAGTTTCGAACTAGTGATCATCTGCCATTTGTTGCTGTAAGAGCAATATCTCTTAAGAAGAGCTTGCAGGTCCCTAGAGGCATGACCACATATTCCAGTTTCCCTGGAGCGTGTAAGGTGATTCATACGAGTAGTCTAACAAGTTATTCTGCTTTGCAGATTCCTGGTATGTCTCTGCGGCTCGGTACCCATATCAGGTGAATATAGAACTGTTCAGACAGCTATTTAAGATATCTTCGAACAGTCTAGGTTAGTGTTTGAATCCAGGAATTATGACCTGATAGCTGCCTGACTAAAAGAGAAAATATTCTTTGATCAGAACATTACAATTCAGCTATAGCTGCTACCCATTTAATAGTTAAGAGTTCTGCCTGATGCACACTACAGTGATCAGGCAGGACCTGATAGCAGCCCGACTATAAGAAAAAAAATATTCTTTGATCAGAATATTACAATTCAGCTATAGCTGCTACCCATTTAAAAGCTAAGAGGCAGGCAGTCTTTTTGCAATGGATAGCTCAAGTTCTGCAGAAAAGACCCACTCTGCTGTTGAGTGTGGAACCATCTGTATAGAAGTTAACGAATCTCCTAGGTCCTGAGATACGCTGGGATACATTCCATTGTGATCTATCATGTATACGAGTGAGGTACTTCTTGTCAAAAAGTGCTTTAGATATAGTGTAATCAACAAGGCCCGGAAGGTCAGACATTGTGTCCGTAGATGATTCCTGACCACAGTGACAGTTCCCTAAGACTAGTAGCGGTACAAGTGGCATATGGCCTTGCTACAATGTCCAGCGGAATTAAATATAGTTAGTGTCGAATTCAAAGCCCCAGTGATACACATATCAGACATTCGCTGAACCTTGTTTAGAATCGCACAGAGGGAGCATTTCTGCATAGCTGTTCACCAGACGACAAGATAACCGCCACCAAATCATCTGCCACACTGTTAACTGCTTGGACAGCGCATGTGAAGGAGCAACTCAATGTGATAGTCGATGGCACAAGAATTCCAACCACCAATTATTCTATCGCACAGAAGGTGGATTTTTCCAGATCTGTTCACCAGACGACAAGATATCCGCCAGCAAATCATCTGCCACGCAGCTTACTGCATGGCCAGCACAAGGGAAGGAGCAACTCAAAGTGATAGTCGATGGCACAATATTTCCGACCACCAATTACCCATTGCTTCTTGGTGTCACCTCATCTAGTGCAACGCACAGGCCACAGCTATCTGCAATAAAATGAAGAGTAGGAACACGGTCCTCAAGTCGCTGGCCAGTAGCACTTGGGGAACCGAAAAAGAAACTTTGTTGACCTCTTACAAAGATACAATAGGTCGGTCTGTGGTTAACTATGCAGCACCAGTGTGTTCGGCGAATGTGAGATTTTGATTTTATGAAAAGAGCTGTGAGTAGGGATTCGATAGTCTACAAAGATTTTGACTTTGTTTTTTAACTGTAGCGTAATATTTTTAAAAATTTTTATAAATGTAAATGCAAGAACGTATTGATTTTTAAAAGATCTACAAAAAAATATTTTAAAAATTTGCTATATGCTCAAAATAGACTGTCTGCAAAGCGCCTTATGGACAGTCTTCGATGGCATTTCTGCTTAAGAGAGTCAAAAGAGAGATATTTCACATCTTGGTCTTTAAAAGTCTTTGGGGAGAACCTACAGACCTGCAAAAATGACGCCATAAGAACTGCGACAGGGTGCTTCTTCATGTCTTCTGTGGATCACCTAAATGAGGAGACGAAGATTATACCTGTGCGAAGACGCAACTTTATGCTGTCGAACCAAAATCTGCTGCCATCCCAACCACCACCTTGTGAATAGGAAAACCCCTCCCAGGCAGATCAATAAGGATCGTTATGATCAAGAGCGAGAGGTCCAACGCTAGAACAGAGAACCTATGATCAAAGAGCATAGCAGGCAGGTCTCACTGACATACACTCGGTGAAGCCATGAACAATTACAGATTGAATGTTGTGGTAGGAGATCAACCTTCATCAGTGGTTTTGGAGGAAGCAGAATTACCACGACAGACAATGGTAATTTTAGCCCAACTAAATCAGGCTAGTGTAGCTGCCTCAATTCGTATTGGACGGCAACATGTCCAACACCTGTCCTAACACATGTCACTACACCTGTTCAACTGCCCTGCCAAGAGACCTGGATGAGTCCCAGGTCTCTTTGGACTCATCCAATGGAAGCAGCTACCTACCTTGGCCTGGAAATCAATACAGCGAACCCACAACACAAGGCGAATCAAACAACTACTAATGGACAACAAAAACACCTATACTACTACAACAACAAGAACCAGGCAATAATTCCGTAAAGCATTATCGGTCTGACTACTGCCTTATACAACGTATAATCTAAACGTTTCTATTGTCCTTTTATATAAAGCGCTACCACAGCCCTGTCTACCTTTTTCCAAGTTTTTGGGTTTAAAGTATAACTTCCATCTATTAAAATACATAGTTATTTTGCTCTTTCGGAGAAGGAAATTTCAATTCCCCCAAGGATACAGGTGCAACTGACGGTACCTTATATATCCTGCTGAATGAGCGCCCCAGTAGGTGAGTTGGTAGCGTGCTTGCCTATGATTTTGGGGGTCGTGGGTTCGATTCCCACCAGAGGCTCTAGTCTGTCGCTGCAAACTCTAGCCACATGGTCTTTGTAACCCGGCTTTTCCTTGGACCGTACAATTAGAATATAAATTTACTTTGTATTGTAATTCATATAAATAAATAAATAAATAAATATCCTGCTGAATACAACGGGTTAACACCAAGACCATTATCGGAATTCCATCTTGCGGTTGTATGAATGTCTTTAATTGTTTAATTGTTGGATATCTTTAATAGTACAAAGAAGCTTCTCTCTTGCAGCTATTGCAAGGTCATCTAAAAACAATAAAGTCCTAACAAAATGTAGTATTTTTCGTAGTCAAAAAGGGAGAATTTGAGAAGAAGATGGCGCTAAAACATACTGTGAGATCGTGCCTAAAATTGTCGGTTATTGTCTTCACTTATTGCAATGTTTATATATTCAGTCTATTGTAGCGCCGTCTACATGTCAAGTTCACCCTTTGTTTTATTGCAATAGGTATTTTGTTGCGTCTTTATTGTTTTAGGTCTTAGCTCAATGCTAGGCTTTATATTTTTCTAAGAAAGAGAGAGAGTGAGAACGAGCACACTTTGTAATATGTATGTATATGTTTGCTGTCTATTGTAGCGCCATCTACATGTCAAGATAGTCTGTTTTACTACAATGTTTATTTTGCAAAATTTTTATTGTGTTTTATATCTTTTCTTTTATGAATTTTAATCTAAAAATTTGCAAAACAAACCATTTTTTTCACCCTATGTAGATGGTTTAAAATCTTAGCAGAACTCTATAGATCAATAAAATCTATAGCGCTGCTGAACGCACACGAGTTTAAAATAGCTCTAAGTCTATGCCTTCTGTACCGGTTTCTAAATCATAATGACAATTAAATTCTCACGCTGGAGGTCATCGATATGTATTTAATCGATACAGCAACAGCAGCAGTTACCATACCGGTTTTTTTTTGCATTGTTTATCGATGTTTGGATAGGTTATATTAAACTCGTGTATGCTTCGCTGTAAAATCAAATGAAACTGAAATTTAAACGAGTGCTCGCGTCACAGTGGTTCGGCGTTGCTATTCGTCGGCCATAGTTCAATGCCCTAATAGGCTTGCGCGGCAAAAAGATCTATTAATATTTCTAAGGAATTAGATTAAAAGAAGAGAAGCACGAAATTAAACGAAATTGTCATGTTTTATTACTTTTAAGGAAAAGTGACAAAGAGCGACCCCTGTTAGATATTTTATCAACATGAAGACTCCATGTTGTAAATTATGTTAGAAATGAAACACAAACTGCAAAATAGCACACTGATTGTCTGATTTTTTATGGCTTAAAGAAACATTTTTTAGAGCGACCTCTATATGTGAGACTAAATCATCACCAGATTGACACATATAAGGCGTGTTTTCGTTACACCATAGGTGCTTAATTTGTATGGAGAGCTAAGCACTTTTAAGCATTATTAGTTCCCGATGAAGTTTGGTGCTTGTGTTCCTGTCTTAATCGAGTATGGTGTTGCCAGATTGGGCATCCTATATTTCGCAGTATGGCATCTCATTTTTGGAGAGATTGTTGTCAATTATTGTGAATTAACGGGAAAAAGAAGAACAAAAATGTAAAATTATTTTAATATTTGCAAAAAGAGTGTAAGAAATTGAACATAGAATAGTAAATTTATGTTTTATAAATACAATTCACTATTTTTTTGTCTGTTTCGCACTGTTCTTCAGTTAGTGGAAGTCAGTTGTTTTCGTTGCAAAGTGCTAAACTCGAATCGCTAGCTTGTAACGAAAACATGCCTATAGTATATTTTTGTGTGTGAAGAATTTCTGTCACAATCTGAACGCAAAGTTCCTGCCGAATAGTTAGGGAAATTTGTCGCATATAACTTTAGGATAGAGGTTTAAGAGCGATAAAACAAAAAGTTATCTTAATTATCTTAATATGTTTTATTATGATAGCAGCATCTATGACAATTATGTGTGAAGCAAAATATCAGCCACATACCCGCCACGGCTTCGGCGGCATAACTCTATCCGATGGTCCATATTTTCAGTGACTCTGGGAATGTTCTTGGCTTATTGACGTACACTTTTTATACCTTTAACTACCCTTAAAGAAAGATGTTCAACGGTGTCAAATCACATTATCGTGGCAGACAATTAACATCGCCACGACGTTAGATAACATGGTCATTGAATTTCTCGTGCAAAAGAGCCATTGTTTCGCTGGCTGTGTGGCAAGTTGCACCATCCTGTTGGAACTACATATCGTCCAGGTCCATATCCTAAATTTCTGGCCCCTAGAAGTCCGTTATCATCTCGAAATGGCGAACACCATTCACGGTAACTGCTTGGCCGACCTCATTTTCGAAGAAGTATGGCCCGATGACGCCGGTAGCCCATAAACCGTACCAAACAGTCACTCTTTGTGGATGCATCGGTTTTTCAACAATCACTCGTGGATTCTCATTTTCCCAAATGCGGCAATTCTGCTTGATAACGAATCCACTGAGGTGAAAGTGTGCCTCGTCGGTGAAGATGATTTTCTTTGTAAAGTCACCATTCAGTTTTGAGTATTTGTAAAACTAATAGTATTTCTTTTTACAAGTACAAATTGTTTTGTATGAACAACTCGTAGGGTTTTGAGTAAATATTTATACCCTACACCACACTGTGGTACAGGGTATTATAAGTTTGTTTCACGGCAGATGTTTGTAACACCTTAAAATAACACAGCTAGACCCACCTTAAAGTATACCGATCGACTCAGAATCACTAGCTGAGTCGATTTAACGATGTCTGTCCGTCCGTCCGTCTGTCCATGTAAAGTTGTTCGTCGACTACAGGTCGCAATTTCACTCCGATCGTTCTGAAATTTTGCAGTTTAGAGTATTTCGCGGCAGTTAAGATCGCTATTGAATTTGGTTGAAATCGGTTAAGATTTAGCTATAGCTCCCATATATATTTTTCGTCCGATTTGGCCCTTTAGTCCTATAGAAGCTGTATTTTACATCCGATCGTTTTGAAATTTAGAATGGTAGAGTTTCTTGATCCATGAACCAACATTGCCGATTTTGAAGAAAATCGGTTAAGATTTAGCTATAGCTCCCATATATATATTTCGTCCGATTTGGTCCTTTAGTCCTATAGAAGCTGTATTTTACATCCGATCGTTTTGAAATTTAGAATGGTAGAGTTTCTTGATCCATGAACCAACATTGCCGAATTTGAAGAAAATCGGTAAAGATTTAGCTATAGCTCCCATATATATGTTTCATCCGATTTGGCTCTTTAGATCCAATCGTTTTTATACCCTACACCACACTGTGGTAAAGGGTATTATTTAAGTATAAAATGTCCCAAAAGTAAATTTATGTAAACAATTTATACATGAATTACAAAATTTATATACCAGAGTTATTCAATATTACGAGAGTGGTGTAGGGTATTATATAGTCGGCACCGCCCGACTTTAACCTTTCCTTACTGGTTTTAATTTGCCCTATGGAGATTTAAAGATCCAACTCTATACTTTTTTATATGTATTATAAACTCGTACAGTATGAGTATTTTTAATATACTGTATGGAGCTCTAAGATACGATTCTTTGAGGCTTAATGCTCCCAAATGTTTTCTTCTTACGGGATGAGTTCTTTTCCAACCCAACCGGGCTCGAAGGACCAAAAATTGAAAGAATAGTATTTGTTTGATACTCTGTGGAGCTCAAAGCTCCGACCGTTTGCGGCTTGATGCTCCCAAAGGTTCACTTCTTACTGGTTGAGTTATTTTCCAACCCAATCCGGCTCGAAGGACCAAATGTAAAAGTAATAGTATTTCTTTTTACAGTTAGTTTAATTAATTTACCCGAAATAACTAAATTAACTTCGTATAAGTTACATATCGATTTTGATTATATTCTAATTTTTAGTGCAGGAGAGGGTATATAATTTGTTACTGGACAAATAATACCCTTTGTTACCCCTTTTTAGCCACTTTAAATTCGAATTTGGTAGAATGATTTCTTATTCGTAGCATTCACAGGAGAATTCTCGATTCTGGATATAGTTATACACGGGGCAAAATCGCCTTTTTTGATATGTTTGAATCGATAGAAAATATATATGGAACACAAATTTTTAAATATTATATATTTCTTAGCAAATATATTTAATTTGAAAATCAATAAAATATATTTGGAACGCATATATTACAACAATTATATTTGCAAACTAAATTTCTCAAATAAAATATTTGTTTAAATATAAATAAAATTATTATATAGGAATTTTTCCAAACATATTTTATTTAAAACGATTTCCAAAAGTTTTACTGACTTTTTCGAATTTCAGTTTTAATTTTTCCTTGGCTTCGAATTGTACCTCCCAGTTATGATACCATATGCAGCATTAACTTATGTTTTAAATCAATCATTTAAATTTTCTGAGTTAGTATTCCAAGTCACATTTCTTGTCAATCCTCCAATTAATTTATTTTGATACAAGATTATACGATTTTAATTATTATTTTTACGAACATAAAATATTTCTAAAAAAAACTTTGAATTAGTAAACAATTTAACACAAGTAACGTATTTTCTGAATTCTTAAGTGCGAATAAATATTTGTTTCGGAAATAATAGTCCCAAATAAAAACATGTTAGGTTGTAAACAAAGATTTTTTTAGAATAACATATTCCCAAATATATACTTTTTGTGTGTTCCCAATATTATATGTTTAGAGTGTACCCTAAACATATATATGTTTCAAGCGGAATATGTTTGGGACAATATACTACAGAAGCGTTTTTTTTTCAGCGTGTAGTCGGTTGGATTTGCCATTTGAAAATTTGCTACATGCCCCGAGTCTACGTAACGATTCTAGCTCAAGGCATTTGCATGTGTACAATAGTTATCTCATCTTGACCCATTGTGCCCCATTTAGCATTCCAAAGGCTACACTGACTCCAAATATCACGATCTGTGCATTTAATTCTGGCGTTAGAATCTTATTTATTCCCTTTTGCCCACTGTGCTTCATTTAACGCTCTAATAGAAGGGAATTCGGAAAATTGCTTCTTGTCCCGAGTATACGTCACGATTCAAACTCTGGGCATTTGAATTTTTTACCAAATGTATCCAATTTTGCCCGTATAAGACTCTTACGCATTTTGTGCCGAGTCTACGTCTCAAGGGCAACCCTTACACCTAATTTCACGATTATAGATCTGCGCATTTGAATATGCGGTGGCACCATATTTATCCACTGTGCTTCATTTAGCGATCTAGTAATAGGAATTTTGGGATATTGCTTCTTTTCCCGAGTCTACTTCCCAAGGGCTACCCTCACATCAAATTGCACATATCTACCTATGGATATTTGAATTTGTACGTGGTACCATATTTATCCCCTTTTCCCCACTGTGCGCTATTAAGCATCTTTAATGTGGAAGCTTTGAAAATTAGCTTTTTGTCCCGAGAATACGTCCCAAGGTCTACCCTCACTTCTACTTTCATGATTATAAGTCGGGACATTTGAATTTGGAACCATATACATCCCCTTTTTCCTGGTACAATATTTATCTATTTTTGGCCCATTTACGTCCAAAAGGCTACTCTCACACCAAGTTTTAAAATGACATTTCTATTCATTTGGATTTTGCTGTGGTACTTTATTTATTCATATTTGTCCCATTGTGCCCCATTTGCATTCCAAGATCTACCCTCACTAACATAATCTCACTATTGCGCTTTTAACCATTAGAATTCGAAGGTGGTACTATATTTAACGAGTACGCATTTTGGGATATTGCTTTTTGTTCCGAGACTATGTTCCAAGGGCTACCCTCATACCAAATGGCACTGTTCTAGCTCTGGAAATTTGAATTTGGCGGTGGTACCATATTTATTCCCTTATAAGATGTTCCAAGGGCTACACTCGCACCAAATTTCACGATTCTAGGTCCGAGAGTTTACTTTTGGCGGTGGTAGCATATTTACCTCTTTTGCTCCATTTACGCTGGATCACATTTATCCATTTTCGCCCCAGAATCTACCCTAACGACAATTTTCACGATTATGGCACTATTCATTTAGATTTTGTTGTGGTACAATATTTCTCCCTTATGTCCGATTGTGCACCATTTACATACGTACTAAGGTCTAGCCTTTTTATGGTAAATTTGTTGTGCTATTTAGTCCCCTATTAGTATGAATTTTGGCATATTGCATGTTGCCCCCCATTCTACTTCTCCGGAGCTACGCTCACAGCAATTTGACAATTCCAGGTCCAGACATTTAGATTTGGAGGTGATACCATATTTATCCCTTTTACCCCATATAATGTACGATTTTCGTCAACTCACCCCTTATTCTGAATCCACATCCCAAGGGCTACCCTCATACCAAATTTCTCGATTCAAGATCTATCTGTTTTAACTAGGTGTCGATACCATACTCAACTCTCACAGCCAATCTCACAATTCTAGCTACGGCCGGCGTTGCTATATTTATACCTTTTTGGCTATCGAAACGAACGTATTTCAGAAAATTGATTTTTATCCCGAGTCTACGTCCCAAGGCTGCCCTCGCCCAAAATTTTACAATAGCCGTTGTACTCGTTTAGATTTGTTGCTGATCAATTTTTAACCCACTAAGCAGTATTTGGCACTGTAACAAGTAAGAAAGTTCAGACGGGTAAACCGACCTCTAAACCTCACCTTGAGTCCCAAAAAATATTAGTAAATTTATTTATTTTTTTGTTTTAATTAAATTATTATCAATTTAAATTGTAAGCTGTTAACCTTTGGTGTAAAATGGTCCATATGTGTGGAGGGTACCTAAAGGGGTGTGCCAATAACGGCAACTTTTCTCTAGACTAGAGGTACTACAAAAGCATAGGACTGTACGAAATTTCAAGTATTTGTATGCACTGATATTAAAGTTAAAAACTGTTAAATTTTGGTACAAAAAGGTACATTTGTGTGGGAGGTACCAAAAGGAGCGTGCCCATAACGCCAATTTTTCTCTGGACTCTAGGTACTATAAAAGCATTGCACTGTACAAAATTTCAAGTATTTGTATGCACTGGTATTAAAGTTATAAGCTGGTAACTTTTGGCACAAAATGGTCCATTTGTGTGGGAGGTACCAAAAGGAGCGTGTCAACAATGCCCATTTTCCTGTGTTGTAGGTACTATTAAACCATTACACTGAACAAAATTGCAGATGTTTGTATGCACTGGTAATAAAGTTATAAGCTATTAACTTTTGACTCAAAATTGTCCATTTGTGTGGGAGGTACCAAAAGGGACGTGGCATCTTCCCGTCTCTAAGGTGATGGGATAAAAATGAAATTTTTGAAATTTGCTTCTCGTCCAAATCTTACGTCTCAAGGGTTACACTCTCAACCAATCTCTGCATTGAAAAAAAATTGTTTTAATATTAAAGAATGGCTCCAAAGACGTCATTAGTTTTTAAAATAAGTACATTTTGTACTTAAAATATAGATAATTTCAATAATATTAAGTACTTTACTTAATTTTAAATAAATTTTCTTAATTTTAAGTACAAAATTTACTTGTTTTGAAGACTAAGGACGTCTTTGGAGCATTTCTTTAAATTTATGCCAATTTTTTCAGTGTGCACGCTGAAAAAAAATCGCCTCTGTAGTATATTGTCCCAAACATATTCTGCTTGAAACATATATATTTTTAGAGTGCACTCCAAATATACAATATTTGACACATACAAATATTATATGTTTGGGAGGATGTTGTTCTAAACAAAACTATGTTTACATCCTAATATTTTTTATTTGGATATGTTATTTCCCAAACAAAGATCTATTTGTGAATATATATCTATTCTTTAATTACACTATGCAACAAATGAACACTTTTTGAAAAATACACGAACCTGACTGTATAGCTTCGATTCTACTACCAAATGGTAGTATAACCCTATACTTAGTTTTTTGAGCAACAGCTACTTCAGACTTGGTGATAGCGCTTAACTATATTTGGCAATAATGTAGCTAAGAACACGTTGAACAAAGTCCGTTAACATTTCATGCCAAAAAAATTTTGTTTTCATGTTCTTTTTTTGCAAAAACATAGGATTAAATTTATTTTTTTTCCCTTTTTTCGGCATAACTTTAAGGGATCGCTGATTTTTTACTAACAATATTTGGCAATATTGTAGCCACGGTAAATCTGAACACATATAGTAAAATTTTATGGCGAACATTTTTGTAGAACATTTCATCCCCGCCCTCCCCCTTTTAAGTGGTGTTTTTTACGATTTGTTAAAAGGGGGCCAAAAATTACGGTTATGTGGGGGAGCTAGAGGGTTGAATTTTTCCACAAAAATATTGGCCTTAATATTTTCTATAAAATTGCTGAACATACCCCATACCATAAAAATATATTTTTGTTACATAACAGTGAAATACTTACATTTTTGGGGTACAATGTGGATTTTTGAGCTATTTAAGGTGCCTAGACACGTTCAGATTGTATTGATGTGTTCATAAAAAATGTTCAGATTTACCGTGGCTACAATATTGCCAAATATTGTTAGTAAAAAATCAGCGATCCCTTAAAGTTATGCCAAAAAAAGTGAAAAAAAATAAATTTAATCCCATGTTTTTCGAAAAAAAGTGCAGGAAAACAAAAATTTTTTGGCATGAAATGTTAACAGACTTTGTTCAACGTGTTCTTAGCTACATTATTGCCAAATATAGTTAAGCGCTATCACCAAGTCTGAAGTAGCTGTTGCTCAAAACCCGATGACACCTTTTTTCAAGGGGTCCACTGATTTTCCGAATCTTTCGAGGCCCATAAAAAGAAATTGGTCACCAATCTCGCCAAACTGAGTATAGGGTTATACTACCATTTGGCAGTAGAATCGAACCTATACCGTCAGATCCGTGTATTTTTTTCATTGTTGCACAGTGTTATTTTAAGTTGTCGGCAATTGAATGGTAATTTTTAGAAAGTTTTACTGTTAGTAAAATTTCTTTATAATTCAAAATAATGACTTGGAATAGTTAGAAAAAAATAAATAGTTTCAAATAGAAGTTAATGCTAAGTAATCCATTTTTAATAGACATGCATAATTCGAAAACAAAGAAAAAATTAAAACTATAATTCGAAAAATTCAGCAAAGTTTTGAAAATCTTTTTTTAATAAAATATATTTGGAAATATTCATAAACAATAATTTAATTTGTATTTAAACACATACTTTATTTGAGAAAATTAGTTCGCAAATATATTTTATTCTAATATCTATATATATAAAATTGTTGCGTGACTGGCTGACTGACTGACTGACTGATTGACTGACTGATCATCGCCCAGGCCAAACGGCTGAAGCTAGAATCATGAAATTTGGTGGGAGGGTAGACCTTGGGACGTAGACGAGCAATAAGGCGGGATTTTTCGAAATTCGTACTATTAGCCGCACAATAGGGCAAAAAGGGATAAATATGGTACCACCGCCAAATCTAAACGAAATGAGCTAGAATCTTGAAATTTGGTATGAGGGTAGACCTTAGGACGTAGACTCAGAAATTGGCAGGATTTTTTGAAATTCGAACATTTACGCACACAGTGGGGCAAAAAGTGATAAATGTGGTACATAGCCAAATCCAAATGGCAAGAGCTAGAATCGTGAAATATTGTGTGATGGTAGACCTTATGAGGTAGACTCTGAAATTGGCAGGATTTTTCGTAATTCGAACATTTACGCACACAGTGGGGTAAAAAGGGAAAAATGGGATAAATGTAGTACAACAGTCAAATTCAAATGGCAAGAGCTAGAATCGTGAAATTTGCTGTGAGGGTAGCTCTTATGAGGTAGACTCTGAAATTGACAGGATTTTTCGAAATTCGAACATTTACATACACAGTGGGGTTAAAAGGGAAAAATGTGGTACAACAGCCAAATCCAAATGGAAAGACCTAGAATCGTGAAATTTGGTGTGAGAGAAGTTCTTAGGACGTAAACAAGAACAAGGAGTGATTTTTTTTAAAAATTTAGAGCCACAGTGGGACAGAAAGGTATAAATATGGTACCACCGCCAAATTTAAAGCCTAATATTAGAATGGTGAAAAATGTAGCGAGGGGTGTCTTTAAGACAACTGATCGGGGTATTAAGTTTTTTTTTGTATTCGTAGTTTTCGGGGCACAGTGGGGCAAAAAGTGTAAAATATAGTAGTGGAGATTGGAAGTGATTTTTAGTAATTCTAACTTTAAGAGGCACAGTGGGACACGACGGGTTAATTATGGAGCATGGGGAAAAAAGGGAACAATCTGCCAAAATTGGAACTTAAACATAAGATATGAAGAGTTTATATGGTTTTAGGAGCACTGTGGTCAAAAACGGTTAAATAGTGGAGTGGAGAAAATATGATTAAATATGTTACAGTCGGGAAAAAAGGTTTAAGTACGCTAGCGTGGAGACACACTTTAAATGCGAGTACGGTACAGTGAGACAAAAATTTGTTAAATATGGTACAATTGAATGGGGCACAGTTGTACAAAAAGGGTTAACTATGGTACAGTTGTACCATAGTATGGTACAGTACAGGGTAAAAATAGTTATATGTATATGGTAAAGTGGGACATATGAGTTAAATATGGTATAGTGTGACAAAAATGGTTAACTATACAGTACAGTGGGGCATAACTGTGTTAAATATTGTACAGTGGAGCAAAGAGGGTTAAATATGGTACTGTGGGGCAAAAAGGGTTAACTATAGTACAGTGGGGCACAATTAGTTGAATATGGTAACGTGGGACAAAATGGGTTAAATATGGTACAGTGGGGCAAAAAGCTTTAACTATGGAACAGTGGGGAAAAAATGTGTTAGAATGGTACAGTGGGACACAAGTGGTTAATAATGGTACAGTATGACAAAAATGGTTACAGTGGGCACAAATAGTAAAATATGGTAACGAGGAACAAAATGGGTTAAGTATGGTACAGTGGGGCAAACATGTGTTAACTATGGTACAGTGGGGCAAAAGTGGTTAAATATAGTGGACAAAAAATAGTAGGACAAAAAGGTGTTAAATTTGATTCAGTGGACCCAAAAGGTTAAATGTAGCACAGTGGGTCAAAAAGCGTACATTTAGTACAGTGGGTAGAAAATGTGGGACAAACATGGTTTTATATTGTACCAGGGTGTGAATGTAAGTATTGGAACATAAACAAGGGGAAAGTTGCTAACGTATGAACCAAAAAAAATAGTTTTTCAACGTCCAGAAGTACTGTGGGAAAATGGATAAATATTGTACCATGATGTCAGGGTAACTCTTGGAACATAAACTAGAAATGAAACGAGGGTTCGTATTTTATATATAAAAGTAATCAAATCTTCTTAATTTTGCACCATATATAATAATCATGTCATTTTGAAAGAACGAGGTATAACTATTTTACAGTACCCTACACCGAAAATAAATAAAAGATGGGGGCTGCGAAGCGCACCGGGTTAAAGCTAGTATTAACATATGGGTTCTAAATACATATTATTGATTTTCAAATAAAATTTATTTGCTCGAAAATATATAATATTTAAAAATTTGTATTGCAAGTATATTTTCTTTCGATTCAAACATATCAAAAAAGGCGATTTTGCCCCGTGTGGATTCTACCTGTAGCCATTTTAAATTGACTGTGGTGTAGTTAGGTAGGTGTAGTGTAGGCCAATTACTAAATATACGAGTAAATCCAATAGCGAATTATCTATTGGTTGCTTCCTGATTGATTAATTTACTGTTTTTATAAATACACGCTGAAAAAAAATCGCTTCTGTAGTATATTGCCCCAAACATATTCGGCTTGAAATAAACATATGTTTAGGGTAAACTCCAAATATATAATATTTTACACACACAAATATTATATGTTTGTGAGGATATTGTTCTAAACAAAAATATGCTCCCATTCTAATATTTTTTATTTGGAACTAGTATTTCCGAAACAAGGATTCATTTGTAATTATTTATTTTGGTAATGTATTTAATGCTTTAACTTAAATACAAGTTTTCTGTTTTTCAGATTTTCAAAGAGCAATTTTTTTTTATAAATTTTATATGTTTGTAAAATTTAATCAAAACTTAAATCGAACAATCTTTCGTAAATATAAACGACATTGATGGATTTAGGAAAAACTAACTAAAATTCGAATAAGTCAGTAATGTTTTAAATATTTGGAAATCTTCTTAAACAATAACTTTGTTTGTGTGTAAACACATATTTTATTTGTGAAATTCAGTTTGCAAATAAATTATGTTCTAATATATGAATATATGCGTTCCAAACAAAATTTCTTGATTTTCATATTAAATTTATTTGTTAACAAATATATAATATTTAAAAAAATCGTTTCCAAGTATATTTTCTTTCGTTTCAAAAATATCAAAAATTACGATTTTCCTCCGTGTACTCAATAAGACGATCGGTTACAATACGGTTATCTGTAGATGATTATATCCTGCAATTATTTTTATAACTATAAATTTTGCTGTAATAGCAGATTGTCTGCTGCAGCTTGGTTATTTCTACCGATATTAAACAAATCTATCGCTTAATAAGTTCAGTATAAATATACGACTCTCTTATCTATACTCATCACCTTCTTCGACCCCTCCCTCTTCTTTAATACATCTTCTCAGGACGAACACAATGGACCAAATTGTCTCCGAGTGAAGTGGTGCACGCCAGCAATGGTTGTGTGCCGCGCGTCCTTAACCTTAACCTAACCTAATATACGACTATATTCAACAGAGGATTACTTGCTGCATAAGTTTTCTTCCTGATTTTAAATAAACAAACTGATTTATTCAGTATCTGTATAAATATAAATTTTGCTGTTGTAGCAGATTATCTGCTGCAGCTTTGTTTTCCTGATTGGGTAATTAGTTTATTATGTTTGCCTCATTTAATTCCCTAAACGTATGAGTTTCTGAAAACCACTACTTGTCCCTGGACTACGCAACAAGGGCTACGCTCACACTAAGTTTCAGGATTCTAAGTGTGGGCTTTTGGCTGTGATTTCGGGATTTTTAGCTCTATCCCGATTGATATGAACATCTTTTGTCCCCTTTTAAAAAAATTGCGACTTTTGTTTGTATGTATCATGTCTGAGAAGTTCAAAATACCGACCGTTTGATTTTATCAGCGATCAGTTCACCTGCCAGTCTCTCACATTCAAAAATCATTGGAAAAAAATGCTAAATAGACCACTGTTCGTAAAAACTCGTATGAATAATATGAATTATACAAATTTGTTTACATGTACAAGTTTTTTTTATAAAGTGGTACATTTAATATGTATGTACTTATTTAGTTTTATTTCTTTTGGTACAGTTTTTTTTCATTAATATCTGAGCTATTTATACCCTACACCACACTGTGGTACAGGGTATTATGACTTTGTGCATTTGTTTGTAACACCCAGAAGGAGAAGAGATAGATCCATTGTTTATTATACCGATCGACTTGTAATCACTTTCTGAGTCGATTGAGCTATGTCCGTCTGTATGTCTGTCTGTCCGTCTGTCTGTCTGTAGATGTATTCTTGTAATCAAAGTACAGGTCGCAATTATGGCCCGATCTTGACGAAACTTTACACATATCTTTTTTTTTGGCCCAAGGACGATCCCTATTTAATTTGGTTAAAATCGGTTCAGATTTGGATATAGCCCCCATATATATGTAACCCCCGATTTGACATGTAAGCGGTGTAGAAACTGTATTTTATATCCGATCAGTGCGAAATTCGGCAAAAAGAGTTTTCTTATTACATGAAGGAATACTGCCAAATTCGGAGAAAATCGGTTCAGATTTGGATATAGCCCCCATATATATTACCCCCTATTTGACATGTAAGCGCTGTAAAAATGATATTTTATATCCGATCAGTGCGAAATACTGCAGAAAGAGGTTTCTTATTACTCGAAGGAATACTGCCAAATTCGGAGAAAATCGGTTCAGATTTAGATATAGCCCCCATATATATGTTACCACCGATTTGACATGTAGGCGCTGTATTTTATATCCGATCAGTACGAAATTCTACAGAAAGAGGTCTTTTTACATGAATGAGTATTCAGGGAAAATCGGTTCATATTTATATATAACCTCCATATATATGTTCCTCCTGATTTGGTATCAACGCGCTATAGAAGTTGTACTTTACTTCAGATCATTAATATTTTCCGGATAGATGTTTCTCAATTTAGGAACGAATATTGCTTAATTTAGCGATTATTGGCTCAGAATTAGATAATATGTTCTTGCCTACTTACCAATTATTCCAAATTATTATCGCAGTGACCCTTATCGCATTGTTAGGGAGGTGTAGGGTATTATATAGTCGGCCCCGCCCGACTTTCTGCCTTTCCTTACTGGTTTTCCTATGAACAATATAGTCTAGAGTACACTGACAATTAGAATAAAAAGAAGAACTTCTTTGATTCGAAGAATGTTTTTTAGATTTGCAGCCAAAGAATATTTTCCATTAGTGTAACATTTTATCTATTTGATAAAAAATAATAAAAATTATTTTATTCACAAACTACTTATTTCAATTATAATTCCCATCAAATTAGAGTAATGCAAAAAGCTGGCAACTTCATTGGGCTCCGATTCTGATTCACTTGATTTTGATGATATCCCAACGAGAATTTCGGAGTTTTTATACCCTACACCACTGTGGTACAGGGTATTATGACTTTGTGCATTTGATTGTAACACCCAAAAGGAGAAGAGATAGACCCATTGTTTATTATACATATCGACTTGTAATCACTTTCTAAGTTGATTTAGCTATGTCCGTCTGTCTGTCCGTCTGTCTGTCTGTCCGTCTGTCTGTAGACGTATTCTTGTAATCAAAGTACAGGTCGCAATTATGGTCCGATCTCAACGAAACTTTGCACATATCTTTTTTTAGGCCCAAGGACGATCCCTATTGAATTTGGTTAAAATCGGTTCAGATTTACATATAGCTCCCATATAAATGTACCTCCGATTTGGCATATATGCACTGTATAAGCAACATTTTGTAACCGATTTGTACAAAAATTGACAGAGAGTAGTCTCGTGATACACTTAGATACAATACAAAATTTGGGGGAAATCGGTTCAGATTTATATATAGCCCCCATATATATGTTGCACCCGATTTTACATGTAAGCGCTGTAGAAACTGTATTTTATATCCAATCAGTACGAAATTCGGCATAAAGAGGTTTCTTATTACATGAAGGAATACTGCCAAATTTGGAGAAAATCGGTTCAGATTTAGATATAGCCCCCATATATAACAGGTGGCGCAAAAGTAACCTTTCGATGTTATGTTAGCCGCGATTGGCGGTCAGCAGCTAACAGCTGATGAACCGTCTGGACTTTGTACGGAAACATCTTCAAATCTTGTACCAAAATTCGCTGTAGAGACCGTCGACTGATACCCATTTGCGTGGCACATCGTCTGGTCGATGTCGACGGCGCTTCCATGACATCCTCGGCTACAGCAGCAATATTCTCTGCAGAACGGCTACTCCGGGGTCTGCCACGCCTGGCAGCATCTCGTGTTGTGCCAGTCTCTTCGAGGCGAGCGGCTAAACGTCGCAGTGTTTCACCAGTAGGCGTTGGACGGCCAGGAAATCTGTGCCAAAGTCACCGCCAGATTATTGGTCAAATAAATAGTCAGCAATATTCCGCGTTCTGGATCAGTGTAGCGTAACATTGTTTATTAACGTGTATTTCGCATGTGTTTACTACACAAATGTCAAAACAGAACTGACATTAGGGGCCAATCGCAAAATTTATAGCATTTGCTGATAGGAGGATTACTTCTGCGCCACCTGTTATGTTAGCACCGATTTGACATTCAAGCGCTGTAGAGACTGTATTTTATATCCGATCAGTACGAAATTCGACAGAAAGAGGTTTCTATTTTACATGAATGAGTATTCAGGGAAAATCGATTCAGATTTATATAAAAGCTCCATATATATGTTCCTCCTGATTTGGTTACAAAGCGCTATAGAAGTTGTACTTTACTTCCGATCATTATAAAATTCTCCAGAAAGATGTTTCTCAATTTAGGAACGAATATTGCTTAATTTAGCGATTATCGGTTCAGAATTAGATATATCCGCATATATATGTTCTTAACCATTTACCAATTATTCCAAATTATTATCGCAATAACCCTTATCGCATTTTTAGGGAGGTGTAGGGTATTATATAGTCGGCCCCGCCCGACTTTCTGCCTTTCCTTACTGGTTCAAAATGAATATCTGCAATTTGGATACATATAAAAAATGTAAATAGGCTCAACATCCAAGGCCCGTACCTAATTTACATGCCAAAGTACGACATTGAGTCAAAATTAACATTTTTAAATGAAGTTTTGATATTTTGACCGTATGTCGTAAGTCAAGGTGTAAGTCAAGGTGTGAATTAGGTAAAGGGATCTAAAATTTGAAAAAAATATCCGTACCATTTAATTTATTCACTCTTAGTCCGGGGCCACCATAATCTCAAGGCAGTATATTTTAGGGACAAACTGGTAAAACGACTTTAGGTTGTGGTGAACCTAAACCATGTCCCGAAATTCTTTCTTCATAAATGGGTAGAGGAGAGACAATAACTTATCAACATCTACTGGAGCATTGATGCATTGCAATCCCATGAGATGAACTAGTATTGCTTCCTTTTTGGGGGTAGGGGCAGATTTGGATATATGTACATATTATTAAGATTTATGTATTTTTATTTATCTGAGAATTGTTTACCTGTAAATAATAGAGAATCGCTACCAATCGCAATGTACTAATACGTGTCACATGACCCACAGAGGCCCCAGAACAATCTATGGCCAATATGTAAAATTTCTGTTTCCAGCAACCATTTATCTTGAGTGGCGCAGTATCTGCAATGAATTTAGAAGAAGAAGAATTTAGTAAGGCATAATTGAAGATGTATGCATTCCATATTAAGGACACAAATCATGGGGATTGTATTTGCAGTGTGGATCGTATTAAAAATATTTTTTAATAGAGGACTTAAAGTATAATAAATTCAAACGTAAATTATTACAGTTTCAAATAAGTCGAATGATGAGCTTAGTTTTTCTGTTTTGAATCGAGTCGATCGGTTAATAAATTCCAAATTTTAATAAATGTTAATTTTGTTGTAACAGCAGATAGTGAGCTGCATAGCTTAGTTATCCCGATTTTACACGAATCGGTTAATTAATTTTTTCAATTTTACTCGAGTCGGGTATTTATACCCTACACCACACTGTGGTACAGGGTATTATAAGTTTGTTTCACGGCAGATGTTTGTAACACCTGAAAATAACACAGCTAGACCCACCTTAAAGTATACCGATCGACTCAGAATCACTAGCTGAGTCGATTTAACGATGTCCGTCCGTCCGTCCGTCTGTCCACGTAAAGTTGTTCGTCGACTACAGGTCGCAATTTCACTCCGATCGTTCTGAAATTTTGCAGTTTAGAGTATTTCGCGGCTGTTAAGATCGCTATTGAATTTGGTTGAAATCGGTTCAGATTTAGATATAGCTCCCATATATATCTTTCGTCCGATTTGGCCCTTTAGTCCTATAGAAGCTGTATTTTACATCCAATCGTTTTGAAATTTAGAATGGTAGAGTTTCTTGATCCATGAACCAACATTGCCGAATTTGAAGAAAATCGGTTAAGAATTAGCTATAGCTCCCATATATATGTTTCGTCCGATTTTGCTCTTTAGTCCTATAGAAGCTGTATTTTACACCCAATCATTTTTAAATTTAGAATGGTATAGTTTCTTGATCCATGAACCAACACTGCCGAATTTGAAGAAAATCGGTTAAGATTTAGCTATAGCTCACATATATATGTTTCGTCCGATTTAGCCCTTTAGTCCTATAAAAGCTGTATTTTACATCCAATCGTTTTGAAATTTAGAATGGTAGAGTTTCTTGATCCATGAACCAACACTACCGAATTTGAAAAAAATCGGTCAAGATTTAGCTATAGCTCCCATATATATGTTTCGTCCGATTTGGCCCTTTAGTTCTATAGCAGCTATATTTTACATCCAATTGTTTTGAAATTTAGAATGGTAGAGTTTCTTGATCCATAAACCAACATTGTCGAATTTGAAGAAAATCGGTCAAGATTTAGCTATAGCTCCCATATATATGTTTCGTCCGATTTGGCCCTTTAGTTCTATAGAAGCTATATTTTACATCCAATTGTTTTGAAATTTAGAACGGTAAAGTTTCTTGATCCATGAACCAACATTGCCGAATTTGAAGAAAATCGGTTAAGATTTATCTATAGCTCCCATATATATGTTTCATCCGATTTGGCTCTTTAGATCCAATCGCTTTTATACCCTACACCACACTGTGGTACAGGGTATTATTTCAGTATAAAATGTCCCAAAAGTAAATTTATGTAAACAATTTATACATGAATTACAATATTTATATATCAGAGTTATTCAATATTACGAGAGTGGTGTAGGGTATTATATAGTCGGCCCCACTCGACTTTAGCCTTTCCTTACTGGTTTTATGAATAATAATTTTGCTGTAACAGCAGATTTCCTGCTGCATCTCAATTTGATCGTTTTTAATCAGCTAGAACAGCAGATTGTCATTTTTCCCAATTCTAACCCGTTCAATCGACGAATTAATTAATTTTTTTATAAATATTAATTTAGCGCTAACAGCAGATTATCTGCCGCAGCTCAGTTTTCCAGATTTTAAACGAACCGACAGATCAAATGTAAATAACATTTTTGCTGTAATAGCAAATAGTCTGTTGCAGATTCACGTCTTGATTTTAAACGAGTGGATCGTTTAATTAATTTAGTTTTTTTATAAATATAAATTTTGCTGTAACAGCAGATTTTCTGCTGCAGCTTAGCTTTCCAGTCGATTCAATTTTGTAAATAACAGCTCACATCAAATACGAGTACTTACAATTTTATTGCATTGATTACATTAATATTTGTTGCATTTGTATCCAAGAGCTTTGTCATCAATACTCCATATCATTCCGGCGTGTTTTCGTCCAAAGGAAAAATGGCTCTATAGAATTTTGGACAAAATTCGTTAAAAAATTTACTTTTTTGTATACATTGTCCCTTTGGCACTTTTATAAAGATAAATTGCCACTGAGTTGTCTTTTTATTTCGCTGCTCTAGAAATCTAAGAAATTGCTATAATTTTAATTATGATGACAGAATTAAATTTTTGTCTTCGAACTTGATTGTTTGTTTATACTTAATTAATTGCAGCAATTTTTTTTTAGTAAACAAAATTACTCAAACATTTCGAAGCGACATCATTCCGTTGGATAAATGAATATTCATTTAAAATCAGTTTAATCGAAATTGTATGAACGATTGATTTATTCAACAATGGAAGCACAAAATTTTAAGTGTGAATGGAAATTACCTACTGTTTTTTCCATTCACATTAAGTAAATTAGATACGCATTTAATAGCCTTGAAATATGAAAATAATTGGAATAACCCTGTATCACTAACAGATTCCATTTAACCAGGTTTCTTTATCTGTACGTCCGCAAAATTAAGTTGCCAGCAAAGTAAAGGTCGCAATTTCTCTACGATCTTGATGAAACTTGCAACAAAGCACTTAAGATAGGCTGCACTGGGTAACCGATTTTAAACGAATTAATTATATTTATAAACATATATTTTGCTCGAACAGCAGATTGTCTGCTGCAACTTAACTTTCCTGCTTTTATTCGAGTCGATTGGTTAAATTAATCAATTTTTTTGTAGCAGCAGTAGTCTGCTTTAGCTGTGTTTTATCAATTCTAATTGAGATGATCTGTTAATAATGCCTTTATTTTTATATATATTATTTTTACTGTAATAGCTGATTGTCTGCTGCAGCTTAGATTTCCTGCTGAGTAGATTAGTTAAATAATTACATTTTTTGTAGCAGCAGATAGTCTGCTGTAGCTCTTTTTTCTCAATTTTAATCGATACCATCTGTTTTATAAATATTATTTTTACTGTAACAGCTGATTGTCTCCTGCAGCTTGTTTTCCTGATTTTATTTGAGCCGATCGTAGTTCAGTTTGTTGTAGCAGCTGATTGTCTGTAGCAGTTTTGTTTTCTCAATTGTAATCGAGACGATCGGTTAATAAATCCAGTATTTTATAAATATTATTTTTACTGTAATAGTTAATTGTCTGCTGCAGCTTAGTTTTCTTGATTTTATTCAAGTTGATTGGTTAAATAAATCCAGTATTTTTATAAATATTATTTTTGCTGTAACTGCTGAATATCTGCTGTAGCTTGGTTGGCCTAATTTTTATTGAGTCGATCGGTTAATTAACTGCTTATTTTTATATATTAAAATATTAATATTAATTTTCCTGCAACAGCAGACTATCTGCTCCAGCTTGGATTTCCTGATTTTAATCAAGTCGGTCGGTCATTTAATTTTTATTTTTATAAATATAATTTTTGCTGTAGATTAGTTGCCCTAATTGTCATTGTTCATAATTGTTATAAATATTCATTATTTTTATAAATATAAAATTTGCTTTAACAATAGACTATCATTTGTATCTTTATGAAATTTTGCAGAGAGATGAGTTTTCTGAGTAAGCCAAGAACATTTTTAAATTTGAAGATAATCGCTTTCAATATTTATAGAGCTTCCATAAATACAGTTGTCCATATTTTGGATCTAACTTCTATAGAAACCTCAATTCTAAAGACATTTTTATAATATTTAGTATTATATATCTGTTTTCCCAACCGGAAATATATGTTGCCAAATTTGAAGTAAATCAGTTCAGCTTCGGATATAGCTTCCATATATACGTACCAGCAGCTCTGAAGTCTACATATGCGCTAGATGAGTTGCATTTGGCAACGGATTTTAAACAATTCTATAGATAAATTACATTTATAAATATAATTTTTACTGGAACAGCAGATTATCTGCTGCAGCTCAGTTATCTCTATATTTTAATCGAGACGATCGGTTAAATAACTCAGTATTTTTTGAAATATAAAATTTGCTGTAATAGCAGATTGTCTGCTGTAGATTGGTCGGCGTGGTTGTCGGATTGATTATTCCATATTTTTATAAATATTAATTTCGCTGTTACAGCAGATTATCTGCGGCATCTCTATGAAATTTGAAAGACAGGGGATGTTTTTGAGCAAGGCACGAATATTACGAAATTTTAAGAAAATCACTTTTCATAGATATAGGTCCCATAAATAAATACATAACGGGTTTTCCAATAGGGATGATATGATTTTGAAGTGAGGTTTCGGCCATTTGTAATATGTCATTTCATGATGTCATGTAGTGTTTACAATTTCATCATGGAGAGATATACGCAAGAACAACGTTTACAAATTATTCTCAAAATAATCGTTCTCCAATTGCAACTTCGTTCGCTAAGTCCATTTTTTTTAAATCCAAAGACAACACTTTCCTGTCGACCTACGACGTTGACACCCATGAGCAATATTTTAGCTCTCGTTAAGAGCTATCTTTTTGCCATTGACCGATTCCCGATCCTACGTACCGTTAAGAAGCTAGAGCAAAAACAAACTTTCCGTTCACATTTGAAAATGATCTGTCAATTTTTTTAAATCAAAAAGAAAAACACTTTCCAGTCGACCTACGACCTTGACACCCATGAACAATATTTTAGCTCTCGTTAAGAGCTATCTTTTTGTCATTGACCGATTGTGGCTACGTGCCACACAGCAAATGAAACAATTGAATATTGAATGGCCTCCAAGAAGTTGTGATTTAACACCGTTAGACTATTTCTTGTGGGGTTATTTGAAGTCATTGGTCTTTCGAAATAAACCAGACTCTCTTCAAGCTTTACAAGTCAATATTGAACGTGCCATTCATGACATACGACTTGATTTTGTGGAAAAAGTGTTCGGAAATTGGGTTCATCGAATTCGTTCCTGCCGAAGAAGTCATGGAGGCCATTTGAATGACGTTTTATTTATAACTTAATTGTATCGATTGTACTTCACATTAAATAAAAAACTTTTGAATTTCCTTAACAATATGTAAGTGTGTTTTTTTCAAAGAAATTATATCACTCTTATTAGAAAATTGCCAAAATACATAAAAAATATGAAAAATTATTTTTTTGGAATTTATCTATTTTTATAATATGGGTATATGTAATTACTTTTTTTATATTTATACCCACTGTGGTACAGTGTATTATAACACCTGAAAATAACACAGTTAGACCCCCCTTAAAGTATACCGATCGACTCAGAATCACTAGCTGAGTCGATTTAACCATGTCTGTCCGTCCGTCCGTCCGTCTGTCCATGTAAAGTTGTTCGTCGCAATTTCACTCCGATCGTTCTGAAATTTTGCAGTTTAGAGTATTTCGCAGGTGTTAAGATCGCTATTGAATTTGGTTGAAATCGGTTCAGATTTAGATATAGCTCCCATATATATCTTTCGTCCGACTTGGCTCTTTAGTCCTATAGAAGCTGTATTTTAGTATTTTACATCCAATCGTTTTGAAATTTAGAATGGTAGAGTTTCTTGATCCATGAAACAACACTACTGAATTTGGAGAAAATCGGTTAAGATTAAGCTATAGCTCCCATATATATGTTTCGTCCGATTTTGCTCTTTAGTCCTGTAGAAGCTGTATTTTAAATCCAATCATTATTTTGAAATTTAGAATGGTAGAGTTTCTTGATTCATGAACCAACATTGCCGAATTTGAAGAAAATCGGTAAAGATTTAGCTATAGCTCCCATATATATGTTTCATCCGATTTGGCTCTTTAGATCCAATCGTTTTTATACCCTACACCACACTGTGGTACAGGGTATTATTTAAGTATAAAATGTCCCAAAAGTAAATTTATGTAAACAATTTATACATGAATTTCAAAATTTATATATCAGAGTTATTCAATATTACGAGAGTGGTGTAGGGTATTATATAGTCGGCCCCGCCCGACTTTAGCCTTTCCTTACTGGTTTGTTTATATATTTTTTATGGGTTTTTCCCGGCCAATAATATAAATAAAAAAATATTTTTTCTAATTGTTTTAACGACAGTTACATTAAAATAAAACTTTACCATAACAAATTTTTTGTTTTGTTTTCATAAAATAGTATGCCTTAATCTGCACAAAACAAAAGCTTTTAGATCTCGGACACAATTTTTTGTTGTTGCATAGTGTATTTTATTCTAGATTTAGAGCAACAATATGTGCGATTATTCTGCTCTAATGCGATGGTGTAGAGTATCATATAATCGGCTCTGCCTGACTTTTGCTTTTTCTTGTTGTTTTTTTGTAAGCTAATGTATACAATAATTCCATTCGGTCTTTATTCGCATTTGTTTTGAAATTCCCTTTAAATGTTTGCGCCTCAAAGTATGCTAAAACAATTCAGGTGAAAAATTCTAAAAAGATCGTTACAACTCCACATTTGATTTTATCTTATAAAAAAATTTCATCCCTCTTCATAAAAAGTCACATAAAACAAAAATTGTCTAACACCCAATATTCTTTTTTATTAAATTATTTTCTTTCTAATAAATAAAATAACTAAATAAACAAAAATCAATCAATATCCAATTTCTTAAAATTCCCCTCAATGCCAAAAAGATCTGAGGCATTTTTCGGTTTACCCGGACGCAATTTCTCATTAATGCGACGGCTGCGATCGTATTCAATAATATCCAGACGATTGTCGCGTAACTTTTGATAGTAAATCTCTGAAAAAAAAATATAAAAATTCAATAGTCAAATATTCTCTTTGGATAACTTTTATATTCGTACCCCTCAGATCCTTGGAATGTCCTTCCTTGCCACCATTCTCTGCCGGCATTATATGCTGTGGCACAAATTTATGAAAACTCTCAATATTGCTGTGCACATGGAACATATCGAGAAGTTCCTTTTTCATAAATGGATGCATAATGGCCAAGAGTTTATCGATGAACGGCACAATATTAATGAAATGGACACCAACGAGACGAGCGGGAATGGCTTCCTTTGAACAACAATGGAAAAAATTAAATAATATAGTTCGTTCCATATAAATATTTTGCTCTTTGTGTTTTTTTTTTCTTTCTTCACCTGTAGATAGTAGAGAAACTTTTTCATTTGTAAAATTCCTATACGGGCAATGTGTCCCAAGGTACAGCCCGTAAAATCGCACACAAACATAAGACCCGGTATGACCCCAATCTCCTGCAGCCAAATGTCCTGTATCAGGCAATATCTGTAGGTATAAAATTGTATAAGGATTATGAAATCATTGAAAAAAGGATTTATTAAAGAAATTATAAGTATTTTTGGAGATCAAATTTGCTAAGGGTCAAATTACACTATGTAACAAATTTTTTTTTGTGTATGATACATAAATGCTCTTTTAGATTGAGGCATACTATTTTATAAAACCAAAACAAAAAATTTTGTTATGGTAAAGGATTTTTTCTATTTTTTTTTTAAATTCAAGTTGGTACCATATTTTTTGAATTATAAGCTCGATACAATTAAAATTAAATTAAAGGAAATTATGAGGGCTACTAATGCTGGAAATATTACTTTGTGTACACTGAAAAAAAATTTGTCATAAAATTAAAGAAATGCTCCAAAGACGTCCTAAGTCTTTAAAATAAGTACATTTTGTACTTAAAATTAAGAAAATGTACTTAAAATTAAGAAAATGTACTTAAAATTAAGAAAATTTACTTAAAATTAAGAAAATTACTTAATATTATTGAAATTATCTATATTTTAAGTACAAAATTTACTTATTTTAAAAACTAATGACGTCTTTGGAGCATTTCTTTAATTTTATGACAATTTTTTTTTTCAGTGTAGATACAGAAGTTTATTAAATCCCGCTTTACACGATCGAACTAGAAGAGGTAGAACAATTTGGCACATCATCATCTAACCAAGCCTCTGAGATAGACGAAAATGTGAGTACATGCAAGATTATAAGTTAATCGACTACTCCTTCTGAAAGTTAATGAACACACCTGCCAGACAGACGGACAGACATAGTTCAAATGACTCAGAATATCCTGCAACTGATTCTCGCCAAACATATACAGGGTCTTGGGTCACTACTTCGGTGTGTTTTACTTTTTTGGCACATTTGTAGAGAGTCTTAAGATCAACATTAAACATTTTCGTTTTCGATAATATTCTCCAGAAGATCAAAGTAAATTTGGATTAATTTTTATCCCCTCACCTTAGAGAGGAGGGTATTATATATCATTTGCTACGAACTAAAAGTGTAACACATCGAAGGAGTGACCTAAGACCCTAAGTATGTTAGGCGGTTATCCATTTTGGGTCATTTTAAGTCGAATGAGCAATGTCCGTCCGTCTGTCTGTCTGCTGGCTGGTGCGCACGATAACTCTCGAAAGCAGTAACCGATTGACTTCAGATTTGGTATGTGGTAATATTTTTTTCTATTTCCGGCTATGTTCGAAGATGGGCTATATGGGTCACTCCTTCTAGTACCTACCAAAGGGTTAACATTTAGTGAAATATTGATTATTTAATAACTTCTATACTACTTATTTGAATCCTCTGAAATTCTACACATACACGCAAAGAAAAAATTCGTTTCTGCGAAACGAAATATAAGACAACTACAATTCTCGTTTACGATGACTGAAATTCTTTTGGTCAGAACAAACAATTGCTTACGCGAAATAAGTTTCTGTCACAACAAACGAAATTTCAGTTCCGGCAAACGAGAATTGTAGTTGTCTAATATTTTGTTTCGCATAAACGAATTTTTTCTTTACGTGTAGTATGTATTAGTTTATTAGTCCCTATTACCTCGAGAAAAATGGGCGAAGTTACCTTGCCCCTTTTGGTACCTCCCACACAAATGGACAATTTTGAACCAAAAGATAATAGCTTATAACTGACTTACTTACCACTGCATTTAAAGACTTGAAATTTTGTACAGTGTAATGGTTTAATAGTACCTACAATACAGTCAAAAATGGGCATTATTGCTACGCTCCTTTTGGTACTTCCCACACAAATGGACCATTTTGTACCAAAAGTTACCAGCTTATTACTTTAATACCAGTGCATACAAATACTTGAAATTTTGTACAGTGTAATGCTTTTATAGTACCTAGAGTCGAGAGAAAAATGGGCGTTATTGGCCTGTCCCTTTTGGTACCTCCCACTCAAATGGACCCTTTTGTACCAAAAGTTAACAGCTTTTAACTTTAATATCAGTGCATACAAATACTTGAAATTTCGTACAGTGTAATGCTTTTATATGTAGTACCTAGAGTCTAGAGAAAAGTGACCGTAATTAGCACGCCCCTTTTGGTACCTCCCACTCAAATGGACCCTTTTGTACCAAAAGTTAACAGCTTTTAACTTTAATACCAGTGCATACAAATACTTGAAATTTTGTACAGTGTAATGCTTTTATAGTACCTAGAGTCTAGAGAAAAGTGACCGTAATTGGCACGGCCCTTTTGGACCATTTTGTACCAAAAGTAAACTGCTTTTAACTTTAATACCAGTACATACTTTAAAGTTATTAACTGCAATTTAAAGTGATAATAATTTAAATAAAACAAAAAAATAAATAAATTTACTAATATTTTGTGAGACTCAAGGTGAGGGGATTCATTGGTCGGTTTACCCGACTGAACTTTCTTACTTGTTCTCAGCATTTTTTTTAAATTTAAGGTTTTTGTGGCGTTGCGAAGTCAAATATAGAGGGACCTTTGTATTTGGGCTATATAAAAACATGGACCTATAACTATCGTTGTTCGTGTGAAGGATTCCCGGTATAAATAAACTCCAGGGACCAATTTTCAGCCCGATCAGTTGACATTTGTGGTCTCTATGACGTTAAGAAGCCTAATCGGGGAGATGCTATATATGGGGGCTATATAAAAAAAGGACCGATATTGCCCATTTTCCCAATCATTCCCAACATACCTGCAGGTATAAGAGGCATATGCACACAATTTAAACCACCTAGCTCAAGTATTATAGATTGTAGCGTGATAATAACAGACGGACGGACGGACATTGCTAAATCGCCTTAGTATTTTTCATCGATTATGGGGACTCACATCAATATTTAGAGGTATTAGTAACGGAGTGACATCCTATGGTGAAGGGTATATAAATGCGGTGTAATCATAAAAATGTAAAATGTATTTTTTTAGGTTATAACAGACCGTTAAAATGTCAGAAAGAATGAAAACATCTTAATTACTACTGCACTGAAAAAAAATTTGACATGAAATTAAAAACAAGTTTGCCCTTAAATCATAGATTTAATCTGTCTTTGTTTGAATAACAAATTTCTTTAAATTTGAGAAAATTTACTTGATTTGAATGAAATTTTTATTCGTTTAAAGTAAAATTCCTTACTTCTATGATAAGATGTCCATAACCCTATGTCATGTTGACTTTAACGTTACGTCATAAAATTAAAGAAATAATAATTGGTTGTAGTATTACTGCTATTAACTCAAGTATACATTTTAATAGTTTGTAAGATTTTTCCCTTAAAATTTTAGAAATTCCCATGTCATACTTTTAAATACAATATGCCCTTAATTTTCAGTCCAGTTTTTTGGTATTTTTGAATTAACGATTAGTTATCTTTTAAATTAACAGATCGATTTTATCTGCTGGAGGACAATTTAGACTCTCTTTGGTCGCAAATTGAGAATAATAGTGAGAGTTACAATGAAGTTTGTTTGAAATTTTTTGGAATCAGTTCATGTTGACCTGTGGTAGATAAAGGTTTTGTGCGCTTGCGCGTGTTTACATATTTAATTCTACATCAATAGCAACAGTTTCGGCGGCTGTTTGTTGACAGCTACCGCAGCTCATACAAAGAGAACAGTTCGTTTAAGGAAACATTTTGCAAAATATTTAATTATCCATTAGAATAAATTCTCATATTCCCTCTAATATAAAGAAAACTAGACTAAACACAATGGCTACTGAATAAATTGTTTATCGAATTCAAATGTTTCAAAAAATAATAAATTAATATAGAAAATAATAAAAATTATATATAGCCTCGTCACACTAAAGTTAGGGTATCATTACCGTAAATGTTTAAACAAAAAAATAAATAAAAAAAATTTTACGAAACTTATTTTACACTTGTGGAAAGTACATAATGTGTTTGGTTTAATTAAAGGATGTACTCAATCTAGTCATTTTATGTATTTAATGTAAGCACTAGCCGTAATAGATTTAAAAATGTGAAGTCTTTCATCGAAGTACACGGCGTAATTCTTTCAAAGATGTTTGATGTCCAGATTTAAAGATGATTAATGACTTTAATTGTCGTACAAGATGTACTTATTTTAAAAGTCTTTAATTTAAGAAAATTTCAATGATTTTCAGTACACTTTTCTTTCGGTGTGTTCTGACCACTGATGTTATTCCAGATATGCTCTTAGCTATATCTGTGCTCTCAGACAGTGTCTCAGTGGTCAAGAAGTCGCAAATGATATGCCGGAGGATCACATGTTTTTTTATACCCTCCACCATAGGGTATATTCATTGTGTCAATCCGTTTGTAACACCACTAAATATTGATCTGAGACCCCATAAAGTATTTATATTATTAATCGTCGTAATATTCTTAAACGATTTAGCCATGTCCGTCCGTCTGTTGTAATCACGCTAATACTTGAGCTAGGTGGCTGAAATTTGGTACATATACTTCTTATATCTGCAGGTATGTTGGGATTGCAAATGGGCAATATCGGTCCAATTTTGGATATAACCCCCCCCATATATGGCATCTCCCCGATTTGACTTATTAACGTCTTAGAGGCCACAAATGTCAACTGACCGGGCTGAAAGTTAGTAACTGGGGTTTATTTATACCCGGTATCCTTCACACGAGCAACGCTAGTCAAAGGTCCATGTTTTGATATAGCCCCCATACAAAGGATACAAACGAATTGGGCTAAAATTTGGTGTAATGAGTTTATTAGTACCCATAATCATTCAAGTGCGATCCATTGTGGAGGGTATATAAGATTCGGCATTGCCGAACTTAACGCTTTTACTTGTTATACTATTGAACATTTCACAAAATATTCGTCCTATGGTCTAAGATTCAGTGTAATCGATTTAGCCCGAGTCTACCGTTTGATAACGCTTATATTGACTGCAACCTACAATTACTCCACTAACTGGAGAGCGAAATATTTTGAAAATACTTTAAAAAATAAACACCCGGTATGACCTCTTACTGGACATGGCTGCAATAATAAATTCAAATGAATTTGTAGATTAATAAGTTCTTAAGGGATTTTAAAAGTGTTGAAAGAAGTGAAAGTTTCTTTGGTCACCGGTATACTGACCAAAATCTTAGAATTCAAAATTGCTTTTCCCGTGTATATTTGTCGTGCATAGTAACGGGTTTTTCAACAGGGACGCTACAAAAGTAGACCGACAGGGACAGCAAACGACGCCATATTTTTTGCCGCTCTTTTGACATTTCTCTTCAGTAAGGTTTGCCATTTCATGATGGAAAGATATACGAGCCAACAACAAGTCGAAATTATTAAAATTTACTACCGAAATTCGGAGTCAGTGGCCTCAACGTTAAGAGCGCGAAAAATCATCTTCAGCGATGAGGCTCATTTCTGGCTGAATGGCTTCGTCAATAAACAAAATATGCGTTATTGGTCAGACAGCAATCCACACGAACTCCATGAGTCATCATTGCATCCCGAAAAAATTACAGTTTGGTGCGGTTTATGGGCCGGCGGCATCATTGGGCCGTACTTCTTCCGTGATGACCAAGACCGACACGTTACTGTGAATGGGAATCGCTACCGTTCAATGATAACCGAATATTTTTGGCCCCAATTGGATGATATGGACTTGGAGGACATGTGGTTCCAACAGGACGGCGCCACAAGCCACACAGCGAATGACACAATCAATTTATTGGAAACCAAGTTTGGAGAACGTGTTATCTCACTAAATGGTCCAGTCGATTGGCCGCCTCGATCGTGCGATTTGACGGCGTTAGACTATTTCCTATGGGGCTACGTCAAGTCTATGGTCTATGCCAACAAGCCAGCGACGAATGATGAACTTCGTACGAATATCGAACGTGAAACTATGCTTGAAAACCGTCGAAAATTGGGTTCAGCGTCTGGACTTCTGCAAGCGTGCCTGTGGTGGCCATGCAAAAGAAATCGAGTTCCATACAGAACTCGAAAGTACGTACGTGAAAGTACGTACGAGTTCGAACGTACTTTCACAGAAATAAAGAATTTCATTGATATCCAAAACCGTTTTTGTTTTATTTAAAAAAAAACTTTTGTAGCGCTCTTATTGAAAAACCCGGTACTAAATATTATTTTATCTTTGTATCTTTTAAGAGTCTTCTGAAAGGACAAACATAATATTAAAGTTTTTGGCATCGCGAGAACTGACCACGGGTCAAAAAACGACTATCTGAATATCATAAATTTGAAGACTCATAAAGCTACACGGGGCAAAATCGCCTTTTTGATATGTTTGAATAGAAAGGAAATATATTTGGAACACTAATTTTTAAATATTATATATTTCTGAGCAAATACATTTTATTTGAAAATCAATAAAATATATTTGGAACTCGTATGTTAATATGTTACAACATATAATATTTGCAAACTAAATTTCTCAAATAAAATATGTATTTGAATACAAACAAAATGATTGTTTAGGATTTTCTCCGAATATATTTTATTTAAAAAAGATTTTCGAAACTTTTGTTGAATTTTTCGAATTTAAATTTAATTTTTTTTTTTTTGGTTTGAACCTCTCAGTTATGATACCAAATGCAGCAATATCTTATGTTTTAAATCAATCATTTAAAATTTCTGAGTATTCCAAGCCATCATTGGTTTTCAATCCTCCAAGTATATATTTCGATCCAAGATTATATGATTGCAATTATTATTATTTTTTATATTTAAGACGTTAAAATTTTTGAAAAAATTTACTTTGAATTACTGAAAAATTTAACACAATTTAGATATTTTCTGAATACCTAAATGAAAATAAATATTTGTTTCGGAAAAAATAGTCCAAAATAAACACATTGGGATGTAAGCAAAGATTTGTTTAGAACAACATCTTCCCAAATATATAATATTTGTGTGTACCAAATATTATATCGAGAGCTTATATTCAAAACCCTCTATCTTCAATTTTTGCAAAAATGAGATTTTTATGTTAAAATATTCGGTAAAATAAGGCACATCTATGGTACTAATTTGGAAATAAAAAAAACAAAAAGATTTTATGGTCATTTTTGTAATTTCTCTATCTTACACACTTATTTTTTCTGAATGCAATACCCTCTATCTCTTCATATAATTTGGGACTATTTTTTGTTTGTTTTTTTTTTCTTCTAAAAGATGATTCTTTGGTGAAAAGAGTATGCTAAACCCGAATTTGATTAAATTTTTTTAGTCGAAGCTTTAGTTTTCAAATTATGACTATTTTTATATCTAACCTGTGATTCCACAAGAATACCATTTTCTATGACAATTTGAAAATGGATTCAAAAATGAACCCCAAGAAATAGATAATACTTAAATAAAAAATTAATCATTAATTCATTGTTATTATTATTTATTATTTTTATTATAATATGTATAATTATATATTAAAAAAATTTGAGGAATTCATAAATAATTTTTTTTACTATGCAAAACCCTCTATCTTTTTTTTATACATGAAGAATTTTTGAACAGCAATACCCTCTATGTTCCATAAAATGGCTCGTGGTGCAAATATTAAAAAAAATATTATTTAGTAGTTCACGTAGTTAGGTGTAATAAACATTGTAGAACAAACAATTTTAATTTTCTTTAAAATTAGGGATATAAACGGTTTTTTGGCTCTACTGAACAATTGTGTTTTTTAAGATAGAGGATATTGAATATAAACTGTCGATATGTTTATAGTGTATCCTAAAGATATATATGTTTCAAGCCGAATATGTTTGGGACAATATATTACAGGAGCGATTTTTTTCAGCGTGTAAATTTCAGCTTTCTACCCCTTACGGTGGTCATTGCGGTCAATTCTCAAGTCAAAATTCACTCGATGAAATTGCATCCATTAAAGATCAGGACATATATTATAATTTGAAGACTCATAGCTCTTTTTAAGTACTGAAGGTTTGAAAATGGCTTTGGTCACTGGATAACTCAAATCTGTCCACCAAGTTTCAAGAGAATCGGTTCAGGCGTTTAGACGTGATGATAAAACAAACAAACAAACGATTTTTTAATAAACTGCCCAACAAATTAAGACTTTTTGATTGGAACGGAATAGCGACCCTATAACTCTGACAGGGCATATTGAGTAGATAATTTTTGTCGAATAAACTTATGGTCCAGCTGGTCTGAGTTTTTTTTACAGTGGGTCAAAGTTTTAAATTTGTGTCGAAGGGAGCTTTATACTAACTGAAAAAATGCTATAAGTTAATGTCTGAGATTTCTTATTGTCAGAGTTATATAGTGGAATTTTATGAGAATAATTTTTCTGGAAGATCTTAACCCTCTATCTCCTCTCTTAATGGGTCAATTTGGACCTTTTTCAAAAAAAAAGTCCTAAGGATTAAAATTTTTGCCTGAAAATGTCAGTGTGGTTTGCCAAAGACACCAAAGTCGTAAATATGGCTCTTTATGCTTAATTGCCAAAATTACACGCTAACTTATACAAAAAAATATAATGTAAATTTAAAGTCGCGATAAATTAAAATAATTATAGTACCCATAGTCTATTGAAAAATTGGCGTTATTGCGATACCCCTTTTGGTACCTCCTAAACAAAATATATCTCTCCATTTCTTAATAAAAGTTTTACCAATCAGACTTCGTTAAACATATTTTAATTTATTTTTTTTTAAATGAACTGTTTATATTGAAAGTGGCGTAAACGCCATTCTATGAACTAAGATTAATATCGTTAAAAGGCTATGTGAATAATAGATGTATGTATATTATTTACTTAATTCAGTTCATCTCAAGACTTCAATGTTTCTATATACACTGAAAATTTTCGCATTCTAGTTTTAATAACTCTCTTTATCTAATGGTGAATCGGGTAACGCAGAATGGCGTCTACGCCACTTTCAAAATAAACATTCAAATCTACACTATTTTATTTATTTGTATAAGTTGAAGTGTAATTTTGCTAAATAAGCGTAAAGAGCTATATTTATAGCTTTGATGTCTTTGGCGATCCCCACTGAAATTTTCCCGCAAACATTTTCGTAGAATATTTTAATCCTCAAATTTCCTTTTTAAAAGGACTTTTTTTGGTTTTTTCTAAAAAAGGGCCAAATTGACCCATTAAGAGGTGATCCTCATAAAATTCCACTCTATAATTCTGACAATAAGAAATATCTCAGGCATTAAGTTACAGCATTTTTTTTCATTTAGTATAATGCTCCCTTCGACCAAAAAATGAAAACTTTGTTCCACTGTACAAAAAAGACTCAGACCAGCTGGGCCATAAGTTTGTTCTACAAAAATTATCTACTCAACATGCCCTTTCAAAATTATAGGGTCGCTACTCTGTTCCAAAAATGCTGCTGGACAGTGATATTAATAGAATAATAGGATTAGTTTTTGGAAATTTCTTAAGTTTGCACTATGGGTCATCATTTATACATTTATCAATAGATTTGCTCCAAATAGGCTTTGTTTTTCTCGTTAAGATAATATCATTAAAAAATTGAGGCAAACAATTTTTTTGAGATTTTTTTTTAAACTTTATGGTTTTTTCGTATCAACAAAAAATTAGTTTTAGAAAAAAGAAACATTTTTTAAAATGTTTTTAAAGACAGCTACTAAATCACTGTCCGTCTCTACGTGAAAGCGATATTACCAACATTTGTAGCCCTCATAATTTTCTTGAATTTAAAGGGAATCACATATCTATCGGGCTTATACTTAAAAAATATGGTACCTTCTATGAAAATTGGAACTAAAAAATAATAATAAAAATTTTTGTTTGTTTTAGTTTCATAAAATCTATCTCAATCTACACACAAAAAGTTTTAAGATATCGAATACAAACAACATTTTGGTTGCATAATTAAACTATGCATTAAAACTTTTGGGAGTAAAGTTGGCAAAATGAATGTCTTCTTCTAAATATAAAATCAATAAGAGACAATAAAATGTAATAATAGTGTATCCCCCGCCCGAAGTTCAAATATTTATGAGTTTTCTAAACAGTCTAGGCACCATGTTTACTTTTTTGGTCCCCACATACTCGTATCACATATTTTTTTTTGGAAATTCCAAAAAAAATCTCTTTCTTTTTTTGGTATTTTTCTCTGTTTTTTTTTTTTGTTTTACTTACAATTTCATGGTATCGGCAAAATTAAAATTACCCGCTTCTGTGTCGATTAGCTTCCCCACCATAATTCCATATCCTTCGGGAGTTCTTTGGGGTAGAGGAACACATGCACTGGCAGCAAATAAATCAATTGATTTGGCAATTTATTCTTAAAGAATAAACAAAAAAAATAGCAAAACCTACACTGTTCTCATGACCCGCTTCATTTCGGTCCGATCCATATCCAAATTACCAAAAAAGTCATCGACATGAGTGCGACAGGTGAGATACGTGTCTATGACCTGTTTCGCATACTCCATACTGCATTTGGAGGCGTAGAAGAAGAGCATTACTTCTTGGGCCGTCAATTTCGGCATATGCGGTTGAGCGTGAATCCATTGCAGTAATTTTTGAATTTCTTCCGGTTTGATTTCAGGATAACGCGAATATTGATCTTCTAATTTATATAAATCCCACATTTTTTAATTTTCTTCTTTTTGGTTTTTCTAAACGATTTTTTGCAATGATTTAAGCCGGACTCGCCAAAATAGTGTTATTCGCGTTTGAAGTGAAGTATTGCGTTTGACTGGAAGTATTTTTGATGAACTGTAATACAGCTATTGTTTTCACAACGAAACGCTTTTTTGTCGTGCACAAAATGTTTTTTTTTGTTTTGTTTTATTTGCATTTACAAAAAGTAACATTGTTTAAAATGACAGATTTCAATCTAAAACAGATATTTAATTGTTTCATACGCTACAGTTGGCAAAGAGATCCTAAAGACTGTTAGAAGTGAGGCTTTTTGTAGTATAAAGGAAGACCGCGTAGGTCTTCGACTCTATAGTATAGAGGAAGACATCGGACGTCTTCGACTCTATGGTATAGAGGAAGACCTCGAACGTCTTCGACTCTGTAGTATAGACAAAGACCTAAGAGGTCTTCGGCTCTATAGTATAGAGGAAGACTCTATAATATAGTGGAAGACCTCAGACGTCTTCGACTCTATAGTATTGAGGAAGAACTCAGAGGTCTTTGACTCTATAATATAGAGGAAGACCTCAGAAGTCTTCGACTCTGTAGTATAGAGGAAGACCTAAGAGTCTTCGGATCTATAGTATAGAGGAAGACTCTTTAATATAGAGGAAGACTTCAGAGGGGTTGGACTCTATAGTAAAGAGGAAGACTTAATAGGTCTTCGGCTCTATAGTATAGAGGAAGGCTCTATAATATAGTGGAAGGCCTCAGAGGTCTTCGACTCTATAGTATAGAGGAAGATCTCACAGGTCTTCGACTCTATAGTATAGAGGAAGACCTCAGAGGTGTTCAATTCTATAATATAGGGGAAGACCCCAGAGGTCTTCGACTCTATAGTATAGAGCAAGACTCTATAATATAGTGGAAGATCTCAGAGGTCTTCGACTCTGTAATATAGAGGAAGACTTCAGAGGTCTTCGACTCAATAATATAGATGAAGGGGTCTTCGACTCTATAGTATAGAGGAAGACCTCAGGGGTCTTCGACTCTATAGTATAGAGGAAGACCTCAGGGGTCTTCGGCTCTATAGTATAGAGGAATACCTCAGAGGTCTTCGACTCTGTAGTATAGAGGAAGACCTTAGAGGTCTTCGACTCTATAGTATTGAGGAAGACCTCAGATGTCTTTGACTCTATGGTATAGAGGAAGACCTCAGAAGTCTTCGACTCTGTAGTATAGAGGAAGACCTAGGAGGTCTTCGACTCTTTAATATAGAGGAAGACTTCAGAGGGGTTGGACTCTATAGTATAGAGGAAGACTTAAGAGGTCTTCGGCTCTATAGTATAGAGGAAGACCCTATAATATAGAGGAAGACCTCAGAGGACTTTGTCTCTATAGTATAGAGGAAGACCTCAGAGGTCTTCTACTTTATGATATAGAGGAAGACATCAGAAGTCTTCGACTCTATAGTATAGAGGAAGACCTCAGAGGTCTTCGACTCTATAGTATAGAGGAAGACCTCATAGGTCTTCGACTCTATAGTATAGAAGAAGACCTGAGAGGTCTTCGACTCTATAATATAGAGGAAGACCTCAGAGATGGTCGACTCTATAATATAGAGGAAGAACTCAGAGATCTTCGACTCTACTATAGTATAGAGGAAGACCTCAGTGGTCTTCGACTCTATAATATAGAGGAAGACCTCAGAGATGGTCGACTCTATAATATAGAGGAAGAACTCAGAAGACCTCAGAGGTCTTCGACTCTATAGTATAGAGGAAGACTTCAGAGGTCTTCGACTCTATAGTATAGAAGAAGACTTCAGAGGTCTTCGACTCTATAGTATAGAGGAAGACCTCAGAGATTTTTGACTCTATAGTATAGAGGAAGACCTCATAGGTCTTCGACTCTATAGTATAGAAGAAGACCTGAGAGGTCTGCTTTAGTTTAGAGGAAGACCTCAGATTTTGACTTTAGTATACAGGGTCTCCCATATTCGACGGTCAGATCGATGTCAGATCGCATAATGACATACCGCGTTTGAAGCGTCAGTCCAAGCAGATTTTTACCATGGAACAATACACGCCACGCGAGCGCTCTGAAATAGTTGAAATTTACATTCAACAGAAGAAGTCAAGTCAACGTGCTTTTAAAATATTAAAAAATGTGAGAAGTGCGCCTTCTAAGAACACCATTAAGCGTTTATACGAAAAATTTTCGACTGGTGAGGCTCTTTCTAATCCGAAGAGGCCAAATAAAAGTCGACCAAGGCGATCGGCCGAGAATATCGCTGCCGTACGAGCCAGTGTTGAGAGGTCCCCAAGAACATCCCAAAAACGCCCTTCTCAGCAGTTGGGCATGGCTCGGTCCACTTTACAACGGATTATTCGCGTTGATTTGCATTTGTTCCCGTACAAAATTCAATTGACGCAAAGATTGTTGCCTGCGGACAAGCCTCGTTGATTGGAATGGGCCCAACGAGTCCGTGGGTCCGTCGAATATGGGCAACCCTGTACTCGTAGATGAAGACCTCAGAGGTCGACTTTCGAGTAGAATAAGACCTCATAGGCGGTGGTCTCTATTTTACATATTTTTGTCAGCTTTTTTTCAAATAATATATTAAATTGGTATTTTCTTTAGATCATTCTAATATCGACCAATATCTACATTTTTTGTGAAATTCTCATATAATCTGTTACTCACGACATTTCTATGGGGTTGTCATAGGTATTTATTTGAAATTTTCAATTTATTTTCATTACTTTGGAAGTGTGCTATATAATGATGTACTCCATCTGTGTTTAGCTCAGAACGTTTAATTAGATTGCGTATTTTTTTGTAAATTGTACGTTTTGTACTATTATGATGTGCTGATTGTTTAAAAGCCTCTAATAACACAGACGAATATCATACTAAGAGAATATATGTATATTATTTTTAAATACACTTTAAAAAATTGTTATGTAGATACGCTGCGAGAATTTCAGGAGATCAAATTCAGTTCAATGCCTCTTTGTTGTATCTAAAAATTAATAAGATAAGTTGACACCAGAACGCTTCCCGAATGATGTGGAAGTAAGACAGTAGGTGGTCAGTGCGGTATTCTGTAAAGGTCGACCTCAGAGGTCTTCCTCTATAGTGGTCGAGTCTAGTATAGAGGCCCCAGGGGTTGGCTTTTACAAGAATACCGCACTGACCACCCCACAGACCCACTTCCTCATCATTCGGGAAGCGTGCCGGCGTCAACTTATCTTCTTGATTTTTAGATACAACTAGAGAGGACCTCTGAGGTCTTCATCTATACTATAAAGACGAAGTCCTCTGAGTTCTTCATCTATACTATAAAGACGAAGTCCTCTGAGGTCTTCCTCTATACCATAGAGGCGAAGACCCCTGAGGTCTTCTTCTATACTATAGACTCGAAGTCCTCTGAGGTCTACCTCTGTACTTTGGAGTCGAAGTCCTCTGAGGTCTCCCTCTACACTTTAGACTCTAAGACCTCTGAGGTCTTCTTCTATACTATAGAGTCGAAGACAACTGAGGTTTTCCTCCATACTATAGAATCGAAGACATCTGAGGTCTTCCCCTATACTATAGAGTCGAAGACATCTGAGTTCTTCCTCTATACTATAGAATCGAAGAGCTCTGAGGTATTCATCCATACTATAGAGTCGAAGACCTATGAGGTTTTCCCCTATACTATAGAGTCGAAGACCTCTGAGGTCTTCCTTTATACTATAGAGTCGAAGACCACTGAGGTCTTCCTTTATACTATAGAGTCTTAGACCACTGAGGTCTTCCTCTATACTATAGAGGCGAAGACCTCTGAGATCTTCATTTATACTATAGTGGCGATGACCTCTGAGTTCTCCCTTATACGATAGAGGCGAATATCTCTGAGGTCATCCTCTATACTATAGAGTCGAAGACCTCTGAGGTCGACCTCTGAGTTCTTCCTTTATACTATAGAGTCGACCTCTGAGGTCTTACTTTTTACTACAGAGTCGACCTCTGTGATCTCTTGGACTCTATAGTATAGAGGAAGACCTCCGAGGTCCTCTATACTACAGAGTCAAAGACCTCTAAGGTCTTCCTCTATAATACAGGACGACCTATGAGGACTTCCAGTATACTATAGAGTCGACCGCTGAGGTCTTTCTCTATACAATATAGTCGACCCCTGAGGTATTCTTCTTCTAAATGGGTCAAAGTGGGATTTTTCAAAATTTGCCCCTACCCAAAAGTTCGACCCAAATTCCAGGACATCAGAATTCGTTTTAGAGGTATGGTTCCTTCGGCAAAGTTTCTTATTTTGATCCCTAGAATACGATTTTCACTGAGCAATGGCGACTTTTTTTGCCTCCCCACAAATCGACCCGGCCTAATACATATACTATAGAGTGGACGACTTAGGTATTCCTCTATACTACAAAGTCGACCTCTGAGGTCTTCCTCTATACTACAGTCGATCTCTGAGGTTTTTCCCCTATACTAGAGTATTTGTATACTCTCCTCCCTGTAGGATGAGGGTATAAGGAAATATCCAATATCTACATATATCTAGTTGTTAAAAAATACATTGTAAATTAAGTTGTCAAAAACTCTCCATTTGATATTTACACATTTCTAGTGATGATCTTTAATTATAATGTCAAATTGTAATAATAATTACATGAGTTTAGTGAGAACGAAACCGCGGTACAAACGGACAGTAATAATTGGATTTAAGTCATGTCATTGCAGATAATTGAAGCGCAAATATATTCTAGTTTTCGTGACTAGAAGAGAGATTAACTAGAAAGCATTGGACCTATAGACTATTGGGAAGGAAAGACTGCGGTCTCTAACTAATATGTATTTATGGGTAATACATTGAAAATATTTATATTTTTGTATTTTTATTTATATATTAAATTATTAAAGAATTGTCTTATTTTTAGGTTATTGAGGAAAATCAGTAAAAATGGAAAACATTATTTTCATTGAAGTCATAGGCTTCTTTAGTGCATTTTCCCATTTCTTCTTATATGTTATAGGAGAAACAATTGTTCGTTGTCTGCGCTTAAAATTGTGTGGAAAAAAACTTCATGTTTTGCCCATAACAGTTTCTTTCATATGGGATAAGAAACATAAATATTATACGCATTGGAAAATTGTACATTTTGAGGCACTGCAGCTCCGCTCCTGTGGGGTAGAGAAGGACAAAATTAGACTCGAATATAACTCTTCTATATGTATGAGAAGCTGCAGTATAATTAACTTATTGGTTAAGAAACTTAAGATGTATTTCCACATTTTACGTTATTCCCGCAGTGCATATAATCGTCGTACTCAATGTTTGTGTCTTAAGTCTTTTGTTTCACGAGTGAAACATATATCGATACCTCCATTCTAAATCATGCTCTAGTCGATATAGCATGTTTTTAGGGAGATTTTTAATTTTTAAATATTCTTAATTATATTCAGTCAAAATTTGGTGTTTATCCGTCAACCCAGTCAAAATTATTCACAAAACAGTACAGGTCATTCGATTTCCATCATAAAGGAATTCCACACAAATTTTAAAATTCATCAAACTTTGATCGCCTCTCCTGAAAAACCAGCTTTTTGCACTTAGCTTTTGTAAAAAGGGATCTACCTCTTTTCCTTATTAGATAGTTATTTATTTCGAATTTTAAGAATCTCTAATCTGACTGTTTACAATTCCGACAAAAATTTGGGAAAAAAAATCAAATATTCAGTAATTCTTAGCCTTCTTCAACTGACGAAACACAACACACAATTCTTGGCTGACACAAATAAAAATTCTGCTCACAGATCAGTTGGCAATATTATGTAATATACAGCAAAACAGACATAGCGTCAGACACAGGCTTGACTTGACTTGTGGGACTGGATCAATTTTATTAATAGCCCACATTTGCACAAGAAGGAACAATGGCAACGACCGACCAACGCAACAACAAAAGCAAGAAGCAGTAGTTACCACGAGACGAAATCATTGAGAAAAGAGCTAACTAAAAAGCTATCCTATCTAGTTATCTGTCCGTCCGTCCCTCCATCTGTCTGTCCGTCAGTTTTGCCTATTGTCTACGACAACAAGCAAGTCTGGCCCCAAAGAGCTCATGAGCTCATTGCCTGGTTGGTGACTTTTCATCCAGCCACGCGCTTAAACTTGACGAAGACTACACATTGGCGGCGATGACGATGTTGATGATCAAGCGCATGCGCACAAGTTCATAAAGAACTAAAATGCAATGAGTCTCGAACATCGTCGAGTCGAGCCTCATTGTCTGGCGGTTTTGCTGAATGTTTTTGTTTTGCTGTTTTTTGATAACTTGATTTGAAATGTTGTTGGTGGTTCTTCTCTAGACATTGCTATGTTCGACATGGACCCGGGCAATTGGATACAAAAAATGTAAAACGTGATGCACGTTACCCAAATATTGGGATAAATAAAGACAAGCCAACTACAAATAACAACCGAATCAACGGCAAGAAAAGAACAGTAATGAAAATCGAGAGTTAGTGATGTAAAGATCAGTGATCTTTGCAATGGGTGAATAATAAGGCAGAAAAAGCTTGCACAGTGGTTGCATATAGATTAAATTTAGGGAAACACGTAACACTTAGGTCTTAGGTCTTAGGTCTTAGGTCTTAGGTCTTAGGTCTTAGGTCTTAGGTCTTAGGTCTTAGGTCTTAGGTCTTAGGTCTTAGGTCTTAGGTCTTAGGTCTTAGGTCTTAGGTCTTAGGTCTTAGGTCTTAGGTCTTAGGTCTTAGGTCTTAGGTCTTAGGTCTTAGGTCTTAGGTCTTAGGTCTTAGGTCTTAGGTCTTAGGTCTTAGGTCTTAGGTCTTAGGTCTTAGGTCTTAGGTCTTAGGTCTTAGGTCTTAGGTCTTAGGTCTTAGGTCTTAGGTCTTAGGTCTTAGGTCTTAGGTCTTAGGTCTTAGGTCTTAGGTCTTAGGTCTTAGGTCTTAGGTCTTAGGTCTTAGGTCTTAGGTCTTAGGTCTTAGGTCTTAGGTCTTAGGTCTTAGGTCTTAGGTCTTAGGTCTTAGGTCTTAGGTCTTAGGTCTTAGGTCTTAGGTCTTAGGTCTTAGGTCTTAGGTCTTAGGTCTTAGGTCTTAGGTCTTAGGTCTTAGGTCTTAGGTCTTAGGTCTTAGGTCTTAGGTCTTAGGTCTTAGGTCTTAGGTCTTAGGTCTTAGGTCTTAGGTCTTAGGTCTTAGGTCTTAGGTCTTAGGTCTTAGGTCTTAGGTCTTAGGTCTTAGGTCTTAGGTCTTAGGTCTTAGGTCTTAGGTCTTAGGTCTTAGGTCTTAGGTCTTAGGTCTTAGGTCTTAGGTCTTAGGTCTTAGGTCTTAGGTCTTAGGTCTTAGGTCTTAGGTCTTAGGTCTTAGGTCTTAGGTCTTAGGTCTTAGGTCTTAGGTCTTAGGTCTTAGGTCTTAGGTCTTAGGTCTTAGGTCTTAGGTCTTAGGTCTTAGGTCTTAGGTCTTAGGTCTTAAGTCTGTAATCACTGTGCAGTTGCAGTAAAAACGATTAAAATTCTTCGTTATGTAAAATCTTTTTTTAAATTATGTGTTCATGCAAAAGTTCACTGATCCTGTTGATGATCTCTTATCCAAAAAAATAAGATACGTATGTCTTCAATGTAATATTGCTGATGTCATATTGAAGAATATGTTTGTTTGTGCATTCAGGAATCTTGCTAATGGATTATTTAAATATGTTTTTCGAAATTTCTCTTTCTACGAATTTAAAATGTCATCGCATTTCTTCAGTTTGTTTCAAATGAGTATCCCTGATTACAAAGAAACAATTACCAGTTGCGGTTTTAAATGTAGTTCATTCAGTCTCCCTACTCTCACTGGGAAGGATCTGTTGTGATTATAAGTGCGTCATTTTTTTAATAAATCTGTTAAATGGTAAATAAATAAAATCGAACATTAGTCAACCGTTGATGACTTTTGTTTAAGAAAAGTCCACTGTTAATAATTTTCTTTAAGAAAAGTCGATCATTGATGACTTTTCTTGAAGAATAGTTTATCGTTGATAAATTTTCTTTAAGAAAAGCCATCAACGATGGACTTTTCTTAGAGATAACGTGTCTTAGTTGATAACTTGCATTTAAGAAAATTACTTAGTTGATGCCTTTTCTTTAAAAAAAATCAATTGTGTATGACTTTTCTTTAAGAAAAGTCCACCGTTGTACTTTTCTTTAAGAAAAGTCCTTCGTTGATGACTTTTCTTTAAGAAAAGTCCATCGTTGATGACTTTTCTTTAAGAAAAGTCCATCGTTGATGACTTTTCATTAAGAAAAGTCCAACATTGATGAATTTTCTCTAAGAAAAGTCCAACGATGATAAATTTTCTGTAAGAAAAGTCCATCGTTGATGACTTTTCTGTAAGAAACGTCCATCGTTGATGACTTTTCATTCAGAAAAGTCCAACGTTGATGAATTTTCTTCAAGAAAGTCCATCGTTTATGACTTTTCTTTAGGAAAAGTCCATCGTTAATGACTTTTCTTCAAGAAAAGTCCATCGTTGATGACTTTTCAATAATAAAAGTCCAACGTTGTTGACTTCTCTCTAAGAAAAGTCCATAGTTGATTACTTTTCTCTAAGAAAAGTCCATTGTTGATGAATTTTCTTAAAACAAACAACGTTTCTTTATGAAAAGTCCATCGTTGATTAATTTTCTTTAAGAAATGTCCATCGGTGATGGCTTTTCTTTGAGAAAAGTCCTTCGTTGATGACTTTCCTTTAAGAAAAGTCCATCGTTGATGATTTTTATTTAAGAAAAGTCCCTCGTTGATGAGACACGTGCATCGTTGATAACTTTTCTTTCAGAAAAGTCCATCTTTGATGACCTTTCTTTAAGAAAAATTCGTCGTGGATGATTTTTCTTTAAGAAAAGTCCATAGTTGATGACTTTTATTTACGGAAAGTCCATGGTTGATGAATTTTCAATAAGAGAAGTCCATCGGTAAGGAATTTTTTATAAGAAAAGTCCATCGTTGATGTTTTATCTCTAAGAAAAGTCATCAACGATGGACTCATCATTGATGTTTGATGACTTTTCTGATGTCATCAAATGAATAAAGTCCACTGTTGATAACTTTTCTTCCAGAAAAGGCTATCGTTGATGAATATTTTATAAGAAAGGTCCACCGTTAATTAATTTTGTATAACAAAATTTCATCGTTGATGATTTTTCTTTGAGAAAAGTCCATCGTTGATGAGTTTTCTTAACGAAAAGGCCATCGTTGATAACTTTTCCTAAAAAAAGTGTATCGTTGATGACTGTTCTTTAAGAAAAGTCCATATTGGATGATGTTCGTCCATCGTTGATGACTTTTCTTTAATAAAAGTCCATCGTTGATGAATTTGCTATACGAGAAGCTTATCGTTAATGCATTTTTTATAAGAAAAGTCCATCGTTGAAGTCTTTTCTTTAAGAAAAATCCATCGTTACTAACATTTCTTTAAGAAAAGTCGTCGTTAATAATTTTTTTCTAAGAAAAGCTCAATTTTTTAAGAACACAATTTATATATCTTTGTATAAAAACAGCAACTCTCAAACAAAAAGACCACTGATCAAGATTTTTTATCTTTTTATAAATGAAATGAAATCAAATTCCAAAGATTAATACAAATTCAATTAATGTTTGCACACAATCTCCGATTGCATTTTCAGTCAGTCAGTCGTTCAGTCTGTGGTTAAGATACAGGCAAATCTGATATTGAAGTGAAGTGTTTAACACAACAAGTTTGTGTGATTTTTTTCTTCTATTTGGTAAATTCAAAATAACCTTGACAGATATGCGCCAAGGCGCGCTTAAGATATCTCAAAACGGATGTGATCCATTACATTTTGTCAGAAAATTATGAGTTAATCACGCACTGCTGCGACACTCATGGACAGTCACCAGCACCACCACCACATGATCTGCTCTCGAGTGGACGAATGAATGACCAAGTGGCAGTACAGAAATCTATTTTGCTGTAATAGTCGTCCGCAAACGTTAGGAGGTTTCAAACACTGCAAAAGCACACCAAGAGTCTCGTTGATCCAATCAGAAACACAAACCAGTTAACAGCCAAAGTGATGATTAAATCCATGGCTTAAGTACCGTGTTTCAAGCCAAGAAGAGAGAAAAAAGAAACTTCAAACTTGTTGCCAACAATAGCAGCAGCAGCAACAGCGACAGCAACACTTGCAGCCCATTCAGGCATTTAACGAAACACACAAAGTGCGTAACGCAATCGTTTGTGCAAATGTGCGGGTACGGCATTCGTCCGCATGCGCAGCCGCAGCAACATTGTCACAAACAACTGCCAACTGCAATAACAATAACTACAACAACAACGAATTTGTTGATTTGCCACTTTTAATTGGGTCATTGGTTGCAAGGAATATAAATTGTTCTGTAATCGACAAATTGCAAGAATTTTACAAACCTAAGAAAAAAACACACTAATACTCTAGGCCGTCGAGAAACAAAGGTCGATTGTAAACATATTTATTTGAAAAGCTCATCGTTGATGACTTTTCTGTAAGAAAATCACATCTTTGATGACTTTTCTATAAGAAAAGCACATCTTAGATGATTTTTATATAAGAAAACCTCCTCGTTGAAGACTTTTCTATAAGCAAAGCTCTTCGTTGATGACTTTACTATAAGAAACGCCCATCGTTGATGAGTTTTCTACGCGAAAAGCTCATCGTTGATGAGTTTTCTATAAGAAAAGCTCATCGTTGATGATTTTTATATAAGAAAACCTCTTCGTTGAAGACTTTTCCATAAGCAAAGCTCTTCGTTGATGACTTTACTATAAGAAACGCCCATTGTTGATGAGTTTTCTACGCGAAAAGCTCATCGTTGAAGAGATTACTATAAGAAAAGCTCATCGTTGATGACTTTTCTTATAGAATGACTTTTCTATAAGAAAAGCTCATCGTTGATGATTTTTATATAAGAAGACCTCATCGTTGAAGACTTTTCTATAAGAAAAGCTCATCGTTGATGACTTTTCTATAAGAAATGCTCATCGTTGATGACATTTCTATAAAAAAAGATCACCGTTGATAACTTATTTATAAGAAAACTCATCGTTGATGACTTTTCTATAAGAAAAGCTCATCGTTGATTACTTTTCTATATGAAAAGCTCATCGTTGATGACTTTTCTATATGAAAAGCTCATCGTTGATGACTTTCTATACGAAAAGCTCATCGTTGATGACTTTTCTATACGAAAAGCTCATCGTTGATGACTTTTCTATACGAAAAGCTCATCGTTGATGATTTTTCTATAAGAAAAGCTCATCGTTGATGACTTTTCTATAAAAAAAAGCTCATCGTTGACGACTTTTCTATATGAAAAGCTCATCGTTGATTACTTTTCTATACGACAAGCTCATCGTTGATGACTTTTCTATACGAAAAGCTCATCGTTGATGACTTTTCTAATATACTCTAGGCCGTCGAGAAACAAAGGTCGATTGTAAACATATTTATTTGAAAAGCTCATCGTTGATGACTTTTCTGTAAGAAAATCTCGTCTTTGATGACTTTTCTATAAGAAAAGCACATCTTAGATGATTTTTATATAAGAAAACCTCCTCGTTGAAGACTTTTTCTATAAGCAAAGCTCTTCGTTGATGACTTTACTATAAGAAACGCCCATCGTTGATGAGTTTTCTACGCGAAAAGCTCATCGTTGATGAGTTTTCTATAAGAAAAGCTCATCGTTGATGATTTTTATATAAGAAAACCTCCTCGTTGAAGACTTTTCTATAAGCAAAGCTCTTCGTTGATGACTTTACTATAAGAAACGCCCATTGTTGATGAGTTTTCTACGCGAAAAGCTCATCGTTGATGAGATTACTATAAGAAAAGCTCATCGTTGATGACTTTTCTTATAGAATGACTTTTCTATAAGAAAAGCTCATCGTTGATGATTTTCATATAAGAAGACCTCATCGTTGAAGACTTTTCTATAAGAAAAGCTCATAGTTGATGACTTTTCTATAAGAAATGCTCATCGTTGATGACATTTCTATAAAAAAAGATCATTGTTGATAACTTATTTATAAGAAAACTCATCGTTGATGACTTTTCTATAAGAAAAGCTCATCGTTGATGACTTTTCTATATGAAAAACTCATCGTTGATGACTTTTCTATATGAAAAGCTCATCGTTGATGACTTTTCTATATGAAAAGCTCATCGTTGATGACTTTTCTATATGAAAAGCTCATCGTTGATGACTTTTCTATATGAAAAGCTCATCGTTGATGACTTTTCTATATGAAAAGCTCATCGTTGATGACTTTTCTATATGAAAAGCTCATCGTTGATTACTTTTCTATATGAAAAGCTCATCGTTGATGACTTTCTATACGAAAAGCTCATCGTTGATGACTTTTCTATACGAAAAGCTCATCGTTGATGATTTTTCTATAAGAAAAGCTCATCGTTGATGACTTTTCTATAAAAAAAAGCTCATCGTTGACGACTTTTCTATAAGAAAAGCTCATCGTTGATTACTTTTCTATATGAAAAGCTCATCGTTGATTACTTTTCTATATGAAAAGCTCATCGTTGATGACTTTTCTATATGAAAAGCTCATCGTTGATGACTTTTCTATATGAAAAGCTCATCGTTGATGACTTTTCTATATGAAAAGCTCATCGTTGATGACTTTTCTATATGAAAAGCTCATCGTTGATGACTTTTCTATAAGAAAAGCTCATCGTTGATGACTTTTCTATAAGAAAAGCTCATCGTTGATGACTTTTCTATAAGAGGGGCTCATCGGTGATGACTTTTCTATAAGAAAAGCTCATCGTTGATGACATTTCTATAAGAAAAGCTCATCGTTGATGACATTTCTATAAGAAAAGCTCATCGTTGATGACTTTTCTATATGAAAAACTCATCGTTGATGACTTTTCTATATGAAAAGCTCATCGTTGATGACTTTTCTATATGAAAAGCTCATCGTTGATGACTTTTCTATATGAAAAGCTCATCGTTGATGACTTTTCTATATGAAAAGCTCATCGTTGATGACTTTTCTATATGAAAAGCTCATTGTTGATGACTTTTCTATATGAAAAGCTCATCGTTGATGACTTTTCTAAATGAAAAGCTCATCGTTGATGACTTTTCTATATGAAAAGCTAATCGTTGATGACTTTTCTGTATGGAAAGCTCATCGTTGATGGCTTTTCTATACGAAACGCTTATCGTTGATGACTTTTCTATACGAAAAGCTCATCGTTGATGACTTTTCTATATAAGAGCTAATCGTTGAAAAATTTTCTATACGAAAATTTCTTAACTTTTTTACTTCTTTGTTAGAGAAGCTCATCGTTTACAACGTTTCCATAAGTAAGGCTCATCGTTCTTGACTTTTCCCAAAAACAAAACTTATTTATTCCAAACACATGCATTAACCTCAATCCTGAAAAGTTTCACCAACTCTTTGCCAGGAGAGAGAAAAAAAGGAATAAAACCCAAAAGTCACCATCATCATCAACTGCATCGTCAATGGTCATTGCCATCGTTGTCCAAATTTAGATTGCATTCGCTGCCAAGCGGCTTTTAAGCCTTTAAATCCACCAAAAGAAAAAACAATCTGAAGTCCCTGTCATGCGGTTTATGAGCCTCGAGAAACGGCCACAACAAACATCCCGCCATGTCCTCGTTGCTGCGTTGGCACCAAAGAGAAATTTTCTTTTGGCTTTCTTCTTGGCATTCGGCAAGGCACGTACGAGTACTTTTATGCCTGGGTTCTTTTAACATTCACAAGCAACACCAATGGAGCGCATTTCCTCCTTCACCTCCTTGATTGTTGGCTGGAGAAGACAAACAAGCCAATATCTTGCACTCCTCCACGTTTCCATAATGGCCATGTTTGGATGGACGAGTATTAAGTCGTAAAATTTGTGTTTATTTGTTCTGCTACATTTTTGTTATTCCGTTGTTTTTTTGCAGTGTGGTGGTGAAGTGCGTTTGTCCGTCCGTCCATGTGTTGGCTTTTAACCAACCAACCAACCGAACAGCTCCTCCCTCTTACTTGCAGTGCGTCTGCGTCACTTGGAATGCAATGCGCCAGTGCCAGCCATCCAGTTCCTTAGCGAGAATGAATGGTTTGGGGTGGAGGTGGACAAGGTGGATGAAGAGGTGGCGATGGGGGAGGAGGCGGGGGCGAAGTGTGAGTGAGTGAGCGTGAGGAGTATTACATTACTTCTTAACCTCAATTCGAGTCTGCGATTAGCATGAAACCTAAAAAAGAATTGGCGGATTGTTGGCTCTTGACTTGATGATGGCCCCGCTACCAAATGCACGTACACCACCTATGTTGGTTGCACACTGAGAAAAAAACTCTTTTCAGAGGAAGGAAATTTCGGATATACATATGCATTCAGAACATTCCCCTATTCCAATTTTATATGACTTACAATACAAAGTACTCGTAAATTGATATTCTAATTTTACGGTCCTGGAAAAATCCGGGTGACAAAGACCACGTATATTAGTGTAGGTACAGAACCGGTGTCTCTGGTGGGAATCGAACCCACGAGCCCCAAACTCATAGGCGAGCACGCTACCAACTCACATACTGTGGCGCACCGTTCCAATATTTATTTGAAGCTCTAATGAATTTTCTAATCAAATTTACTGGTTCTGTAAATGCAGAGATTTCTACTCTACAACTTTATTTCTTATGAAATATTATTTTTCTTTGAGTGTAGTCTCTTTCGGCCTTTGTCTGAGTTTGATGCGAACATTTGCTGATGGACAATAAGTTAAAGTTGTTTGGAAATATATGCCTTTTATTGTTATTCTCTGAGACTTCGGAGTATATTTGTCATTGGAACACAGAGTAACGGTAAAGTTTTTCTGCTGATAAATTGAATCATAAAGTCCTTTGCTGGCACGTAGAACCATAAATCACAACATTTGTGTGGCGGAAATATTATCCTTGTCTCGTACATTTTGGGAGAAAAGAAGACTTTTGACATTCTCTGCCGAGTAAAGACTACACTGAATTTCTCCGTTCACTGTTACGAACCAGATAATATGGCATGAAGCGCCTCAATGAGCCTCAACAAAATCCCAAATCGGATTAAGTAAGATGGTCCTGTAGATCAGCAATGAAAAAGCCGACTTACTTATACCATTACGGGACACGGTGCTACAACTAATACGTCTGGGCTAATTGAAGAGCTCTCTGCAGGTCTTTTTTCTTTACTGCAGGTACTAGAAAATTTTTGTAAGGTTCTGTAAGAAAGCCAAGTACAGGTTATTTAAAAAATATCTGCAGTACACTTACTACTACTTCTCTACCTGAGTTAAATTTTCTTAGAGAGAATGGAAAAATTGACAAGGACCTGCAGGTACTACGAAAGTTCTGCAGAATAGATTAATAAAGCCAATAATACTTATGCCACTGTCAATTGAGATTAAAACTAATAGCGAATGTTTGATTAATCTGAGCAGGTTACTTCCTCTCGTTACGGATGAAGAGTCGGTCCACGCTATTCCAACGGGATATTGTTTAAACGGTGCTCACGTCATTGGATTGACCATTGGCACTTTACAACTTCGGCAAAAATTAGTATCAATGGCCAATCCAAAGACTTGAGCACAGTTTAAACAATGTCCCGCTATAATCGATACTAGCATGGGTCGACTCTTCATCCACAATGAGAGGAAATACTCTTTTCAGCTTAATAAAAAATGCGCGATTCGTTTTAATTTCAATTGACAGTGGCATAAGTATTATTGGTTTTATTAATCTATTCTGCAGAACTACCGCGCGATTAGTTTTCATCACAATTGACAGTGTCCTTCGTATTCTTGGCTTTATTTATCTATTTTGCAGAACTTTCTCATTGCCTGCAGGTACTTGTCGATTTAGTCGTTCTCTCTAAGAAAGTTTACATTACGTCCTTAAGAAGTTATCAGCCTCACACTTTTTCTAAGTTCCTTATTTTGTAGTATGAGCTCCGCTGTAAAAACATCCTAATCGACAGTGGACCTGTTACGCTTTGCCTTATTGCAGAGCTCTCTACAGACTGGTTTCATTACCTTTCGGTCAGAGGTCCACCAAGGCGATTATATTTTCTGTTTGTATTATTAGATGATTTTCTGAAACTAGTATATTTAACTCGGATTGGAGTGGCAGCCAAAAAAAAGGGCCACACTTCGACCATTAGAGAATCTCCTTTTTGCTGTCCTTTTTAGGAGACATTTCAATTGAGTGCTCGATATAGTATCGATTTATGTATATAGATGGTATGAATAGGCTGGGCTGGCCTGCCGGTTATTTAATTATAAGTTTTTAAGTATATATTCCTAGATTTAAAAGTTATGCTTAGGAGGATTACCACTAGGTTAAGTTAAAATGTCTTTATACTTTGTATACTACCGATTTGGGTAAATAAATATGAAACTGAAGATCCATTAAACTACAACTTAAGATCCATTGAACTACAACTATGTAGTATCCAATGCCTTATTGAAGAGCTCACTACATGTCTTTTTAAATTATCTGCAGATACTTACCTATTTCTAAATGCTCTCAATGGAAGCTGGCTCCAGAACATCTAGAAATTATATATTCTCCACTTTCTATTTCCTCCCTATCAATGCAACTTATACAGAAATCATTAGTCTCAGTAGTTCATCCAATAATGTCAGCCTGCCTGCATAGACAGAGTCTTCACCTCCAATGAGAGGAAACACCCTTTTCAGCTTTATCTGACATGCGTGATTAGTTTAACCGTAAAGTGTTTGTTCATTTTTAGGAGTTCGCCAGAGAGTGAGTTCCTCATTAGAAACGTCCCAATCAACAGCGGCTCTTGTATTTACTGAAGAGCTATCTACAGGTATTTATCATTACCTGCCAAGAATGTTGACTTCAGCTTATCCAGATGCCAGTTCTACATTTATTAAATGATTCGCCAGCTCAACAGCACCTGCAGAAATCTTTACTCTCACTGGTTCGATGAACGGATGCATCTGCATCTCCAATGAGAAATGATATGTTGATATTCACAGATCATACTATGACCTTGCCGAGAGTTTAGGATAGAGGGACAATTTACTAGTTATCAATACCTTGCAGTCAACTAACCGTGCAAGGTCTTCGGAACAGGACCCTCCATGACGCAAACCAAGATCATCGCTGTGCCCTTCAACGTTACTTCTGGTAGTCTCTATGGCCACATCCAATCAATAGTGGAAATTTTGGCCACAGTTCATCTAGAAATTATCTGTAGAAATCCTTAGCCTCAATCGCCAATCTAAGGCAAGGTCACCGATATACAAATACTCCGTCATCTCGATTGACAGGAAATAGTTGCACATTGTCAGATCATACTGCGGCCGGCCCCGTATAGCTTAATTTGCCATGGGTGATTCGTTTTCTTGCATGTGCGAAATCTGGACATTAGCACAGACAGTGTTCCATTGTTTCGATGCCTTCCCTGCAGTCAATTTGTGAGCCATCACTGCCCAGTGCTTCCACTCATCCTTCGTGGCTTCGAAAGATTTCAAATGTTCTAAGTTAACTAATTGAAGTTCTCGGCCCTTTGGGGCCAAATTTCTTACCCGCTCGTTTTCCATAACTCCTAGCACCCAAAAGATAGGCAGCCGTCCATGATTTGAATACTAATTTATCGCCCTTTTACAGTCCAACACGGTTCCGTACTTGGTCTATTTGAACGCAACTGCTTTGATTGCCTTTTGGCTATCGGTGGAAATATTTGCGTTTTTAAGCTTTGTGGAGTTACTAAGGCAATTCAAACAATCCCTGATTGCTTGAACTTTCGCTTGCAATACTGGGGTCTAATTACCGCATCTGTTTCGTATCGAAATCTGAATTTTCAGGAGCATAAAAAGAGTAATGGGGAAATTATTATACCCTCACTTTAGTGTGACGAGGGTATATATCATTTGCTACGAAAAAAAGTGTAACACATCGAAGTAGTGATCTAAGACCTAAGTATGTTCGGCGGATATTCGTTTTGGGTCATTTTAAGACGAATGAGCAATGTCCGTCCGTCTGTCTGTCTGTCTCTCTGCTGGCTGGTGCGCACGATAACTCTCGAAAGGAGTAACCGATTGACTTCAAATTTGGTACGTGGTAATATTTTTTTCTATCTCTGGCTAAGTTCGAAGATGGGCCATATTGGTCCACTCCTTCTAGTACCTCCCCCACAAAGTGTTAAAATGTTGTGAAATATTGAATTTTTAATAACTGCTATACTACTTATTCGAATCTTCTGAAATTCCACACATAGCATTAGTTTATTAGTCGCTCTCAACTCGAGAAAAATGGGCCATGTTGCTACGCCCCTTTTGGTACCTCCCACACAAATGCACCATTTTGCACCAAAAGTTAACAGCTTATAACATTAATACCAGTGCATAAAAATACTTGAAATTTTGTACAGTGTAATGCTTTCATAGTGCCTACAGTCCAGTGAAAAATGGGTGTCATATTCACGCCCCTTTTGGTACCTCTTACACAAAGGTACCATTTTGCACCAAAAGATAACAGCTTATAACATTAATACCAGTGTATAAAAATACTTGCAATTTTTTACAGTGCAAAAAACGTTTATAATTCGGCGCAGTGTAATGTATTTAAAGAATCTACTATTCAGCGAAAAATTGGTTGTATTTGTTAAAAACATTCTGGTACCTCCCATACAAATTGACAGAATAATTCGTTTAATATTCCATATTACATTACTCACAAAGTGAGGGTATACCTTAGTCGGTTTACCCGACTGAAACTTTCTTACTTGTTTTTTCGCTTATTTTTATATAAATAAGTTATGAATCACCTTTGGAACGATATGCTGAAATTTCATCAATATCTGTACATAAATGTTAGAGTTTTTAGATCTCACGTAATCGAATTACGATACGAAACGGATGCGGGAATTAGGCACCTGTATTAATATGGTCTGGGAGGCGGAAGTAAAGTTCGTCTTCTGGTACCACAATAAAAAGTCCAAGACCCGATCTTTCTTCTAGGCCCCTATAATATATATCAACAACATAATTGGACCCTTCTAAGTTCCTTCTTCTGTAGTATGAGACCCTCCTTAAGAACCCAATGGACAGTGGCCCTGGTACGCTTTGCCTTTTGGGAGAACTCTCTACAGATCTTTCTCATTACCTTCAAATCAGAGGTCCACCAAGTTGGTTTAAGTTTCCGTTTGTATTCTAGTTTTGGACTAATTACTTTTAGGCAAGTATTAGCAGAGTTAGTGGCATTGTCGACTAGTTTATGCAAGTAGGTTATGCCATTCAGAAGACATGTATTCGTTGAACGTAACGCTCAAGATAGTATCGGCTTGGAGGGCTCACTACCTACTGACAGTTGGTTGGACAATTGTGTTATTTGGGGTCACATCTTTAGTACACAGAGCCGAAAATACAATGATTTTTTTAACCATGTGTCTGGTTAAATTTTTCATGGTAAATGTTTGATTACGAAGACAAAAATAACCTTATATAAGTTCAAATGTACATGAAAAATGGTTAAGTTAACATTATATATGGTTGGTTTTTTTGAAAGAGAGGCAGAAAAATGTGCGAGGTAAACAACAATTCGGCTCTGTTGTGGTCGACGTTTTTCAACTGCTTTGTGTTAGACGAAGTTGAGTATTAAGTTAAACGAAGTTGAAACGAATGCGACTGTCGTCATAAGAGAATTTATCTCACTCATTCAAAACACCACCAAATGCCAGCTTCGGTGCTTGATCGAGTGAGGGAGTTCAGTTGGTGTTGAATAGTCGATGGGACTAGTGCTGTTGTCGGAAGCTGTTGGTATAGAGGTAAGTAGTAAAACATTTTGTAAAGAACTACATCCATAAGTATGTATGTACATATGTGTATTTAAAAAGTGAAATAATAAAATATGTGTGTTAAAAATTTTAATAGTGTTTTGTGCCTGTTTAATTATTGTAAAGGCGAATGTAATATTAATATTATTTTTTGTGATTATGCCATTAAAATTGTGAAATTCAGTGGTTAAGAGTGGAAAAAAATATGTACACGCTGTCGCATTAACTGAGCATGAAAAAACAACCAACAACAATGTATGTACGTAAGTATATGCAGCAGCAAGCAAACATACGGAGAGAAGTGATGTGTACGTGTGGGTATGTGTTCATCTTGTCTTTTCGTTTGAACACTTGTGGCTGCTACGCCGTACATACATACGTTAGTTTTTTTTTGTTGTGCGATGTTGATACTGTTAAATGTGCATACATACATATGTTGTTAGAAGTGCTTTCGTAATACCTACATACATACATATAAACGATATTTTGTTTTTTTCTTTTCAGTTGTTTCTTTTTCTGTGGCTTGCGGCTGCTTGTGCTGGGAGTCCGGCCTTGAATCTGTTGGTAAGTTGTGCCAATACTAGAAACTGTTGATAAGCTATACCAATACTAGTTGTAGTGTGCGAAGTAATTACAGGAAAAGTGGTATGCATGCATACATTTGTTTTTTATACCCTCACTTTAGTAATACGAGGGTATATATCATTTGCAACGGGCCAAAAGTGTAACACATTGAAGGAGTGATCTAAGACCCTAAGTATGTTCAGCGCATATTAGTTTTGGGTCCATTCCTTCTGGTACCTCCCACACAAAGGTTTAACATTTAGTGAAATATTGATTCTTTAATAACAACTATACCTTGGTCGGTTTACCCGACTGAAACTTTCTTACTTGTTTTTAATATACAATTCAGTGCACTTCCTTGAAGTATCATCCATTGACTTACCCAATCCTTGATTTTTATATATATTCCGATTATGATTTTGGTGGGACATCGGCTTTCTATCAGATTGCCTTTGTTATTAATCTCCTCTCTCCTATAAGTTTGCCGTAAGATCGGACTAAGCTCAGTACCCCAAACTAAGTGCCTAACCGTCCTGGGCCCTTAATAATCGAAAGATTCAGGGAGTTTACGTGGACGGCACCTTTTGAGCGGGGACTGATCACATGTTGGTCAAGCACAGAAACGTAGGCACTTAACTTATAGTCACAGAGCAGATTTTTCCATCAGATCAGCCCATCGGTAAATGCTTATGCTCTTTGAACTACAGAATCTAGGTAAAAAGTCAAAAGATCTTCTTAGAATTGCACCCTTTTTTACATTTATACTTATATTTTCTAACCTTTTTGTTTTTTTTTTCTTTTCAGGTGTTTCTTATACATACATATATATTAACATATATTTTGTAAATAAAATAAAAAATAAAAATGCGAAAGTTAAATTTTTCTTGTTTTATTTAATATAAATATGAAGTAACCACTAAATAGTTAAATTAACAATAAAAAAGGTTTCAATAACAATCTTCATAGTTAATAATATTAACAATTTCATTGTTAAATTGAACATGCATTGTTTCAATAAATTAACTATGAAATTTTAATATTAACAATTTTCATGGTTAAAAAATTCAAAAATGCATTGTTAAAGTAACAATTATTATTATAATATTAACAATTTTCATGGTTAAAAAATTCAACCATGGAATAGTTAAATTAAATATTATTATTGTTAAATACCAGTCAACAAGAAAATGTTCAAATTAACCTTATATAACGTAGACTCCAAATCATGTTTATTTATGGTTAAGTTAACCTTATATAAGGTTAATTTTTGGCTCAGTGTAGGGGTACATGTTAATGAAGCTATGTAAAATTGTTAGAATATCTGATAAGGTTGGCAAGAAATTGCTTAGAGTTGGGGGTCCTGAAGCCACACTCGCTTTCTTCGCGACCTTATAGCCTACCCCTGAAGATATTCGTAGGAAGAAAGTCGCCGGTGCTAATTTTGCTTTATTGCAATTAATCTGTTATTCCTTTCCTCTGAACTTAGAAAACGCTTTTGCTGTTCTGCAGTTGTGCTGATCTGACCTACTAGGAGTCTGCAAGTTTCGATTGTCCAGTTCTTACCAGTGAAATTTGGTAAAAATAGGCAAACTATATTTGAAGAATGTTAAGAAGGAGCTTTAAGATGAATGTCTCGATGTCACACTCTCTTCCTTCACTATCTTAACGGACGCTGCTTTCGAATGCATTATATTAATCCGTTACTCTTTGAGAAGTTTATCTTCTTATGAGTCGAATAGTGCTGCTACCTTCCGTGGCATTTCGGAATCTGAAGACACGCACGCGGTGGAATATTACGCCGAGCAGATATTACCTAATGAATCAGTAGGTAATATGGTTTGTGGACTTTTACCAATTCTACGGTGCAAGCTGAGTGTGGTACTCAGATAAAGTTTTTGGGCGACTATGGCTCTCAGATTTTTAACGATTAACGATTTTTATAAGACCTTTCCACTACCTCTCTGACACATATTCAGTCCTACTGATATGCCATATCCGAAGACAATTTGTCTGGAGACGATCTAAGAGTTTTGATAAGTGGTACTCGTATCAGGATTTTACTTATCTGCTACCCTTTAAAAATGATATCCTCTAATTGAACGAAAACTCTGGCACACCTCAGAGCTCTTCCCTATGGCATGTACTCCTTCATTCGAGCAGGACGCTTCAGATGGTTTACTATTTACTGATGGACGGGAACAGGTTAATAATCCGTTTCCGTGGTTGATAAATATGTATTTTGACAACTCCTGTGAGCCCTTCGGTATTCGAAAACATGTGTTCGACTTCGGTGTTATGTTGTTCCATGCAGGCAGTATCATTTGTATGGGTATGGGCTCGGATAGCTGGATACTGACGCTTGGGCCACAGTGTTAATTGTTACCTAATCTTCGGTAGGGGAGAAGGTTATTGTTTGGAGACGCTGAGTTGATAATCCTTAAGTTCATTTCTATTGCAGTCTTCGTTCCTTCATATATCCGATTATCGCGGGAACCTTATGTTGTTTTCATCTACTCAATGTAGGGGAACAGTCCATGGCCTCGATATTGCACCGCAGGGTTTTGTGAGAGTGCTTGATAAAGTGAGAGGTAATAATACCCTTGATAAAGTGAGAGGTATTTAGCCATTCGATAGGATTCTGTGAGCGTGCTTAATAACGGGAAGGTATTAATATTACTTAGACTAGGTTTAGGTTTAAGTTAGGGTGACAGCCGTTTTCTTTTTTATTTCTTCAGCTCACATAGACCAGTTTAGGTCCCTAGTGGTACCACGGGCTAAAATGCCCTTAATCGAAACCAACCTGTTTGATATACAAATGTATCGATAGCATGAATATGTATTGGTACTGGAAAGATCTGTAAGGCTGCATAGAAAGGCCGACCCCAGTAGGACGTTGTCTACTCAAAGCGGGACAGTCGCATAGCAAGTGCTCAGTGCTCTCCACTTCTTCCACTTCTTCCTCATCTCCACAGCTTCTGCAGAAGTCATTGGAGTTAATACCCAATCTTCTGGCGTGTTCGCCGATCAGGCAGTCTCCCGTCAGAACTGACACTAACGTAGACAATCTTTTCCTTTCCAGTGCGAGGAGATATTTTGACCGTCTCAGGTCATACCTTGGCCAGATTTGTCTAGCTACCCTTCAGGTGTCGATTTGTGTCCATCTTCCGTTGGAGTGCCTGAATGCCTCTTGCCTAAGCCCTTGCACGTGGATAGTGGCGCACCAATATATGCAAATTCTTCGAGAATTTGTGAAGTCGTCCCTTTCCTATCAAGTTCATCGGCTTTGCAGTTCCCCGGGATGCCCAGGCTTGGACTATACACACTTCTAGTTCACCGTGGCTCGTTGAACATCGGAAGCATTTTATTTCGCACCTACGGCTTCAAAATGTATCGGCTCAAGTGGGACACTACCTGCTGACTGTTGGGCAACAATTGTTAAAGGGCCTCACTGGTAGGGGTCGCGGATGTTAATGGTCTCTACACGACAGGGTTCCGTAGGAAGGGACTCAGTATTTAGTACTAATTAGGCTTTCTTGCCCTTCGACAACTGAAGACATGTGCTAGACCTCGACAGGGACAGGTGGGAGGGTCCGGGGGCCTAAAAAAAAACACGAAAAATATATGGAAGGCAGTTCAAAAACAAACGATGTAAAAGCATAAAAAATGGTAACAGTAAAAGTAATAACAGACAATTTGGCGTTTTAGGAGTTTGAAAAACAGCAAAGTTAATGCCAAAAGCACTTACGTGGTAGCACTGGCCTACGCTCTGTTGCTCAGTAAAATGTATTTTACTCTGGCTCTCTCTTGTCGTCACTGTTTTGATGATTCACTGGACTGACCAAACAGCCACACATTTCTGCTGAGAGTTAAATAAATGATATATTTCTTTCAAAAAATCGAAGATTACATTTTTAACTATTACGTATTGTATTATAAAAAGTTTTAATGATCTCGTACTAAAGTACATATTTATATTTTAGGAATAAAATTCGAATAAAAAACTAAGGAACTTAACTTCCCTTACCTAAACCAAAATCCTGGATACGTCCCTGGACCTCGGTGGCATATTGTGCTGTGTATTCATTATACAAGGTGGCGCAAAAGTAACCTTTCGATGTTTTGTGCCAAAGTCACCGACCGATTATTGGTCAAATAAATAGTCAGCAATATTCCGCGTTCTGGAGCAGTGTAGCGTAACATTGTTTATTAAGGTGTATTTCGCATGTGTTTACTACACAAATGTCAAAACAGAACTGACATTAGGGGCCAATCGCAAAATTTATAGCATTTTCTGATAGGAGGATTACTTTTGCGCCATTTATAGCATTTTCTGATAGGGGGATTACTTTTGCGCCACCTTGTATTTCGAGCCTACAACTCCAGAAGGTATTCGCTTATCTTCTGTAGGGTGAGTATACTAATGATACCGATGAAGCCGTACAGCCGCAGGATTCCATCAGCGTGATTGATATACTCGTAGATAAGGGACTCAACATATATTATTAATAAATAATATATGGCTTATATGCTTATAATATCTTGCCAATTCTATAGTTATGGATTGGTAGATCTGGGTTGTGGACCTTAACCAATTCCAAGATGGCAGCTGAGTCTGATTCTGGTGCTTAGGCGAGGACTATAAGGCGACTAGAGATGTCACGACTTCCAGGAAGCTTGAGCAGACCTTCAGTTCTACTGTTTTTACCTATCCGAAGACGAGGCATTTTACTCTCCACCGATGCCATCCTGACTCATTACAAATGCAAGTGTCTGGCATATCCCTAAGAATCAATAAGCAATACATTAGGCTAAGTTCTCCTTGTCCTTAGGAATATAATCAAAGTCGTGGCACTATTATGGCCCTTATACTCTTTTGATGGTTCGGACCTTTCAGATGATCTCACCTATTTGCCAGCGTTGCCCTTTTTCGGAACATTTTTAGGACTTGTGTATCTTTAATGACTTCCTTAGGCCAAGATACTGAATAATTTCGATAAACCCTATATTCATGAAGTTTGACATACTTACAAACTGCAAAACTATTTCCCACATTCCTCGGCAAACACAATGATTTTTCCACATTCCTCGGCAAACACAATGATTTGTCACCTGCCAAAAAATCCTATGTCTTCATTATTAGCATAATGCCAATAATATTCCTTTGCAATTTGTGACATTAACACATATTCATTGAATATTCTACGAATGGCGAATTATTTTAAGTAAATATGACAGACAGGTGAGCCGACAAACCGATTTCTTTTAAATGCGCCGACTAAGTTAACTTTCTTTTAGTCGTAAAAAAGACACAAAATAACGTTGAGATTTCCTTCCAATCATGCCAAGAATGCCTTTTTCGCGAAAAAAGGCAACCCAGACATCAATTTTTGCCTATATTCATTGGTTGTGCGCATATGACAAAATAATGAAAAAATTTCAAATTGGTGTTTTAATGTTTTTTTTTTTTTGGTTTTTTCCAAAGTCTTACAATATTTATTTGTTTGTTTTTTTTTTCTCTTTCAGGTGCAGTTTCTTTTGTGGCACTTTACCACTAACACACCTTTATTTTGTCTCCCTCTTCTTTGGCTGGCATAAGGTAAGCAAACATTCTTATTTATTTATCTTTGGGATACCCTACATGTTGCAATAGAAGATGGGTAGACACGATTAGTGCCAAAGTGTATTAAATTAAGGAAAATCTATCATTACTTCAAGAATTTTAGTTCAATTAAATGTGGACAAAATTGCCCAAATGCTCTGATTTTTGATAGATAATATGCAAAATTGCATATTCAAAACTGAGGAATTTTCAGCTTAATGTACGCCCACATTTGAGGTACTTCTGTTGCATCGAACCTGAATACCTCAATTAAATAATTCTCAGCAATGAGAGAACATCTGAAATACTCAAATTGATATTATTTAGCACAATTTCGATTTCGAAATCTCGATTTCGTTAGTGGCCGAGCCCATTAACGTGTTATGTTATGCTGTTACTAAACCAAGAGACTCAGGTTCTAAACGCGGCAAGACCAATATATTTTTGGATTTTGTAATTAGATTAGTATCCTGAGAACATACAAAATATCACATTATTTGCATTACTTTATACTCGTAACCATTGGCACAAATGTACTGAATTGTAATGTCATCTCTGCAAGCAAAATCCATAGGTGCGGATTGGATCCATTGATAGTATTTTATTATTTCATCTAGAAGAGGGCACCATATGGAATCGTTTTTTGCTCATTCGTTCCCTCAAATGTTACTAATTTTAAAATTCTATTTAATTTCATAGAAGAGATAGTCATATTTGGGGTGTTTTTACCCCAAAAAGTACGAATTTTGAAAATTTTTTTTAACATTGGCGTTATTATTTTCGATTTCTTATTAGTATTTCTCGAGTGTTTCGTTTTTATTTCTGTCTTTAGGAGAAGTTACCATATTTGGCCCTTTTTTGGCATAATTTTCCTGCAAATGTATTTATTTGGTCCTTTATATCTTTATTCTACTCCTTCCCCCATTAACACAAAGCAAAATAACCGAGCGTTAGAGCTAACGAAAATTAAATTGTATGGAAATTGACAGCTATATCCCATAGTAAGCTCTAAAACGTAGTTTCTTTTTTATTGTTAATGGCCCTAAATATGCTTTTTTATTTCTCCATTTTTTGAAAATATGTACATTGTTTTCTACTCTTAGATATGGTACCATACGAGTATTTGGAATTCTCTTAACCCATATTTTCCTCAAAAAGTACATACTAACTTTGAAAACCCATTCATCTCTAGGTAAGGGTACCATATTTAGGTCTTTGTGGCTCAATCTTTTCCTCAAAAGGTAAGAATTTGCATTTCATCTTTAGGATGAATCTTTACAATTACAATAAACAGAAGGCATTTTAGAAGGCAGTTATTAATTCGTCCTTATTTACCCTAAAAAGTACGAATTTAGAAGACCAATTTTAATCTTTTGGAGATGTTACCATATTTATTCCTATTTTAATCTCTATTCTCTTCTGTCTGTTAATAGTTCGGCACTTTTTTATTTCACCCATTGGAGAGGGTAATATATTTGCGGCCCTTTTTGCCCCATTTAGCACCAAATCTTACGATTTTCGAAAATCAATTGTTATGAACGCAGGGAGAGGGTACCATATTTGGGCCATTTGTTCTCTCAGAAAGTAAAGGGTTATCCAACAAGAGGTGTTATTTTGGTATTCAAAGAAAAATGACATTTTTTGAGATAAATGATCGGATGTTTATTTCATAATAAAGAAGAAGGTATGCCGTTAATAATGAAAAACATCAGTCATATGGCCACCACGACCACGCTTACAGGACCATATCCTTTTCATGAAATTTTCCATAACCAAATCGCAATGTGGCTGCACTATGTCCTCGATAACCTCACGATTTCTATCTTTGAGGTCTTGAACTGACGCTGGGCGTAGACCTTATCTATGGTTTCGTTGCTTGTGTGGCACGTAGCACCGTCTTGTTGAAAGTAAACGTTGTCCAGATCAATACCATCCAACTCCGACCATAAAAAATCATTAATCATCTCTCGATAGCGCAATCCATTCATCGTAACTGTTGATTCAACCTCATTTTCGAAAAAGTAAGGTCCAATGACCCCGCCGGACCATAACCCGCACCAAACAGTCACACATTGAGGATGGAGAGGCTTCTCAACAATAACTCTTGGGTTCTCCGAGCCCCAGATGCGACAATTTTGCTTGTTGCCGTAGCCACCGAGGTGGAAATGGGCCTCATCAGTCAAGATGATTTTGTATCGTTCGTATCATTTTTTGTCGTGTATAGTTCCATTTTTATACCCTACACCACACTGTGGTACAGGGTATTATAAGTTTGTTTCACGGCAGATGTTTGTAACACCTGAAAATAACACAGCTAGACCCACCTTAAAGTATACCGATCGACTCAGAATCACTAGCTGAGTCGATTTAACGATGTCCGTCCGTCCGTCCATGTATAGTTGTTCGTCGACTACAGGTCGCAATTTCACTCCGATCGTTCTGAAATTTTGCAGTTTAGAGTATTTCGCGGCTGTTAAGATCGCTATTGAATTTGGTTGAAATCGGTTCATATTTAGATATAGCTCCCATATATATCTTTCGTCCGATTTGGCCCTTTAGTCCTATAGAAGCTGTATTTTACATCCAATCGTTTTGAAATTTAGAATGGTAGAGTTTCTTGATCCATGAACCAACATTGCCGAATTTGAAGAAAATCGGTTAAGATTTAGCTATAGCTCCCATATATATGTTTCGTCCGATTTGGCCATTTAGTCCTATAGAAGCTGTATTTTACATCCGATCGTTTTGAAATTTAGAATGGAAGAGTTTCTTGATCCATGAACCAACATTGCCGAATTTGAAGAAAATCGGTTAAGATTTAGCTATAGCTCCCATATATATGTTTCGTCCGATTTGGCCCTTTAGTTCTATAGAAGCTATATTTTACATCCAATCGTTTTGAAATCTAGAATGGTAGAGTTTCTTGATCCATGAACAAACATTGCCGAATTTGAAGAAAATCGGTTAGGATTTAGCTATAGCTCCTTTTTTGTTCGAAAAGTAACAAATTTGAAAAATCTGTTTCAACCTTAGGGTAGATTATCATATTTGTATATTTTGTGTCCTCCTTTCAGAATGAAGAAGACTAATTTTGGAAGTCTGTTATTAATTCATTGCGTAATTTTGTCCTTCTTTATCCAAAAACGTACGAATTTAGAAGAGTCATTTCAATTTCTTTGATAGGGTAACATATTTGGGACTTTTTAAGCCCATCTATGTTTATATTCTCTTCTATTTGTTATTTTTTATTTATATAAATTACAATACAAAGTCAATCTATATTCTATTTTTACGGTCCAGGGAAAATCCGGGTTACAAAGACCATGTGACTAGATTTTTGCAGCGACAGACCAGAGCCCCTGATGTGAAGCGAACCGCCAAACTCGTGGGCGAGCACACTGCCTACTCACATGCTGGGCGCGCTATATATGTGTTATTAGTGCGACCCTTTTATATTTCGCCTCTTGGGCGAGGTACCATATTTTTCCCATTTAACCTAAAATGGTACGAATTTCGAAAATCTATTGTCTTGATATTTACAGCCCATCTTTTCCTAAAAAAATACATATTAATTTTTAAAATTCGTTTAATGTAATCGCTTGGAGAGGTTAACATATTTTGAACTGTTTAGCCCTCTTTTTATCTCTTCTATTAGTTCTGCCATTTTTATCTCACCTCTTGGAGAGGGTACTATGTATATTTGGCACCCAAAAATCCATTGCTTCGAACTCTACCCTATTTTATAACTTTGTCTTTAAAAAGTACACAGTGGTTTTACAAAATATTTTTTTTAATTTAATGAGCGTTATTGGCACGCCCCTTTTGGTACCTCCCACACAAATGGACCTTTTTGTAGCAAAAGTTAACAGCTTATAACTTTATTACCAGTGTATACAAAGACTTGAAATTGTGTACCGTGTAATGATTTCATAGTACCTACAATACGGCGAAAAATTGGCATTATTGACACGCTCCTTTTGGTACCTTCCACATAAATGGACCATTTTGTACCAAAACTTACCAGCTTATAATTTTAATACCAGTGCATACAAATACTTGAAATTTTGTACAGTGTAATGCTTTTATATTACCTAGAGTTCAAAGAAAAATGGGCGTTATTGGATCGCTCCTTTTCGCTCTCCTCCACCATATTTCGGTAGTTTTAATCACTTGTTTATCCCAAAATGAACAAATTTTGAAAATACATTTTAAGTTTATATCTATTATTTTCGGTCTGCTATTAATTTGAGAGAGCGCCACATTTGGTCCGTTTTTGTAAAATTTTTTCCTCCAAAAGTACTTATTTGAGTCTTTATCTCTATTCCCTTCTAATTGTTCTTTATTAATTCGCCTCTTGGAAAGGGTACTATATCCGTGTCCCATTTTCCCATTTATTCCTTTTCAACTCTAAGACCATTTGGATCTCTCTTGACCCATTTCTTACTAATAAAGTATATACTATTTTTTAAAAATTCTTGTTTATTTTACCTCTAGGAAAATGTGGTATACTCGTATTTGGAACTTTTTTATTTAATTTTTTTATTTCTTTTGGAAGTCCATTATTAGTTCGTCCCTCAATGAGATTATTTTTAATCCAGTTTTACCCTATATAGGAGTGGCATATTTGGGTCTTAAGAATCGGGTACTAAGTGCCTTTGGGCCCTACCTGTAATTAGCACCATATTCGAACCAATTTTGTCCCATAAAAACCCAAAAGGTGTTCATTTTGTTTTTCAAAAAGTACATATTAATTTTTAAAATCCCTTTACATTTAATATTTGGCATTTTTAGTCACATTTTTTACGTAGTTCGTAAATTTTTTTGTTTGCCCCTTCAATAGGTACCATATGTAGGTCCTTTTTGTTACATTTAACACCAAAAAGTTAAATTGTCGAAAATTCATATTTTGAACCATTTTGCCGTAAACTAACGCATAGGGTAACTCTAAATGGTACCCTATATCTAGGAGAGGGTACCACATTTGGATATTTTTTACCTTAAAAAGTACGAATTTTGAAAATTCATTTTATTTATTTATCTGTAAACTATTGTCTTTGGTAAAATTGTACCATATTTGGTCCCTCTTTGACAATTTTTTCCTTAAGCAGTACTTATTGTGAAATACAACTCATTTTGCCCTAAAAAAGCTCATAGGGTAACACTAAACGGTACCCTATATCTAGGAGAGGGTACCACATTTGCGTATTTTTCACCTCAAAAAGTACGAATTTTGAAGATCCATTTTATCCATTTATATGTATACCTTAGTCTCATATGGTCCCTCGTTGACTATTTTTTCCTTCCTTAAGAAGTACTTATTGTGAAATACAATATACTCGTATGTGCCATTTCTAATGGCCCAATTGTCCTCATTGGCCAATTTGTCCTCCAAGAGTACAAATTTAAAAATCTATTTTAGTTTTATCTATAGTCCTTTCTGTTTGTTATAAATTCGGTTCTGCGCGAGAGTTGCGTATTCGTATTCTTTTTGAGCCCAGTCCCTTTCCGCAGAAAGTACGAGCTTCGTAAAATATATAAGTAAATAACATATTTGAGGCTTTGTTTTTCATTTTTAAATCATAATAGAACGAATTTCGCATATCCATTCTTATATGTAGTAGAGGGTACCATAATAAGGACGGTTTCGTCATCTTTATTATGTAGATTCTGTTATTAGTTTGCCCCTTTTATCTCACCTTTTGGAGAGTGTAATATATTTGGTCCCATTTAATGCCAAAACGATTTTGGAAAGTACATTATTTTGAACTCTTAGTGGGGGTAAAATATTTTGGACAATTTTTACCAACTTTTGCTCTCAAAAAGAACATGGTAATTTTGAAAATCATATTTGCTTTCATCTCTAAGAGTGAGTACTGTTTTAGCACAATTCTGTTTCCTTTTTAACACTGAGCGGTACGAATTTCGGAAGTCTGTTTGAGACTACAATATTTAGTCTATTTTTTCTTCAAAAAGGAAGCAGAAAATCATCAGAATTTTTAATCAAATCAATCAGAAATTTTTAATTAATCTGTAGAAGAGGTTACCAAATTTGTGTCACATAAATCCCCTTTTAAGTTCAGAAAGTACGAATTTGGAAAATCCATTTTAGCTTAATCTATATTCTTTTCTGTCTGTTATTAGTTTGTCCCTTTGTTATCAGTATGTGGGAGAAGGTATAAATTATATTTGATACCTTTTCGACCCACATTTTCCTCCAAAAGAACATAAATGGACCTTTTTAGCCTATTTTGTATCTCTATTCGTTTCTACTGGTTATTTTCTCCCTTTTAGAGAAAGAATACCATATCTGTCCCATTTTACTCCAATAGGTCCAATTTTCGAAAATACATTGTTTTGGACTTTAGGAAAGGGTACCATATTTGGGCCTTTTTTCTTAAAATTTTTCCCCAAAATAGTACATACTAATTTTGAAAATTATTTTTAATTTCTCCGCTAGAAGAGGTTGCGATGTTTTGACTTTTTTGTTTCATTCTTGCACTAAACGGTACGACTTTTGGAAATCTCTTATTAGTTAGACCCTTTATGAGATTATCATACTCTTTATCTAATCCCTACGAGGGATTATCGCTTTAACACACGTTTTATACCAAAAGTTTGATTTAGAAAATCCATTTTAACATTATATATTATTTTATTTTTTTTAGGGTCCTTTTGACCTCATGACCCAAAAATTAAGATTTTTTTAAGATACATTGCAATCTTTAGCAGAAGGTACCATATTCGGATCTTTTTGGTCGTCATTTTTCTCAATTCTCTTCTTATATTACTATTTCGACTCTATTTCATTTCGTATCTGAGAGAGGTTACCATGTTTCTCCCATTTAAACCCCAAAAGGTTCAAATATCGATAAGCTATATGTTGGAGGGTACAGCAATACTTTGTCGTTCTCAATGCCTCTTGCAGACATCTACATACGTTTAAAATTGTACTTTGCATACGACCACAATCACTCGTTTGCGAATATGTGCCAATATTCGCATATTCCATGCGGCACATGCGCATGCGCAGTTTGCCCCCAAACGTCTTCTATAGGAGTTTCATTTCTGACTAGACAACAGACTTGATGAGGTTGGCCAATTCTTCTTCACTTTCTTTGTTTGCATTTATTGCATTTGGATTTGCATTAACATTTTTGTGAATTTGTAAACAGGAAACTTAATACGTTCTGACCCTGTTTCGATAGTGTTGTGGTGTGGTGTGTTGCGTCTTGTCGAGTGGTATTCCACAAATGTAAAATCCAAATGGAAGACTACTGAAAAGAAAGACAAAACAAAGTTTCAATTTCAATATCCCAATAGCCATCGGAGAATGATGGCATAATTATTAAAGGTTAATTAGGGAAAATAACACTGCGCAGGCGCAGCTCGGCTCTCGAGGTATTTTGCTGTGTTTTCACTTAATAATAATGTAATCAAAAAATATACTAAAATCGAAAATCAATTTCCTCTTAAATCTAATTTCTTTAAAGGAAATGATCCATCCATTCAATCATAAAAATAAATAAATAATAGTCGTGTTTTTGAGTCATTATTTTATAACGTTCATTGCCATTATTATCTGCGTCATTACGCCTCGTCATATTACATATTTTCTTTTTGTACTCGTAAACGTTGAACGTTCATCCTGTTTTATGCTTCGTTGAACGCACAGGATACATTTCCATTTTCCACTCCTCTACAGGTTGGTTGGTTGGATGGATGGTTGGTTAGTTGACTATTGTTATTGACGGTTACGTTTTTATGTGTACGAGTATGTCTCGTCATTCTCTCTCTCTTCCTGGTCGGTCTTTTGTCTGGTTCCTGCTGTTGAATTTATTATTCGACTACATGTGTGGGGAGGCAGAAAATCTGTGATTATGCATAAAATCCATCAAGTGTAACATCCACATAAAACTATTGCAGGGCTAAATAATAGCTTGCAGTGGAATTGTTTGCAGCAGACAGTTTGGTAGGGAAAAGGGAGGGAAAACTGTTGTCCATAAAATTGAACAAAAGGGTACGAAGGTATATATAACTTTATACTTATACTTATACACTTTGAATATCATTCCTTTCAAAAATGTGCAAATTTGTATTTATTAAGCTTTCTGTCAGCTTTTGATAATACTTTTTATTTTCGAATTTTAAGAGACTATCTTAACAATCTGTCTCCTTTAGCTTAAAAAAAGTAAATTTCTTCTATAGGAGAGTATATCATATTTAGGCCCTTTCCGTCCAACTTTTTTCGTGAAAAATTATTTTTTACGATATTTGGGAAATTTTTTAAAGCATTTTTTTCCTCAAAAGGACACATTTTATCTCTGAAACTTATTTCATACTTATTGAGGAGAGTTCAATATTATATATTTTTGGTTCATTTTCATCCCAAAAAGTAAGGATTTTCATCCCAAATACAAATTTGTATTTTTTGTACTCTTTTTATCCGAATTAAGTAAAATAATATTTCGTCTTTAGCAAAGATTACATTTTCACATATTTTTCCTTCAAATAAGTCGAAAGTCCCCTTTAGTGTAATCTACATATGAGGGTAAACATTTTAGGATTTGTCCTATTCTTAGCACAAGAAAATCTATTATAATTTCCTAAACGTGACGGTACTACATTTGGGCCTTTTAAATCCCCCTCTTTACCCCAAAAAGTACGAATATCGTAAGTCCGCTATCAGTTCATGTCTAGGAAAAGGTACATATGACGAAAATTTTTCAGCTCATAATAAGGGCTGGGCCATTTAAAATTTTAAATTTGAATTGGCTATAAAAAATTACTGGTAATGTTTTCAAATTTCTGGTTTTATATGGAAATATTGAACTTTGTCATTTATATGACTACCACGACTGGCTCGGCAGTACCTCACCCGATAAACTCAATTTTTCAGAACATTTTCAATTGTTTCGGGTCGAATCTCTTCATTGGCAACTTCGATTTCATGTTTCAACGCTTCAATTGTCTCTGGAGGCTTGGTGTAACATTTATCATTTGTGGCTCCCCACAGAAAATAATCCAAAGGGCTCAAATCACAAGTCAAAGTAATCGGTAGTTCAAATTTAAAATGGCCCACCCGTTATATACTCTTTATTTAGACACCTTTTTTCCACCTTACAATCAAGGAAAATTCATTATTAGTTAATTTCATGAAAAGTGTAACCTATTTGGCGACTTCATATTTATCTCTTTTAGTTCTAAATATTATGCCACGCATAATACTCTAAAAGAAAAAATTTCTGAAAATCGGTTCCTATCCCGGGTCTAATCAAATTCCACGATTATATTTCTAATCACTTTAGTTTTACATATCTATCCCTTTTTCACCCATTTGTGTACATTATTCTATTCTCAATTATTGTCCGTTACATTCTAGTATCTAAAAAGTTACATTAATTTTTAAAAAATGCCAATTCCAGGTCTCAATATGTTTGAATGGACTCGAATTTGGAGTCTTCGTCTTACCAATTTTCCTAAAAAAAATTGTATAGTAATTTTTCTGACTGAATAAATCCTCCAATATGAATTTATTCAAAAACAAATAAACTACCCAACCACCTGTATATCCCTTGATCAAGGCATGTAGTGCTAAACACCCCAAATAACATTTAGAAACATTTACCACCGTTTTCCAACCAGGCAGAAAATGAATTAAATAAAACACTGTCAAGGCTGCACCTGTGAAAACTAACCCCCCATCAAAAAACAAATCCTTGTCGGGATGAACACCTGAATTATCAAAGTCATCGCGTAATGCACGAAGACATGCATTCCATCCCATCCTCATTTGTTTCCAGCCAAGCTTAACAATTTCCTGACATTTATAAATACACACACACGGGACAAAGGAAGGATGGACAAACATCCGTAATTATTAAAGAATTTTCATAATCAACAAACAAAATTTTCATGAAAAAGCAACCCCCCTCCCATTCTAAAAAATAGGGATGATTCCTTTACAATATCTATAGGGGAACTACGAAAAAGACGTTACTTTAAATGCCCTTTGAACAGGAAGCGGGACAGTTGACTTGTTGCCTGAGTCAGGAATCACAGTTCTCTGTTGGCGGTAGGGCATGACACCGCCGCTACAGGTGAGTGTCTTCTTCCCCTAAACGAATGTTAATTGCTCAAGTGTGAATTTGAACATTTGAATTCATAATTGTCCATTGTTCAAGTGCTGCTCCTGGCAGTGGTGGTGGAATTTCTGGCGGTGGTTTTTGCCATTGAAGGTGGATGAGTATCAGGATGGTCATCCTTATGATATTCAAATTATTTTCGGGGTTGTTTTTCGCATTAAAAATTAACAGACCAGCAACCGCGTTTTCCAATTGTCAGTTAAATTTCCTTATATAAATGCGGGTAGGTCTTGCAGAAGAGGTGAACAGGTGTTCTGCCGGAGTTCTAGGGGAATGTGGGTGGATCTTTAGGGGAAATTCATCCATGAATAGTTCTGGAATCAATTAAAAATAGTTCCACGAATGGTTCTGGAATCAATTCCAAATAGATCCACCACTGTTTATCGAGTCAGTTCTAAACTGATCATCGAATGGTTCTCAAGTCGATTCCAAATAAATCCGCAAATTCTTCTCGAGTCAGTTCTGAATAGATCCACTATTGGATCCCCAGTCTGTTCTAAATATATCCTCGAATGGTTTTGAAATTAACCCTAAATGGATCCACGAACGGTTCCCGATTCCGTTTTGAATGGATCTACGAATGCTTCCCGAGACAGTTCTGAATATATCCATGAATAGTTTTGGAAACAGCTCTAAATATGTCCAAGAATGGTTTTGGAAATATCACTAAATAGATTCACGAATGATTCTCGAGTCAGTTCTGAATAGATCCACAAATGGTTCTCGATGCAGTTTTGAATATATCCACGAATAGTTTTCAAGTCAGTTCTGAATAGAAAGTCAGTTCTAAACAGATTACCGAATGGTTTTGGAAATTGATCCACGAACGGTTATTGATTCTATTCTAAATGGTTCTGCAATTGTTTCTCGAGACAGTTCTAAATATATATACGTGAATAGGTTTGGAAGCAGCCCTAAAAAGATCCGCGATTGGTTCTCGAGATAGTTTTAAACATATCCATAAATGATTTCTATAACAGCCCTAAATTTATGCTCAAATTGTTTTTGAAAAAGCTCTAAATTGATTCACGAATGGATAAATTTCCACAGCCTCAAATATATCCACTAATGGTTCAGGAGTTAGTTCTGAAGAGATCCACAAACGATTCTCAAGCCAGTTCTGAATATATCCACGAAGGGTTTTTGCGAATATTCTGAATATATCCACGAATGGTTTTTGCGAAAGTTCTGAATATATCCACGAATGGTTTTTGTGAAAGTCCTGAATATGTATATCCACGAATGGTTTTCGCGAAAGTTCTGAATAGATCCACGAATCATGACAGTTCTAAACGGATCCATGAATGGTTTTATACTCGTAAAAACTATCCAAATTATTCGTGATCTATCTATGGCTGGATCACGAATAGTTTTCGAAATATTCCTAAATAGATCCATGAAGGTTCTCGAGTCAGTTCTGAATAGATCCACGATTAGTTCTTCAGATCGTTCTTAATAGATCCCCGAATGGTTTTGGAATTAACACTAAATAGATCCACGAACGGTTCTTGATTCTGTTCTGAATGGATTCACGAATGGTTCTCGAGTCAGTTCTTAATATATCCTCAGTTTGGGAATTAGGTTTAAATAGATCCTCAAATGGTTTTCAATTAGCCCTAAATAGATCCATGAATAGTTCTCGTCGACTCAGTTCTGAATATATCCACAAATGGTCTCGAGGCATTTCTTAATATATCAATGAATGGTTTTGGAAACATGCCTAAATAGATCCAAAAACGGTTCACGAGACAGTTCTGAACATATCCATGAATTGTTTTTGAAACAGCCATAAAATGATCCACGAATGGTCAGTTGTGAATAGATCCACGAATGGTTCTCGAAACAGTTCCAAATAGATCTACGAATGGTTCTCGAGACAGTTCCAAATAGATCCACGAATGGTTCTCGAGACAGTTCAAAATAGATCCACGAATGGTTTTAGGTTAGGTTATGAGAGGAAGACATTAGACCTTATCTGATATCTAAAACCTTGTTTGAAAATCCAACAAAAGTTATCTAGTCCTCTGGCCACATAGAATGAGATCAATTAATGGTTTTCAACTCAACTCTAAAGAGATCAACGAATGGTTTTCTGGGACTGGCAAACTGGAAAAAAATTAAGTCAGTTCTATAAAGATCCTCGAATCGTTTTGGAATTAGCCCTAAATAGGTCCACGAATGTTTCTTGTTTCCGCTCGGAATAGATCTACGAATTTTTATCGAGACGGTTCTGAATATATCCTTGAATAGATTTTGAAACAGTCCTAAATAGATCCACGAATGGTTCTCGAGACAGTTTTGAACATATCCATAAATGGTTTTTGAAACAGTCCTAAGTTGATCCACAAATCCACAAATTGTTTTTGAGACAGCCCTAAATTGATCCTCGAATGACTCTCAAGTCAATACCAAATACTTCAGCGAAGGTTGTTGAAAAAAGCACTAAATATATCCACTAATGATTCAGGAGTTAGTTCTGAAGACATCCACTAATGGTTCTCGAGTCATTTCTGAACAGATCCACGAATGGTTTAGGAATTAGCACTAAATATGTATAAGTAGATCCGTGAATAGTTGTCGACTCAGTTCTTAATATATCCACGAATGATTCTGGAGACAGTTCTGAACATATCCATGAATAGTTTTTGATACAAGAATGAATATGAATAAATTGATACAAGAATTGTCAATTCTGACTATATCCACAAATGCATAGTTCTGAATAGTCCCACGAATTGTTCTCGAGACAATCAAAATAAATCAACGAATGGTTTTCGGCTAGGTCATGGTAGGAAGACTCAACATCTTGACCACGTTAGATCCATTGTCATTCCTCAGATTGTTGTCCATCTCTTTTTCAGCTAATTCATAATAAAACGCCGCAGAAATGCACATTGCTTCTAAAGGATGTTGTATCCGCTGTCCTAGTATAGCGTTAGGTTTCCCAGATTTCTCTACAACATCTGGAACCCGCTAGCATGGGTGCCATCCTGATGTCGTTACGAAAGCCAAAAATTTCCCTGGTTCGACTCCTCGAATTTCCGACAATGTCTGAAAGGAAAATGAGCCAACCATCTGGCTACTTTTTTTCTACAGACTGGGCACTGACAATGGAAGTGATAACTGTCTTCCGAATAGACAGCCTACCCGCACAGTCAACATATATAATTATTTCTGATGCCGATTCTTCTCATATGTTTCCTCAGGGTATTGTGTCCAGTTATCACACCAACAACTGTGCTCAATTCACCTTTCTTCATCATCAGCTGGTACTCATGCATTTTCCGTTGCCTTTTTTCGCAAAGTAAATGGGTCAGCTCACAACCTGTGTAGGTCACCCAACGTATGTGACACTTCGAATGGTTTTGAAAACAGCCCTAAATAGATCCACAAATGATTATCCACTCCATTCTAAAGAGATCACTGAATGGTTTTCTAGTGAAAACTAAAGAGATTCAGAAATCGATATCTTGCAACCGTAAAATGGCCTCGAAATGTTCTCCCTACGATGCGAAACAGGACCTCGAATGGTTCTCTAGTCAATTGTAATAGATTCTCGAAAAGTTCTCTAGTGAATTCAAGAAAAATCCAACAATAGTTCTCTAGTCAACTTGAAAAGATCCACTAGCCGAATAGAATGAGTTTAATGAATGGTTCTTAACTCAACTCTAAAAAGATCTGAGAAAATGTAAAAAAAAGATCCAGATTATCGAAAGGTTCTCGTGTGAACTCGTAAGAAATCCGCCAATAGTTCTCTAGACAAATCTAAAAGATACCTTAAAGGTTTTCTTGTCATCTCTTAAAGATCCTCGAAGGGTTCTCCAGTCAACTCTTAAGAGATCCACGAGTGGTTCTCGATTCTCCTCGGAAGATTCTCTAGCCAACTCTAAAAGATTTTCTAAAAGTTCTCCAGTCAACTATGCAGATATCCACGAATAATTCTCTAGTCAACTCTACAAGATGCTAGAAATATTTTCTAGTTAACTGTAAAGAGATTTACGAATGGTTCTCTAGTCAATTGTAATACATGCTCGAAAGGTTTTCCAGTGAACCCCAAAAGTTCTCTAGTCAACTTTAAAATATTCTCGAAATGTTATAATACATCCTTGATAGATTTTCTACTAAATTCGAAAAGATCCTCGATAGATTATCTACTAAACTCTCAAGTGAACTCGAAGACGATCCACAAATGGTTATGTAGTCCACTCTAAAATATCTTCAAATATTCTCTAGTCAACTAGAAAATATCCTCATTATAATATCATGTAAATTCTAAAAATATCCACGAATGGTTCTCCGGTCAACTTCTCTAAAAGATCCTCCAAAGGTTTTCATGTCACCTCTGAATAGATCCACGAATTGTGGTCTAGTCGTCTCTAAAAATCCTCGAAAAGTTATTTAGACAAAGATAAAAGATATTCTAATTGTTCTCAAGAGGACTATGCCGATATCCACAATAGTTCTCTAGTTAACTCTAAATAATCCTAGAAATGTTCCCTAGTCAAATGTAAAGAGAACCACGAACGGTACTCTAGTCAACTCTAAAAGACCCGCGAATGGTTTTCCAGTAAACTCTTTTTTTTTTTTTTTTTTTTATTGTACTCTTTATTTGCAATCTATTTTTTAATAAAACAATAAGCAAATCTTATAACTATTGATAAATGACGGAATGTCAAGTTCCAGCAAACTCAACTATAAAATATTTTAAATATTTGATAAACTACAAAATTGATTTCAAAATATTAAGTTTAGTGATTAAATGGTAAATCGAGTATATGTGGCCTTTTCAATCTTCGTACTTCTTCACTGTCATCTAGCAGGGATATGGCCAGTACATTACTATGGTTACTGAGTCGGTTTAAATATCTAGAACTGAATCGAGAACTTTCGTCTTTGACTAAGGCAATACCAAGGTCCTTGTGAATGTTGTTGTTGTTTACGAACCATGGAGCATTGACTAGTAATCTTAAGGTTTTTGATTGATATCTCTGAAGAATCTTGATGTTTGAATTACTAGTTGTTCCCCAAATTTGGATCCCATACGTCCATACTGGTTTCAAAACTGTTTTATACAAAATAATCTTATTTTCCAATGAAAGTTGAGATTTTGGTCCCAATAGCCAGTACATCTTTTTTAACTCCACCAATAGTTCTCTAGTTAACTTTAAAACATTCTCGAAATGTTTTCTAGTCAACTCGAATGATATCCATGATTGCTTCTCTAGTGAACTCTAATAGATCCTCGATATGTTTTCTACTGAACTCTAAAAGTTCCTCGATAGATTCTCTACTAAACCCTATTGTGAACTCGGAAGAGATCCACGAATGGTTAATGTAGTCCACTCTAAAGGATCTTCAAATATCATCTGGTCAACTCGAAAAGATCTCATTATAATATCTTGTCAATTCAAAGGAGATCTCCGAATGTATCTATAATCAACTCGAAAGATAGTCATGAGTAGTTCTCTAAAATATCCTCGAATGAGTTTTTAGTCAACACTGAAGAGATCCTAGAATGGTTCTCTATTTAACTCTTAATATCAGTGAAAGTTTCTCTAGTCGACTCTCAAAAAACCCATGAATGGTTCTCTATTAAAGTCTAAAGAGCTACACGAAAGTTCTTCAGTTAACCAGAGAGCCAAGAATAAAACTTAAATCAACTCGAGAGAAATCTACGAATGGTTCACCAGTCAACTCTAAATGATCCTCGACATGTTCTCTAATAAAGCCTTAAGAAAATCACTAATATGTTTGTAGTCAACTCTAAAACATAAAAAGATTATCAATTCTAATTTCTAGTCAACTCCTCAAATTTCTAGTTAAGTGGAAAGAAATCCACCAATAGTCATCTAATTAAATTGATTGAGATCTACGAATGGTCAACTCTAAAGAAAGCCAGAAATGGTGAACTCTAAATGGGTCCACGAATTGTCAACTACAAAGAGATCCATGAGTGGTTCTATAATTAAGTCTAAATAGATACACTAATGTTGGGAACCAACTCCACTCAAAAGATATCAACAAATGGTTCTCCAATCAACTGTAAAATATTCTGCAAAGTTTCTCTAGTAAACTGGATAGATATCCACGAATGGTTCACTAGTCAACTAAAATAAAACCTAAGAGATTCATAAATGGATACCTTCCCAAGTCTTAAGTATCCACGAAATATTCTCGCTACAAATCGAAACATGACCACTACTTATTATGTAGTCAACTCTCATAGATCATCGAAAGGTTCGCCAGTGAACTCGAAATAAATCCGCCTATGTTCTCTAGACAACTCGAATGATTTTCTACCGAACTCTAACAGATACTCCATAGAGAATAGTGAGCCTTTATAGACCAATCAAAAGGTCTTAAAATATTCTCTAGTCAACTCGAAAAGATCCTCAATATTATATCTTGTCAATTTTAAAGAGATCCACGATTGGTTCTTTATTCAACTCGATTGTAAAGAATGTTTCTGCGATCAACTCGAAAGATATCCACCAATGCTTCTCTAAAAGATCCTCGAACGATTTCTAATCAACCCTTAAGTGATCTTCGAATGGTTCTCTAGTTAACTCTAAAGATCCGTGAGAGTTTCTCTAGTCAACTCTAAAAAGTCGAAAGAAATCCACTAATGATTCTCTAATTAAATCGATTGAGATCCACGAATTATCAACTCTAAAGATATCCAGGAATGATGAACTCTAAATAGGTTCAAGAATATTCATCTACTGTGAGATCCACGAAAGGTCATCTAGTCAACTCGGGGGATATCCACGAACCACTTAAAGATCCGCAAATGATTATCTAGACAACCCTGAAGAGATCCTCAAATGGTTCTGCAACGATCCCCTAATGTTTCTCTAGTTAAATCTTAAGATCCATCTACGGATGGTTCTCCGGTGAATCCAATAATATCATCGAAAGATTATCTAGTCCACTCTCATAAGTTCCATGAGTTGTTCTATATTAAAGTCTAAAGAGCTACACATATGTTTTTTCGACTCAACTTTAGAGATCCAAGAACAGTTCCCAACTCAACCCAAAAGCGATCCACGAATAGTTCTATAGTCAACTGTAAACGACTCTAGAAAGTTTCTCTAGTCTACTGGAAGGAGATCCTCGAATGGTTCTCTAGTCAACTCTAAAGATGCCCACGAATGGTTCTACAAGTCAACCTGAAGAGATCACCGAATGTTTCTGTAGTTAATTAGAATGATCCGCGAAGGTTTCTCTAGTTAAATCTGAATATCCATCTACGAATGGTTCTCCGGCGAATTCAATGAGATCATCGGAAAATTATCTAGTCCGCTCTCAAAAGTTCCATTAGTGGTTAGAGATCCAAGAACCGTTCTCACCCCAAAAGCGATCGACGAATAGTTCTATAGTCAACTGTAAAAGACTCTAGAAAGTATCTCTAGTCAACTGGAAGGAGATCCTGGAATGGTTCTCTAGTCAACTCTAAAGATGTCCACGAATGGCTCTACAAGTCAACTCTCACAAGCTTCATGAATGGTTCATTAGTAAAGTTTAAAAAGATTCACGAATGATTATCTAATGAACTCTATCTATAGGATCCTCCAATTCTTAAGTCAATTCTAAAGAGATCCACGAATGGTTCTCTAGTGAATTTGAAAAAGATCCATGACTGGTACATTAGTCAACTATAAAGAGATCCAGGAATAGTTCTCTAGCCGACTCTATAGAAATCCATGAATGTTTCTCTAGTCAACTCTAAAGATCCACTAAAGGTTCTCAAGTCATCTTTCAAAAGATCCATGAATGGTTCTTTAGTAAAGTCTAAAGTCTAATCCACGAATAGTTCTCTAACGATCTGTATAAGATCCTCGAAAGTTTCTCTAGTAAACTCTAAGAGGATCCAGGAATGATTCTCTAGTCAACTCTAAAGATCTTCGAAAAGTTTTCCAGTCAATTATAAAGAGATCCTATAATGGTTCTCTAGTCAATTTGAAAGAGATCTACAAATTGTTCACTAGTCAACTCCAAAGATATTCACGAATGGATATCTTTAGTCTCTAGTCTAAAGACTAAAGATAGTCTTTAGTCTCTAGTCTAAAGACTAAAGATATCCACGAACGAATGAAATTATCTTATAATTCAGAGCAATGGATCAAGTACATTTACTTTTGAAGGACTAATTATGACGAATAGTTCTCTACTAATTTTTAAATAGATTCCCGAGTGGTTCTTTAGTCAACTCTGAAAGATCCCCGAAATTCCTCTGGTCAATTTCAAATATTCTCTAAAAGTTCTCCAGTAAAGTGCAAAGAAATTCACTAGTGGTTCTCTAGTCGGCTATACATACAACTCTGCAGAGCTCAATGCTTTGGTTCTCGAATCAAATATAAATAGATATCCAACCGATTCTCGAATTAACTACGACTGACTTAAGATCTTTAAAGATATCCAACCGATTCCCGAATTAACTATGACTGAGTTAAGATCTTTAAAGAGATTCCAGATTGTTTTTTCGATCCCCGATTGATTTTTTGATGTACTTTAACATTAATTCTCGATTTTTTTTTAATTCTGCGGTTGATTCTCGCTTCAGATCTAAATAGATTCACATTTTGTTCCAAAAGTAAAAAAAAAAAATTCGCGAGTCAGCTAAAAACAAATCTATGAATGTTTTTTGAATTGAATGTATGAAGATCCTCGAATGGTTTTCGAGTGAATTCTACAGCTGAGAACAACAAATGCTTAATGGGTCAAGTTTTAATAGATCTAAGAATAGTTCACAAATGAACTTTAAATTTATCTACCGTGGGTTCTTTAGATAGCCGTAAAGAAATACAAGATTCCAGAATATCGTTCGAGTCAACTCGAAAGAGATCCACGACTGTTTCTTTAGGCAACTCCAAAAAATTGCGGGAAGATGCTCTGGTCAACTTTAAACAATCCTCTAAAGGATCCACAAATGGACTTCTAGTCATTTCTAAAGGATCCTCGGGAGTCATAATGAAACACACGATTCCAGAATGGCTCTCTTTGGAGTCCACTCGAAAGAGATCCACGACTGGTTCTCGAAAGATCAACCCCAAAAAATCGTGTGTAGGTTTTCTAAAGAGATCCACGAATGGTTTTCTAGTCAATTCTGAACTCGAAAGAATGCCTATTCAACCTTTAAGAGATCCAGGAATGGATTTATAATCAACTTTGAAGGATCTTCGAAAGGTTCTCTAGGATATGATCTCTAGTCAACTTCAAAGAGATCCACGAAAGGATTTTTATTCAACTTTAAAAGATCTTCGAAAGGTTCTCTAGTAAATTCTACAGATATCCTCAAATGTTTCTTTTGTAAACTCTAAAGAGATCATCTAAAGGTTCTCTAGTGAACTCTATACATATCAACGAAATATCTCTCCAGTCAACTCAAAAGAGATTCTCGAATGCTCCTCCAAACATCGATAGTAGATTCGCGTTTGTTTCTCAGCGGAGTTCTTAATATATAAATAGATGGCTCTAGTCAAACCTGAAGAGGTCTACAGCTGATCCTCTTCTCAAGCCCAAAAATTTCTGCCGATAGGTTGTGGGTCTATTTTTAAATGAATAGCGAATGGTTTGCCAATCTACTCTACCTAATCATGTGGATGAATAGTTGACAGTATAATGCTCTGAAGCATAGTCTCTTCCTTAACCCTTCTGGAATAATCTGTAAGTAGGTTTGTTATGTAGTTTGGAGATTGTTCTGATATGAGTTTTTCCTGTACGTGCTTCTTTAGTTCACAGGATATGTTCTGGAAGTTATATGTAGTTCATCACACTAAAGTAACTTAAATAATTGTAGCAGTATGATTTCTTTTTGAATCCTACCTCTCAACAGAGCATATTTCATATTCTGCATATACCCATTAGCCAGTTCCGCATTAAATCCTACACTCTCTGTCTGCATGACTTTTAAGTATTTCCTTTACGAAATGAATTTCAATTTAAAAGAACATCTCATGAATATTCCTAAAAGCGAAGGTCCTCAATTCATTCATTTATAGTCAATGCCACATAAAGTTTATACCCCTAAAATCAACAGGCATAGTAGTAGGGCCAGTCATGCCAACCACCAACCATAAATATGATCCTCTTATGTGCTTTGCTCCCTATGCCATGCCACTGGTGAGGATGAAGACGACAACGGCGACGACGATGACGAAATAAATTAAAAGCAACAAAAAAGTTATTGTAAATTTAAAATGCACAATCCAATGCACACACACAAACTCAGAAAAGAGGGTCGAATGTGGTCGGCCTGTGGACACCTTCGCCTCCTCCCTCGGCCTCAGGCTTTCTATAGAAGTGCAGATAACGAAAAAGGAACCTCAGAAAAAGCACCACATCGAAGTGGGCTACGCTCGCTCTCACACAGCGAAAGAAAAGGAAAAGAAAACCAACCACTTGGAAATTCCAGGCACTTAATGTGCAACAACATGCATCACCACCGATCACCGATCTTCGCCGCCAAACGCATATACCCATTGTGCAATCCGCCTTTTCACAAATGAAAACAAAAGAGGAGGCAGAAACTGCAGCTCAAGGGAAGTAGATACCTCGTCGCCGCCGTCAGCGTTCAAGTTGGGGCAAAGTTGCAAAGAACTCCAATTGGAAGTGGTTGGCGGTGTGTATTGTTGAGGAGGAGAAAGCAACAAAAAAAGGAAACGTCGAGAGTTGCACTGAAGTGCATAAAGGCAGTCGAGTCAAGAATATGACAAAGTGTGGCTGACAATGATCGCGATCATCATCATCATTGTCGTTACCACCGTGGTGATCATCGTCATCATCCGCCAGGCTATGGACAGGCACGTCCCAGTTACACAAAAGCCACTCAAAAGTGGAAGCATTCATTCGCCTGCACTCACACATCGGAGTGCCAAACTATGGCAATTGGCAACCAACTGACCGACCGACCAACCAGCCAGCCATCCAGGCAGCGGAGACAGCCTTTGCTACCTACTTACATACATACATATGTATACTCGTGTATGAGGGCATTAAAATCATATCATAAATGATATGCTATGATCACTTATCATCCACCAGGAGAGCGGTATGATGATGTAAAACATATTTCCTTGGGTTACTGGTCATTGAAATCGGCTGGTGGTCTCTTGTTGAGGGCAGTTCTCAACTCTAAACAGATGTACGAATGCTTACCGAAAGGTTCTTCATTCAAGTCTAAAAAGATCCATGCAAATTATTGAATCAACGAATGGTTATAGAGTCAACTCTAAAAGATCCACAAATTATTATCGAGTCATCTCTGAAAAGGTCTACAAATAGTTTTCCAAGAACTATGAATTGTTATAGAGTCACCTCTAAATGATCTACGAATTATTTCGAACCGTCTGTGGAAGAATTGTTATCAATTCAGCTATGAAAATACACATTAATCGTTCTCTAGTTGGCTATGAAAAGATATACGAATGATTCTCGAGTCAGCTATGAAAATATCTACGTAGTTGCTCCAGAGAATATCTACTAATGGTTCCACAGTCAGCTATGAAAAGATGTACAAATTCTTCTCCTGTCGGCTATGGAAAGATTCTACGAATAGTTATAGAGTCAACTGTAAAATATCCACTGATGGTTCTCGTGTCAGCTTTGAAAAGATCTACGAATGATTATACATTCAACACTAAAAGATCCACGAATGATTATCGAATCGGCTACAAAAAGATCTACAAATGGTTCCCTGGTCGGCTATGAAAAGATCTTCAAATGGTTCTCTAGTCGGCTATGAAAAGATCTACGAATTATTCTCGAGTGCGCTGTAAAAGATCTACGAATTATTCTCGAGTCAGCTGTAAAAGATCTACGAATTGTTATCGATTCGGCTATGAAAATATCGGCTAATGGTCCTCGCTATAGTCGGCTATAAAAAGATCTACGAATTATTACTCATATAGAGTCAACTCTAAAAGATCTACGAATGATTTTGGGCCATCTATGGAAAGATCTACGAATTGCTATCGAGTCGGCTATGAAAATACCCACTAATGAAAGATCTACGAATTTATCTCGAGCTATCTATGAAAAGGTATACGGATAGCTATCCAGTCAGCTATGGAAAGATCTACGAATGGTGATAGAGTCAACTCTCAAAGATCCACGGAGGGTTCTCGTGTCAGATACACGAATGATTATCGATTAGGCTGCGAAAAGATCTACGAATGGTTCTCGAGTTGACTACGTAAAAAGCTACAAATGGTTCTCTAGTCGGCTATGAAAAGATATACAAATTATTCTCGAGTCAGCTATGAATGGTAATAGAGCCAACTCTAAAAGATCTACGGATGATTTTAAGCCAACTATGAAAAGATCTACAAATTGCTATCGGTTCGGCTATGAAAATATACACTAATGGCCCTTTAATCTGCCATTGAAAGATTTACGAATGATTCTCGAGCTATCTAAGAAAAGATCTACAAATGGTTATCAGTCGACTACGAACAGATCTACAATTGATTCTCTAGCCGGCTATCAAAAGATCAACGAATGATTCTCGATTCAGATGTGAAAAGATCTACGAAAGGTTATAGAGTCAACTATAAAAGATCTACAAATGTTTTGAAGCCGTATATGAAAAGATCTACGAATTGTTATGGATTCGGCAATTAAAATATTCACTAATGGTTCTCTAGCCGGATATGAAGAGGTCTACGAATAAACTATGAATATATCTATGAATTATTCTCCATGGAAATATGGTTCTCTATAAAAAGATCTACGAATTGTTATAGATTAAACTCCAAAAGTATCACGGATAAAAAACAAATTGTTATAGAATCAACTCTAAAAGATCCACGAAGATCTACGAATAACTCTCGAGCTATCTTTGAACACATCTATGAATCGTTCTCCATGAAAAATTCTACGAATTGTTATAGATTTAACTCGAAAAGAAATGATAGTTCTCGAGTCTATGAAAAGATCTACGAATGATTGTCGAGTTAGCTGAATCTACGAATATCATGTTTCAAGTCAACTATGAAAAGGTCTACGATTGGTTCTCCGGTCGGCTGTGAAAAGATCTACAAATGGTTGTAGAGTCTATGAAAAGATCTACGAATGATTGTCGAGTTAGCTATGAAAACGTCTACGAATAATTCTACAGTCGGCCATGGAAAGATCTGCGAATGGTTATAGAATCAACTCTAAAATATATAAGTATGATTTCCAGTCGTCTGTGAAAATATCGCCGAATGACCGATTTGGTTACGAAAACATCTACGAATGGTTCTCTAGTCGACTATGAAAAAATCTAAGAATATCATGTTGCAAGTCAACTATGAAAAGGTCTACGATTGGTTCTCCGGTCGGCTGTGAAAAGATCTACAAATGGTTGTAGAGTCTATGAAAAGATCTACGAATGATTGTCGAGTTAGCTATGAAAACGTCTACGAATTATTCTACAGTCGGCCATGGAAAGATCTACGATTGGTTATAGAATCAACTCTAAAATATATAAGAATGATTTCCAGTCGTCTGCGAAAAGATCCCCGAATGATCGATTTGGTTACGAAAACATCCACGAATGGTTCTCTAGTCGACTATGAAAAAATCTACGAATATCATGTTTCAAGTCAACTATGAAAAGGTCTACGAATGGTTCTCCGGTCGGCTGTGAAAAGATCTACAAATGGTTGTAGAGCAAGACTAGACCCACGACTGATTATCGATTTGGTTATGAAAAGATGTGCGAATAGTTCTCGAGTCGACTATAAAAGATCACCGATTTGTCATCGAGTCAAGTCTAAAAAGATTCATGAATTATTCTGTGGTAAACTCTAAAAAGATCATCGAATTTTTCTCTAGTCGACTATGATAAGGTTTGAAAATAGTGTTAGAGTTAACTATAAAAGTTCCACGTATAGTTCTAGAATCAGCTATGAAAAGATCTACGAATTGTTATAGACTCTTAAAGATCCACGAATGGATATCGATTCGGGTATGAAAATATCGACTAACGGTTCTCTAGTCGGCTATGAAAAGATCTACGAATGATTCTCGAGTCGGCTATGATAATGTCTACGAATGGTTCCCCAGCCGGCTATGGAAAGATCTACGAATTGTTATAGAGTCAACTCTAAAAGATCTACGAATGATTTTGAGCCATCTATGAAAATATCTACGGATTTCTATCAATTCGCCTATGAAAATCAACTCTAAAAGATCTATGAAAGGTTCTCGAGTCGGCTACGAAAAGATCTATGAATAGTTCTCCAATCGGCCATGAAAAGATCTGTGAGTTTCTCGAGTCTGCTGTGAAAAGATCAATGAATGGTTCTCTAGAGGGCTATGAAAATATCTCCGAATGATTCTCGAGGTATGGTTATAGATAGATCTACGAACAGTTCTCAATAGAGCTTTGAAAAGGTCTATGAATGGTTATAAATTCAACACTAAAAGATCCAGATCCACAAATAGTGCTTGGATTTACTTTAAAAATTACTGCGAATGGTTCTCGAGTCTACTCAAAAAAAAAATCCATCTAGTCAACTTTAAAAACGTCCAATTATTTCAGAATGATGTCCAAATAGATATACACTAATGATTCCCAAACGTAATAGTTCCAGAGTCAAGTATTAGATAATACAGATATTGTTTTGAAATGGCTCTATACCAGTACCTCAATGGATTTCGAGTTAACCATGTCTTAAAAGATTCACTAATGGTTGTCGGGACAAGTTTTAAATGATGCACGAATGGTTATCAGGTCAAGTCTTAACAGATCCACGAATTGTTATCAGGTCAAGTATTAAGAGATCCATGAATCTTTACCGGGTTTAGTCTTAAAATATCCAGAAGTTTGTAAGTCCAGCCTTATAAAAATCAGGTCGAATCCTAAAAGGTCTAGGAATAGTTGTCAGATCAAGACTTGAAAGATCTGGGAATTGTTATAAAGTTTTAAAATCTATAAGAGAAATTGTCAGGTCAGATCTACGAAAGGCTAACTGGCCAAGCCTTAAAAATCCGCGAATGGTTATCATGTTAAATCTATAAAGATCAAGGTTAGCGGATCAAGTCTTTATAAATGCAATCACATTTTTAAAGGATCCAGAGGAATATTAGATCCACGTATGGTTATCAGTTCCAGAAATATCAGGTCAAGTCTTAAAAGATCAACGAACGAACTTTTTACTCAGAAATATCAGCACTGAAGAGGTGTTGCAGTCGCTGAATGAAGTCAATTGGTCTTGTCCGATATTTGATGATGGCTAGCAGGTCCAGTCCAGAAACATTAACGATTGGTTATATGTTCAAATCTTATATGTTCCAGAAATGGTTATCAGGCCCAGTCTTAAAAGATCCCGGAATGGTTAAAAGGTCCAGTGTTAAAAAAAGCCATGAATGTTAATGGGCCAAGTGAAAAATATCCACCAATGATTATCAAGACAACCTTAAAAGACCTACGAATTGTTACCAAGTCCTATTGTGAAGGATCTACGAATAGTTATCAGGTGAAGTCTTAAGTGATTTACAAATGCTTAGAGGACAAGACTTAAAGGAAGAATGCTTTCAGAGGTTATAATATATGCACGTGCCGTCGTAGAATGAAGTCATTCGCCCACCACTCTGGAAAGTTACAGTACTCACCAGCTAGACAGACGGACGGACAAAGTTCGTAAGGTTCCAAAATGGATTTGCCACTCCTTCGCTGTAGCAAATATACTCTTCTTTCCGTAATGTAGGAATATTTATTTACCATAAAACATATTGGTTCATTGTAGTTCTGTCCGCTGGATTGCATGACTAGCCCCATTGTACAATGCCTCCCCTGAATGCATTCACGTAAGACCCGACAGGAAACAACTACTCACGCCCGTATATGAGTTAATTGAAATTGTGATTCTTCCTCTCCTGCATTATCATCATTACACGTAGCCAGCCAGCCAAACAGGCAGACAGACAGACAGTCAGTCATTCAGTCAGAGCATTCATTGTCCATTTGAGTCCAGGCCACATGGAAAAATATGCATCCATACAAAAGTTGATACATTGTAATGTTTCCTTCCCTCTTTGGAGTGTGACGAGGAGGAACTTTTCTCAAGTGTCACATGTCTGACTGGAATTCTGAGGTCTCCTCAGTTTTGTGTCTTGTCAGCATTTTCTATGAGACAATCCCTCCTTCTTCGTTTATGGGACACTGAACTGGAATCCTCGCAACGATCACTTGCGTGTCTGGCTTATCCCCGCGAACATCGCAGGGAAATCTCATGAATAGGGTTTGCCTCTCCCAGGTGAGGGAAAACAAAGCAAAAGATGAAAAAAACTCCCACCCTATTCATTGTATTCTGATAAGAATGCAGAGTACAGAATAGATTAACATTAGCATAAATTCATATACGAGTACGTACCTCTCCAGAGTGTGTGAGCGACAACGAAATCTGTGAACGTTTTCAGAATTTTAATATGACTCTCAGTCCAATTCAGAACGTTGTTTTTTTTTTCTGCGCACAAGAAGAAATGTGAGTAAAAAAGCTCCTTTTAGATGGATGAATCGCAGCACATGGAAAACATTCCACTGTGAACATTGTTTTCTGTGAGAGATCTTTTGACTAGTTCGCACTTAACTCATTTTGGGAAGATACGAGGTAAACTATGGAATTTTTCATGCACGAATTGAAAAGTGTATACGAGACATTTGAAGTAATTACTTATCTAAACACTTGAGCGATTTGAATTCGGGTTTTCATCGTTTTTTTAATAAAAAAAATCCACCAAGCAAATGAGAATTACAACTACATCAATAAACCAAATTGGATAATTTACCATATTATGTTTTCAGTTTTCAAAAAATGTTTCTTTGAAACCTGATTGCTAATCGATTATACATTAGATCACTTTTATTTTCAATTAAAAAAATGCACAAAGGAAATGAGAAGTACAATCATATACATATATATCGTTTAGACACATCAAAAAACAAACTTCAATAATTAATCTGATTTATGTTCTCTGTTTTCAAATAGGCTGTGGTGACACCTTGATTTCTATTCGATTATTCATGAGATCACTTTTATTTTGAAATGAAGAAAATCCTCAAAGTAAATGAGAATTATAACCATATATTGTAGCGACACATCAATAAACAAACTTCAATAATTGATCTAATTTATGTTCTCTGTGTTCAAAAAGGTTCTGATGACACAATGATTTCTAATCGATTATTCATCAGATCACTTTTATTCTCCAATGAAAAAATCCACATAGTAAATGAGAATTACTACCATATACTATTCAAACACACCACTAAACCAACTCCACGAATGTTCGGAGTTATGTTCCCAATTTTTCAAATACTTTGCTTCACCCCCTCGTTATTCTTCTTCATTCTCATCACTTAAAGAGAGCTGCAGCTCCATCCAATAGATCATGTTCATACTCGTAGAAAATTATGGAATGACGAAAGGCACGCGCGTGGACGCAATCTAGGCACGATTCTATCCATACCGACTCAGTTCGTTGAACTTTTGCTTTTTGTCACACAGCCATGGATGTGGACGTGGACGTGGGGACGCGAACATGGATGTGGATGTGGACTAAATATGTGGCTGGAATGGACTATGAAGTTGTTAATGAATGTTGTGATGACATTCACAAATGACAGTGCTTAGGTTGTTCATCATCATCAGTGAAGTTATGAATAGTTTATGTGCAGAAGAAATTATAAAACGGTTATAGAAATTCATGGCATAATTACCAACTTTACAAATATATTGGCAGAAAATTATCCATTAGATTACTTAGCGGGAAAAAACGCAGTAATGAAGACCTGATCCTTTGCCAATGTCAAATATGATTCGACATTACAATTATTAGTAAATTTCGTTGAATCATTTAATTTCAACGAAATTTACTAATAATTGTAATGTCGAATCATATTTGACATTGGCAAAGGATCAAATTAAATGTTTTCTAGAATATTTCGTGTTTAATTCTATTGCTTATAATTATTTGTATTGTAATTAATTGTATTTTTCTAGAAGAATTGGCAAAATTTCACTTACGTATACTATCCCTTAGAAGCTGAGTTTTCTAAAATATTTCGTTGAAATTAAGGTTTTTTTAAAAATTTCCACAAATTTGCACTTCTAAGAAAATTTGGTAGAAATAGCATTTTTCTGAAAAAAAAAAACATACGAGTATATTTCTATAAATGTTCGGTGAAATTAAATTTGTATATAAATTTTTCACAAATTAAAGTTTTATAAAAATTTTTCTAAAAATGGCATTTTTATAGCAAATTTTGTAGAAATTACCTTTTAAAGCAAAATCCCCCTTAAATTATTATTTAGAATAACTGAATTTTTCAAGAATGTTTTGTAGAAAAAAACATATTTTAATAATTGCATTTTTCAAGAATATTTTGTAGAAAATATCTTAAAAATTGCATTTTTATAAAAAAAGTTCGTCAAACCAAAAAAATCGTAGAAAATTCGTTTTTAATAAGAGCTCGTGGAAATTGCATTTTTGTAGCAAATTTTGTCCAATTTAATTTCTTAAAAAAAAAAAAAATTTGGAAGCTGGATTTTTTCTAGAAAAATCCATCTAATTGTGGAAAATGCTTTCTTATAGACAAGTTCGTGGAAATTGGATTTAATCAAAAAATATCGTCGAAATTATTTTGTTAAATTTAGTTTTCAAAATTTGTTGAATAAAAAAAATATAAATATTTATAAATTTCGTCAAAATTGAATTTTTATAGCAAATTTTATTAAGAATACAATTTTTTAGAAAATTTGATAGAAATTGAATTTTTCTAGAAAGTTTCATTGAAATTGTATTTTCTACAAAATGTTGTCGAAATTGCAATTGTAAATAATTTTTTTTTTAATATTTCGTCAAAATTGAATTTTCCTAGAAAATTTCAACAAAATTGAATTTTTAAACATGAACAATTCACTTAATTTGGAAGTAATTACATTTTTCTAAAAAAATGTTGAAGAAAGTGAATTTTTATTACAAATTTCTTCGGATTTAAGTTTTTGTAAAAATTATTTTTTTGTAGAAAAATTCTTCGAAATTTAAATTTTTTTATTACATATTTTTATTGATCTTTTTTGTCAAAATTGTTTTTTTTTTCTGTAAAATTTCGCATAAATTCATTTTTATACCTAATTTTTTCAAAATTAGATATAGAAGGAAGTACATATTTGAAGTAAATTTGCCATACAAAATTTTCTATAAAAATACAATTTAAAGGAAAATTTGCAAACATTTTTTTTTTGGATATTCAATTTCATTCAACATTATAGAAAGATGTACCGGCACAAAGGACAAATCCTACAAAATTTTGTATAATCAATTTATTTCTACAAATTAAATTTCGACGAAATTTTCTAGAAAAATTTAATTTAGACGAAATTTGTAGAAAATTTCAATTTAGACGAAATTTGTAGAAAATTACAATTTCGACGAAATTTTATAGAAAAATGTAAATTCGACCAAACTTGCTAAAAAAAAATAGAATTTCTATGAATAATATTAGAAAAATTCGAAATTTCGAAGACATTTTTAGAAAACTTTGCTATCACGTGACAATATTTTCTATTCTTTAACATTTTTTATTTAATGCAAATTAAAAAAAAAAAAATTTAGAAAAAATAAATTTCAATGAGGCGATTTCTATCAAATTTGTTAGCCTAATTTTATTTCGCCAAAATTTTCTAAAAAAATTTAATTACGACGGAATTTTGTAGGAAAATAATATCTTGACAAAATATGTTATAAAAAAATTTCAATGGAAAATATTATAAAAATTTCAAATTTCGAAGAAATTTTCTAGAAAAACTTACTTTAGACGAAATTTGCTATAAACTGCACTTTCGTATGTATTATGTTGTTTCGGTCTGACCACCTGTTTATATATCGTCAGCTTCATACGGTCGCTGAGTCCTCCTCTCCGTGCCAGTGTTTGTCGATAGATGTTGAATACCGCAATACCCTTTTTAAGCGCATGGTCAACGTGTTTCTTAAAAGAAAAGTCTTCCTGGAATATGACTCCTAGATACCTTAGATCTTCAGCGTTTCTTATGCTCTCGCCTCTTATTTGGACAGCAGGGGTGTACATTCTGGCATTCCTGTACAGTTTGCCCCTGGCTCCTTTAAATATTATGGTCTGGCATTTTTCTGTATTCAGTGTCAACCTCCATTTCTCGAAGTACGTCGCAAGGGTATCTAGGTACAAGATGAGCCTTCTTTCCGCAGTCTTTGCTCTGGGGTGTGTGGCAGTGACGAGGATATCATCTGCATATGTAAGCACTTTGACTCCATCAGGCGGGTCTGGTATATCAGCCATGTATAGATTGTAGAGGACAGGGCCAAGCACTGAGCCCTGTGGAACTCCGGCAGTCACAGCTTTGGGTCCAGATTTAGTTTCCTCTATGGACACAGTGAATGATCTATCCCTTAGATAATCTGCTATCATTCTCGTCAAGTGTGGATCAAATCTATAAGTCTCGCGCATCTTCTGGGCAATCCCATCCTGCCAGACTGTGTCGAATGCCTTGTTAAAGTCCAGGCTCACGGCAATGGTGGCGCTTCTCTTATTGAGTCCCCTCACAATCTGTCCCGTTAAGGCCATTAGAGCATGTGTCGTGGACGTCTGCCTCCGGAAACCAAATTGGCAATCCTTTAATATGGCCGCCTCCTCTATATGGTCGTATATCCTCTCGAGGATGAAGATCTCGAATAGCTTTCCGACATTCGATAGCAATGATATAGGTCTGTAGTTGGCCGGCTCCATGGGGTTCTTTCCCGGCTTTAAAATGGGTATGATTCTCGCCTTCTTCCACGCGCTAGGAAAGTAGCCCAGGTTAATGCACTGATTAAAAAGAGTGGCCATAAACTCCCACGTTCTGCCTTTGGTTAACAATTGTTTTTGGAAGATTTAGGAGAAGTGTGGTTTCACAAAGATTTCTCACTCGCTTGCGTGTTGAAGTCAACCATATAGAGCTCCGTATCTCCCATACAATTGCAGCAGAACTGTTGATAACGAGTGTCACGGCTCAGAAATCATGATCCAGTATGTGTGCTACCAATTTTTAATACATATTTATACACCGCCATGTATAAAATACTTGTTTCTATAATAATATAGAAACAAAATGGTCATGAAGCCGGGAGAATATCCTAGTTAGAATCACAAAGATATGCAGACCAAATAAAAGCAAGCAAACAACATAAAAAATACTATAAAATAACGAAATTTGCTAAAAATTCACTTTTGTCAAAATTTCTTTAAAAAAATGCAAATTCGACAAATATATAAAAGCACCAAATTTTTTAAAATTTTGACAAAAATTGGTTGTAAAAATAAAATTTCAGTGAAGCATATTATAAAAAGTGAAAATTTCGAAGTAATTTTCTAGAAAATTATTTGCGACGAAATTTTCTTTAAAGTGGACTTTTGTCAAAACTTCTTTAAAAAGACAATTTCAACAAAAAAATTTCGAAAAATTCAATTTCAATTCAAATTGTCTAGAAAAAATAAATTTCGGCGAAATTTTTGAGCAAAATGCAATTTCAACGAAATATAAAAATTCAATTTCATTGAAATTTTCACGAAAAGTTAAATTTTGACGAAATATTCCAGAAAAATGCATTTACGATATAATCTTCTGGGAAAAATTAAATGCAATTGCGACAACATTTTCTAGAAAAAATAAAACAATTTTAACGATTTATTCTAGGAAAATGCAATATCTATCAACATAATTCAAAATATTCTAGAAAAATTCAATTTCTAACAAAATTTTCTAGAATATTTCGTTAAAATCGCAAGGAAATTTCAACGAATTTATATTTTTATTTCAAATTTCTTTGGCATGAAGTCTTTCCAAAAATTCCGCACAAATTACGTTTTTGTAGAAAAATTTATCGAAATTTCTTTGCATTATTTTTGTAATTTTTTAAAAAATTTAAAACTGTAAAATTTCGTATAAATTAATTTTTATTGCGGAAATTCAAATATTTGTACGTTGTATTACATTCAATCGTGCGTAGGGAAATATAGGCATATCGGTCCATATTTTGATATAGGTCCCTTTCGGTAAGACTTATTTAGGCTCTAGAGAGCGCATTTTTTAACCGATCATGCCGAAATTTTAATGTGTTCATTCTATATCCTATATGCTGGATTATATTTATTGTATAAATACTCGTGCGACTGCACCAATGAAATCAAATATTCGTCTTTCATGTTTATTTGCACTTTTAAACAACAAATAATTAAGAAATTATTTTCTTTACTTTTCTCGGTGAACATACAATTGTAATTGTAAACAACATGTAGTATCAGCTGTTGTCAAATTGTACGTAAACGGAACGTCCAATTCTGATTTCAAGAGATTCAGCTGTCCGTTTACGTTTCGTTTCCGTTGGCTAATCGTTTACACCGACTTCCATATGACAGATTGAATCAGCTGATTCGTTACGCTACGGGGGCGTTACGGTTAAGTTTGCATAACATTAACAGTATCACTACGTTCAGCGTTCCAAGCTTTTTTATATTCTACACCACAGGTCGCAAATATGAAGCAATCTTAATGAAAATTGGTACAGAGGCATCTCTTAACCCAAGGACGATCCCTATTTAAAATGGGGCATATCGGTCCATACTTTGATATAGCCCCCATACGAAGGTATCTTTCGATAAGACATATTTACGCACTAGAGAGCGCATTTTTTAACCGATCATGCCGAAATTTTAATGTGTTCATTCTATTGCATTCAATCATGCCTAGTTAAAATGATGCATATCGGTTAAAAAATGCGCGTCCAAAGCGTAAATATGTCTTATCCAAAGTACCTTTGTATGCGGGCTTTATCAGAATATGGACCGATATGCCTCATTTTCACTAGACATGATTAAATGCTATAGAAAACACACATATTTAAATTTCGGCATGATCGGATAAAAAATGCGCCCTCTATAACGTAAATATGTCTAATCGATTTAAATTTCAGCATGATCGGTTAAAAAATGCGCTCTCTAGTGCGTAAATATGTCTTATCGAAAGATACCTTCGTATGGGGGCTATATCAAAGTATGGACCGATATGCCCCATTTTAAATAGGGATCGTCCTTGGGTTAAGAGATGCCTCTGTACCAATTTTCATTAAGATTGCTTCATATTTGCGACCTGTGGTGTAGAATATAAAAAAGCTTGGAACGCTGAACGTAGTGATACTGTTAATGTTATGCAAACTTAACCGTACCGCCCCCGTAGCGTAACGAATCAGCTGATTCAATCTGTCATATGGAAGTCGGTGTAAACGATTAGCCAACGGAAACGAAACGTAAACGGACAGCTGAATCTCTTGAAATCAGAATTGGACGTTCCGTTTACGTACAATTTGACAACAGCTGATACTACGAGGGCGGTTCGGAAACTTCTTAGCCTAGCACAAAAAGCGCTGTATAAACAGAAAAAAGTTAAGTGTTTTGGAAACTTCCATCTCTGCTATGAACACATGTTAAATTTAGTTTCGATCTGGCAACTCCTTCATATAGAAACAGGTGTTCAAAAAAGACGCATCCGCGATTTTTTTACAATGGAATAATTAGAAATGCGTGGTGTCATCAAATATTTACATAAAAAAGGTTTATCGGGACAAGAAATTCATAATGATATGGTGAATGTGTTAGGTGAAAGTGCTCCTTCATATGCAACAGTAAACAATTGGGTTGCTGAATTTAAACGTGGTCGTACAAGCATTGAAGATGAACCACGTAGTGGACGTCCAAAAACAACAACAACAACAGAAATTGTAGCCAAAGTGCATGATATGGTATTAAATGATCGACGAATAAAAGTGCGTGAAATAGCTAATATCATGGGCATCTCAAATGATCGAGTCCATTTAATTTTGCATGAAGAACTACAGATGAAAAAGCTTTCTGCAAGATGGGTGCCGCACTTGTTAACAGTCGACCAAAAACGCATAAGAATGAACATTTCTCAAGCTTGTTTGGATCGTTTTAAGCGAAATAAAATGGATTTTAAGCGTCGTTTCATAACTGTTGATGAGACATGGATCCACCACTATACTCCAGAGACAAAAGAACAATCCAAACAATGGACTGAAGCTGGAGGAAGTGCCCCAAAGAAGGCAAAAACAATTCAATCGGCTGGTAAGGTTATGGCAACGGTTTTTTGGGACTTCAAAGGTTTTTTATTGATTGACTATCTGCAAAAGGGTAAAACAATAAATTCAGAGTACTATTGCAACCTTTTGGATCAATTAAATGTTCAAATTCGAGAAAAACGTCCTGGCTTACAACACAAAAAAATAATTTTTCATCAAGACAACGCACCAGCGCACAAGAGTGTTTTAACAATGGCTAAAATCAACGAATTAAAGTACGAGTTGCTTGACCACCCACCTTATTCTCCTGATTTAGCTCCCAGTGACTTTTACCTGTTCCCAAAACTAAAAAAAAACCTTCCTGGCAAGCGTTTTACCTCAAATGAAGATGCAATTACAGTTATAAACCACTATTTTGAAGACCTTGAGGAAAACTATTTTAATCAAGGGATAGAATTGCTAGATAAGCGTTGGACTAAGTGTATTGAAGTTTCAGGAGATTATATTGAAAAATAAAAATATTTCTGAAAAACTAACTATTCTCTTTCATTGATAGGCTAAGTATACAATAAATATAATCCAGCATATAGGGTATCTGAAAAAAAGCGAGAAGCTTGGAAGCAAATTGGCAAGGAGCTGGGCGTTACAGGTGAGTTTTATGAAAATCGCGGCTGACTCCATTAAAAATTAAATTTATAATCTGCTTCAGGATTCTTTTGGCGACAGTACGAGACAATCATTGCGCCAATCTTCTTCATTGTGGGTTAATTTGACAGAAATATAAGCGTCTCTACAAACGTGGACTTATTTACAGATAGAGATTGGATTGGATTTGGCTGAGTCCCTCTTCAATGGAAATAGACATAAGTAAAAGTATTAATAAAACACAGAATATTTAAGATATAGAGTTCAAATTTATTCCAGGTGTAGTGCAAATGTTACATTTTAAGAATGAAATGCAATTTCGGTCATATGACCACCACGAGCCCGTCAACAGCGATCTATTCTTTGAACCCAATTTTCCACCACTCTTGGACACATTTCGACCGGAACGTTGGCAATTTCGCGTTGGATGTTGTCTCTGAGCTCGTCTAAAGTTGTTGACTTTGACCAAGGATATTCCTCAGGGGAAACGCCGCCGGAAATGCTTCAGAGGATGCTGACGATGATGGTTTACTGGGAGGTACAGGTACTGTTCCTAAAATAACTGATTGGCCAAACGGAGAGTACTGGAATATAGTTGTATTTAATTTAAATTAAGAAATGGAAATTGTTTGTATTAAAATAGATTATAAATAAATTGAAGTTTAATGGACATAACCCCATCGTGTTTTCTGCCATAACTTCCAACATTAACTGATATGAATGTATAGTTAGCATCGCAGATTCCCACACAATTCGGCATATCCCACATTCGTTGAAAATCATTGGCAATGTGTTTGTACTGCTGTGTAGTTGGTTCACTTAATTAAATCGGCGAAAGGAAGAGCCACAAAACTTCACTGCTTTCTAAAACAATATTTCGCATTGTTGTTTTCCCCAGCCTGTGACTCCATGCAATCGATTGTATGGAACAACCGTGACCCAAATATTTACAATTTTAAAGAATAGAATGTTAATATTTCCCAACTTGGTTGGAATCATAGGATAAAGCAATATTTGACATACAGTGGTGTTATTGCTAGTCTTTCTGCCGGTCTAATCCGTTGGTTTGGCGTAGTTAACTCAGTCATTGTTCATAGGACGTCCACCCCATCTTCTTATCCGACGATATTTTCTTGATTTACTTTAATTGTAAACTCTGCATAGATTTAAAAAACACAAATTTATAAACAAGCTTTTTAACTTCATTTTTAATAAACCTAAACAAAAAGAAATCGCGGCTTTTTTGTTTACTTGTGTGTTGTTGTTGTCAGAACATATGACTCGTTATCTCAACGTTGGCTAATCGCTCAAACGGGCAACGTTACGGCAACGGTAAAGATAAACTACGGTTACGTATACCTAACCCGGCCTTTAGTGTTCTGTTCAAAAGAACAGTACCACTACGACGTAGTGATACTGTTCTATGAACCGTATGTTATCGTAGTGGTACCGTTCGACGCGTTCGTAGTGGTACCGTCAGCGTTACCGTTGGGAAATTTCAAAAAGGGGCACAAAAAGGGGATTTTTTCGAAAAAAGGGGCAAGCGATCATTAAAAAAGGGGGATAAATTTTAAGGTTTTTATTTAAAGAAAACAACAATAAAAAAACAAAGCTTAACATAAAAAATAATTAGGTAACATTAAAAAATGCATTCATTTACACTAAAACTAATCAAAAAATACAATGTTATACAAAACTTCTTATGATGATACTAAATATATTTTATCACATACATTTCTTTATTTATAGTTACTTTTTTGTAACTTCTTTTTTTATACTTTCTTATTAGATCTGTGCTTGGGACAGATGTGTTTTGTATTGAGTTTTTTTGATCGCACAATAAATCTGTTTAGAAAAAAGCTTATATTTATGTACATCAACCTAATGAAAATAAAAAATAAATTGGATTTTTTTATAAACACTTATATTGTTACAATTAAGAAATCACTCAAATTAATTGTATTGTTGCATAGACGCCGACCTATTCGCAGAATTTTCACCAATAAGATGAAACGGTGGAAATAGATTCTCATATGCTTACACATACAAAAGATAAATGTAAATCGTTTTAACATATGCGTATATCCCATTAAATAACCTAATTCAGAACTTTGCGCGTTAGGCATTTCCGTACGTTAGTACGAAAGTGTTGTCATAAGAGTATAAAAAGCTGATTTTTTTAGAAAAGCCAAAAAGTGGCACAAAAAAGCGGAAAGGGGCACATTTAGTATCAAAAAATAAAAGGGGCGCAAAAGTAGCACTGCTGAAAAAAAGGGGCAAATATGCCACTTTAGTCGCACAACGGTAACGCTGGGTACCGTTCGAGAACAGTAACACTAAAAAAAATTTTAGTGTATTCTGTTCTCTTGTAAGGGTTGCGATTCTGTTCGCGACGAAAGAACGGTACAGAACGCTAAGGAACCGTTTCTTAGAGTTTTTTTTCGATAAAAAAACACTCTGATAAAAATACAATTTTTAAGAAAATTTGCAAAACAAAAAATATTTGAATATTGAATTTTCCAGAAAAAATCGTTGAAATGTATTTTATTTTGCAATTTTTTTTGAAATTGTTTTTTTATAGCAAAATGTTGTTGAAAGTGCATATTTTTTATAATACTTTTCATTGAAATTATATTCTCATAAAATTTTCTTCGAATTTCATTTTTATACCCTCACTTTAGTGATACGAGGGAATATATCATTTGTTACGGGCCAAAAGTGTAACACATCGAAGGAGTGATCTAAGACCCTAAATATGTTCGGTGAATATTCGTTTTGGTTTTAAAATGACCCCTGAATGAAAAATGTCCGTCCGTCCGTCTGTCTGCTGGCTGGTGCGCACGATAACTCTCGAAAGGAGTAACCAATTGACTTCAAATTTGGTAGACGGTAATATTTATACCCTACACCACACTGTGGTACAGGGTATTATAAGTTTGTTTCACGGCAGATGTTTGTAACACCTGAAAATAACACAGCTAGACCCACCTTAAAGTATACCGATCGACTCAGAATCACTAGCTGCGTCGATTTAACGATGTCCGTCCGTCCGTCCGTCTGTCCATGTAAAGTTGTTCGTCGACTACAGGTCGCAATTTCACCCCGATCGTTCTGTAATTTTGCAGTTTACAGTATTTCGCAGCTGTTAAGATCGCTATTGAATTTGGTTGAAATAGGTTCAGATTTAGATGTAGCTCCCATATATATATTTCGTCCGATTTGGCCCTTTAGTCCTATAGAAGCTGTATTTTACATCAAATCCTTTTGAAATGAACCAACATTGCCGAATTTGAAGAAAATCGGTTAAGATTTAGCTATAGCTCCCATATATATGTTTCGTCCGATTTTGCTCTTTAGACCTGTAGAAGCTGTATTTTACATCCAATCCTTTTAAAATTTAGCATGGTAGAGTTTCTTGATCCAGGAACCAACACTACCGAATTTGAAGAAAATCGGTCGGCCTCCCACAAAATGGACCGTTTTATACTAAAAGTTAACGACTTATAACATTAATACGAGTACATACAAATACTTGAAATTGTGTACAGTGTAATGCTGTTACAGTGCCTACAGTCCTGTGAAATGTGGGCGTTATCACCACGCCCCTTTTTGTACCTCCCACACAAAATGACCAAACCACATCAAAATTGAATATAGCTCTTAACGTTAAAAAAAAACAGTGCACATATACGCTTATAGTTCGGCACAATGAAATATATTTAAAAAATCTACTGTTTAGCGAAAAATGTATTTCTTAAACTCCTTCTGGTATCTCCTACACAAATTGACAGATTAATTAGTTTAATGTTACATTACTCACAAAGTAAGGGTATACCTTAGTCGATTTATCCGACTTAAACTTTCTTACTTGTTTTTTTTTAATATTTATCATGATCTTCTATATTTATAGCAAATTTTTTTCAAAATTGCATTTCTCTAGAAAATTTCATCGAAATACAATTTTTATAGCAATTTTTTTTTTTGAAATAAAACTTTTCACCAAAAATTGGTAGAAATTTTCTTTTCCTAAAAAATGTTGTCAAGATAAAAATTTTATAGAAAATGTCTTTGAAATTTCTGTTTTCTTTATTAAATGTTTCCAGAATATTTCTTCGAAATAACATTTCCTAGAGAATTTCGACGTCGACGATTGCATAATTCTAAAATAACTCCGTCAAAATTGCATTGTTATGAAAGAAACTAAATTTTTCTAGAAAATGTTACCGAAAATTAATGTTTATAGCAAGTTTCGTCGAAAATTTTGTCAAAAATTTCAAAGAAATTGCATTTTTATAGCAAACTTTGAACAAATTGCTTTTTTTTTAGAATATTTCCGCAGAAATTTAATTTTTCTTGAAGAAAATAAATTTTCCCAGAATTTTTTGATGAAAGTAGATTCTTAAATTTTTTTGTTTTCTTTGTTAGGTCGGATCCATATATTTCATTTTGTTAAAGACCCTTCAATATAATGAACGGCGCCCATAGATAATGCCTTAAAATGAAGGAACGATTCGATAGGGCCCACCAGTTCATGCAGGGTCGATTGTACACTGAAAAAAAATTTGTCATAAAATTGAAGAAATGCTCCAAAGATGTCATCAGCTTTTAAAATAAGTACATTTTGTACTTAAAATATAGATCATTTCAATAATATTAAGTAATTTACTTAATTTTAAGTAAATTTTCTTAATTTTAAGTACAAAATGTACTTATTTTGACTTATGTTGGTTTCCCAACAAGAGTTTTGTATCCAGGTTTTGTCTAGTGAAAGAATCTAAGAGCCTTTTTAAATCTTTTAAAACTCAAGGAAGATAGTAATTGGCCTTAAGTATATCACTTTGTTGTCCCTCCATCGATTGGGGATCGAGCTTAATGCAGCCCTCATATATCTTCGCCAGCCAGGGCATAATTAATTTTCTGTATTTCTATTGAAGAAATGTCATCTGCACCAGGTGATTTGCACGTCTCAAAGCGTCTAGATTACTGGATTTATCGGCCAACAATTTAACGAGGTTTGCAGTCCACTCGCTTTCTTGTTGGATCGGCTGGTACTCGAGTTCTGCCAGAGAATTCCCCGGCGTCGACCTTTAGTGACTGCTCGTTATTTTTTGTTCAGTTGTTATCCTATCCTAGTCCTGCAGATAACCCACTGCACAGGGTGTAGTGGATAGTATCCTCCTAGTCCTTGTAGTATTTGAGACCTTTTCCACTTCCCCCAGTGAAGGTATACCAAGAACGTCTTTGTGCTTTCCTATATTTCTTCTTATAGAGTTTAAGTTGCTCCCGCTAGGCATCTCAGTATTTGGCCTTGAAGACAGATGCGGATATTTTTCATAGCCTGTAGCTCAGGATCAACATGACAGACACTGAACTTCAATATCGACAGGCCTTATTTGGAAAACACTTTAGATCCTTGCTTTGCGTGCAATTTTAAGAAATACGAACTTCTCTCATACCGAAATGTCTGACCAGAAGTCTAGACATGACACGAATTAGACCGATACCTCGGGTCGAGTACAGTACATTTTGTCCATAGACCACCAAAGTTTTAAACAATACAGAAGTTTATTCCCTTAAAATTCTTTTGAGTATTTATTGCTTCTAATTAAAATCGTACAGAAAACTTTCCTCAGACGTGACCATTCGAAATTCCTTACAACTTATACCCAAAGCCATGGCCAACCCCCTTTATACCAAGTCAGCGGGAAAAACTAGTTTGACATTTTCCCAAAGTTATTTGTTGAACAATTTAATTTATGACACAGATTTGATAATGCAACTCCTTTTTTCCGAAATTCCAATGCAACTCACACAACTCAACAAATGACCCCTTTTTGGAAAAAGTCACACCGTTCAACAAAAAAGGCGACATTAACACTACACAACAACTTTACGAGTATAGAGCGGTGTTCATGGTTAAGTAAACACGGATTTTCAATCCTATAGAACAACGAACAACGAAAGAAATCCAAAGCTGAAATACACCCCAAAAATCTAAAGCGTAGTAGATGATTTTTAACAAAATCATAAAAAGATCATAAACACAAAATATACGAACTGATGGACGGACTAGAAATTATCAACAGGTTCCCAAACAACTCCAACAACAATCAAGTCAGGCAGCACCACCACCAACAACATTACCATCCAGCCATTTAGCCAGCCAAACCATCAGTTCCATCCATAGACCATAGACCAAAACAAACTGTTGGTCGTTTTGTTGTTTCCCAACCCCGGCTTGTCAGAGTGACTGACTGAGTGAGCGAATGAGAAACCTACCCACGATTCGAGTAATAGAAATCCCGCGGACATGCACGTCGACGAGGTTCATTGACCGCTTTTGGGTACTCCGTGAGATTCCTCCACAGTCCACAACATCGTTTGTTCATTTCTAAGGGGTAAATAAATGCTGTATACCGTCGAATACTGTTTAGTATGGACAGCAGACGATGGTCGACGACGGGACGGTTCTATGTTTGTTTTTATAATTTTTCTACATATTTTCTACAAAACAATTTTTTGGTTTCTATTTTACCTTGTTCGGTTTCCTTTGGTACAGGCTTCTTTTTTGGTTTTGGTTACGCATTTTACCCCCTTCTCCACCACCACCACTACCGAGTGGTCAGACAGACGGACGGACACTTCATACTGTGAAGTGATTTGTTTGGGTCTTTAGTGGAGTTTTGTTGAGTTTCTAACCCTTTTTCATAGTTTTCAATTTCTGGTGGGAATTGCGTTTTAGACATTTTCATTAAATACCGCCAAGTTAAGATCATTAAAGCCAGGCTTGGTCGAGTGTATGTATGTGAGTTGAGATATGAGGGACATACGAGGGTGGTATGGTGAGAGTTAAATGATTTTCATTGAACCAATGAATAATACAGAGAGAATTCCCTGTCGAGTAAACCCTTTTTGATATATAAGTGTAGAAATCCCAACAGTGTTTGGGCGATATTGTTGTGGTAGTGTGTAGCCTCATTCAGTAAGTTTGGGTGGCCCCAGTACGAGTTGCGCCACATATGTGCCTCACGAAGACTCAGATCACACACTTTGAGGCATTGCACTTTTCAAACTGATCTATCGGGATTTAACTGTAGACCGCTTCCTCATAGTGCACTCTGGGTAATGCTAATGGTCAACCAAGTAGTGGTTCTACTTAAAACGAGCTCCCCTAACACCGGGTTATAATGCGATCTCCTGACTATCGGTGTGTGGTTTGCAGTCAGGGTTTTTTTGCTGTATTTTACGGAGCCTTGTTGAAACCCCGGGCTCCTCAGCAAGTAACCGATGAAAAATTCATTCCAGTACTCAAAGCTAGTGATACACTAAATATGAATCGTTTTGTCCGACCGTCTAAACGAAGGCACAACGAGCAGTGGATAGCGCCCAGAGTTCTGACGAAGTTGCAGAGGATTCGATTCTTACCGAGAAGCAATCAGAGTCCCTAACCTGCGCTAAGAACGTCATGGATGCTTCTAAAGCCACTCAGTAGGCTAATAGGGCCGCAACTTCAGCAGGTAACAATGCTAAAAAAGTCAGATCATCTGATTAATCCCTGCCTTCGAAAAGGAAATGCTGTTCCCAAACACTTCAGTAAAGTGGCGAAGGAGAGCCTAGTGATAGCCGTCATAGACAGATGTGATGCGGATATCACCAACCCTCGGGACAAGTGGAGTCATGTGGAATCGACTACTCTGACCCAATGATTCGGCGTCCTTAGAGAGATGCCAGGCACACCAACAATCTGCAACGGTACATCGTGCCATCAGGGGAGAGTAAAACTCGTAGCATTCGGTGATACCAGATCGGTAGACCTGTATAAGGCTGCGGTCACTTGAGTGGGTTACGTCTGGCCGGGCGCTCTGTTCGATGCCGTAGAGGTAACCGATATCCCTAGTCGCCCAAGAGCCCTCATCTGTGTTACAGAAGAACCATCCTACTAGGCTGTTATTCTCCAGCTGCTAAGAGTTGGCAATAATGGCCTGCTCACCCATAAATGGAGAATTGGTGAGGTGGACAGGCAACTTGATCCTTAATGTCGATTCCATCTCTCACTTACAACAGGCAAATAGAACCCTGCAATATGCTTTCAGGACTACGGTTCTGAAGGTATACAAGAAGGATGTAACCCACACTACGGAAGCTAAGGTATAAACCGTGGTTACGTCCCAGCCGTTTAGAAGTGCAGAGCCATCCGCGTCAATAACAATATATGAATCCGCAGGCTCTAACATAAAGGCAATGCCATGTCTTCGCACACTGAGGGGCTGATAGGATTTTCCGCACTCTTCGATGCATATGATAAGGACATGCTTCTCGAAGATACGGCCGGCTACCAATGATGGTAAGAATTCTACAGATTAATGGTGAAGGGCCAATGTACGCGAAAAGCCGCGCGGCGTGTCAAAAAAGTTGAAATGTGTTCAACTTTTCCGCCCGCCGCTTGATTGGCATTGTCAGATTAAATTATTCTCGATCTGACACAATTTCTTGCTCAACTTTTATTGAAAACAACCACATATTTTTTGTACGGGCAATGCTGAAATCGCATCGCGCCGCATGACGCGTGTATTGGCCCTTCAACATAACCTATATCACTCTAAAGCAGCCTCAGCGGCACTATTGCGCCAGTCTACAGGGGCATCGTCGTGATATGGGCTGGAATGTACTGAACGACAACTAACGTTTTCAAATCACCATTATATATGTAGAGTTCAAATGCACTGAAAAAATACCCAAACCTGTCGTCCTCAGAAATGTGAGGAAGACAATGTGGTACAGGCAAAGCAAAAATATGTTTCTGCGAAACGAAATATTAGACAACTACAATTCTCGTTTGCCGGAACTGAAATTTCCTTTGTTGTGACAGAAACTTATTTCGCGTAATCAATTTGTTTGTTCTGAACAAATGAATTTCAGTCGTCGTAAACGACATGCATGTACCTGCACGAGAAAATTTTCTCAGTACTAAACTTCTACTCGAACCAAATGACAAAGTCGATCTGTATAATAAAGTCGACGTTGTCTCCACATTTTTCAATAGTTTCCTTGAGGAAGTTTGTGTAAAACCAAGGAACTCAGGAAAAACTAAACCACAATGGTGGACTTTTGAGCTACAGGCTATTATTATTATTATGTATTCCTTTTGAGTACCATTGAGGAGCATAGGGCCACAACAAAGTTATTCCATTAAGATCTGTTTAATGCTAAATACTTTATTTCACTCCAGCTTCGACCCAGACTTGTTGCCTCCGCCTCCACGGATCTTCTCCAGGTGTTTGCAGGCCAACACCTGTTCTGCGGGTTCCACTTCACAGCCTGTCTTGCAATATCGGATATTGAACAATGCCAACAATAGTGGGATCACTAATGAATATAATGCCTATACAGAGCAACTCAAAACCTATAAGATAAGAGTTCAGTCTCCGCAAGGGTGTGGAAGATACTACCTACAATATCCAGTACAGTGAGTTATCTGCAGGGTTATGATAACAACTGTACAAAAAATAGCGAACAGTAAATACAGGTACTACTCGACAGACATTTCCCAGACAGAACTCGAGGAGCAGCAGGATCAGCAAGAAAGCAAGTCGATACGGTAAATCGGTCGCTAAACTGTTGATCGACAAATTCAGACTAATATAGGCAACTAACAGTGTTGAGTCTTTGAAATCACTTGACCCAGACTCCAGCAGAAATGCAGAAAATGATGCTGTACATTATCCCCTGGTTGAAGAAAATCTATTAAGGCTTAATTAGGATCTCTTATATCGCCTAATCGATGGAGTAATACCAAAGTGTAATACATACCCAAAGCGAGAATGATATCACACTATGAGCCAAAGGACTTTAGGTCAATTAGTCTACCACCTTTACTTTAGAAAGTTCTGGAAAAACTCTTCTATTTTTTCATTAGGGAAAACTTGTATTCTCGTACCAAACTCTTGTCGGGAAACCAAAATATTTGCAAAAAGGGCCAGTCTACAGAACTGGTCGATGGTGCCACTGGTGTGTACTATCAAATCGTCTCAACTTTTCAAAGAATTCACTATGATGGCCCTTCTATATATACATATAAGTAGAAGTAGATTTTAACAACATTCTCACAAATGGAAGAAGAAGACAGAAGACAACAGCAAGTTTCGCGGCAACAACTCTAACGAAGCTTGCAAAGATCCCACAAGGAAGAGTACTGTCTACACTACGAGGGCTGCTATATATATTTCTGGCCTAATAATGAAAATGCGAATATTTATCATCAAAAATGGTTTTATTGTTTTTCAAAGTATTCTCCAGGATGATTTATGTATACACTTTTGCAAGCATTCCAACCAATGGTCGAAGCACATTTTCCACTCCGATTGAGACACCTCCAAAACATGGTTTTTGAACGCTTCAACAGCATCATCTGGCGACGAAAATCGTTGACCACGCATTTTTTTCTTGATGTGCGGGAATAAATAGAAGTCATTGGGTGCCAAGTCAGGGCTGTACGGCGGATGACCCATCAATTCGACGTTTTGGCCGGTCAAAAAGGCGCTGGTTTGAGGCGATGTGGAAGAAGAAGAGAGCTCGCATTGTCATGGTGCACAATGATTCGTTTTCTCTTGTTCGTTTTTCGAACTTTTCCGAAGACTTCAGGCAAACAAATTGTGGTGTACCACTCAGAATTGACGGTCCTACGTTGCTCAAGCGGAACAGTCCCACATGACCAGTTTGCTGAAGAAACAGGCGACCATTTGCTTCGAAGCGCTTCTTCCACGAACAACTTTCGTAGGATTTGGCTCGTCTTCGAAGACCCACACGGTCGATTGCTGTTTTGTTTCGGGCTCATACGCATAGATCCAAGATTCGTCACCTGTGACGATCTTATAAACGTCTTTTGAAGCACCGCGATCGTATTTTTTCAAAATTTCTCTGCACCAATCGACACGAGACTTTTTTTGAGCGATTGTTAAATTGTGCGGGATCTAACGAGAACAACCCGGGTGTAACATATATATGGGGGCTATATCCAAATCTGAACCGATTTTTTCCAAATTTAATAGTGTTCATTCATATAATAAGAAACCTCTTTCTGCAGAATTTCATACTGATCGGATATAAAATAAAGTTTTTACAGCGCTTACATGTCAAATCGGGGGTAACGTATATATGGGGGATATATCTAAATCTGAACCGATTTCTTCCAAATTTAATAGTGTTCATCCATATAATAAGAAACCTTTTTCTGCCGAATTTCATACTGATCGGATATAAAATAAAGTTTTTACAGCGCTTACATGTCAAATCGGGGCTAACATATATATGGGGGCTATATCTAAATCTTCACCGATTTTAACCAAATTCAATAGGGATCGTCGTTGGGCCAAAAAAAAGATGTGTGAAAAGTTTCGTCGAGATCGGACCATAATTGCGACCTGTACTTTGATTACAAGAATACATGCACAGACAGACAGACGGACAGACAGACAGACGGACAGACAGACAGACAGACAGACAGACGGACAGACAGACAGACAGACGGACAGACGGACATAGCTAAATCAACTCAGAAAGTGATTCTAAGTCGATCGGTATAATAAACGATGGGTCTATTTCTTCTCCTTTTGGGTGTTACAAACAAATGCACAAAGTTATAATACCCTGTACCACAGTGTGGTGTAGGGTATAAAAATGGACTTAGCATAATTTTCAAATGTGAACGGAAAGTTTATATTTGCTCTAGCTCCTTAACGGTATGTCGGATCGGGAATCGGTCACTGGCAAAAAGATAGCTCTTAACGAGAGCTAAAACATTGCTCCTGGTCAAGGTAGTTGGTCGGCTGGAAAGTGTTTTATTTGGATTTAAAAAAATTGGACTTAGTGCACGAAAAGTTGCAATTGGAGAACGATTATTTTGATAATAAAACCGAAGAATTTAAACGTTGTTCTTGCGTATATCTATCCATGATGAAATTTTAAACACTACACTCATGACATATTACAAATGGCCGAAACGTCACTTCAAAATATATATCATCCGTATTGGAAAACCCTGTACCAGTGCATATTTACACTGCTCAAAAAGTGAGGGTATACCTTAGTCGGGTTACCCGACTAAAATTTCTTTCCTGTTTTTCTAAATTTGTTGCAGCAGAATCGGACTAGCCGATCTCGAGTTATGACAAACAAAAGACCCCCATACGTGACAAATTCACCTGTAGTTACTGACTTCAAATCGATATATCTCGATTCCTGGACGTGACCCAGCGAAACGCCAGGACTCGTATAACATTTTTTGACTGATAAACTTTTACCGGTAGTCAGAACCTCGCAGATATTGGCTGTCGCACAGTTTTACCATTTCGGATGATACACCGCACCGAACAGTGATGAACTCCTCTTAGATTCTCCGTAGCCCAAATCTTGAAGTGTTGACTGTAATGGGCTTCATCGCTCATTATCAACTTGTAATGAAGTCAGGATTCTCCTCTGATTTTTTTGTTTAATAATATAGTTATTCATATTAAATTCCCCAAGTCTTCTTCACAAAATTCTGAAAAAAAAAGAAAATTGCTTAAGTGAACCTGTCGGACAGACTGCCATTCCAAATCTAAACCATGCTGCGAATTTAAAAAAATAGACATTTTAGCGATTGATTTGAAGCTGATAACTTTGTAAAACACATTCCAAGTTCGGGAAAATAAAGTAGAAGACTCTGGAGCAAATATATTTCTTACAGAAATCAATCCTCCAACTAGATTCGTTAAATAGCATCATTAAACCAGTAAGGAAAGGCTAAAGTCGGGCGGTGGCGACTATATAATACCCTACACCACTCTCGTAATATTGAATAACTCTGATATATACATTTTGTAATTCATGTATAAATTGTTTACATAAATTTACTTTTGGGACATTTTATACTTAAATAATACCCTGTACCACAGTGTGGCGTAGGGTATAAAAACGATTGGATCTGAAGAGCCAAATCGGATGAAACATATATATGGGAGCTATAGCTAAATCTTTACCGATTTTCTTCAAATTCGGCAATGTTGGTTCATGGATCAAGAAACTCTACCATTCTAAATTTCAAAACGATTGGATGTAAAATACAGCTTTTATAGGACTAAATGGCCAAATCGGACGAAACTTATATATGGGAGCTATAGCTAAATCTTAACCGATTTTCTTCAAATACGGTAGTGTTGGTTCATGGATCAAGAAACTCTACCATTCTAAATTTCAAAATTATTGGATGTAAAATACAGCTTCTACAGGACTAAAGAGCAAAATCGGACGAAACATATATATGGGAGCTATAGCTAAATCTTAACCGATTTCAACCAAATTCAATAGCGATCTTAACAGCCGCGAAATACTCTAAACTGCAAAATTTCAGAAAGATCGGAGTGAAATTGCGACCTTTAGTCGACGAACAACTTTACAAACATGTGCCGTGAAACAAACTTATAATACCCTGTACCACAGTGTGGTGTAGGGTATAAAAAATGAGCAGATAAGTATCAACTAATTTTTTAGGTAGTATTATTTATGCGGTTAGTACTTATTTTCATGGGAACATTTCTCTTCCACAATATTTTGTCAAAGGAAATTAATTCAAGCTTGTACTCCCAAATTACAACCCATATAGCATCCTTACTTCCTTAAAAAAACTTCCTCACTGCACGAGTAACTTCCCAGGAACTTATAAGACATACCAGAACACATGCAAAGGTCCTTCGAATTTATTCATAACCTCTAAACCATATAATTTACATTTCTAATAACCCACTAAATATAGACACCTGTTTGTCTAAACTAAAAATTGTCCCAAAATAGCGTGGGAATATTTTTTTAAGAAAACAAAGAACATAAAATTTACATTTTCTTTAAGAAATAAACAGTTCACCTGTGAATTTTCCTTAAACGAGGAAAAAAATTCAAGAAAAGAAAACCGTCCCATCGTCCATTGAGCTCTCTCAACCTCATTTGAATACACCCCAAATGAGCACGAACCCATCACCCATTGCCCTTTCCTGCATTCCTTCAGCGTTAAGTTATAAATAATTATCAACATTATAAACAATTTATGAATAAATATGTGCAACGACGCAAAGGAATTTCCGTTGAGAGAAGACATCCCTCTCGAGTGTAAGGACATGAAGACAGGTTGTATGTAACGTCTTTAAGAGTGGCAAAGAAAAACCCACCCTCCTTTCCTTTAACACTCCTTTAAGACAACGTTTAGCGGAAGAAGCTAGACGGGCGAAGACATGAAGACTCATGATGACCCTAACTCCCTCCCTCCTCATCTTTCTTCTTCAGCAACTAAAGGTCATCCCTAATAATGGTCTTTGGCGGCCGGCCCTGGTGGTGGTGAATTTTCTCAAATTCACGTGGTTGTGAAAATTAGTTTTTATTTTTCTCTCCCATTTTTTTAATTGTTCTTCAAAAACACACGAGTAGTGTTATTATTCAACAGGACATTCATTGTTTTGGATGTTCACTCGAATCCCACATAAAATTTGCATCTCATTTCCGGACACTTGGGTGACTTTTTGTTTGTTTTTTGTGAGACTCGAAAATAACAAATTTATGTATTTCCTACGGAACCTTTTTTGTCGAGGGGGAGTTGTGCGCTTTGCATTGGAACATTGAGGGAAGTTGAAAACGGCCACACAAAATCCCCGAACAATGGAAACGGAAATGATCAGGAAATAAAATGGGCTCAAAAGTCAAAAAGCGTAAAATTCTATACAGTGTATGGAGGGTGCGGTGCGGGTTGGCACCCGGAGTAGACATCAAATGCGGACAAAGGACAGGCGATCAAAGAGGAACAATGTCAATCCCGGAATAATTTGCTGGTCACCAAACAATTGTTCTGCCCCGGGGGGGAATATTTATCAACTGTTCTAATGATTTTGATGAAGGAGATTTAATTGGAAATGAGATTTGTTCATAATTCACTGGGACTTTATTGTATCAAAAATATTTGTTATTAGAAAAAAATATTGAGAAGTCATAAAATTCTTTGTATTTTCAAATTTCCAGGATTTCTTTGATTAAGGCTAGAGGTAATCTATAAAAAAATACTTGTATAGCCAAGAACTATTAATGAACTCTCCGATGTTGTTCGATCTCCTAAAAACATTATAAATCTATACGATCAAGAAGTCGGATCGGAAGGCCCCTTCATACGGGGATTTATAATAAAAGATGGACAGATATGCCCTATGTTTACTATTTTAGGAAATATGAAACATAAATAAAGGGATTTCCAATAAGAATGATATGATTTCTTTGAAAAAAAAACACTTAATTTTAAGGAAATTCAAAAGCTTTTTATTTAATGTGAAGTACAATCGATACAATTAAGTTCTAAGTAAAACGTCATTCAAATGGCCTCCACGACTTCTTCTGCAGGAACGAATTCGATGAACCCAATTTTCGAGCACTTTTTCCACTAAATCAAGTCGTATGTCATGAATGACACGTTCAATATTGACTTGTAAAGCTTGAAGAGAGTCTGGTTTATTTCGAAAGACCAATGAGTTCAAATAACCCCACAAGAAATAGTCTAATGGTGTTAAATGACAACTTCTTGGAGGTCATTCAATATCACAATTTCTTGAAATAATCGTATCTCCAAACTTTTCTCGCAACAATTCAATTGTTTCACTTGCTGTGTGGCACGTAGCCACAATCGGTCAATGGCAAAAAGATAGCTCCTAACAAGAGCTAAAATATTGCTCATGGGTATCAAGGTCGTAGGTCGACTGGAAAGTGTTTTTTTTTGGATTTAAAAAAAAATGGACTTAGCATAATTTTTCAAATGTGAACGGGAAGTTATTTTTGCTCTAGCTCCTTAAAGGTACGTCGGATCGGGAATCGGTCAATGGCAATAAGATAGCTCTTAAAGAGAGCTCAAATATTGCTCATGGGGGTGAAGGTAGTAGGTCGACTGAAAAGTGTTTTTTTATTAAAAAAAGACGAAAAGTTGCAATTGGAGAACGATTATTTTGATAATGAAACTGAATAATTTATAAGCGTTGTTCTTGCGTATATCTCTCCATGATGAAATTGTAAACACTACTGCATACAATGAAAAACAAATGACAAATCATGACATATTGCAAATGACCGAAACGTCACTTCAAAATCATATCATCCTTATTGGAAAACCCGTTACCTTAATTAAAAAACCAGTAAGGAAAGGCAGAAAGTCGGGCGGGGCCGACTATATAATACCCTACACCTCCCTAACAATGCGATAAGGGACATTGCCATAATAATTTGGAATAATTGGTAAATGGGTAGAAACATATTATCTAATTCTGAAACGATAATCGCTAAATTAAGCAATATTCGTTCCTAAATTGAGAAACAATTTATGGAAAATTTTAATGATCGGAAGTAAAATACAACTTCTATAGCGGTTTGATACCAAATCAGGAGGAACATATATATGGAGCTTTAATATAAATCTGAACCGATCTTCCCTGAATACTCATTCATGTAAAAAGACCTCCTTCTGTCGAATTTCGTACTGATCGGATATACAATACAGTCTCTACAGCGCTTACATGTCAAATCGGGGGAAACATATATGTGGGAGCTATATCTAAATCTGAACCGATTTTCTCCGAATTTGGCAGTATTCCTTCATGTAATAAGAAACCTCTTTCTGCCGAATTTCGCACTGATCGGATATAAAATACAGTTTTTACAGCGCTTACTGGTCAAATCGGAGGTAACATATATATGGGGGCTATATCTAAATCTGAACCGATTTTAACCAAATTCAATAGGGATCGTCCTTGGGCCAAAAAAAAGATATGTGTAAAGTTTCGTCGAGATCGGACTATAATTGCGACGTGTACTTTGATTACAAGAATACATGCACAGACGGACAGACAGACGGACAGACAGACGGACAGACAGACAGACGGACATAGCTAAATCAACTCAGAAAGTGATTCTAAGTCGATCGGTATAATAAACGATGGGTCTATTTCTTCTCCTTTTGGGTGTTACAAACAAATGCACAAAGTTATAATACCCTGTACCACAGGGTGGTGTAGTGTATAAAAATGGAACGATACACGATCATCGAACGATACAAAACGATCAAAAAACGATACGAACGATACAAAACTATATTGACTGATGAGGCCCATTTCCACCTCGGTGGCTTCGTCAACAAGCTAAATTGTCGCATCTGGGGCTCGGAAAACCCAAGAGTTATTGTTGAGAAGCCTCTCCATCTTCAACGTCTGACTGTTTGGCGCGGTTTATGATCCGGCGGGGTCAGTGGACCTTATTTTTTCGAAAATGATGTTGGTGAATGGATTGCGGTATCGAGAGATGATTAATGATTTTTTATGGTCGGAGTTGGATGGTATTGATCTGGACAACGTTTACTTTCAACAAGACGGCGCTACGTGCCACAGAAACCATTGCTCTGTTACTCGAAAAGTTTCCGGACCATGTTATCTCCCGGACCATGTTAGATCTCGGTGGCCAATTGTGATCACCTCAAAGATAGAATTAGTGAGGCTATCGAGGACATAGGGCAGCCAGTTTGCGATTTGGTTATGGAAAATTTCATGAAAAGGATATGGTCCTGTAAGAGTGGTCGTGGTGGCCATGTGGCTGATGTTGTTTTTCATTATTAACGGCGTACCTTCCTCTTTATTATGAAATAAACATCCGATCATTTATCTCAAAATAAGGCATTTTTCTTTGAATATCCAAATAACACCTCTTGTTGGAAAACCCTTTAGTAATAGTTCATCTGTCGCTTTTTGGACCCTCTTAAACAAAATCTGCGAGTCATACCAAAGTTGAATGACTCATAACGTTAAGATCAGTGCACATAAACGCATAGAAAGAACAATTTTTTCAACGTTCTGCCATCTCCCAGCCGATGTACAACAACAAAATGTTGTTGCGTAGTGCAATGTTAAAATCCCGAAATCGAAAGTTTCTGACATATGCGGTTATTCCCGAAAACCAAAGATATATCCATTTTTGGTCCCTTATATGCCATGAACTGAGGAAAATCGTTTTTCTCCCAGGAATATGTCCTGGGGAATACCCTCGCAACAAATTTCACGAATTTAATTCTTGACATTTGGATTTGCCCCTACCACATTTCGAAAAATTCTGCCTTTTCCTGAGTTGGAGTCCGAAGAGATATCAACATACCATGTTTTTAACTTTTCCCCATAGCGATAACTTCTGGCCTATAGTTTTTAAACCAGAGAATGTTCAAAGTTATACTTTTGATCGTAATGATTCATAACGAATCCCAAACCAGAGACACTCTAATATTCGAATGTTCAAAGATATCTTTTGATCATAATTATGTATATCGAATCCCATCTATTTGTCTATTTGTCTCTGTTTTATTTTCAATCTCTTTTCTCCACTTCCTATATTAAACTTAAGTTTTATGGAGAAGAAAAAATACAACGTATATGTTAATGAAATATAAATGACGTCAATGAAGATCGATTGATGGAAAACAACTCGTAATGAAATGTATTTCCCTCAAGCAGAGCTTCTCAAATGGAAAGCCGCGGCTCCCTAGTAGGCATTTTCACTACTTCACTAATATAATACAGCGGAATGGAATTGAGGGCATTTCTATGTGAAACTGTTTTGCCTAACCTGTTTGCCGGGCTTCAAGGGAACCGGAAAGCGATAAAGGCTCAAAATCACTGCCCTACAGTACAACATCAATGTACGATTCAACTTTCCATTCATCAGAGACAAAAAATCTGATGTTACAATAAATCATTCTGCTGTACTTACTAGCAAAGTTATTTATTTTAATTGTAAATAAATCTATATAAAAAAATTGCAAATCGTATTGAAGCTTTTTATTAATTTCCAAAGTTTTCAAATATTAATTAAAACTTCTTAAAGATTTAATAATTGCAAAAAAAAATTTTGTGTCATCGAAAACTAGTCAATGAGTTCCCATCTAAAGCGCATCTCTAAAATAAACAGACACAACTATGCAAAAGCTCTCTTGATTCGTTGAGAATGTTTTAGTGAACAGTTTTTTTTTACCCCAAAGCAGCCTTGAACTGCAAAACCTTTCAAATCAAAGCATCCAGTTTATCTATCCACTTTGGAACATAGACAGCAGAAACATGCAGCAACAACATCTGAAAGTGCTGTTGTTGTTGTTATATCCGTTGGATATCCAGTCAGTTAGAAATATAAGTAAAGTTGATTATTTGAGTGTACGAACGGTTAGATGGGTGGACAGACGGACACTCATCGATGAAAGAAAACAGGCACTAGAAGCTAGAAAAATAAATGGTTTGATGTCACAGAGGTGGGCAACTGTAGATGAACAATTGTAATTGAAATGTGGAATATTCGCCATAAGATGTCCTTCATAGGTTCTTCCCATTTTTTTTATACCCTACACCACACTGTGGTACAGGGTATTATAAGTTTGTTTCACGGCAGATGTTTGTAACACCTGAAAATAACACAGCTAGACCCACCTTAAAGTATACCGATCGACTCAGAATCACTAGCAGGTCGCAATTTCACTCCGATCGTTCTGAAAGTGTGCAGGTTAGAGTGTTTCGCGGCTGTTAAGATCGCTATTGAATTTGGTTGAAATCGGTTCATATTTAGATATAGCTCCCATATATATCTTTCGTCCGATTTGGCCCTTTAGTCCTATAGAAGCTGTATTTCACATCCGATCGTTTTGAAATTTAGAATGGTAGAGTTTCTTGATCCATGAACCAACACTACCGAATTTGAATCGTTTTTATACCCTACACCACACTGTGGTACAGGGTATTATTTATGTATAAAATGTCCCAAAAGTAAATTTATGTAAACAATTTATACAAAATTTATATATCCGAGTTATTCAATATTACGAGAGTGGTTTAGGGTATTATATAGTCGGCACCGCCCGACTTTAACCTTTCCTTACTGGTTTTATTATTATTTTTTTAAGATAAATAAAAAATATTTCTTAAAAGCAAAGGAAAAAAACGATTTGTTAATGTGGACAAAAAAAATCTGCAAATCTCATTATCAAATAACCCGACGTGCACATTTTAATGTATTAAATACTTATAATTCAGCCACTCTTCGTATCACTTTAAAACGGTAATATAATTGGAAGATTAACATCAATTAAAGATTAAATACATTAAACAATATTACCGGACGTCTGTAGTCATACGACATCATATAAACCTTCTACATAGTAGACCGGTTATCTATTCCACTTGGGTTATCTAATAAGTATTAGAGGTCCAACTGGCTTATCTACACATTAGTACACGTCCAACTCGGTTATCTACTCCTTAATATATGACCAGTTTGGTTATGTACACCTTAGTATAATACTATATGGATTATCTCCACCTTGGTAGGAGATTATTTGGGTTATATACAGCTTTGTGGACGACCAGTTGGGTTATAAACTCCTAAGGAGGGGGTCAAGTGTGTTATCTACTCCTTACTAGAGGATTAGATGGTTTATCTATTCCTCAGCATACGACCAGTTTGGTTATCTAATCCTTACTAGAGGACCAGTTTTATTATCTACTCCTTAATAGACGACAAGTTAGGTTAAGCATTCCTTGGTTACCTACTCCTTAATAGACGCCCAGTTGAATTATCTATTCCTTAGTAGACGACCTGTTGGGTTATCTACACTTTAGTAGACGACCAGTTGGGTTATCTAATCCTTAGTAGAGAACCAGTTATGTTATATACTTCTTATCTGACGACCAGTTGGGTCATCTACGTTTTTTGTAAGTGGCAAGTTGGGTTAACTGCTCCTGAGTAGTCGAAAAGTTGGCTTATCTAATCATCAGTAGTCGACTAGTTGGGTCATATATTCCTTATTTACTCCGAAGTAGGCGACCATTTTGGTTATCTACTCCTTAATAGAAGGCCAGTTAGGTTATACATTCCTTAGTAGAGTACCAGCTGGGTCATCTACTCATTAGTAGGCGATCAGTTGGGTTATCTACTCATTAGAAGACGGCCAATTATGTTATCTATTACATATAAAAGGCATAGTTGCGTTTTTTATTACTTATTTGCTTCTTAGTAGGCGGGCTGTGGGGATATCTACTCCTTAGTAGAGAACCAGTTGGGTTACCTATTTCTTAACTGACGACCGGTTGAGTTATCTACTCCTTAGTAGGTGGCCAGCACCGTTATGTTCTCCTTAGTAGTCGTCAAGTTGTGTTATATAATCCTCATGATAGGACCAGTTAGTTTATATATTTATTATTTTCTCATTAGTAGGCGGCCATTTGGGTTATCTACTCCTTAGTAATCAGCAAGATTCACTAGATGTTCAGTAGGGTTACTTGCTCCTCAGTTGAGTTATCTATTCCAAAGCAGGCAATCAGTTGGTTTATCTATTCCTTAGCAGACGACCAGTTGGGTTATCTTTTCCTTAGCAGTCGACCAGTTGGGTTTTATAATCATTAGTAGAAGGCCATCTGACTTATCTACTCTTTAGTAAACGTACAACTGTTTGAACTACTCCTTAGGGAGTAGCAGTTGGTTTATCTACTCCTTAGTTGACACCAATCGGGTTATCTACTCCTTAATGGGGGGTCATTTGTGTTATCTATTTCCTAGTAGTCGACCAGTTGGGTTATGCGTACTCCTTATTAGTGGTCCAACTGACTTTAATGTCCAAAAGTGTTATCCACTCCTTACTGGAGTACTAGTTGGGATATCTATTCCTTAGTAGACGACCATTTGACTGTCCACTCCTCGTAGGTGGCAAGGTAGGTTATCTACTACTTAGTAGTCGGCAAGTTGTGTTATCTACTGCTCACTAGAGCATCAATTTGTTATCTACTTATCAGTAGACGACGAGTTGGGTTATCTTTTCCTTATTTACTCCTTAATAGGCGCCCAGTTTGGTTATCTACTCCTTAGTAGTCGACCAGTTAGGTTATCTATTCATTAGCAGAGAGCCAGTTGGGTTATCTACTTCTTACCTGAAGACCATTTGGGTTATCTACTCATTAGTAGTCGGCATGTTTTGTTATCTACTTCTTAGCTGAAGACCATTTTGGTTATCTACTCCCTAGAAGACGGGTTGTTTTGCTAACTACTCCATTGTAGAAGACAAGTTGTGTAATCTACTTCTTAGTTGGCAACCATTTTAGGTTATCTACTTATTAGTAAGCGACCAACACAATCCCTACGATAGGACATGTGTATTTATATATTCTTTATTTTCTCATTTGGCGGCTAGTTGGGTTATCTATTCCTTAGTAGTCAGCAAGAAGACCAGTTGGGTTATATATTCCTTAGTTGCTCCGTAGTAGGAGGTCAGATTGGTTATATACTCCCTAATAGACGACCAGTTTAGTTATTCTACTCGTACTTGTTAATAGAGGACCACTTGGGTTATCAACTTCTCAGTGTAGGTCCAACTTTCTTATATACTATTTAGTAGGCTACCAGTTGGGTTATATACTCCTTAGAGATGACTAATTGGGTTATCTACTCGTTAGTGCAGTACCAGTTTATTTTTTTTTTTACATATTAAAATGCCAGTTTGTTTATCTACTGCTTAGTAAACGTCCAACAGGGTTATCTACTATATAGACGACGTCCAACCGGTTTTTCATCTCCTTATTAGAGGTCCAACTGGCTTATCTACACCTTAGTATAGGTCAAAATAGCTTACCTGCTCCTTAGTAGGAGGCCATTGTATTTATCTACCCTTTGGAAGATTTACAGTTAAGTTATCTATTCCATAGTCGACAAGTTGGATTATTTACTCATCATCTGGGTTATCTATTCCTTATCCAAATAGCAGCCAATGTAGTTATCTACTAAGGGACAATCTGTGAAACGCTAAATTTTCTGAATGACTCTATCGAACGCTTGGTTTTGTAGCGGTCTAATTTCCCGTAGGTACATTTGTGTTAATTTGTGTTGTTGCCATTAAAGGTCATCTATTACCAAACATTTAAGCTCTTATTTCAGACCTCAAATTCAGTAAATGTTTGGACCTAACAGATTTTAAGTAATCTTGAGATTGAAGATCCGCATTAATAGCATTTGTTTTATTTAGATACTTGTATACATATACTCGTACATAAATGTATGTATGTCTACAAGTACATTCCTCTGTAGATTCTTGTGTAAATACATCTGTAAACATTACAGGTTTTTGTTGTAAAACATTTGCCATTTAGAGGCACGGCACATGGACCCACATCATACCGCTCCTGCCCCCAACCCACCAATCTGTCCACCCCAAACATAGCTATGTATGTCTAAAGCTTGTATCACCAATGCAATCAGAAATTGAAACTGAAAACATCCGCCTTTAATTTTCAATTTCATTTTCATTCAAAGGCCGTTTGTCGTCAACAAAACCAAAATAAAAATACTTGCAGTATTGGATTATAAATTTATGTCGAATCGTGGGCGTAGTGGCAGAGATTTTTCATTTGGGATGGGAGTGAGGTCTAACCAAATCCAAAGGAAGCTGAATAAATTTCGTGTGACATTTACCGAAAGAAGATAAAAAACCATGAAAATCTAAAGACAAAAACCTTAAAGTAAAAAATTCACCATAAAAACCTTAACCGTTAAACTATAATTATAAGTTTAATCTTTGGGAGAATACAGAAGGAGATGATGGTAACACAAAGACTAAAAAAGAAAAATCCAACTGTATTTCTAATGCACAGAAATCTAACAGCATTTGGAGGGCTTCTTCCTCCACTTGGGCGGCAATAGGCCCCAGTTAAGCAGACATATGAAGGGAAATCTCAAAGCACAAATGTCACCTTTTTGTCATGGGAAAATCGGTAGCAGCAACAAACAGATAGACAGACAGACGGACGAACAGAGAATATGATAGAAATCAAAACAAAAACATTCGACATAAACAAATCTTTGGTAATATTTCTCAACCTCAATCATCATGGTCAACCCTAATTGCATTCCCCCCTCTGACCGACCCAGCGACCGACCGACTACCAGACACCAGCACCACCATGACGAGAGCAACAAACAGCAGCTCTGCAGATGACGATTTCAGTTGATCTTTCTAGCAGCATTTAGACAATTCATTCAGTTGGTTGGTTTATGAGTTGACTTGAAAACGGTACACTCGAGAAAATTGTCTGGAGATTTGTATATGTAGTCGAATGTGAAGGGTCTTCCTGAAGTAAGGGCAGTTCGGTGTTAAACCGGTTATCTACTCCTTAGTGGACGGCCAGTTTGGTTATCTACTAAGTAGGAGAGATCCAACTGGGTTCTTAGTATAATACTATTTGGGTTATCTACAGCTTAGTTGACGACCAGTTGGGTTATATACTTCTAAGGAGGAGGACAGTTGTGTTATATACTCCTCACTAGAGGACCGTTCTGTTATCTAATGCTTAGTAGAGGACCGTTCTGTTATCTAATCCTTACTAGAGGACCAGTTGGGTTATATATTCCATAGCATACGACCAGTTTGGTTATCTAAAATATCAGTTTGATTATCTTCTCCTCAGTAGACGATAAGATGGGCAATACATACCCTATTAAAGGTCCTGTTGGGTTATCTAGTTCTTGGCAGAGAACCAATTGGGTTGCCTACTTATTAACTGACGATAAGTTGGGTTATTTATTTCATAGTAGACGACAATTGGTTTATATACTCCTTACTAGAGTACCAGTTTCATTATCAACTTCTTTGTAGACGGTAAGTTAGGTTATGCATTCCTTAGTAAATGACCAGTTGGGTTATCTACTTCTTTTTATAGAACCAATTGGGTTATCTACTTTTTAACTGACGACCAGTTGGGTTATCTCTCCTTAGTAGGCGGTCAGTTGGGTTACCTGCTCCTGAGTAGTCAACAAGTCAGCAGTATTCGACCAGTTGGGTCATATATTCCTTATTTACTCTGAAGTATGCGACCATTTCGGTTATATACTCCTTAATAGAAGACCAGTTAGGTTATCTATTCTTTAGTAGAGTACTAGTAGGCAGCCACATTGGTTATCTACTCCAATTTAGACTGCTAGTTGCGCTATATAAATTCCTTATATCCTCCTTAGTAGGCGGCCAGTTGGGTTATCAATCATCTCGTTAAAAGATCTGCGACTGTCGAGAATAGTTTTGAATTCAGGAATACAGTTTCCAGGGACATTATAACGGCTTATCTATCAAATATTGGTACCAAATTTAGTCAGAACATTAATTTCGAGCTCCTCTGCTACCTCTCCAATACTAATATTAGTACCTGGTTCACTACAGCGATCAGACAATCTTTTAGCAATAGAAAGTCACACCTCCAATGAAATGTAAGCCTTGGGTAAGCTGCCGGATTCTAGAGAGATCTAGCACAGGCACATTTTCTCAAGACCTTTAATCTCTCAGCTTGTCTTCCAATAAGACCGTAAATTATCATTAAAGATAAGATAAGTGAGTCGTCGATCTCTATGACGACAACTCGACGTTAGTGCACTTAAAGTTTTGGCAGGGCCACATCAGCTTGGAATGAATGCCGGACCTGGACTTTTGGATATTCGACAAGCTTCAGTCTTATCCCACCTGGTCTGTGCTTGTTTCTAGTAGTAATTGAAGATATCATTTTTAACGACTCCCAGAGGCGTTGCGACTGATGCCATCTGGTGGTTGTTAGAACAGGATCCTGCTCTAGCTAGGTCGTCTGCATTTTCATTCCCCTTAAGTCCCCTATGACCCAGGTGAGAACTATTTTTGATACAAGACCTAGCTAAGCAAGTTCTTCCTTACAATATCTCACAAGTTTTGATGTGGCGATGTTGTTTTTTAAAGCAAGGAGAGCCGCTTGACTGTCGACAAATATTCCTATGCGATTCGTTGTATGATTCTACTGCACTTCATTACATGTTTCCTTAATGGCCAGTATCTCCGCCTGAAAAACACTGCAATAATCAAGAAGTTTTATTGAAATTGATATGTGCGCTTCCTCGGAGAACACACCTGAACCAACTCCACAACTCATTGTAGAGCCGTCCATGTATATATTGTTGTCGTGTCCCGTCAACGGAATTCCTTCGGACTTCAAATGGCTGTTCGCAGGACATTGAGGGAGTGCAGTAGCCTACTGAAGTTGTTGTTCCTCTGGGGATTTTATGAAGGATACGAGAATGTCCGTATGTTCTATCTTTCCAAATTCCAAGAGCGTGTAATCTTGAGGCCGTGCATGCCGCACTAGCTGTAATGTGTAGATCTATTGGCAATATGTGTTAAGGGCTTCGGCAGGACAAGTACGCATTGCTCCTCCTGTCACCCCGATGCATGCATATCTTTTTATGATATATAGTTGCTTTTGTGCGGTTTTATTTTCCGTTACCGGCCACAACACGAGTGCCCCATATGTGAGTATCTGTCTGATTATGCTTGTGTACATCCATAGTACCATATTAGGTATGAGGCCCCAACGGCTGCCAAACATCTTGCGACAGGCGTCATATGTAACATTTGATTTCTGAATCCGGTGTTCCATATTACGTTTCCATGATAGTTTTGAGTCCAGGATTACGCCTAAGTACTTGGCATGATCCGATAGTTTTTCTCAGTTTTTCCCGGATTCACTCCCAGACCACTACATGTGGCCCAGTTATTAAGTGACTTCAGTGCTCCGTTCATGATGTCACTCAACACGGACGGAAATAAACCAGAGACAAATATCACAACATTGTCCGCATATGCGGTCGAATTTGAATAGTATTTCATTGATGACAAGAAATCATAGTAGTTCTATTCTATTGTATCGATTCGTGCTCCTATTCGCCACCACAATTCCTGCGAAAGTCCTTGCTCAAGACTTTAGGTCTCTCTGCTTGTCTTCCAATAAGACTATGACCCGTCATGATCGACACTAAAAGCGAGACATCCGGTCTCGACAACAACAGCAGGATATTGTTGCGTTTGACAACAACAGTTTGGAATCAATGCTGGATCTGACTAGGAGATCTGAGTAGCTATAAGATCACTAGCTCCCATGAAGAACTTGGAGATCACTAAAGGCATGTCCTCATATTCCAGTTCCTCTGGAGCAAGTAAGGTAGTTTCTAGTCCTGCAGGCCCCTTTGAATATTCTCTCAACATCAGCCGTGGAGAGTTCATGATTTCAGTACAATACAGTTTCAGGGACTTTATAGCAGCCTGACTATCACAGAAATTATTGATGCCGACTTCTGTGAACACATTAATTCTCAGTCATTCTGCTACCTACCATACTACCTAAAATTTGTGCGTAGTGAACTCTAAAGTAATCAGTCAGTCATTTTACAATACGAGTAGATAGCCTTAGCCCAATGAAATGTGAACCTAAGACAACCTGCCGGCTTCTAGAGAGAGCGGGCACTGATACAGAAGATATTATATTTATTGCTCCTCCTCTCTGTCATCGTGCGAAATTCAGTCATTCTATAGGGTTTTCCAACAAGAGGTGTTTTTTTTTGTATTCAAAGAAAAAATCAATTTTTTGAAATAAATGATCGGATGTTTATTTCATAATAAAGAGGAAGGTACGCCGTTAATAATGAAAGACAACATCAGCCAAATGGCCACGCTAACAGGACCATATCCTTTTCATGAAATTTTCCATAACCAAATCGCAAAGTGGCTGCCCTATGTCCTCGATCCAAACTCATTTTCGAAAAAGTAAGGTTCAATGACGCCGCCGGACCATAAACCGCACCAAACAGTCACACGTTGAGGACGGAGAGGCTTCTCAACAATAACTCTTGGGTTTTCCGAGCCCCAGATGCGACAATTTTGCTTGTTGACGTAGCCACCGAGGTGGAAATGGGCCTCATGCGTGTAGCCTGTGCTTGCAAGATTTTCACCATTTTTGTAGTGAATTTTAATAATTTCAACGCGTTGTTGAATCGTGTATCGTCCCATTTTTAGTAATGGCGTAGTATCTACTTGTCAAATGTCAAAGAATAAAAGCTTCAAAAGTGACAGCTACCGAAATACCGGGTGATTCAAAATATCACCTCTTTTTGGAAAACCCTGTACGTGCCGTCCAAAAAGACAGCGACCCCTCATAACAGATACGATAACTGAGGCGTCCTGTTATACTGTTCATGGAGACATTCTATAGGAGAAGAGATGAAATCCCCTTGAGATGCTCCTCTTTTAAAGATAACATTCTAAATAAACCGCCGTATGCTTTTATCAACATCCAGGGTTACTATAGCTCCTCTGGTAACAAATCCATGCAGATCAATTGACCCATAGCTAGCTGAAATGCGTCTCTTAATAAGAAGGTTCTGAATAAACCGTCATATGCTTTTATCAACATTCAGGGGTACTATAACTCCTCTGCTGACAAATCTATGGAGGTCTATTAACTAAATGAAACTTCGCATGAATTCATCAACCTCCAGGGTTTCTAGAGCCATAGCTATTGCGGCGGAATTTATCTTACTGAAGACTAGCTGTGTTAAATGAAGTTGACAAGATCATGCAGGGTGATATCGATGGATGGGCTCTTGCTATAGGTACATATGCTGTTGATTGGTCCTAAGGTAACTGTCGATTATTCTCACCACAGTTTTCAGGTGAATTGAGTAATACACAAATCGGCCGGAAATCTGTTGGTCATGTATGGAACGGCTTTCTCGTTTTGGGAATGAAGACAATCGTAGGTTCTTTTCATTTATATGGTATACATATACAAGGTCTGCTTGATATAATCAGTATAAAGATCTTTGAGTAGAGGAACCTGTCTATCAGTCGCTCCACCGATTATACATTATCCCATCCTGACTACATTTCACGTTTAAAGCTTTTAATAGCCCAACGAATTCTAGATTCTGTTACAATCTCGTTAGAGGCCTCTGATGCCTGCACTTCAATGGAATCTGCATCTGAAATATTTATTTCATCCACAGACTTGCCATAGAAATGTAGATCCGCTACAGACCACTAATAACTGCACTTCAACGGAATCTCCATCTGAAGTATCTAATTTATCTTCAGAATTGCCAGAGAAATGTAGATGCAGACGATTACTCACTGGACATCGTCCAAAATATATCATTCTTCTCGATGTACTCAATAGTGCCAGGTGTTGATGCTAAAATTTCTCGTAGCCTTAAGGCTTTTCATGAGCTTGCAGAAATTTATCCAGGGTATAATCTTCATAATACTTTTTTGCAACGGAATGAAACAGTCCTTCAATCATTGTCAATTCCAGCAAACATTTTTCTTCGAGTGTCTGAAATGCGATTGGCGCGCAAATTACCGCTGCGCACATGCGTGTAGCCCATACCTTCGATATATGTATATACTTATAGCTATGTATGTGTGTATTTCTAAATGTACGAGTAACCATAAAGTACCAGGAGAATAGAGAACAGCTATTTTTGCGGTGTTAACTCATTAACATGTCATGTGAAATAAAAACCATCTATTCATTCTGTACGACTTCTCTTTTTGCAGAATCTTGCTACAAAATTCATAGTTACTCGTATATTATTTTCTGCTTTAGTATTAGTATTTTCCAGAAGATTATTAAAATTATAGAAGATGTGTAAAATCTCTCACATTCCATTGTTTTCAATCTTCAATATGTTTTAATATTATCTACTGCTGGACCTGCAGACATCTGCACTTTACGGTACGCCGAATATTGTCCTCCATGCTTCTAGAAAAACTGCAGATTTGAGTATAAATATACAATTTCTAAATAACTCTGCTGCAGCACCACCTACCGCGTCCATTTTTTGGTTATTTTCTCCCTTGACAGTATACATTATGAATATGAATCATTTTCGAACACAAACCAAGAATTATATTATAGCTTCACCTGCTTGACCGCTAAACCTACTAGAACATACCATAGCCATGCAGAACATTTTGTGCGTATCTGCAGATGAGATCATTAACAACACAAGATGTTTTTATATTACGGGTCTTATTCATAAAAAGTTATGGAAGATTTATAGTACACTTTAACCGTGACCGCTGGACCTACTGACAACAAAGCTATGATTAACAAAAGGTGCGGATCAGCAGATCAGATCTTCGACTAAACAAGAATTTTATATATTTGGGACCTTATTCATAAAAAGTTATGGAAGATTTATGGTACATTTTAACTTTAAAAAACAGGTCTATAAACCTGGAATAACTTTTTGTGATTATGGCCCTAGCATTATAGATGTTCTATAGGAGCTTTTGTGGTCAATTTAATTGCTAAATAATAGGTAGATTAAATGTGGATCGTATGACAACAAAGCTGGAGGCATTTTTTTAGCCTTTATAATAGGGACATATCCCAAGTATGACACACTATCCATATAAACACAAGAACAAGAATTTTATATATTTGGGACCTTATTCATAAAAAGTTATGGAAGATTTATGGTACATTTTAACTTTAAAAAACAGGTCTATAAACCTGGAATAACTTTTTGTGATTATGGCCCTAGCATTATAGATGTTCTATAGGAGCTTTTGTGGTCAATTTAATTGCTAAATAATAGGTAGATTAAATGTGGATCGTATGACAACAAAGCTGGAGGCATTTTTTTAGCCTTTATAATAGGGACATATCCCAAGTATGACACACTATCCATATAAAAACATGATTATACCAATAATAACCAACGCCTCTGTAGTATGGTACACTTCAGAGGCAAAGAAGTTCAATGTAAAATTTTTAAAGTAGGTTCAAGAAAACTTCTGTGTGAGGCAATTAGAACCTACCCAACAAGGGCGTTTAAGTCTATACTGTTTATTCAACCAATACAAATTCGTATAAAATATAAGGCACCCCTCGCAACAAAACGACTACAAGTGACGGTTTAATGGATAACTAGAGACCAAAAGTCATCCAGGTCCAAACTGCGGAAATCTACGACAGAATTTCTCAAGAGCAGCGTGCATCTACCTGCGAATTATTTGCACCAGACAAACGGAACCGTAGATCAACTGACCGTGGGGAATCGCTATTACGCGGATAGCTTTAAACTAGGAGGGGAGGGAAACGGGTCTGGGACTTTTTATAGAGATACGAGAGGCCGATCTTTGTTCTACATCGCAGACTATAATCCGTCCTTTCATGTGGAAGTTCGAGTAATCATGGAAAGTGTTAGCCGGCAGATTACACCATGGCGGCGTTCCTCGATGTGGAGGGCGCATTTAATAATGTTAAGATAGCATCTAGACTATAATCCGGCCTTTCATGTGGAAGTTCGAGTAATCATGGAAAGTGTTAGCCGGCAGATTACACCATGGCGGCGTTCCTCGATGTGGAGGGCGCTTTTAATAATGTTAAGATAGCATCTATACTCAACGCACTTGACAGCATAGGCTCACACCCAGGCATAACCAAGTGGACAGGTAACATGCTCAAAAGCAGAATCATTAACTCAACCATGGGCAATGGTTCGGCAAGAAAGCGAGTCACGAGAGGTACTCCGCAAGGTGGAGTGGTCTCACCGATATTATGGAATCTAGTGATAAACGAAATCCTAATGGATCTCAGCAATACAGGAATAAAAATCACAGCGTATGCAGACGACGTCGTGATTTTGATTAGAGGCAAATTTATGCCCACGGTCAGCGAGATCATGGAAAGATCACTAAAACGATTATCACGTTGGGCAGATAAAAATGGACTAGGAGTCAACCCAGCGAAGACAGAACTAGTCCTCTTTACTAGAAGAAATACATTTCCGAACTATCAGCCTACACTACAGGGAAAGGTACTTGAACTATCGAAAGAGGCTAAGAACTTGGGCATCATCCTAGACTCTAAGCTGTCCTGGAAAAGGAATTTGAAGGAAAGAGGAAAGAAAGCGCCTTCTATGCCTGCAAGAAAATGTTTGGCCGCAAATGGGGTTTGCAACCGAAAATGATACACTGGATGTATACATCGATCATTAGACCGATACTCACCTACGGATCAGTTGTATGGTGGAAATCGGTAATGAAGAAATCACATCTCTCGCATCTAGCCAAAGTGCAAAGACTGATTTGCGTCGGGATAACTGGCGCCCTCAGATCTGCTCCACAAATGGCACTGGAGGCGATGCTGAACCTTCAACCAATCGATATATACATAAAGTGTACCGCAGCGAAAGTGACCCTTCGGCTAAGGGAATCAGGAATGGCCATCAATACCACACACGGACATAGCTCAATCCTGGAAAGCATGGGCATAACAGACAAAATCAATAGGCCAACGGACTACTAGGCACCAAGAACAATTCGAGGTAAAAATTTTAATGTAACGTTTCCTAGCCATGAGGACTGGGCATCAAATAGCGTCATAGGGGACGACGAGATCTCAATCTTCACGGACGGATCGAAAATGGAGACGGGCACGGGATCAGGAGTACATTCCGATAGCCTTAATCTCAGAATCTCCACCAGACTCCCAGATGAATGCACTGTCTTCCAGGCAGAGATCTATGCCATTAACATTGCCGCGAAACAGATTTTGGAACGGGATATTTCTCAGAATTTCTCAAGAGCAGCGTGCATCTACCTGCGAATTATTTGCACCAGACAAACGGAACCCTAGATAAACTGACCGTGGGGAATCGCTATTACGCGGATAGCTATAAACTAGGAGGGGAGGGAAACGGGTCTGGGACTTTTTATGGAGATACGAGAGGCCGATCTTTGTTCTACATCGCAGACTATAATCCGGCCTTTCATGTGGAAGTTCGAGTAATCATGGAAAGTGTTAGCCGGCAGATTACACCATGGCGGCGTTCCTCGATATGGATGGCGCTTTTAATAATGTTAAGATAGCATCTATACTCAACGCACTTGACAGCATAGGGATCTATGCCATTAACATTGCCGCGAAACAGATTTTGGAACGGGATATTTCTCAGAAAAAATTAAAGATCTACGTCGACAGTATGGCAGCTCTCAAGGCCTTGGGCTCTAGAACTATCAAATCACGCTGCACGATGGACTGCTTTCTATCCTTAACCCATATTCAGGCGCACGAAATCACGCTCTGCTGGGTGCCAGGACATAGCAACATACAGGGCAACGAATTAGCAGACGAATGTGCCAGGATAGGATCCGGCGCACGAAATGAAACCGCGACTCTGGACGTGCAAATTCCGTTCGTGGAACTTAAAAACCAAATCGACGAACGCGGAGATCGATGTGGGATATCGTATAAAACTGCAGGACTGCAAGAACCCTTTGGCCATCCATTGATGTGAAACGTACCGAAGAATTGCTGTCCTTCAGGAAGAACACACTTAGCATACTCACTGGATTCATCACAAGGCACTGCGTGATAGGCAATATGGCTGCACGCATGAAGCTTCCTTACGAAGACTTCTGTAGAAGCTGCTTGGATGACGAAGAGGAGGAGTCAGTGCAGCACCTGCTATGCTCATGCAAAGGACTGCAAGAGTACCGTTTGGCCTTTTTAGGGCACAGGCTCTTCGAAAACCTAGATGACCTAGCAGATGCACCACTCAAACCCCTTCTCAATTTCATCAGAAAATCTCACTGGTTTAGTAAAGCCACAAAGACAAACGAAAACACGAGTCACTAGATCTTCTCTCCCCCTTCCTAAATCTTCTCTCCCTCTTCCTAAATCTTCTCTCCCTCTTCCTAAACCTTCTCTCCCTCTTCCTAATCTGTCAACCTCCAACTATTTCTTCTATTTTTATATTCTACTCACGGGAAACACAATGGACCGAATTGTCGGCCCCGAGTAAACTCGTCAGTTGTATGCTGACGGGCGTCCCTTTCAACCTAACCTAACCTAACCTAGCCGGCAACAGATGTTAACATTTATGCAGAGAGCCAAACGATGATGGAACGTCAAATACAAAATTGCCAAAAAAAAAAACTGTTCTGGAGTTGGAAAATCAAAAACCTTCCGATGACATGAGAGCATTGTACAGTGACTTTTCCCAACGAAGTAGTGGGAAAAGTTACAAAAATACCGTGGAGTGATCCTAATGATCAGAAAACAATAAGTTTACTGAATCTAAGAGATCAGTAAGATGATGATCGTTCTAAACCCCTAGTGCTACCACAGGCTCAAATTTCACTCATCGAAACCAATCTACTTGATACACAATGATATCAATAATACGAATATCCGTAACGGATAGATCTGTCAGACTTCTTAGAAAAGCCGACCCCAGTATACCCAGACGTCGTTTACTCAATGCGGACAGTAGCAAAGCAGGTGCTTAATGTTTTCCACTTCTTCCTCATCTCCATAACTTCTGCTGAAGTCATTGAACTCGACTCTCAACCTCCTGGCGTGTTCGCTGATCAAGCAATGTCTCGTCAGAACTGACACTAACGTAGACTGTATTTTCCTCTAAACTTGGAGGTGACATTTTGATCTTATATGATCGTATCTTGGCCAGATTTATCCAACTACCCATAGGAGTCAATTTCGTCTATCTCCCATTGGACTGCCTGACCACTTCATACTTTAACCAAAGCTAGTATGAGGACAGTGGCGCACCAATATATGCAAATTCTTCGAGAATTTGTAATGTCGTCCCTTTACTAGCAAGTTCATCGACTTTTCAGTTCCCCGGAGTTTTCCCGATGCCCAGGTACGTATGTATATGAGGTGCATGCGACAGACGAGGTCAGTTTGTAAATTTTGGTATGTAGCCTCCAGAGATTTATTGGCAGCCTCCGATTAAATGAAGACGCCAGTGTCGGTCACTATCCACGACCCATTCTTCGTTGGCTAAATTGAGTGTCCTCTTAAAACGTATCTTCCTAACTGGACACTCAAGCTTACAGGCACATCTGCACTGAGGATATTATTGTCGAATACCGGATTTCCATATATCAAAAGATATAGAGATAAGTGTCCATGAACATTTCAAACTCATCTAACCTATATCAATGAGTGAACCTACGACGACCGTTAGTATTGTGAATGGTTGTGAGAAAATTTAACTAAAACTATCAAAGTTTCGGGAGCGTTTTTTATATGGGAGCTATATCGAAAAATCTATCAATGTTGGTTATTATCAATCGCAGGTGAGCTATGAGAAGTACTCGTATTTGTATCATATGTCGGTCCTCTGGCTCCATTATTTTAGTTTGAAGCAGGATTACAACAGATGGTTGGACAGACATGGCTAAATTGTCTTGGAATTTTACAATGATAGGTCTCTGATCTATTGTTTGGGAGCAAATATGTATATATAAATGATATTGTATGGTGGAAGGTACATACTCGTAGTAACTTGGGGTTTCTCAAGGCGATATCTAATATTGTAACGACTCAATTTTCTGTTTTATAAGCCGATTGGTGGTCTTCCTCACCTTCTAAGGTGGCGACTAAATCGCTTCTTTTGGAGGACCTATCATAAACGGATTGGGAGACTTCCTCACCTTCAACGTAAGTGATTAAATAGCCATTTGGGAGGGGTTTGGTTATGTTTATGGGGGAACGACCGTTCATCGGGATATCTGACTTTTTTGTTCTGTCTTCACAGAGATAGTACTGAAAGACTTGGAGCTCTTTATATTCTTGGGCGTTTTCGAAGTGTACCGCTCCTCGGGAGATCTGACTCGTTTACCCGCCTTGACATAAGCAGTACTGGGAGACAGAACATTTTTCCTTTTTTGCGTTTTCGTAGTGTTCTACACTTTGGGAGATCTGTCTAGAAAAATGTGGTACTCGAAGACGAGGATCTCTTTTTCCTGATCGACGTTTACGCATTGTTATGCTCTGTGGTAGATCTGTACCTTTTGTCCTGTCTCGACAGAGGTAGTACTGAAACATTGGGAGCTCTTTATCTTCTTGGGCGTTTTCGAAGTGCTCTGCCCTTTGGGAGATCTGACTCTCTTACCAGTCTAGACAAATGTGGTAGTGGGGTACTGGAGACTGTAAGAATTGTTTTCTTTTTCACTTTGGGAGATCTGTCTAGACAAATGTGGTACTGGAAGACGAGTAGCTCTTGTTCCTGATGAAGGTGTTCGCAGTGTTATGCTCTTCGGTAGATCTGTAGAAGTGTCAGCTGAGGTGCTTACTGCACTTGTCCAGGTATGTTCTGTCGGTGTATCCTATTCAATAACCTGTATTGTGCTTCTAAGAGCTTGGCATCACTACGTTTGATGATTCATAGTCGAAGAGACGAGCAGGTTTTAAAGGATGGGACCTCGCTTAGAACCCCTTACGTGCAATCTCATCTTTGACGATGGTATTGTTATATTTACGACCATGAGGCCAATAGTCGTGGATATAGCATAGAAGCGATATGTCCACGATGACGACTACATGATTTACGGGTTATGTAATAGGTAGTTGAGTAGGTACTGCGTAATAGGTTTTGGTACTTACATATTTCCACGCTGCGAACGTCCGGCGGCTACTATGACATTCACACAGTCATGGTCACCGCATCAATCTCTTCTTAACGTAACAATAACGTTCTCGGAGACCGCCCATAGGAGCTGAAGAACGCGGTATGTAGCTTACAACACTCGTTGTTCTGACTCAATTACAATCAGGATGGAGTAGTCGCTTGAACTCTGTCTGGTCAAGAATCAACGGTTCAATGTCCAACTAGTGTCCTGCTTGTGGAACTTGACCCCATGACGTCGCTCATCTCTTTCAATGTACTGTACACCCGACTCAGCTGCAACCAAGATCCCTCTGGACCCACCCAATCATTGTTGCTCGAGATTTGAGCTAAGATACTCGGAGTCGGAAGAACAGAGCCAATAGAAATGAAGTAGAAGAATATGTTACTAATTTGACGATTCCATATATGTCTATCGTTGTCCCTCTGCTACAACAACTGAAAACATAAATTATAAAATATATAATATTATACATTTTTGGGAGATATATCCGAAGGGCAAAGGTCAATATGGATCATCTTCAACATACAAACTAAGGGGAAAATATTACAACATGTTATGATTTGAAGCCTTTCGAGAGTTTTCAGACGCATCAGTTATCCGGACGAACGGGCGTAGCTCAAATCACTTACAATATTCTGAGACGGATTTCACACTAGATATTTGAGGGTTAAAAACTACCCTTTATTTTTATTTTATTTCAATATTTAAATTGCATTATGTAATCTACAAGTTAGACAGCATAGAATAGTAATAAATATTTTCCATAAATGTACTCGTGATCGGAGTATGGACCCGTTAAAAACGTGTAAAAATTCTTTCTTCGCACCAACTTTTGCGAGGAAATTGATTTTTGTTGTTATTTTTGGCTACTTATTGATAGAAAATAATTAAATTTTTTTAAATATCAAAAGAAAATATTTTTGTAAATAATACAAAATTTTGTTTTTCCAAAAAAGTGTATCAGACAGAAGGTAAGTTTTTTGGGGTTTTGGACATTCGTTCGATATGGCAAATGTAACCGTAACTTCAACGTAGCGTAACGAATCAGCTGATCCAATCTATCATATGGAAATCATTGTGAACATTTAGGTAACGAAACGTAAACAGACTTAATAATCTACAGAATTTGAGTTTGGGTGGAATCATTAGGTGCATTTGAAAACAGCTGATTAAGAAGTGCGGTTATGATTCCAAAACAATCAAATCAATGAAAAAATACTACATTTATGGGAAACTTTTGTAATATAATAAAAAAATAAGAAGTATAATTTTAAAATAAGAGAAATTAATAAAAAATAAAATTAATTTATTGCTAAATATGTTGTGAATGTCTGAGTCATATGACACGTTTTCATGCTTAGATAATTACTCAAGCGGTTCACGTTACGTTATGTTACGGTGTCTTATGATATAATTTGAGATTTCAATTAAATTGCTTCCAAAACAACTTCTGGAAACTTCAAACGCAAAAGCGCTTAGGAAAAGAAAATAAATAAATAAAATCGAGAGGCTAGACACATCTTCTGCCTCTATTGTCTTTCTGCCGTTAACCACCACTCTTAACAAGTGGTTGCCGCCGGTGGCCTAAAGTGGAGAAGGCGAAAAAAAGCAGAAGCCTATAAAAACATATAATAACCATAAACAACTAATAAAAAGATTTTTCTTCTTGAGAAAACAACAACAGCAAAATGTAAAGACAAAATAAAATGTTATGAAATTAATGCTGTGTGAACAATGACAAGAGACGAGAGAGACTCGGTCGGACCGCTATGCAACGACTGGACATGGAAAACAGCTGTAATCAAGAAATTGAGTATGTCTCGAAAGAAAGAAAGAATCCCATTGAAGAAAACACCCTTCTGCTTCCCCAAGGCTTCTTTACATACAGTTCATACATACTTGTAGATAACTGTAACCACCAGTTTTTCCCACAAGACTCCGGCATTTGGATTATGGAATTTTTTATGGCTAATAATTTTCATATTTTCTCAGAATATAATGAAAGTGAATTTAATGGACGATTTCAAATTGAATTGAAATATTTGAAATTATTTTACAAAAATGAAATTTAATAAAAATTATGCCCTATATCAATTGTCTTCTACAGTTTTTCTTTATTAAGTTGCAAGTTGTACATATGTATGTATATTTGATTCAGAGAAAATACTTGATACAGAAAAATCACTGTCACTAATTTGCATTTGAGTTAGGCATATAAAATCGGATTTGCTTCAGCTATACCACGTTGTTTCCATAATTGATGCTTTCAGAATCAAAGTGTGAAAATTAGGAATACAATTCGCCATTTTCCAAAAAAATATTGTGAAAATCCCAGAATTGTTTTTTTTTTCTTTCTATGCTCTACACCACACTGCAGTACAGGTCATAAGGCATTTCTGCTGTGGCAGATGTTTGTAACACTTAAAAATATTGGATTAAGGCCCACCTTAAAGTCTACTGTAGAGTATATGACTCCATGAGTCGAGTCTTCTACTCTACAGTAGACTTTAAGGTGGGCATAACTCCAGTATTTTTAAGTATTACAGACATCTGCCACAGACTACTGTAGAGTAGTGAATTTAATACAAGGTTTTCCAACAAGAGGTGTTATTTTGAATCACCCGGTATTTCGGTAGCTGTCACTTGTGAAGCTTTTATTCTTTTACATTTGATAAGTAGAAACTACGCCATTACTAAAAATGGAACGATACACGATTCAACAACGCATTGAAATTATTAAAATTCGAAAAATCATCTTGACTGATGAGGTCCATTTCCACTTCGGTGGCTACTTCAACAAGCAACATTGTCGCATCTGGGGCTTGGAAAACCCAAGAGTTATTGTGATAAGCCTCTCCATCCTCAACGTGTGACTGTTTGATGTGGTTTATGGTCCGGCGGGGTCATTGGATCTTACTTTTTCGAAAATGAGGTTGGATCAACAGTTACGGTGAATGGATTGCGCTATCGAGAGATGATTCATGATTTTTTATGGTCGGAGTTGGATGGTATTGATCTGGACAACGTTTACTTTCAACAAGACGCCGCTACGTGCCACACAAGCAACGAAACCATTGCTCCAGGCTTGCCAGAAAAAAATTTTTGATATCCCCAAACCAGCCGAAGAAAATCCCCAACATAACCCCAAATGAAAGATTTTTATTTCAAACAATTCAAACATAACATAAAATTTTTTTTTAAATCATAACATATAAAAAAGACATTGAGTATTTATAGAGATCATTTAAAGGAATTGTACATAGTACTATAGTAATAAAGTTTAGTCATTTATAAGTTTATATACTTCAGCTTCACCATCAGTATCTTCAGTCTCGTTTATATTGTACATAGTTTTCGAATTGAATCTTTTCAACATATCATTTGTAGGTTTAAAAGACTGGCAACACATATTATTAACACTAAAATGTATTTTTATTCTTAATAATGCCTCCAAAAGTTCGTATTGCATTTTATTGCGCAGCTTCGATTTGGTAATGCTCATTATTGAAAATACTCTTTCTACACACGCATTACTCGTTGGAATTGTAAGCATGCTAAGAACAGCTTCTCCAAGTTCTTTATAGTGAAAAGTGCCGGCTGGCTGCATCCTGAAAACTATAAACTTTCGGCCAAAATTCTAATAAATTTGTTGGTGTTCCATTTTCAAAATACTGATTCCAGTTGGTAAAAGGAAGCTTAGCCCATTGAGTTTCATAAACATTCATTGGAATTTTTTTATCCGTAAAATTTTGCAGAACATCTTTGATTACACAAAATTTGGCTTGTGACACGGAATTCGTACATCTCATGACAGAAAAGTTTTTAAACTGCTTAAAAATTTTCATATTTTCAGGAAAGCGTTGTATACAGCAATTTTTGGATTTCCATATAAACGGAATTTCTTAAGCTTTTATTTAAAAATGTAAACTTTAAAAATCTTTGCATATTTTCAAATAACCCCAAGAAACCCCAATAAAAAAGTATAAAAACCCCTAAAAAAACCCCTAACCCCAAATTATTTTTTTTGTCCCAATTTGCAATGGCAAAACCCCACAATTGGGGTCAAAACCCCAGTTCTGGCAACCCTGCATTGCTCTGTTACGGGAAAAGTTTCCGGACCGTGTTATCTCTCGAAGAGGTGATCACAATTGGCCACCGAGATCTTGTGATTTAACACCTTGCGACTTCTTCCTTTGGGGCCACATGATAGATAAGGTCTATGCCAACAGCCCAGCGTCGATTCAAGACCTCAAAGATAGAATTTGTGAGGCTATCGAGGACATAGGGCAGCCACTTTGCGATTTGGTTATGGACAATTTCATGAAAAGGATGTGGTCCTGTAAGCGTGGTCGTGGTCCCTCTCCCTCTTTATTATGAAATAAACATCCGATCATTTATCTCAAAAAATTGAATTTTTCTTTGAAAACCAAAATAACACCTCTTGTTGGAAAACCCTTTAGTTACCCACTATGGAGAAGCTGATTCCACGAGTCGTCTTCTTTAAAGTGATTAACTATCTACTCAGACGCACTAGGTGATTCGATCTATCCATGTCTGTCTGTCCGTCTTGACAAAATTTGGAATATTGGTTTCCTTCCGCCCAGGAACCGACCTATTGAGATTAAGGGAAATCGGTTCAGATATAAATATAGCTCCCGTGTTAACAGCTGATAGTTCCTTTTTGTTTAGTTCGGTTTGCCATTTCATCATAGATAGACTTATACGAGAGCAACGCTTGCAAATTGTTGAAATTTTCTACCAAAATAATGGTGCTGTTCGAAATTTTCAAAAAAAATGTCAGAGATGAAGCTTATTTTTGCTTGGCTGGGTACGTAAATAAGAAAACATTTTGATCTTGGAGCGAAGATAATCCACAAGGTAATGTCCAAACAATATTACATGCACAGAAAATTACTGTTTGGTGCGCTTTATGGGCCGACAGACTCATTGGTATATTACGTACTTAATCGGCTATTACAGAACATTAGTTCCCGTAGACAAGATTTCCAAGCGCTTCGATCTTCTGCGCTTCTCCTCCAATTTGTGAACCCAAGTTTCGAGATGTCTTCCCCACCTGATCTTTCCATCGGAGTTTTGGCCTTACCCTTCTGCGTGAACCGACATCAGGTTCGTATTGAAAATACTGTTTTGCTAGAGCATCTTCATGCATTCTCATAACATGACCTAGCCATCGCAATCGCTGTAATTTAATACGCTTAACTAAGTCAATGTCGGTTTTCTACGTCAATGCAGATTGGTCCATAGATTTTACTAAGAATTTTTCTTCCGAATACTCCAAATACTGCCTCGTCTGCTTTCGCAAGTACCCATGCTCAGTGGTCTTTGTGTCTTCAAATTGATGATGGGCAGAATGTTACTGGACAGAATGGTATTATCACAGCGCACTCTACAAATTTACTCAGAGAAACTTTTGATTTATTTTTGTTTTCTTTGGGGCTATGTAAAGTCACTTGTCTACTCCAATAAACCGGAGAATCTGCCCTTCTAAGAAATAATGTCACATCTCCATTTTAGTAGTTTTGAAATATTTAGTTTTTTTACTTTCGAGCGTTTTAAATTTACTTTAAGATTAGGGGCCTAAATAGGTCTAGGTGTGGTAATAAAACCGGCTGCCTCCCCAACCATTAGGAGCGAAATTTATAAAACGTAAATGCTAATATCTAAAAACTACTTAAATGGAGATGTGACTTTCTTTCTTACGTGGGCAGAATTGAACACCGGGAAATTGACAAACCACGAGTTACTGGCGAAATATGGCCGCATATGCTGCGAAAAGTGTGTGAAGCATGGAAAATGCGCCATGTCCACACCAGTCTTGGCGGCCAGATGGCCCAAATCATATCTAAACATTAATGGCATAGAATGATCTATCCAATAAAGCCAATATAATTGATATTAAAATTATTTGTCTTTACTTTATTTTACTTTAAGGTTCTGCAACTAAAAAAAACACCGTTTAATAAAGTACCTGGTGAGGGTGTCAGCCGGAGTCACCAGCTCACATAGACCAATTGATGTCCCTAGTACGGTCCCAGTTGCCACTCATCGGAATCAACCTGTTTGATTGTTGAGTTTATTCTTATTGCTTTCGGTAATAAAGTCGATTCAGAGCCAGTAGGTTCACACAGAATACATTTTGGTTGCCTCAACCGAATCTACTATCATGCGATTCCATCAGGACAACCAATATTTTGGTTGTGGTATACTTCTGCTTCCATGTTGACAACAATCATATTTGGTTGCGCCAACTACGAAAATGGTGGCTTAAATTATCTGTTGTAGTTGCCACAACCAACTGTTTTAAAACATTGGTTGTTCTGACAATTTGTCGGTCATATACTACCGACAATTAATTAAAAACAAAACAATTCATAACAAAATTAAAAATCCCATATTACAAATCCATCACTATTATGAGATGTGGAAATATTTGACACACATTTATGTACACGAAAAAAAAAAAAAAAACTTTTATGCAAATATCATTTAACCCTGATTTAATGATTGTTCCTTTTATTTATGTAAAACATTTTGCACAACATATTTTGCATTCCACACATTATTATCCACACGAGACTATTTTTGATTACCTGTACCGTTCTTGAAAAAAATGTTGAAGATTTTTTTATGTCGAGTAATTTTATTTTTTGTTTGTCATGTATCAGCAAAAGAACATCAACCAATCTTCCGGTTGTATTTCCCAAAATACTTTTAATTTTTCTAAATTTGGGAAATTATTAGGATAACCAATAAACGATTATTTATTAATATTTTTTCTGTTGTAGTAACCAATTATTTTTTTTTGTTGCAATAATAATCTTTGGTCTATTGATACAATTTCTGTTGCCAAGAATAAAAAAATCGATCATAGGGTACTATAATGAAAATTTAAAATTGGTTACCTCAACTAACCGAGTGTCAATGAAAAAACAATCCTAATTCGATTGATACAACCATCGATTTAGTTGCAAGCATTTACATTTGATCGTATCCATGTTATTATTGTTGTTTCAACTAATTATATATAAATACAACCGACAGACGGTGTAGGCAATGTACTTTTTGTTGCTAGTACTGTTTTTTTTATTTTTACAATCGAATTCCAACCAATTATTTTCCTAGGTGTTGTTATCAAAAATTCATTAGCCTTTTGATGAGGCTGAGATCTTCGATGTAGCTGAAAAGGCACAGCATTGCTTAATGAAGCCGCTCGAATAGAGACAGACGCTGCTTGAAGAATGGGTTTGTAGAGTGCTAAGATTTAGAGACGGCACTTACTCGCCTCGTCAGTGAAGCATACACTTCTTACACCAGCTGGCTGTCCCGGACTATTTATTAATACCCAGGCACTTATTCGCAACCTATGACACGTCCCGTGGCCTTCAGCTTGGCCCTCGTGGAAACACCTTCAAGATTTAGGGACGGCAATTACTCGCCTCGTCAGTGAAGCTCGTCTCTCGTCTCTGCTTACACCCTGGCTGGCTGTCCCGGACTGTTTATTCATTCCCCACAGGCACTTATTCGCAGTTAACCTTTATAGCTGAATGCACTATCAACAACCTATGACACGTCCCGTGGCCTTCAGCTTGGCCCTCGTGGAAACACCTTCAATAATCCGTTACCGGAAAATAATAACTAAAATACTACTCGTAGGATAGGATGACAGCCGGAGTTACCAGATCACATAGATCACTTAAGTTCCATGGTACTACCACGGGCCCGGTTGCCACCCATCGAAATCATTTTTTTAGGGTAGGTTTGTTCCGCTTTTTTTTCTCCTATTCAATATCTACAACTTTGCTTCAGACACAAAAGAGATATTCCGTACGGTATACAGAGAAAAAACCGTGTAAAATATAGAAAAAGTGCAAATCCACCTACAGCCAAAAAATTCGTATGGCCATTATTAATTATTAATTGAGGCAACTTGACTAAACGAATGATGTAGAAGTTTATATTTTCACGTCCGTTCGTTTACGTCCAATTTTCAGAATTGAGTCCCAAAATCATGTGTTGTACTGTGTTAGTGGGAAAGTTCCTGTCGAAGGTATAGACCGATGGTATATAGTCAACTCGGTTCGTTGTCAGTGCAATATAATGTGGAATCCTCATGTGGCCGTAGTTCTTGTAGCTCCACATAGATGGACAGTCTAATCTTTGCAATTTTCCTAGGTCAATATCAATCGGCAGCAGATAGAGTAGGACTCTGAAGCTTCGTCAATTAACTGGTGGTGGTTTGCTTATCATCAGTCGTCGTCCACAATGTCGTAAAATAGTATTGACCGAACTACTGCTAAGTATATCCGGTGGACAAATATAGGAGAAAGGCCCCAACAACCTCCTACAGTTTATCTGCAGCATAAAACGGGTTTTCCAATAGGGATGATATGATTTTGAAGTGACTTTTCGGCCATTTGTAACATGTCATGGTATGTCATTTGTTTTTCATTGTATTCAGTAGTGTTTACAATTTCATCATGGAGAGATATACGCAAGAACAACGTATACAAATTATTCAATTTTATTATCAAAATAATCGTTCTCCAGTTGCAACTTTTCGTGCGCTAAGTCCATTTTTTTTCATCAAAAAAAAAAAACACTTTCCAGTCGACCTATGACCTTGACACCCATGAGCAATATTTCAGCTCTCGTTAAGAGCTATTTTTTTGCCATTGACCGAATGTGGCTACGTGCCACACAGCAAATGAAACAATTGAATTGTTGCGAGAAAAGTTTTGAGATTCGATTATTTCACGAAATTGTGATATTGAATGGCCTCCAAGAAGTTGTGATTTAACATCATTAGACCATTTCTTGTGGGGTTATTTGAAGTCATTGGTCTTTCGACATAAACCAGACTCTCTTCAAGCTTTTCAAGTCAATATTGAACGTGCCATTCATGACTTACGACTTGATTTAGTGGAAAAAGTGCTCGGAAATTGGGTTCATCGAATTCGTTCCTGCAGAAGAAGTCGTGGAGGCCATTTGAATGACGTTTTATTTAGAACTTAATTGTATCGATTGTACTTCACATTAAATAAAAAACTTTTGAATTTCCTTAACAATAAGTGTGTTTTTTTTCAAAGAAATCATATCACTCTTATTGGAAAACGGCCTTATTTAACCACTCCAATGCATTAAGTCTGAAGGGCAATTTGCTATCTAGGATTATACCTAGAAATTTTGTACTTTCAGAAAAGTCTAACTCAGTTTCATTTAGTGGACCCCCACATGTGGAATCTTATGCTTCCTAGCAAAGAGGAACAATTCCGTCTTGATTGGGTTAAAGCTCAAACCACAACTTCTGACCCATCTGTCCAATTTGTTCGAAGTCATCATCTGTTTTTATTCGAAAATATTCCTAAATGCACCAAAATATCCAATTTACAAGCATGTCACAGGTTTTGTACGAAATTCGTTCGTTTTCATTTTCCAAAATCGTATCGTTTTACTTTTGCTTCTACAGCTCTTGTACGTTTTCATGAAACCGAAAAACCCCTATAAAAAATATGGCAGCATAGAAATCAGAAACAGCTGTTTCAGCCACCGCCGTCATCAATATCGGTTCGACTCCAGATTCTGATTGGCGGTAGTGAAAAAGGTGAAAATAAATAAAACACATTAAAGCCAAAAATAATAAAATTTACCAAAATCTTGGCTTGATTAATGTTTCTGTGTTTGCCCCTTTAAATATATAACAATTATTATTATTAAATATAACATAAAAAAAAACTTACATTTCATTGATCGAATTTTCGTTTTTGTTGTTTTTTTTAGTTTCAGTGTTGCATTTTCTCTTTCTCTTTTTTTTTATTATTCGTTTTTTTTTTTTGTTTTATGGTTAGGGGATATAGAACTTCAAAGACCAAAAGTATTAACATTTTCGTACAAAAAGTTTTTGAAATAGTATTTTTTTCCTTAAAATTAATTCAAATATTATTCCTTTTTAATCCTTTGGTAGATTTTTTTTACTTTTCTGGAGTTTAAATTTAACTTCAGATTTTGTGAGCGTTTTAAACCGAAATTTATTTTTCGGTTTACGTTTTCTATAGAGGCTAAAAACGTTGTCGATTTCAAAAACTTAAATTCTTGTACGATTTTGCCCTGTGTGACATGCCTGGTAATGTAGTTAATGCTATTAATATGGTCTTTCCATCTTCATCCGCGTACTTCAGTAACTCTACTCTCCCCAAAGGAAACGTACATACGTAACTTAAAAAACACTCATAAAATCCAGAGAAAATCTTCTGCGTAAAAGACATAAACTTGAAGAAAACATTTCACTCCGTGGAAATGAATCCTCTTAAAGTCAGTAAAACGTCCGTCAGTCAACAGGTAATAAAATAAAAATAGAAAGTTAAAGAGTTAACAAAAAGTGTCCAACAGCAGAAGAAGAAGAATCAGCCCATAATACACTCGTAATAATGGGGGAACGAACCAAGTAACCAACCAATAACATGAGAAATAAAAACCGTAAAAACGCTATTCAAACGAAACATAAAACCGGAGAACTCCTTTTCACTATGTTTCGCCATTGTTGTTGTTGTAATAGGCCAACAACTCGGCTGGGTTGTTTAAGCCAGCCATAGTCATTTGGATGGTGGTATCACCGCCGCCGTCGTCGCTCTCAAAGCTTTGTTTAGAGTTGACCCCTTTTAAGTTCAAGAACCCTTTTTACTGTTGCTTCACCACCAACGGCAACGACAACAAACAACCCAACAACCATCCACGCCGCGCCATCCATTGAGCCGAGCGAATGGGGCGAACTAGGCGAACAGGGCACCAAACTAACAGCAGAACTATGATGATGGCAACAACAACAACGGCACCAAACTATGTTGATGATGATAGAGAGCTCAACTCACAGTGTTGTTGTTGTTCATCCAAGTTGTTTATTCTCTAGTTGGGTGTGTTTATTTCAGGGTTGCCAGAATTCGTTTTTCGATATGCCCAAATCAGCTGAAGGTAAAGCCACAGATATGTTCTTGTAGAATTCATCTGTTGTAATCACGCTGGAATCTAAAACAGTGATAGGAACCTTGTGGGGTGAGCCACGGTACACAATTGTCTTTTCACATTTATTCGCGAAAATTGTGTTATCTTTGCTATTCAGCACAGCTACTTGTTCGAAATAAAGGCCGGGTTAGGTAAACTTAAGCGTAATTTAACTTTAGCGCCGGCGTAACGTTGCCCGCTGGAACAAATACCCAAAACTTGAAAAACGTGCTGTATCACTCAGACATTCACAACAAAAATAGCAAGAAATTAATTTTATTTTATATTTATTTGCTACTAATTTATCATTCTATTACTTATTTATCATTAGTTTTCAAAAGTTTCGCATAAATTTATTCTTTTTTCATTATTTTATTAATTTTGTTTGCAAATGCACGTAAACGTACCGTCCAAATCAAATTTTAGCAGATTCAGCCGTCCGTTTACTTTTCGTTTCCGTTGGCTAATCGTTTACACGGATTTCCATATGTCAGATTGAATCAGCTGATTCGTTACGCTACGGGGGGGTTACGGTTGCCTAACCCAGCCTTAAGTCCCAATACTTCGCTTTGCCTCCTGCATTAACTTTTCTTTTGCCTGTTTCAGTGTTAGATCTTCCTCTGGACGAACTTCTAATGCTGATACCAAGATATTTGTAATCTTCAGGCAAACTTCCATTAAGGAATGACATGACTTTATGTTCTGGGAATACTTTCCAAAAAACTTCCAATTTCAAAAAAATCTGAGATGTGACTCTCCATCGACTGACTTTGGTTCATACGCATTGATGACAATTGCAGGAGGAGACTGTCTCGATTGCTCAGATTTGACTTCTTATGATGTGTTTCGAAGGCATCCCAATATCCCTTAGCAGTCGATAGTGTGAATTTTCTGCGAATCTTCAATCGACAAACCAATAACAGCACTAGCTTTACCATCTTTCAGAGTCCAAGCTGTATACGGCATTACCGGAACGGCATCCATAGCATGATTCCACAATGAATTATTTCAGGGATAATGTATGTCTAACTAAGGCTTTTTCCAAACCTACTAATCCGATCCAAATAATAGGTTGTTAGATATGTATACATGTATTTTATCTACCTGTCAACAAAATAATTATGTAGATCATAGTAACCTTTGAAATGAAAAATATTGTATGAGAAAATTGTTTTAATAAAATGTCTACATTCTGTAATAAATTCTTAAACCGACGTGTGTATACATACGTTTTTCCTTCGAATTACAATAGGTTATGGGCCCAGTCGTCCATATTAAAATATAATTAATTTGTGTTCATAGATATTTGTAGTGATTCATAATGGAACAGAAGGTTATGTTTCCGTTGTTAAATTCAAGTAATTATTTTACATGGAAGTTTAAAATGCAAATTCATTTAGTTAAAATGGACTTGTGGGATGCTGTGGAGAAGGAAACGCCGAATCCTCTAACGTCGGAGTTTACAAAACAGGATCAGAAAGCAAGAGCGACGATAGCAATGTGTGTGGAGAATTCGCAAATACATCTCATCAGTACGTCAACTTCAGCAAAATCAATGTGGAATACACTGAAGAAAACATACGAAAGAAAAACAATGACGTCCAAGTTGCATTTATTGCGTCGGCTGTATGACAAAAGGATGATAGAAGGCGAGAAAATGCAGGAACACATAAACAGTTTAAATGTTTTACGAGCACAATTATTAGACATGGGTGAGGAAATCAAGGACAGCTCTATGGTCGCAATAATGTTAAATAGCTTGTCAAAATCGTTTGGGGCATTGGTAACTTCGATTGAAGGTCAGCCGGAAGATTCAATAACTCTGGATTATGTTCAAGAGAAGCTGTTAGATGAATGTGAACGCAGATCTGAAACTGGAAATTCTAACATTGTAGCTGTAAACGAAGGTCTAAAGTCTCAACAAGGAAAGTTCAAGAAGCGTAAGTCAATTAAATGTTTTCACTGCAATAAAATGGGACATATAAAGAAAGATTGCTTTAAATGGAAGAAGGAAAAGGGCGAAGAAGGTCATTTAGTGTCTGGGCAGGTGTGTTTAAAAATCTCTACAAGCACGAATGGATGGGTAATAGATTCTGGAGCATCTATTCATATGACTAGCAATTTTGATTTCTTCAATAATTTTGAGAAGAGAGACAGCAAGGTTTATATAGCAGATGGGAAAGCTCTAGGTGCTGAAGGTGTTGGTGAAGGAATCATCTATGGCAAACACAATCAAATTCTTCTTCAAAATGTGTTGTATGTTCCTGCTCTTAATGGAAGTCTGTTGTCAGTGAAAGCTATGACCCAGAGAGGCAGCATTGTGGTATTCCATGAAAATAAGTGCTTCATTAAAAAGGATGGAAAGTTAGTGGCTGAGGGAATAGCAAATGAAAATTTGTATGTGTTAACAGAAATAAATAAAGAAGAAGAACCGATTGATAAAGAGTATTCCTTAGAATGTGTTCACTTATGGCATCGACGCTTAGGCCACCGTAATTTGTCTGATATCAAGAAACTAACAAATTTGGCAGATGGAGTTTGTATACAGGATTGTAAAGATACAAATTCTTGTGACATATGTGCCAAATCCAAAATGACAAGAGCTTCATTACCCAAAGAGAGCCACAGCAAAACTAAAGGAATACTAGAACTTGTACACTCGGATGTTTGCGGTCCATTTCAAGTAAGTTCCCAAACCGGAAAGAAGTATTTCTTAACATTAATCGATGACTTTTCCCGATATACCAAAGTTTATGTTTTATCGAGAAAAGATTAGGTCATTTATAAATTTAAAGAATTCTTATCCGAAGTTCAAAATTTTATGGGAAAAAGTTGAAAATCCTTCGTTGTGATAATGGTGGTGAATTTGTTAACAATAAAATGAGAACGTTTTTGAAAGAAAATGGAATAATTTTGCAAACGACAGTACCATATTGTCCGGAACAAAACGGCGTAGCTGAACGTAAAAACCGTACGTTAGTAGAAATGGTAAGGGCTATGCTAAATGAAGGAAATTTACCAAAAATGTTGTGGGCTGAAAGTGTTATGGCTGCAAATTACATACAAAATCGATTGCCATCTAAAAGTATCAACAAAACTCCATATGAACTATTGTTCGGCCAGAAACCAGATTTAAGCAATATAAAAGTATATGACAGTAAAGCGTATGTGCAAATTCCGAAATGTAAACGCCAGAAGCTGGATGATGTGGCAATTGAAGGAATTTTGGTTGGATATTCTGAAACAGCGAAAGGATACAGGATTTTGAAAAATGGAACTAATAAAATAATTATTAGTAAAGATGTCAGATTTCATGAAGAGTTTGAAATGCAGAATAACGAACCAAAAATAGGAGAACGATCAATTCCAATAGAAATTAAAAACGAAATTATATCTGGAATTGAAGGTGACGAATTGGATTTTGAATCAGCTGACGAAGATGCTGAAAATATTGTTGAATGTCAGGATATAATTGATCTGGATGATGTGGTAGAGGAATATCAAATCAATATTCGTCGATCTGATAGACTGAAAGAAAAGACTCCTTTGGATTATAGACAACTTGCAAAAAGTGCAATTAGCAATGCCGAATCAACGCCTAGTTCGTGGGAAGAAATGATCAAACTGCCAGACTCAAGCCGAAATATGTGGATTGCAGCTGTAAATGAAGACCTATCCAGTTTAAAAAGCAACAAAAACATGGGTTTTGACAAAACTTCCCAAAGGGAAGAAAACAATAGGTTGCAAATGGGTATTTCAAATAAAAGGTGATAGTCTCAACAAACCAAAGTACAAAGCACGATTAGTTGCGAAGGGCTACACACAATCATTTGGAGAAGATTTTGATGAAACATTTGCACCAGTGGGAAAGCATGCCACCTTGAGGACCCTGTTAGCGGTGAAAAAGTATGCAGTTAAACATTTTGACGTAAAATCCGCATTTTTAAATGGAGACATTCAAGAAGAGATTTATTTGGAACAGCCAAATGGATTTATTGCGAAAGTAAGGAACGTCTTGTATGCAAGTTACAACGCTCAATTTATGGTCTTAAGCAAGCTGCTAAGTCATGGCATGACAAATTAAATGAAGTTCTCGAGAAAATCGGTTTCAAAAACGGAAAGGCCGATACCTGTTTGTATATGAAAATGATTAATAAAGATGTTGTTTATCTACTGGTTTACGTAGATGATATATTAATTTGTGCTAAAGATGAATCTGTTACAAATAGTATTCATGAGCAATTGAATGAACATTTTGAAATGAAAAATTTGGGAGATGTCTCATGTTATTTGGGGATTCAAATCTTCCGCAATTCCCAAGGAGAATTTCTACTTCACCAAGAACAGAAAATATCAAAACTAATAAATGAGACTAAACTAGAAGATGGAAAAATAAATTTAATTCCAATGGATCCAGAATTTCCAAAGATTAATCATGACAAAATAATGAAAAATATAGGTCTGTCTTGGGAATGCTACTTCATTTGTCAATAACTACGAGACCAGACATAGCTGCAGCCGTTTCAATATTGTGTCGTCGAGTTGAAACTCCCAGAAAATGTGATTGGGAAGCTGCTAAGAAAGTTGTTCGATATTTAAAAGCAACTGCACACAATAAACTAAAAATAAAATCGGATTCTGATTTTTACATGAAATGCTATACAGATGCGAATTGGGCAGGCGATTATGCAGACCGTAAATCAACTAGTGGTTATTTATTCTTACTGGGTTGTAATGTAATTTCGTGGTCTTCAAAGAAGCAGTCAACAGTCGCGTTATCATCTACCGAAGCCGAATTTATAGCGGCTTCCTATGCAGCCCAAGAATTATTATGGATCAAGCAACTACTGCATGATATGCATATTCCACCTTCAACTCCTATTCCAATGTATGAAGACAACCAAAGTTGCATTAAAATCATTCAATCACCAAAGTTTACTTCAAGAACCAAACACATCGATGTTAAGTATCATATTTGCAGGGGGATGGTACTATTGATATGCTATACTGTTCATCGGATAATCAGCGAGCAGATTTCTTGACTAAACCTTTACCACTACCTAAATTTAAGCTTTTAGTTAAGGACTTATTTTGTTGAGAGAGGATGTTAGATATGTATAAATGTATTTTATCTACCTGTCAACAAAATAATTATGTAGATCATAGTAACCTTTGAAATGAAAAATATTGTATGAGAAAATTGTTTTAATAAAATGTCTACATTCTGTAATAAATTCTTAAACCGACGTGTGTATACATAAGTTTTTCCTTCGAATTACAATATAGGTTAGGTGGAATAGAGGAGTGGTTTAAACGTCTCATGGGCAGTGACACAGAAAATGTTCCATCGTTTCGATGTTTTCCCTGCATGCCATGCAATCGTTGTTTTCTGCCAGTCCTATGCGAAGAAGATGTGCCTGTAAGCTTGAGTGTCCCGTTAGAACACTCATCATCTTACTAATCTCGATCTTGTTTAGTTTCAGAAATCTACTTGTTTTTTTCTCATTTGGGTCACCCCACAGTATCTGTGCAGTTGCTCTATTCCACATAGTTTTGTGAGCCATCACTGCCCAGTGCTTCAACTCATCCTTCGTGGCTTCGAAAGGTTTCCAATTTTCTAAGTTTATTACACGAAGTTCTCTGCCCTTTGCAGCCAAGCTGTTTGCTCGTTCATTTCCAACCACTCCGTTGTGGACTTAGAAATTATTTATCGTTCTTTTACAGTCGAACACTGTTCTGGATTTAACCTTTTCCGATGTTATTGCTTTGATCGCCATTTGGCTATCTGTGAAGATGTTGCTTTGTGGTATTACTGAGCCAGTTAACACACTCCGTGATTGCTCGAACTTCTGCTTGAAATACTGTGTTATGGTCTGGGAGGCGGAAGTAAAGTTCGACTTCTATTTCATCAATAAAAAGTACCAGACCCGTCCTTCCTCCTAGCCAGGACCCATCAGTGTAGCAGCTGGTACCCACTGGCACATGAGCTACACGCTGAAAAAAAATCGCTTCTGTAGTATATTGTCCCAAACATATTCGGCTTGAAACATATATATGTCCAGGGAACACTCTAAACATATAATATTTGGTACACACAAAGGTTATATGTTTGGGAAGATGGTGTTATAAACAAATCTTTGTTTACACCCAATTTGTTATTATTTGGGACTATTATTTCCGAAACAATTAAAAAATTCACATTTAAGTATTCAGAAAATACCTAAATTGTGTTATATTGTTCAGTAATTCAAAGTAATTTTTTAGAAATTGTTTAATGTTCGTAAAAATGATAATTAAAATCCTATAATCTTGGATCAAAATAAATTTTTTGGTGGATTGACAACTAATGATGGATTGGAATGCTCAGAAATTTAAATAATTGATTTGAAACAGAAGTCAATGCTGCATATGGTATCATAACTGGGAGGTACAATTGGGAACCAAGAAAAAGTTAAAAATGAAATTCGAAAAAGCCAGCTAAAGATTTGAAAATCTTTTTTAAATAAAATATATTTGAAGAAATTCCTAAACAATAATTTTATTTGTACTTAAACGCATACTTTATTTGGGAAATTTAGTTTGCAAATATATTTTGTTGTAATATATTAATATATGCGTTCCAAATATATTTTATTGATTTTCAAATAAAATTTATTTGTTCAGAAATATATAATATTTAAAAATTTGTGTTCCAAATATATTTTCTTTCCATTCAAACATATCAAAAAAGTCGATTTTGCCCCGTGTAGTGTTCCGTTTTTCCAGGAGCGTCTGTCTTGCACGAACGAATCACAGGTAGCTGTTATCCGCACTTCAGGAATGCGGTCGGAGATTTCCGTTGTTTGAATATGACCGACCAGTGATTGAAAGATCTTCTGATGGTACGACTTCTGGTCTCGATTTATCCATTCACCCATCACATGTAGACGTCTTGCCAATAAAAACTCCATTTACTTGTGTTCCAAATGACATTCTTTTAAGATCAGCACATTCTGAGAAATTAGAATTTAATATAATGCCACGCCCACTTATATTATTCTGCCCACTTTTCCTGAAATTTCCAACATTGTCTCTAATAACTCACAATCCCAAATTCCGTTCTCCCGCGTTCTATATTTTCTGAGATAATAAACGTTTAACAAATATTACACCCGCTAGTTTTAGTGTAAAGAAAATCTTTTATAGACATTTATGTAATAGATAGTACGTATTTGCTCAAGTTTTTTTTTTAGTATTTAGTAGATATGTTCCTCAGAAATATGCACATTAATTGATTTTCTAAAAATATCTCTGTAGATTCTCAATTAACTTCCTATTTTATATATTAAAATTTAGATGTTACAAAGAATGATAAAATATATTTCATTATACCCTCCTGCACAGAATGGGGTATACCCTCATTATACCCTCCTGCACAGAATGGGGATAGACTAAGTTTTGTAACAACAAAAAATATTAATTTGAGATCCTATAACGGAAGACAACACTGGTCAGTCAATTTGGATATATGAGATAATACAGTTCTCAGCCTAAAAGGTGGTTTCTTTGAATTGACCCTAGTTCTCGCAATAGGAAAAAATATCATTTATTGGAACAGGTTGGGAAAAGTTTTTTAAGCTTTTCTAAAATATTTGTTCATCCTTTCTGCGGTAACAAAAGCTTGCAAGATATTGCGATTAAATCCCATTTTTGAGAAAATTGTAATAATATTTAAATAAAAGCGTCATAGGAAAATCAAAAATGCACAGTCATTTTTATTTTATTATATATGTATATTATTAAAATTTAAAAAGTTGTAGTTAATTTAGTAAATAAGTGAAGGCTACTTGATTTTGGACACTTTAAAACTTTCCTGCACGATTTCGGATAAATGGTTCTCGGTTATGCTAAAATATGTGGTTCTTCCTCCCTATTTTTGCGTATTTCGGTTTAACGGGCAAACTAGAGTCAATTCAAATAAATCAGCTTTTAGACCTTAAACTGTATTATCCCATATATCCAAATCGAAAGCATCCATGTCCGTCTGTCTGTTGTAAACACACTTCATTAAAATCGATGTGACTCAAATTTGGCAGAAACCTTTCTTAAACCAGTGACTTGTAAGTCCTTGCATCGTTATAGTTTCAATAGATGGCTCCCACCTATTGTATTTATTTATTTATCACAATGAAGACGCCCTCACCAGAATTATGAGAACATTCGCAAGCTCGTCAGATATCACCATCGTTAGTACTAGACTCAGACCGCTTCCACATACCCATAGTCATAACACTTCACCGCCCCAACGACTTTGTAATCTCTGAATCAGAAAAAGGCTGACGTGCATGATGAGCTCTGCAGATCCAACTCCAGCGACCCGAGATTCACTCAACTTAACAAGGATATCAACAAATCGGTAAGCGGAATATTTGACTATGACAATTAGGTAATTGCCACCTAGGCTTTGGCGCAAACAAACTGTGGTCTACAGTAGGTATTCTGGATTTAGGAGAGTTCCCGCTGTTAGGCTTAACCCCACCTCTAAACACCTAGCTGAATACATGCGTCGACCAACGCCCCCACGCACAATGTGTATGAGAACCAAACAATTCCGTGTATCTGAACACTTTTGCCCTCCTCCTTGGTTAGTAGCGGATCACATCAAAAAATCCTAGCCATTCTATGTGTCTTGGCACACAGTTGTTTTGCAACTCCCCATCCGAGAATGTTCTCTCCCAGCGATTTTGCTTTCAACCACAGCACCACATTGCACCCAATAGGGCCCTAACCAATAGTCAGGCCGAAACCTGCGTCCCGAGGGCTTTCCTGGATCTCGTGGTACCAGATTAAGTGCTCTGGTCAGACTGCGTAGCCGAAAATACTACCAGTTAGACTCCAGACAATCTAGGACTGGTGACCAATCGGGGATCACTGCCCAGTCCCCATCCTGGGAATAGATGGGAACTATAGGATTCGTAGATCGCCCCAAAAAAACTGTGGTCTACAGTCAAAGCTTTCTCTAACCTGTCGAGGAAAGAAGATGTGGTCGCAATATCTTTTAATAAGAATTCCATATATAAACGGTGCGCGAGCAGAGAGAGATAAAGCGAAAAGAAGCATTCACCGGAAGATAAGTAAGGAGTAGAATACCGCACAAAGACTCTCAATTTTTCACTGGCCACCCTAATTATAATTACACCCGAAATCTGTAAAGCGGGTTGGGTGATCCCTGTAGTCAAGCCAGGTAAATTTGGGAACCAGGAAGACTTGTATTGATCAATATCCCTTCTGTCATCGGTCGCAAAAACACTTGTGGCGACAGACTTCGACCGCCAGCAGAACACCAACATGGATTTCGGAAAATGTATAGCACAGCAACAGCAATAACAGCCATAACCACACATATTAGCCACGGTCCAAATGGGAAATGAATTTGCGAATACCACCTTCTTTAGCGACCAATATGAGTCAAGTCTCCCAGACTTAATAAAGAGGTGGATTGTGAACCATATGTGTGGTAGACAGTCATTTGTGGAGTTTCGAAATAGGAGATCCAAGCCGCCTATGGATAAAGGAGTGTCACAGGGTGGAGTTGTTTTCCTGATACTTGTTAGCCTCTACTTATCTAAGCTCACACCCTAGCCGGTAGCACTTAGGAAATGGATAAAGAAAACTTACTTACCACGCACAAAGCAATCATCCGACCTGTGATGAATTATGCAGCGCTAGTATGGACCCCGAGTGTGATCTAAATAAAGTGGGACCGTCACAACGCAGCACTAAGAACTATAATCCGGCTCCCTTCAAATGTCTTCTGCGGACCATCTGCAAGAACAAAGTCCCAGCAGTGAACGAGCATATATGGCAGGATTGGGAAACATCCATCAGTATTGCGTTTCAACACATACCCAGTAAAAAATTACTGGTTGTATTTGCAACTGACTCGCCCAGAAATACTTCCAGTTTCGTTTGCCAAGATTCAATTAAGCTTTGCTCTCTGCATTCTATTGAAGTAGCTGTGGAACTAGCGCCAAGTCATTAATTCATCATTGTATTTTTTCTTTCCGTCTTATAATGTGCTATATTTTTTCTGGATTTTCTAATGGAGAACTTAATTCTAAAAATCCGCAAAAGTAAGCGAATTTCAAAATAGGACTGTCAAATTATCAGCTTAATTCCAAAAATCCCAAAAAAGAAGCGAGGCTACCGACAAATCTTATTTCCTTAAATACATAATAGAAATTAGCGTTGATGAGTACGAGGTAGTTGGTGTGCAGTGAGCAGCACGCACTGTTTTGAAGCAAGTAACCCGGGGTCAAATACTCGTCGGATCGAAATAAAAAATATATACATAAGTCTATAAAAATAGAAAATAAAGAGAAATAAAAACGAAAGAAAAAATATTTCTCATTTTTCTAAACTGGTGAAAATGTCAAAAAAGAAGGCGTTCCATTTTCATCAATTCGGAATTAGTTCCGGAAGTCTCATACCTTTATAAAAAGAATCGGTTAGGGAAGCGAGTGGGTAGTACACACAAAGCTGCTTAATTCTCTACTCGATTGCTTTTTCGGAATATTTTTTACTGGGTATTGTTCTTGAATGATGCCCACCACACCACCCATTGCAGATGTTAGCAGAGCTTACCCAGAAGGACCAGAGTAGTTCAGGCACAACTCAGGTTGGTGAAACCATATCGTTCGAAACAAGATGACACCATTCCCGACATTTGTCCAGCATGTGGCTCAGGTCCTGACAATACCATCCATTTTTTCAACTGCCCCGCTAAGCCGACGATCCTGACACCAGTCTCATTATGGACCGGCCCTGTTGAGGCGGCCCGTTTGCTGGAACTGGAAACAGAGGCGGACGGAGCTGAATAATATTAACTGAAATATTTTATGTACAGTCCTTCTTATGATATAAACCCCATAGGAACGTTTCCTGCATTTTAAGATCCGCTTTGCCACTCAACTCCCCGGATTAAATTTGTTTCCCCTTTTTTTCCAATGTTTAATCCCCAGCATTAGGGACAAATTCCCCGTTCTGGCAACTCTGCTTCTGTTTGGTTGTATGATAGAGGTGCTCAACTCAGCTTATTTTGCTAGATGTGTGAGTGAGTCTATGAAAGAGGCGATTGAATAGAAACCAACGAAGTGTAGAAATAGACATACGATGAAGAAGAGGAGCTGCTTATGTCAGAGCCGTCTTCTTCCTCGTCGTCGACATCGACGCCTAATATACGACACGACCGACTGTTGCTTCTCCTTAATTTGTTAAGCATGCTCTGCTATAACAACAATAGCAAATAAGCAACATTCAACGAGGGTGGGGTAATGGGTGTCGGAAGCAACTACATAAACTAAATCATTTTATTTTTCAGATTTTCTTTATTTTCAGATGAGTGCAGAAGAAGTCGTGGAGGCCATTTGAATGACGTTTTATTTAGAACTTAATTGTATCGATTGTAGTTCACATTAAATAAAAAGCATTTGAATTTCCTTAACAATAAGTGTTTTTTTTAAGAAATCATATCACTCTTGTCTGGCTACGCGATAAAAAGACCTTGGAGCAGTCTTTTGCTTTAAACTTCTTTAGACAAATTATCTATTTCTTCAGAAAATTAAATTCCACAAAAATTGAAGTACGTTCTGCAAAAAAATTCTCTCTGGTACCTGCTAACATTTTTCTTTATGAAGTACCTAAAATTGGAAAAAATAATAAAATAAATTTCTAGGAATTATTATCGAGTATACGCGAAGCAATGATTACTTTCAATGACGCTGATTTGGTTCTTATTGGTTACAAACATGTTGAAATGTTATATAGGATAGGATTAGGGTCCGACCGTAGATCTTAAACCGCCATACTCGAATTCGTATATATACTTAATTTCGGAATCCTACCAACTCTTTGAGTACGTTAGTTTATTTGAAATATGGAATCAACGCACTGTGCAGCGTTATGACAGAGTGGATGTGGTTTTTATTTTTATATGGGCATTTCCTGCGTTGCGGACGGCAGAAATTTCATTAGTTTTTTTTCCCATAACTTGCTTGCTATTGATCTTAGGAATTTTATTGTTATTAGCTAATTCGTAAAGCCTATCGGGCATAATAGCATACGAGTACCACTTTAACACAGTTACTGTACAGTGACCAGCGTTACCGTTGTGCGACTAAAGTGGCATATTTGCCCCATTTTTTCAGCCGTGCTACTTTTGCGTCCCTTTTATTTTTTGATACTAAATGTGCCCCTTTTAGCTTATTTGTGCCACTTTTTAGCTTTTGTGCCACTTTTTAGCTTTTGTAAAAAAAATCTGCTTTTTATACACTTATGACAACACTTTCGTACTAACGTACGGAAATGCATAACGCGCTACGTTCGAATTAGGTTATTTAATGGGATATACGCATATGTTAAAACGATTTACATTTATCTTTTGTGTGTAAGCATATGAGAATCTATTTCCACCGTTTCATCTTACTGGTGAAAATTCTGCGAATAGGTCGGCATCTATGCAACAATTTGAGTGATTTCTTAATTGTAACAATATGTGTTTATAAAACAATCCAATTTATTTTTTATTTTTCATTAGGTTGATGTACATAAATATTATAAGCTTTTTTCTAAACAGATTTATTGTGAGATCAAAAAAACTCAATACACATCTGTCCCAAGCACAGATCTAATAAGAAAGTATAAAAAAAGAAGTTACACAAAAGTAACTATAAATAAAGAAATATATGTGATAAAATATATTTCGTATACATCGTAAGAAGTTTTGTTTAACATTGTATTTTTGTTGTTTTAGTGTAAATGAATGAATTTTTTAATGTTACCTACTTATTTTTTATGTTAAGCTTTGTTTTTTTATTGTTGTTTTCTTTAAATAAAAACCTTAAAATTGATCCCCCTTTTTTAATGATCGGTTGCCCCTTTTTTCGAAAAAATCCCCTTTTTGTGCCCCTTTTTGAAATTTCCCAACGGTAACGCTGACAGTGACCTTACATTTACGTTCGCCTCGTATGCAACTGTGTTAACAAACGATATTGGTAACCCTTTTTCGTTTCATTTCTTCAGTTTGCGGTCTTACTTAAATCATATGTGGTGTTCTTCTGTGTTTGTGCGTTTTAATCGGGTTTATAGTGCCGTAATTATTATAAAAATTATGTAAATGTGATCTCCAACATTTTATAGATTTCAATTCATTAAAAATTGCATTAAAGTTTTTGGAAAATTCATTGAAACAAGTGTTTAAAATTTGTGCAAATTATTGCACAATTTTAGGCATTGTTACATCGAAGTGAAATTATAATGTAAACATACCCCTGAATGTGTTAGTGTGCGTGTGCTGTGGATGAGAGTGGGAGAGACCCTTTGGTGTGTCGGTTAATGAAGTGAGGATAAATTGCCAGAACAAAAAATGAGAGATAAGCAGCCCGATTCTAAATAAAATTCCCCGGGAATTTTTTCCCTTTTCCCGTTGGTGGGAAAGCGGCATTATCTTACAATAGATAATTTCCCTCTCCCTCATTTGCCTTCACCCAATAATTCAGAATATGAGAATTTTATTCTCGGGAAAAACAATTCCCCGGGTATTTATTCCCCGGGAGTATTCAGAATCGGGCTGAAGATGAAAACTCCAATTTGGGGAATACAACAATAATAAGTGTACCCCAAATGGATTACTCTAGGTAAGTCGTGTATTTTGCTGTTGGTTTTTGTGAGTGCACGGGAAGTTGCTTTCATTAATACGAGATTTTTATACGAATACTTCTGAAACGCCTTATAAAAACTTACTAATAATGCCTTTCAGAGTCGATTTTGATATGTCCGTTCGACTTTCTTTAGATGTGTTCTTTTAATGAAAGTGCAGGTCATGTTTATGGTCCGCTCGCGCTGCATTTTGCCACAACCCACGCATGATCCATATTGAAATTGGAGATATAATTACCCACTGGGGGATTTTATGTCAAGTGTGTGAACTTTTAAAACTGAAGTCTTCTGATCGGGATGAAACTTGCACTAATCCGATAGAACGGATAGTAGTTTTGACACAAAATATCCATATAACTAATTACATACTTATTCTATTTAGAAAATTCATCATGAGGTTTGATTTATAATGTAAAATAAAACATTTCAAGAGAACAATTTATGGCATTTCCTGTTTGAAAATGATATCATGTAAATCTTGGCTATGACTACGTCAGAGGTGGTACATTCGGAAGGTCCAATTTTGAGCGACACGTTCGAGCATATCGACTGGTATTTCGCGAAAAACACGAGTAATGTTGGCTTCCGAAGCGTCAATCGTAGCTGGCTTATTCCAGAAGACCTCAGACATTACATATCCCCAGAGTAAATAGTGCAAAGGTGTGATATCGCACTATCTAGGTCAAAAAAGTCGGATTTTTTTCGCAATGTCTTGTAAGTTATCTTTGAAACCGCTGATGGGATTTAAAAAATATTTTAGAAAAAGATAAGAAGCTATTTTAGATGAAGTTTTCAAGCTATTAAAGAAGGAAAAAGCCATTATATTGTGTGATTTTTTTCCATTATATTCTATTTTGGGTTGATTTGTTATTGATGATATTTTGTGTTTTTTACTGTGGAGTTGAGCTGAAGATCAAAGGGTTTCCTTTTAAATAAAGGAGATTATATTGTGAGATTGTCAAATATCCATTATATTATGAGTTTTTTTCTAGAAAAATTCATTATATTGTGAGATTTTCTATAAAAATCCATTATATTGTGAGCTTTGCTATAAAAATCCATTATATTTTGAGATCTTCTACAAATATCCATTATATTATTTTCTATAAAAATCCAATACATTGTGCGATTTTTCTATAAGAACTCACCTAATCCGAGACATTTTCTATAAGAACACACGTTATCCGTAACTTTTCTATAAAATTCCATGTTATCCGCAACATTTTCTATAAAATTCCATGTTATCCGCAACATTTTCTATAAAAATCCACGTTATCCGTAACATTTTTATAAGAACCCACGTTATCCGTAACATTTTCTGTATAAATCTACGTTATCAGTAACATTTCATATAAAAAATCTCCGTTATCTGTAACATTTTCTGTAAAAATCTACGTTATCAGTAACATTTCATATAAAAAATTTACGTTATCAGTAACATTTTCTGTAAAAATTTACGTTATCAGTAACATTTTCTGTAAAAAATCACGTTATGAGTAACATATTGTATACAAATCTACGTTATCCGTAAAATTTTGTATAAAAATCCACGTTATCCGTAACATTTTGTATAAAAATCCACGTTATCCGTAACATTTTGTATAAAAATACACGTTATCCGTAATATTTTGTATAAAAAAATGCGCGATATCCGTAAAATTTTCAATAAAAATGCACGTTATTCGTAAAATTTTCAATAAAAATCCACGTTATCCGTAAAATTTTCAATAAAAATCCACGTTATCCGTAAAATTTTCAAGAAAAATCCGTAACATTTACAATAAAAATCCACGTTATCCATAAAATTTTCAATAAAAATCCACGTTATCAGTAAATGTTCTTAAAAAATCCACGTTGTTGGTAAAATGTTCTGTAAAAATTCACGCTATTATACACAACAGTTGATGATGGCTGTATTGTCAAATTTTTCCCACGCTTATCATATCGCTCTCGTATCATAGCAACAGGCACAAGTTACTCTGCCTTGTGAGATTGTTTCGGTGACTGCATGAAATGGGGTTGTGTTTGTTGTTATATGCGTCGCAGCGCTGCTGTGAACGCTGCCCCGCTTCTATCATGGTTGAATGAATGGTTGTTGTTTGGTGGTGGGTGGTGGTAGGCTTTCAACCGTATCCAAACGATACTCCGCTTTTCGTCCCTAACAAATGCGTGTAAAAAGGCGTTGCTGCGCACAGAGTCTCTCGGCTTTGGGGAAGGCACAAATGATTTTAAATGCCGCCTGGAGAGGAGAGCACAAAAAAACCCTTTATGAAATGGAACTCTATAAAGAGCAATGACAAATGTGTTTTTGGTGTGAATGGTTGTAATAAGGGGAATGATGTCAAAGGGGCAGGAGATCGAGAGGACTACACAAATAGATTGAGTGAGACAGAGAGTGAGAATGGAAGGAGTACAGGAAAAAAGTCTACACAAAAAAGCTTTTTCAAATAATTTATGGAGACTTAAGACAAATACATACAAACCCTCTCCCGTTCTCAGGGCAAACTCATGTAATTACATTTGTATGTGTTGGTGTGAAATAGGGGTTTTGTTGGGGATATTAGTTGTACACTGAGAGCCTCATTCTCCCTTTTATAGAGAGCTCTCTGATCTTCCCTATTTTGATTAGAGGCTTTTTTGGTTGGCGAGATGAACTCTTTGAAAGCCATGCTATCTATAGGAAAAGTAAAATAAAAAAAAATGAGAGTGTTACCATCTGTTTTGTATTTTAAAGTGTGCATTCCTATTGATGGCGTGTAGCAGTCATTTATGTGATAATAACACGTGTAACGTATTTGTATGATTGTCTGTCCAACAATTTGTCTGCTGAACTCTTCATGTATTTTTAATTACAATAGAAGAATCAGAGAACTAAGAGAATTCTCAGAGTACATATTGTTATTTATTTGCGCTCACTGTATTTGACATACATTTTACATTACTATGTGAGACTGATCAATTGAGATAGATCGGGTTTAACTATTACAACTGTAACGGCATGCTCTTGCTCTTGTCCAGTACCTACCCTGCAGAGAAATTGGAAACAGTCTATGAAAAGGACCGGATCTGAGCTGGTCCAAAATGAACTAGATCCAGACTAGAGAAAAAGTAATGCAGCCAGAAACAGTTGAGCTCAAAAAAAACAAGAGAATTCAAAAAATCTGCCTAGGCATCGTTGCTTTTGTTTGATTTTGTACAGCGTGAATATTTGTTTGTGTTTTTTCGTCTGCATTGAAATAATTCTATGTGTTTACCGTTAGGATTTTATGGTGGTGCTTGTCATTTCAGTCTTGTGTTCATTGTTAAGTGGAAATTTGAACAAGTAAGACGTCATAATGATAATAATAATTATAACTATTTCAAGTTTCCCTTTTCTAGGAATTAAAATAATTTAGTTCCGTTTCTCAAATAATAAAAATATTTCAATTTAGTTTTTATAAATATTATACAAATAAAAACCAATCAATAAATATTTTCTTTTTAATTCTTAAATTTTATAATAAAGGCAAGCTGAAAAGTGGTTCTAGGCTGGTCCATAATCAAGAGAGCATGAACTAATTCTACATAATATATTTTTTCCAGCAAGCAACTGTTTCTTTTTACATGGGCTTGTCCTAGGAAGAATCAATTTTTCTACGGGTGCATTCGTTTGGAACAGTTCTGGAGTAGTTTAGATATATTCCTGAAGAACTATATCAGAGCTAGTTCCCTAGAATTAATTCTAAACTATTCCATTCTGAACTATATCAGAACTGTTCCAAACGAATGCAGCTGGAGACAATTGATTCTTCCTAGGACAAGCCCATGTAAAAAGAAACAGTTGCTTGCTGGGCAAAGGGTATTATGTAGAACTAGTTCATACATTCTCATGGACCAGTGTAGAACTATTTATGAACTGGTCCGCTTCGCTGCAGGGTTCACCTACCGACTCTTTTTTTCGTTAGTGGTATTTGTATGAATGAGTAATATCGATTTGTCGTAGAGCAAAGAGCCACCACCACTACCACCTTCCTACACACATTTTATTGATTCATTCATTCATTAAGTGAGCTGAACAGTTAAATCGATCGTTGGATCAATAGATCGTTCGTTATATGGCATGTCAATGCGGTGGTCAATTAATATGTTAATTTGTATCAACGTCCATACATTCACATCTATGTGTGTCATACCTACATATTGTGCCACAAGATTTTTTTTATAGAAATCCACGTTATTCACAAAATGTTCTTTAGCAATTCACGTTATAAGCAAGATTTTCATTAGAAGATGTTTCCATCGAAATTAAATTTATCCAAATTTATCCTTGCTCTAGAAAGATTTTCTCCAGAAATTCAAGTTATCCGAAATATTCTTTTAGAAACCAACGTTATACGAAAGATTTTCTTTAGAATCCTTGATGTCAGGATGATTTTCTCTAGCAATCAACGCTTTTCTTTCGAAATCCTTGTTATTAGGAAGATTTTCTTTAGAAATCCACGCTATCTGGAACATTATTTCAGAAACCAACGTTATCCGAAACATTTTATATAGAAATTCACGTTATCCGAAAAATTTTCTATAGAAATTTACGTTATCCGAAAGATTTTCTATGGAAATTCAAGTATTCCGCAAGATTTTTTTTACAATAACCAACATTAGTCACAAAATAATCTTTAGAAATACTTGATATCGCGAAGATTTTCCACAGAAATCCTACTTATGCGCCAACTATTTTTCACGTTGATTTTTCCTAGAAGTCCAACATATCCGCAGAATATTCCTTACAATTCCAATTCTATAGAAATTCCCGTTCTCCGAAAGCAAATTTTCTTTAGTCCTTTTAAAGAATATCTTCTATTTAAATCCAAGTTATCCGCAATATTTTCCATTGAATCCAAGTTATTCGCAATATTTTCCATTGAATCCAAGTTATTCGCAATATTTTCCATTGAATCCAAGGTATTCGCAATATTTTCCATTGAATCCAAGTTATCCGCAACATTTTCTTTAGAAATTGACTTTATCCGCATGATTTTCTTTAGAAATTGACTATATCCGCACGATTTTCTTGACAATTTTTCATGCTTTCTGAAATTTTTCTATAAAAATCCATGTTATCCGCCATATTTTCTATAAAAATCCACGTTATCCGCCATATTTTCTATAAAAATCCACGTTATCCGCCATATTTTCAATATAAATCCACGTTATCCGCCATATTTGCAATATAAATCCACGTTATCCGCCATATTTCCAATATGAATCCACGTTATCCGCCATATTTCCAATATGAATCCACGTTATCCGCCATATTTCCAATATGAATCCACGTTATCCGCCATATTTCCAATATGAATCCACGTTATCCGCCATATTTCCAATATGAATCCACGTTATCCGCCATATTTCCAATATGAATCCACGTTATCCGCCATATTTCCAATATGAATCCACGTTATCCGCCATATTTCCAACATGAATCCACGTTATCCGCCATATTTCCAATATGAATCCACGTTATCCGCAAGATTTTTTATATAAATCTACGTTATCCGCAAGATTTTCTATATAAATACACATTATTCGCATGATTTTTTATATAAATTCACGATATCAGCAAGATATTCTATATAAATTCACATTATCCGCAAGATTTTCTATATTAATCCACGTTATCCGCAAGATTTTCTATATAAATCTACGTTAACCGCAAAATGTTCTACATAAATCAACGTTCACCGGAAGATTTTCTATAGAAATCCTCGTTATCCGCAAGATTTTCTATAGGAATCCACGTTATCCGTAAGATTTTCTATAGAAATCCACGTTATCCGTAAGATTTTCTTTAGAAATCCACGTTATCCGCAATATTTTCTATAGAAATCCACATTATCCGCAAGATTTTCTATAGAAATCAGCGCTATCCGCCAGATTTTCTATAGAAACCGGCGTTACCCCCAAGTTTTTCTATAGAAATCATCGTTATCCGCAAGATTTTCAATATCCGCAAGATTTTCAATATAAGTCATCGCTATCCGCAAGATTTTCAATAGAAATCATGGTTATCGACAAAATTTTCAATAGAAATCATCGCTATCCGCAAGATTTTCTATAGAAATCCATGTCATCCGCATGATTTCCTATAGAAATCCATGTTATCCGCAAGATTTTGTAAATTTCTATAGAAATCCACGTTAAATCCATGCTATCCGCAAGATTTTCTATAGAAATCCACGTTATCCGCAAGATCTTCAATAGAAGTCATCGCTATCCGCAAGATTTTCTATAGAAATCCAAGTTATCCGCAATATTTTCTCTGCAAATCCACAATATCTGCAATAATTTTTATAGAAATTGACAATATGCTCTAAATTTTCTATAGAAATCCACGATCTCCGCTAGATTTGCTATTGAAATCCAGGATATCCGCAAGATTTCCAAATAGAAATCCAGGATATCCGCAAGATCTCCAAATAGAAATCCACGTTAACCGCAAGATTTTCTATAGAAATCCACATTATCCGCAAGATTTTCTATAGAAATCAGAGCTATCCGCTAGATTTACTATAGAAACCGGGTTATCCCCAAGTTTTTCAATAGAAATCATCGTTATCCGCAAGATTTTCAATATAAGTCATCGCTATCCGCAAGATTTTCGATATAAGTCATCGCTATCCGCAAGATTTTCAATAGAAATCATGGTTATCGGCAAAATTTTCAATAGAAATCATCGCTATCCGCAAGATTTTCTATAGAAATCCATGTCATCCGCATGATTTCCTATAGAAATCCATGTTATCCGCAAGATTTTGTAAATTTCTATAGAAATCCACGTTAAATCCATGTTATCCGCAAGATTTTCTATAAAAATCCACGTTATCCGCAAGATTTTCAATGGAAATCATCGCTATCCGCAAGATTTTCTATAGAAATCCAAGTTATCCGCAATATTTTCTCTGCAAATCCACAATATCTGCAATAATTTTTATAGAAATTCACAATAGAAATCCAGTATATCCGCAAGATCTCCAAATAGAAATCCACGTTATCTGCAAGATTTTCTATAGAAATCCACATTATCCGCAAGATTTTCTATAGAAATCAGAGCTATCCGCCAGATTTACTATAGAAACCGGGTTATACCCAAGTTTTTCAATAGAAATCATCGTTATCCGCAAGATTTTCAATATAAGTCATCGCTATCCGCAAGATTTTCAATATAAGTCATCGCTATCCGCAAGATTTTCAATAGAAATCATGGTTATCGGCAAAATTTTCAATAGAAATCATCGCTATCCGCAAGATTTTCTATAGAAATCCATGCCATCCGCATGATTTCCTATAGAAATCCATGTTATCCGCAAGATTTTGTAAATTTCTATAGAAATCCACGTTAAATCCATGTTATCCGCAAGATTTTGTAAATTTCTATAGAAATCCACGTTAAATCCATGTTATCCGCAAGATTTTCTATAAAAATCCACGTTATCCGCAAGATTTTCAATAGAAATCATCGCTATCCGCAAGATTTTCAATAGAAATCATTGCTATCCGCAAGATTTTCTTTAGAAATCCAAGTTATCCGCAATATTTTCTCTGCAAATCCACAATATCTGCAATAATTTTTATAGAAATTCACAATATGCGCTAAATTTTCTATAGAAATCCACGATCTCCGCTAGATTTTCTATTGAAATCCAGGATATCCGCAAGATTTCCAAATAGAAATCCAGTATATCCGCAAGATCTCCAAATAGAAATCCACGTTATCCGCAAGATATTCTATAGAAATCCACGTTATCCGCAAGATATTCTATAGAAATCCACGTTAACCGCAAGATTTTCTATAGAAATCCACAGTATCAATAGAAATCATTGCTATCCGCATCATTTTCTATAGTAATCCAAGTTATCCGCTATATTTTCCGTGTTATCCGCAATATTTTCTATATAATTTCACGTAGCGCAACATTTTCTTAAAAGATCTACGTTAGTTGCAACCTTTTTTTTAACATCAAAGTTACCCGCAACATTTTCTTTAAAAATCTACGTTATCCGTATAATATTTTCTACGCAAAATTTTGTATTCTGGAGGTATTATATAGAAAATTATATATAATACTCAGTAATTCTTGATATCTTCGGTAGAATAAGATGTATTGATGTTAATAATATGAATTGAAAAATTATATGGATAAATCGGTTATCCATTCCTATTTTAGGTGTATAACTCGCTCTTCTAGGGAAATTCTTGTAGTTACAAATATTTTCTGCAGGAAATCTTGTCAATAATAATGCGAACCCTGTAGAAAATCCTGTGGATAAAAGGGATTACTAGGAATCACAACATTAAAATGCTCCCCATACAAACATGAATAACTTCACGGAATTCATGAATCCCTTGACAAATCCCACGAAATTTAACATTCACGTGAACTTTCGAAATCAGCAAAAGAAAAGAAAAATATGTTGTCCTAAAAACAAAATCGTCACGATGATGTCTTAACATGACGGCGACTTTCGAAACATTAGTACGATCCATCTAGAGTAAGTACGCATGCAGAGCAGTATTACACTCAAAGAAACGACCTACCACATGGAGGAACATGGCAAGACATGGACACGGTGTTGTACCGTCAAAAAACATGGGCCAATTGGAACACGAAATAAGAAGAACAGAATTAACATATCCTCCTTTTCGAAGACTAAGCGTCAACATTTTAATGTCCAACACGTGCAGACAAATTTCTTCAGTTAGTCAGTTGGCCAGAAACTCACTCTCTCGAGCCGATTGACAGTCGTCCAAATGGAGAGTCCAAAACTTTACAACAGTGGCGACACACTCGGCGAAAGGTCTTTGCCCTTTTGGGATGTACTGACGGTCGGACGGACGGACGGACAGAAAGAAATTTGTGACTTTTGTGGCTGTTCTTCCTCCTCGTGTGTTGGTAGTTTTGGAACAGATTTAATCATTATGAGTCCATGAAACGAGTAAACATAAACATCAGAAATTGTCAGGTAAAATTCGGGTTTAGTTTTAGTTTTGTGCGACAACAACAACAATAACTCCGTCAACGTTTAACAATTAAACAGGAGTTTCGAAGTTAAATTTCAACATCAACACCAGCAGCAGCAACAACAGCAACAGCCACAAAAGGCCAATCTTCACATAGTCATTGTCATAATCCCAGGTGAAACGAATTATGACAATAATCAACGAGTGATGGACGGACGGCCAGCGACAGACCATAAACTATGATTTCATTCCCTTCCCTCCTCCTTTTTACAGATGGAAAACAAAGAAAATATTTTCAATTTTTCATAATTTTTGAGAGAGAGAGGATAGTGTTGGCCAACAATGCCTTTTCCTAATGTTAAGGGGGAAAGGTGTTTCACACAGGGAAAACACCTGCTGCTTTGAGGAGAATATTGTTAATAAATTAACAATAAATGCGCAGGGCTGGTCCATGTAATTGATGGTATTAGGCAAGTCAGGATCATTTGTTCACGAAATTTCATGTAATACAAATATTCTTTTCTGATTTTAATTTAGAATTGATCCTTTACAAAGAGTTAGAATAAACCTTTTTGTTTTGTCTTTCATAAGAAACAGGTTCATTGACTTAAAGGTCTAGGGACTAAGGGAAACAAATAATATATTTAAAAATCGATAAAGATGTTATCCATGAATGGTAATAACATATTATGATATGTTGACAATTTTGACATTATTTTCGAAAATTATGTAATTATACTCTTTTCATAAAAAATGTTGATTGTTGTAAACATTTTAGGTATTGTAATGTTTGTCTAAAGGAGAGGAATACTGATATGTGTCCCTCAGATTTTCTAAAGAAACTAAGATTTGCTATGGAAAATATTAATATTCAAACATTTATATTGCAAAACAGTATAATAGCAATCTTTCCTATCTAAACACTTTAGTATTCGCAAGATTTTTTTACAGGAAATCTGTTATCCCGAAGATTTCCCGATGAGAAATCTTTTTCTCAACAATATTTCCTACAGAAAATATTGTTATCCACAGGATTTTCTTCCCATAAACAGACTTGTTATTTTCATATAAAACAGTATAATAGCAATCTTTTCTATCCAACACTTTTATATTCGCAAGATTTTATACAGGAAATTGGTTATCCCGAAGATTTCCCAATAGGAAATCTATTTCTAAAAATATTTCCTACAGAAAATATTGTTATCCACAGGATTTTCTTCCCATAAACAAACTTGTTATTTTCATACAATATCGTATTTGCAGGGTTTTTTATAAAAAGTCTTATTATACGTAGAATTTTCTTTAGAATGTTTTGTTATCCGAAGGGTTTTGTATAAAGTATTGGGTAATTTTTACACTTTTACTAAAAAGTCTTCAATTTTATGAACATTTTAGAGATTACTATGCTTTCTTAAGTAAATAATGTGATGCGGATAAGAAAATGTAATGGTGCCCTCAAGATGTTCTTAAACAACTGGAAAAAATTGAACTCTAAACATTACTATTGTAAAAATGTTTAGCAGCAAAATTTGCTGCTGATCTGAACTACGAGAGAAAAACTTATTATCCGCAGAATTTTCAATGGAAAGACTTATTATAAGCAGAATTTTTTAGAAAATCTACTTATCCGGAAGATTTTCTATAGAAAATACCGTTATCCGCATGATTTTCTGTTGAAAGTCTTGTCATTCGCAGGATTTTTTCGATAGAAAATCTGGTTATACGCGGGATTTTCTATAGAAAATCTTGTTATCCGCAGGATTTTCAATACGACTATCGTTATCCGAGGTATTTCCATTGGAAAGATTTTTATTTAATGGTAATTTCTTTAAAAAGTATATTTTCTCAAAAATGTTTATTATAGAAAATCTTAATATTTGCAAAAATTTGTATTATGAATGTGAATAGATTGTTATATACAGGATTTTTTTACAAACAAGCTTGTTATTTGCATGATCTTCCAGAGAAAAAGCTTATTATCCGCAGAATTTTCTATAGAAATTCTTATTATCCGCAGAATTTTCTTTGTAGAATTCTGTTATCCGGAAGAATTTCTAGAGAAAATACCCTTATCCTCAATATTTTCTTTTTCAGCAGGATTATGCGTGGGATTCTCGATAGAAAATCTTGTTATCCGCATGATTTTTAACAGCAAATATCGTTATCCGCGGTATTTCCTTTTTATCTGCGGGTTTTCCAATAGAAAATCTTCTTATACGTAGTAGAGTTGGGCACTTTAGTTCTTTTAAGTGATCGCTCTTTTTAGTTCAGTTCAACTGAGTGAACTAGTTCGTTCATTTAGTTCACCATCTCACCAGCACACTTAACTTAATCAGATCTTTCGTTCAGATCACCAGTTGAAATCAGCCGCTACTAAAGGAATCTGATTGGAACATGAATGGAATGATTTGAATATAGGTTCCAACGGGTTTGTATAGGAAAAATCCTACATTCATGATGACATTAAAGGCCCAGTTAGGCAAACTGAACCGTAACGCCCCCGTAGCGTGACGAATCAGCTGATTCAATCTGTCATATGGAAGTCGGTGTAAACGATTAGCCAACGGAAACGAAACGTAAACGGACGGCTGAATCTGTTGAAATCAGAATTGGACGTTCCGTTTACGTACAATTTGACAACAGCTGATACTACATGTTGTTTACAATTACAATTGTATGTTCACCGAGAAAAGTAAATAAAATAATTTCTTAAAAGTGCAAATAAACCTGAAAGACGAATATTTGATTTCATTGGTGCAGTCGCACGAGTATTTATACAATAAATATAATCCAGCATATAGGATATCTGAAAAAAAGCGAGAAGCTTGGAAGCAAATTGGAAAGGAGCTGGGCGTCACAGGTGAGTTTTATGAAGATCGCGGCTGACTCCATTAAAAATTAAATTTATAATCTGCTTCAGGATTCTTTTGGCGACAGTACGAGACAATCATTGCGCCAATCTTCTTCATTGTGGGTTAATTTGACAGCAATAAAAGCGTCTCTACAAACGTGGACTTATTTATAGATAGAGATTGGATTGGATTTGGCTGAGTCCCTCTTCAATGGAAATAGACATAAGTAAAAGTATTAATAAAACACAGAATATTTAAGATATAGAGTTCAAATTTATTCCAGGTGTAGTGCAAATGTTACATTTTAAGAATGAAATGCAATTTCGGTCATATGACCACCACGAGCCCGTCAACAGCGATCTATTCTTTGGACCCAATTTTCCACCACTCTTGGACACATTTCGACCGGAACGTTGGCAATTTCGCGTTGGATGTTGTCTCTGAGCTCGTCTAAAGTTGTTGACTTTGACCAAGGATATTCCTCAGGGCAAACGCCGCATCGCCAATAAAAAATGAGGAAAGGCTTCAGAGGATGCTGACGATAATGGTTTACTAGGAGGTACAGGTACTGTACCTAAAATAACTGATTGGCCAAACGGAGAGTACTGGAATATAGTTGTATTTAATTTAAATTATGAAATGGAAATTGTTTGTATTCAAATAGATTATAAATAAATTGAAGTTTAATGGACATACCCCCATCGTGTTGGCTACCATAACTTCCAACATTAACTGATATGAATATATAGTTAGCATCGCAGATTCCCACACAATTCGGCATATCCCACATTCGTTGAAAATCATTGGCAATGTGTTTGTACTGCTGTGTAGTTGGTTCACTTAATTAAATCGGCGAAAGGAAGAGCCACAAAACTTCACTGCATTCTAAAACAATATTTCGCATTGTTGTTTTCCTCAGCCTGTGACTCCATGCAATCGATTGTATGGAACAACCGTGACCCAAATATTTACAATTTTAAAGAATAGAATGTTAATATTTCCCAACTTGGTTGGAATCATAGGATAAAGCAATATTTGACATACAGTGGTGTTATTGCTAGTCTTTCTGCCGGTCTAATCCGTTGGTTTGGCGTAGTTAACTCAGTCATTGTTCATAGGACGTCCACCCCATCTTCTTATCCGACGATATTTTCTTGATTTACTTTAATTGTAAATTCTGCACAGATTTAAAAAACACAAATTTATAAACAATCTTTTTAACTTCATTTTTAATAAACCTAAACAAAAAGAAATCGCGGCTTTTTTGTTTACTTATGTGTTGTTGTTGTCAGAACATATGACTCGTTATCTCAACGTTGGCTAATCGCTCAAACGGGCAACGTTACGGCAACGGTAAACATTTACGGTTACGTATGCCTAACCCGGCCTTAAATTGGAAACAAAACATAACATCTGAGAAGAGAGAACGAAATGAGAAGAGTGGACGAAATGACAGGGCTGAACCACAGACCTGAGATTGTATAGATGTGCCGTCAGCCAGAAACGTCAAAATTTATCAGTTACGAACGAATAGGAATGAATTGTCACACGCGAAAAAACAGGTTTCCGCGAACATAGTTTGAACTTTTTTTGCACTAATCGATTGATATTAATTTTTTAATTGTGACAATTACAAAAAATTCCGGAAAATCGGTCCGAAATCCTCGTAAAACATCACTCTTTGAAGTCCTACTCGTTGAAATTTTTATTCGTTCGTAACTGATAACTTACTCGCTCGGGGACGGCACATCTATACAATCTAAGGTCTGTGGGCTGAACTACTGAGCTTAAATGAACGAGTTGTATGAACTAGTTCGTACCGTTCAGTAAAGTGGCCCGTTCATTTGAACTAGTTTGTTCACGAACTACACAACTCTAATACGTAGGATTTTCTAATGAAATCTTGTTTTATTTTTTATTATCCTTGGGACTTTCCGCTTTATTTTTTATAAAAAAATTTGTGATACTATAGAAAATCTTATGATTCGTAGTGGTTTCAATGGCAACGTTTTTAAAGCGTGTTTTTTCTCAAAAGTGCTTTCTATAGAAAATATTAGTATTTGATTTATACTAAACAATGTGAATAGATTGTTGTCCACAGGATTTTCTATAAACAAACTTTTTATTCGCATGATCTTCGAGAGAATAGCTTATTATCCGCAGAATTTTCTATGGAAAGTATTACTATTACGGGAAATATTTTTATCGGCAGTATTAACGATAGAAAATCTTGTAATACGAGGGAAAATCTTTTTATCCGCAGGATTTTTAACAGCAAATATCATTATCCGTTGTATTTTTTTTTATCGAAAAGCTATTTATCTGCAGTTTTTCTATAGCAAGTGCGTAGGATTTTTTCTATAATTCCTTTTGTCATTCTTATTATCCATCAGACTTTCTGTAGACAATGTTGTCATCTGCTTTATTTTCAACAGAAAATCTTGTGATTCTATAAAAAATCGTATGTTTTGTAGAGTTTTCAACGCAAAATTGGTTAAAATACATTTTTTCTCAAAAGTGTTTATTATAGAAAATCTTAATATTTGTAGAAAATCTTATTAAAATGTGAATAGATTGTTATCCGCAGGATTTTCATAAAAAAAATTATTATTCGCATGATCTTCGAGTGCAAAACTTTTTATCCGCAGAATTTTCTATGGAAAGTCTTACTACCCATAGAATTTTTTTTTAGAAAATCTCGTTACCCGGAAGATATTCTATCGAAAATACGCTTATCCGCATGATTTTCTGTTGAAAGTCTGTTACACGCTTGCTTTTTACAAAAGAAAATCTTGTTATATGCAGGATTTTCAACAGCAAATATCGTTATCCGCTGTACTTCCTATCAAAAAGCTTTTTGTCTGTAGGTTTTTATATAAAAAATCTTGTACCATTCTCCGTACCATTTTCTATAGAAGTCTTTTTTCTTCCTTATTATCCATCAGATTTTCAATAGTAAAGTTTGTCATCCGCTTTATTTTCGACAGAAAATCTTCTATAGATTCTATAGAAAGTTTTATTATTCGTATGGGCTTCAATGGCAATTTTCTTCAAAAGGGTTTTCTATAGAAAATCTTAATATTTGCAGAAATTTGTATTACAAAATTTGTATCTATAAAAAAACTTATTATTCGCATGATCTTCGACTGAACAAGTTATTATCCACATACTTTTCTATGGAAAGCCTTAGTACACGTAGTATTTTCTTTAGAAAATCTTGTTATCCGGAAGATTTTCAAAAAAATACTGTTATTCGGAAATCTTGTTACACGAGGGATTCTAGATAGACAATCTTATTATCCGCAGGACTATCAATAACTAATATCATTATGCGTTGTTGGATTTTTTACCCAATACCTGTTTCTATTCTTTTTATCCATTTGGCTTGCAGCAGAAAATTTTGTTATCCACTTTATTTTCGACAGAAACTCTTGTAATTATATAGAAAATCTTATTATTCGTAGAGTTTTTAATGCAAAATTTGTTAAAATATTTTTTTCTCAAAAGTGTTTACTATAGGAAATCTTAATATTTGCATCACAGGGTTAACAATTTATTTATTTAGTTAAGTTAACCAACTTGTTATTCGCATGATCTTCGCGAGGAAATCTTATTATCCGCAGAATTTTCTTTCGAAAGTCTTATTAACCGCAGAATTTGTTTAGAAGGTCTTGTTAATCGCAAGTTTTTATATAGAAAATACTGTTATCGGGATGATTTTCTATAGAAAATACTGCTATCGGAAAGATTTTCTATAGAAAGGATTTTCTATAGAAAGTATTTTCAATCGCAAGATTTTCTATAGATAATATTATGATAATTTTGATATAAAATCCAGCGGATAGATTTTCTATCAAAAGTCTTATTATCTGTCGAATTTTCTTAAAATTTAAAATCTTGTTATCCGGAGGATATTCTATACAAAATCTTTTTAACTTCATGATTTTCTTTAAAAAATCTTATTACACCTAGGATTTTTAATAGAAAATCTTTTTACCCGGAGGATTTTCTATACAAAATCCTATTATCCGCATATTCTGTAGAAATAGTATTCGTAAAAGTGTCAACAAAACAATATTTTTATCCGTGGGATTTTCTATATAAAGCTTCTTTTTTTCCCATTATCCATCGGACCTTCTATAGAAATGTTTTCATTCGCATGATTTTGTATAGATAATATTGTCATTCTATAGGAAATATTATCCGTATAGTTTTAAGTTGCAAATAAGTTATCCGTGGGATTTTCTACAAAAAATATTTTTCTCAACAAGATTTTCCGTAGAAAATGTTAATAAATCTGGCATTATAAAAAAATGTGAATATATTACATATATATATCTTAATCGCATAATCTTCAATAGAAAATCGTATTATCTGCAAGATTCTATAGAAAGTCTTATTAGTTAAATAATTTTCCTAAGAAAATCTTGTTATCAGGAGGATTTTCTATAGAAAATCTTTTTATCCGCATTATTTCTACCGAATAACCTTGTTATCCGAAGGATTTTCTGAAGAAAATCTTCCTATCCCCTGGATTTTCTATATGAAATATTTGTAACCATAAGATTTACTATAGAAAATTTTTATACAGGCAGCATTTCCTATCGAAAATGGATTTTCTATACAAAATCGTATTATCCTTTGCATTTTCAATAGAAAATCTTCTTATGCGCATAATATAGGAGAGGACAAATCTGCTATCCGTGGGATTTTCAATAAAAAATCATTTTCGAAAAATGGTTGTGTATAGAAAATCTTAATATCTGTAGCATTTTTGATAAAATATGTGGAGATATTGTTATCCCCAAGATTTTCTTTAAACAAGCTTGTTATTCGACATTTTAAATAGAACATATCGCTATCAGCTGCATTTTCTATAGAAAAGCTTTTTATCCGCGGGTTAATCCATAGTTTATTGTTTTATCCCTAGGGGTTTCCGAATAAATCTTGTTATTTTTTTATCATCATTCTGACTTTGTCACCCCCATAATTTTCTACAGAAAATCTTTCCATTCTATAGAAAATCTACCTAGCCGTAGGGTTTTCAATAGCAAATCTGTACGTGGTAGTTGCAATAAAAAATATTTTTCTCAACTGGGTTTTCTATAGAAAAATCTTAATATCTGTAGCATTTTATAAACAAAATTTTAATATATTATTATCCACAGGATTTTCTATAAACAAACTGGTTATTCGCTTGATCCTTGAGAGAATATCTTATTATCCGCAGAATTTGCTATGGTGTTATTCTTTAAAAATCTTGTTCTCATGAAGATTTTCTATAGAAAATATGGTTCTTTTTCTATTATCATTTTCATTAATTTTATTTCAAATTGTTTTCTGTAGAGAATCTTAATATTCGTAGCATTTCTTATAAAAAAAAACTTGAAGATATTGTTATTCACAGTATTTTCTATAAGCCAACTTGTTATTCGCATGATCTACGATAGAAAATTCCTGCATCCGTAAGATTTTCAGATAAATAAATTTTTGTTATCTTCATGTTTTTCCATTAATCCGTACGGTTTTCTATAGAAATCTTATTATTTTCTTATTATCAATCTGATTTTCTGTAGACGATCTTTTCACACGCATAGATTTCTATATAAAATCTTGTCATTCTATAGCAAATGTTATTGAAATGAAATCTGTTATCCGTGGTATTTTCAATAAAAATAAAATCTCGACAGGGGTTTCTACCGAAAATCTCATTATTTATAAGATTTTCAATAGAAATTTTTTTCCTCAGGATTTTCAATTGACAATATTGTTATCCGCGGGATTTTCAAAATAATAAAATTGTATCTATAAGCAAAATTTTTACTCGCATGAGGTTCAATAGAAAATCTTATTATCGGCTGGATTTTCAAAAGCAAGTCTTATTATTCGCCGAATTGTCTTTATAAAATCGTATTATCCCGAGTATTCTCTGCACAAAATCCTAGTATCCGCATGATTTTCTGTAGAAAATTTTATAATCCGTAAGATTTTCAGCAGAAAATGTCGTTATCCGAAGGTTTTCTAAACAAAACCCTAGTATCCGCATTGGTTTTCTGTAGAAAATCTTATTAAGGGATAATTTTTAATATACAATATTGTTATCCGCGCGATTTTCTATAGTAGTAGTAGTATTATTTTCTCGTTTTATACAATTATTTCCACGCTTAATATGATAAAGAAAATTATTTAAATAAATAAATTTGATTATATTAAAAATGTATTAATAATGAGATTTAATACGAGTTAAATTCATTGAAATAAAGATTTACGGCTATGACGCCATGTCGTCAGCCGGACTTGAACTATATATATATTCTGAACATTTTCTTTTTGTTAAGGGGTGTATTTGATATTGAACATTATAATTATTATGCGTACTCTGTTAGTATTAGCTTGCGATATTGTAGGGCATTTTTTACATATTTAATGAGATTTCCCCAATCGGTTATCTCTCTTCCATCCAAGATTCCAATTAATTCATGCTCTGTCAAAGACGCTTTATTAAAGGATTGCAAACGCTGGCCTCTTAGTACAGGACATTTTCCCATAAAATGGTATATCGTTTCTTCTTCCCCCAAATTGCATAACGTACACCTATCGTTTTCAACCAGATTCAAGCCTCTTTTATTAGCATTGACGTAGATTAAATCCACCCGTGCTTTAAAGATCCACGTGATATCCTTCACGCTATATCCACAATTTAGGTATAATCTCCCTCTCGTAAAGTCCAGGTTTTTGTAGAATCGTGACCTGCTTTGTAGAGCTTTTTGCTGCGACTTTTCTTTGTTAGCTTGAGCTAATTTATCCAGTAAAGTATTCGTCATATTGTTCCATTCGCTATCAGCCATATTTTCCATCAATGGTTGCTCATCCACCTCATTAATTATGTCGTTTAAAGCTTTCACCCAAAATAGCTTTTTCCGAATCAGTATTTGGGTTAGTTGGTGTGGTAACCTCTCTCTTTTATAACGGAACAGGGTTCTGGAGATGTACCTCATATGAAGTTGTAGCGTATATAAATGACTTTCTTCCAGTTCAGTCTCTATATAAAGAGCGTAATTTGGCGTGGACTCTGGCAAACTTAGAACCCGCTTCAAAAAGAAGCGTTGTAATTGGTCGACTTCATCGAAATACCCATAGCCCCAGACTTGAGCAGCGTATGACTGGACCGATCTGCATACTGCCATGTATACATTCAATTTTTGCTGCAGAGAAATGTCGTCTTTTTTCAAAAAGTTTTTCCACGTCGCAGTAATCGCGCTTTTAGCTTGGGTATTCCGGGTCTGAATGTGCTTCAAAAACTTCATTTGAGGGGATAATACTACTCCCAAGTACGTATAATTCGCTACCACTTCAAGTTGTTCTTCAAGGAAGAACCATTTATCCTGCTGAGACAGTCTCCCCCCGTTTCTAAATACCATTATCTTCGACTTGCTTGTGTTGACTACTAGGCTCCATCTCCTACAATATTCTTCCAAGTTAGATATCATTCGCTGCAGAGTCTTTGGTTCATCGGCCAAGAGGACTATATCGTCTGCATACAGTAAGACCTTTATTTTCTATAGAAAATATTGTTATAAGCAGGGGTTACATGGTATAGTTTTTATCCGTATGAGTTTCTAGAGAAATATTGTTATGTGTTATGTGTGATTTTTTGCAGGAAATCTTATTATCCCACAGCGTTTCCATAGCAAAGCTCTTATCCGTGGGATTTACAATACAAAATATCTTAATATCTGTGGCGTTTTATGTAAAAATGTTAATATATTGTTAACTACAACTTGCTATTGGCATGATCTTCGATAGAAAATCTTATTAAATCCAGCAAGATTATCTGTAGAAAGACTAATACAAGAATTTCCTTCAGTGTTTTTGTAGAAAATTATGATTTTTTGTAAAAAATCGTATCACTCGTTGGATTTTCTATAGATTTTCTATTATCCGTATTATCCGTAAGACTTTAAATAGAAAGAATCCTGTTACCAGCAAGTAACAACTTTTATCCGCAGAATTTTCTATCGTAAGGCGTTTTATATGCAAATCTTCTTATCTGTAGGATTTTCTGTAAAAATATTGTTACATTCTTAGTATCCATTGTACATTCTGCGGAAAATGTTAACATCAGCATTATTTTCTTCAAAAAATCTTGGCATTCTATAGAAAATCGTATTATCTTAATTTTCATTTTTTTTTCTCAAAAGAGTTTTCCATAGGATGAATTGCTATCCTTATGATTTTCTGTTATTTTGTCAGTCTCTATCGGATTTTTCATAGAAAATGTTTCCATCCGCATTATATACGAGTATAATATTGAAATCCTGTCATTCTATTTCTATAGAATCGCATTGCTGTTCAATTATTATACCCTACACCACACTGTGGTACAGGGTATTATAAGTTTGTTTCACGGCAGATGTTTGTAACACCTGAAAATAACACAGCTAGACCCACCTTAAAGTATACCGATCGACTCAGAATCACTAGCTGAGTCGATTTAACGATGTCTGTCCGTCCGTCCGTCTGTCCATGTAAAGTTGTTCGTCGGCTACAGGTCGCAATTTCACTCCGATCGTTCTGAAATTTTACAGTTTAGAGTATTTCGCAGCTGTTAAGATCGCTATTGAATTTGGTTGAAATCGGTTCAGATTTAGATATACCTCCCATATATATCTTTCGTCCGATTATGCCCTTTAGTCCTATAGAAGCTGTATTTTACATCCAATCGTTTTGAAATTTAGAATGGTAGAGTTTCTTGATCCATGAACCAACATTGCCGAATTTGAAGAAAATCGGTTAAGATTTAGCTAAAGCTCCCATATATATTTTATCCGATTTGTTTTATCCGATTTGGCTCTTTAGATCCAATCGTTTTTATACCCTACACCACACTGTGGCACAGGGTATTATTTAAGTATAAAATGTCCCAAAAGTAAATTTATGTAAACAATTTATACATGAATTACAAAATTTATATATCAGAGTTATTCAATATTACGAGAGTGGTGTAGGGAATTGTATAGTCGGCCCCGCCCGACTTTAGCCTTTCCTTACTGGTTTATATTGTAAACATTTATATCAGCTTTCTTTTGCTATGGAGCATATTAATATTCGCAAGATTTAATAAAGGACAATTTGTTATCTGCAGGATTTTTCCCAGGAAATCGATTTCCCCAAGGAAATAGTCTTATAGTAGTCTTAAATAGATTTACGATAGAAAGTACCTTTATACGCAGTATTTTCTATTAACAAACCTATTATTTGCTTGATTTGCTATAAAAAGTTTGTTCTCCATAAGATTTTCTATAAACAATCTTGATTTCTATAAATAAGATTTTGTGTAAAAGATTTTCTATGAAAATCGCTAATCGATAAATATTTTATAGAAAATGGTTTTTCAATAAAAAAAAAACTTTTATCCATAGAATTTTCGAAAGAAAGCCTTGTTATCCACAGGATTTTCTATACAATATCTTATTTTGTATAAATTTGTATAGAAAATTCTATACAAATTTAGGTATCCAGAAAGTCTTATTATCCGTAAGATTTTCAGTGAAAAAACTTTGTATGCGTAGAAATTTATATTGAAAATCCTCTTATTCGCATAATTTTATATATAAAATCTTATTATACGCAATAAAAAAAATATATGAAAATTTTTTATTGAATCTATATATGTATATAAAGTTGTTGCGTGACAAGCTGACTGACTGATCATCGCCCAGACCAAACGGCTGAAGCTAGAATTATGAAATTTGGTGGGAGGGAAGTCCTTGGGACGTAGACGTGCAAAAAGACGGGATTTTTCGAAATTCGTACTATAAGCCGCTCAATGGGGCAAAAAGGGATAAATATGGTACCATCGCCAAATCTAAACGAAATTCGAACATTTACGCACACAGTGGGGTCAAAGGGGATAAATGTGGTACATCAGCCAAATCCAAAAGACAAGAGCTAGAATCGTGAAATTTGGTGTGAGAGAAGTAAAGTAGAAAAAGGATCGATTTGGTAGTTTTCGGGGCACAGTGGGGCAAAAAGTGTAAAATATAGTACAGTGGCTTAAAAATGTCAAACATGGATCAATGGTTCCAGGGTAACTTTTGGAACATAAACTAGAGATTGGAAGTGATTTTTAGTAATTTTTACTTTAAGAGGCACAGTGGGACAAGACGGGTTAATTATAGAGCATGGGTCAAAATTGGAGCTTAAGCATGAGATATGAAGTGTTTATTTGGTTTTAGAAGCACAGTGGTCAAAAACGGTTAAATAATGCACAGTGGAGAAAATATTATTAAATGTGGTGCAGTCGGGGAAATAGGGTTAAGTATGCTAGCGTGGAGACACATTTTAAATACGGTACAGTGAGACAAAAATTTGTTAAATATGGCACAGTGGGGTAAAAATTTTGTACAGTGAAATAAAGAGTTGAATGGGGGCACAGTTGTGCAAAAAAATAGTACAGTGGGGCAAAAAGCGTTAACTATAAAATTTTATTTACTATGATACAGTGGGGAAAAAAGGGTTAAATATGGTACTGTGTGACAAAAATGGTTTACTATACACTACAGTAGGGCATAACTGTGGTAAATATTGTACAGTGGAGCAAAGAGGGTTAAATATGGTACAGTGGGGCAAAAACTGTTAAATATGGTACAGTGAGACAAAGGGTTTAATATGACACAGTGGGGCAAAAGGGGTTAAATATGGTACAGTGGGGCACAACTATTTGATTATGGTAACGTGGGATAAAATGGGGTAAATATGTTACAGTGGGGCAAAATGCTTTAACTATGGAACAGTGGGAAAAAATGTGTTAGCTATGGTACAGTGGGACACAAATGGTTAAATATGGTTACAGTGGGCACAAATAGTAAAATATGGTAACGTGGAACAAAATGGATTAATTATGGTACTGTGGGGCAAAAAGCGTTTACTATGGAACAGCGGGGTAAAAATGTGTTGAATATGATACAGTGGGGCAAAAATGGTTAAATATAGTGGACAAAATATAGTAGGACAAAAAGGTGTTAAATTTGATTCAGTGGAGCCAAAACGGTTAAATATGGTACAGTGGGTTAAAAAGCTTACATTTAGTACAGTGGGTAAAAATATGGATGCAGGGAGAGAGGGTAAGTTAAATATGAAATAAGAATTTTTTAAAAAAAATGTATGCTTTTAATAGCACTGTGGTGCAAAAAGGTTAAAATGATGATGCAGTTGGGCAAGCAAAAATTAAATTAAATTAATAAATATGGTTTAGTGGAGCAAATAGGGTTAAATATTTTACTGTGAAGCAAAAAAAGTTAAATACGGTAAAATGGTTAAATGTGGTAAGTGGGTAAAAAAAAGGAAACAAAATAGTCCCAGATATGTATAAAAATTCGTACTTTAAAAGCACAGTGTAATAAAAAGTTTTTAATATGAAACAGTGGTGCAAAAGGTGTTGAATGTGGACCCTGAGTGCGAAGGTAGCTCTTACAGCATAAACCAAAGCTAAGAATTGTTATTTGCAAATTGGTTCTTCTACTTAAACCGTGGGGAAAAACAAGTTAAATAGATGGCACAGAATTTTTTCATAGAAAATCTTTTTATCCCTAAAATTTTCTGTCGAAGATCCTAATAAACACAGGGTTTTTAAAATAGAAAATTTCTTTATCCGCGAGATTTTCTATTGAACAGCTTGCTATCTGCAGTATTTTTCATAGTAAATTTTTTCAGCCGAAGGATTTTCGATAGAAAGCATGTTATTTTCTTATTGTCCATCGGATTTTCTACTGAAAATCTTGCCATTCTATAGAAAGTCTTATCATCCGTAGGGTTTGCAACAGAAAATCCTGTATGCGTTGTCTTTTCAAAAAAAACATTCTGTAAATAAATAATATCTCTAGGATTTTCTACAAAAACTGTGTTGTACGTAGAATATTCTACAATAAAACTTATTATCCGCATGGTTCTCTTTAAATCATAGTGTTACCGCTGGATTTTCTATCAAAACTTTTGTATTCTTCTGGTTTTATAGTCAATGGAAAATATTTCTCATTACAGATTGATAAAATTATCACATTTACAAAAAAATAAAATTCCTTTTCTTTTTGTATATGTACTGATTTCAACTGCATTCATTGTCTGAGTAATATGATAATCGAAATGAATACAATCAATCCCCAACAATGAAACCACAAACATTCGTCCTGTAAACCAAAACAATTGTATCGATTTTCAATCACAATCACATTTGAATTGTGAAAAGATCAATTTTCAACTGGAAATAAACAACTTTAGTTTGAACAACAACAAAAAATAGCCGTAAAAACAGAATTGATGCCACTTATGGCAATTAATTTAAGAGACATTAACACACCCCTTCTGAGATGGGAACATGTAAATATAAGTCATTTGTATCCAGGGTATCCACTTCGTAAGGCCTTGAGTAAGGAGGCCTTTTAACAGGAGTACTTTATATTGTATTACATTAACATAAGTTTTGTTTGAACATTGCCCTCAGAAGAAGGAGTTTTATTTGCGAGTTTTTTCCAAGCAAAGCTGCGGAATATCAAGAATATATATTGAAATCTTGTGTGTCAATCCTGCATGTATCAAATTTCTGCGGAAAAACTTCTGGATAGCGAGCTTTTCATTTAAAATCTTGCGGATGACCTGATGTCTCTATAGGATATTTGCTGATAACAACATTTTCTGTAAAAATTCTAAATTCTTGCAGATATCGAGATTTTCTTTAGATCCTATTTATTTCTGTTAGCCAGGATATCCATTGCACACTTTAGGTTTCCGAATTGTACATTTGGAAAATATAAAAAACTTTTGGATAATTAGTATTTCTTTATAAATGTTGTTGTTATCGAAGGTTTCTACAGAAAAATATGTGGATAATTCGATTTTCTACAGAAAATCATGTTGATAACAAGGTTTTCTGTAAAAAATAAGTGGATAAGGGGGGTTTACTATTTAAATCTTGTGTTCTTGTATACAACATATATATGGAAAGCGAATCATGCGGATAATGTCGCTTTCTATAAAAAAACTCTCGCGGGAAATCTAACGGATACCGAAGATTTCAATAGAATACATATAATGCGAATAGAGTAATTTTCTATAAATATACAAGAACTTCTATAGTTACTGTTGCATAGTAAATTAAATTACTTCTTGGCAATGTGGTTTTCTTTAAAAATACCATGGATAACAAGGCTTTCCTTTAAAAATCACATGGATAAAATGCCATGGATTACAAGGTTTTCTTTAAAAAATTAAATGAATAACATGGTTTTTTATTAACATCATTTGGCTAGCAAGCTTCTCCATAAAAAATCATATGATAAAGAGGATTCCTATCAAAATCAAGAGGATAACAAGGATATTCTCCTGGCTTTAGACCATCTTTGCCTGTATTATGTTTTGAAGAATGGAAAGTTTGAAAACATTTTTTTACCAAATAACCACAGCTAAATCTCCCTGAATGAACGGAATAGCATCCGTGAAATAGCTATACGGCGAGCTGAGCTGTCAAGTAATTGAATTTGCTTCACCGTTTTTAAAAAACATTGCATTCTATATTACATAATAGTGGCAAAAACGGTCTGAAGCCAGCAGAATATCCTAGTGACAAATCAATAAGAATTTAAAGATCGAAATAAAGACGGAAGAAAATACAGTAAGAGGATAAGTTTATTTTATGTACAAAATCTTGTAGATAACCATGTTTTCTATAGTTAATATTACCAATAACAAGAATTCCTATAAAATATTCTTTATAGAGATTATCTTTAACACTTTATCCAAAGATTTTCTATATAAATCGACGTTTTCTGGAAGTGTTTTTGTATAAATCGACGTTTTCTGGAAGATTTTTTGTATAAATCCAGTTATCCTCATTTTTTAATTAATTAACTTATATTAACCCAGTAATCCATACGATTTTCTACAGAAATTCATGATTTCCGTAAAATATATAATAGAGACTTTTTTCCGTAATTTTTTTCCGGAAGATTTTCTGTGGAAATTCGCATTATCCGAAAACTTTTCTATGGAAATTCGCCTTATCCGAATGATTTTCTATGGAAATTCGCGTTATCCGTAAGAAATTCACGTTCTATCGAAATTCACGTTATCCATAAGAATTTCTATGGAAATTCACGTTATCCGAAATATTTTCTACCGATGTTAACTTATACGGAATATTTTCTATGGAAATTCAGGTTATCCGGAATATTTTCTATAGAAATCCAAGTTATCCGGAGGATTCTCTATGAAAATCCACGTTATCCGGAAGATTTTCTATAGAAATTCACATTACCCAGAAGAGTTTTTTTATTGAAATTTATGTTATTCGTAAGATATCCTTCTTATCCATAAGGATTTTTATACAAACCCGCGTTATCCCCAATAATGTCTACAATAATGGAAATTCACGTTATCCGGAATATTTTCTATCGAAGTTGACGTTATCCGGAATATTTTCTACCGTAATTCACGTTGTGCGTTGTATGAAAATCACATTTCTCCGTAAATTAATATTATCCGAAAGATTTTAAATGATAATACGCGTTATCCGGAAGATTTCCTATGGAAATCCACATTATCCGGAATATATTCTTTCGAAATTCGCGTTATCCGTAAGAATTTTTATGGAAATTCACGTTATCCGAAAGAAATTCACCTTTTTTGGAATATTTTCTATGGAAATTCACGTTGTCCGGGTGATTTTCTATGGAAATTCACGTTATCCGGAGGATTTTCTATGGAAATTCAAGTTATCCGGAAGATTTTCTATTGAAAATTGAAACCCCCCAAAGATTTTTATTGAAATCCACGTTATACGGAATATTTTCTACGCAAATTTACGTTATCCGGAATATTTTCTATCAAGTTCACGTTATCTGGAATATTTTCTACCGAAATTCACGTTATCCGGAATATTTTCTATGGACATTCACGTTATCCGTAAGGTTTTCTATGGAAATTCACGTTATCCGGAATATTTTCTATGGAAATTCACGTTGTCCGGAAGTTCTGCAATGTAAATTCATGTTATCCGGAAGTTTTGCAATGTAAATTCACGTTATCCGAAATATTTGCTACGGAAATTCACGTTAACCGGAAGATTTGCTATGTAAATTCACGTTATTCGGATGTTTTTTATATGGAAATTCACGTTATCCGGAATATTTTCTATAGAAATTCAAGTTATCCGGAAGATTTTTATATGGAAATTAATGTTATCCGGAAGATTTCCTATATAAATTCACATTATCCATAATATTTTCTTTGGAAATCCACGTTATCCGGATGATTTTCTATAGAAATATAAGCTAACCGGAATATTTTCTGTGGAAATCAATGTCATCTGGAATATTATATACATATGTATATATAGAAATCCACGTTATCTGGAAAATTATCTATAGAAATTTATGTTATATGGATAATTACTATTGTAATCCGTGTCACCCGAAAGATTTTTTATAGAAATTACCTTGTTTACGTTTTTTTGTGGTACCATTTTGGATAAGGAGAACTTGTATCAACAAATTTCGGATAAACAAAAGTGTCGTATGTATTGTAAGGATAGAAAGTCTGTATCCTGTGTATACCATAGTTTTCTATAAAAATCATATAGATCCCGAGATTTTGTAACAAACCAAGTGTATAATGAAGTTGTATATAGAAACATTTCGCGGATAACTATAAGCTATACCAAGATGAAGCGGATATCTATATTTTCAAAAAGAATAATTTTAAAACTATACTTATTACGGATATCTCAATACAAATCCTTAGAAAATATTGTGCCTTTTGAGAGTTTCCATTGTGAATCTCGAGGATAACAATGTTTTGTTTGGAAGACTTTCGGATAACGAAGTTTTCTAGAAAAAAATCTTGCAGATAAAAACTTTCTGATATCGCGTTTTTCTATGGGAAAAAAGTCATGTGGATAACAAAATTTTTCTAACAAACTTTTTTAACGTGAGTAATGATCTATTCGGTTAGATTATCAGGATTTTTTGATTAATTTGATCTCTACAAGATTTAAAAAAAATTGCGGATAGCGAAAATTTTTATTCAAAAGTTTAGAAACTATTGGACTTTGAGGATTTCTATTAGCAATCGTGCGTGTAAAGAAGTTGTCTATTAAAACTCTTGCAGATGAAACACTTTTTATAGAAAATTTTGCAAATGAGGATGTGTATATTTTAGAAAGTTATAGTACGGGGCTTCGTAGTAATTGGGTTATTCAGAATAGTTGATATTGTTCAGTTTTCCAGTTCCCTGATGTTTTAAAATTGTTGTATATAGCGTAGAAGGATTATATTAGTTATGGAAAATACGGATAATTATAAGTTAACTTGGAGTGATTGGTTTTATTCCAACGAAAAAAGCAGCAGACTCTCTAAAAACTGTTTTGTGAAAAGGCCTTGTAGATCTATCCCTCCACCTCCACCACTGCATGAATCATAAACCCCGTACTTAAATATACATATGTTCGTATGTGTGATGACTTTTGGTATCTATGTGATTTTAAAATAAAATCATTTACTTCAAGCAACAATGCGTACACACACACACACTGCAACATTATCCTTGATCGTTTCTTTTGCATTCCTTATGATTCAACGGAGACCGCTCTCCTGTTGCTATTGTAACTCCATATCATCAACGAACTGCGCCCTTATTTTGCTTTCGGTGTATAACCAAATGGCCTTTTGTCCATTCCTTCGTTCGTTCGATCGACCGATTGTTGCTTGTGCTCCCCTTCTGGAGTGGAACACTTTCAAAAATAGTTTCGAAATGACTTGATTTCAGGTTTTTTGTTGTTTCTTTGTTGCTTTTTTTCTGTAAGCTCATTCACGTCTCACCCTTCCTTCTCCCTCAAATGAACTGTTGTTGTTTCCCATTGCTTCCTTTTTGTTTTGGAAATCACATTCGAAAGGAATTCGTGAACGCTTTGTTGTTGAAAAACCCCCACAGGGTGCAGTACAAGTACAAGAGTCGTTTGTCCACAAAACTATACGATAGTGTTGGAGTGGTATATGTATATGTTCATAGTTGTATGCTTTGTGTGTGCGCGTATCCATCCTTCCCAGCATTGTGGAGATCAGGGCATCGTTGAAATCATTTTACCCATACAAATATAGCCCAACACTAAACGAAAAAAGGGGGATACGATATTGTTCAAGTCATTTCAAAACAATAATAAAGCAACCATCGACAGCGGCAACAACAATAGGGCAAATAATCTGGTTCACCTATACCTGAGATCTTCCTACATTTGAGTGTTTCTCTTAGGCGTTCCTATCTACTTTAAGTGAATCCAGTTGGTAGGACATTAAACTGAATGTCGACTACAATCCTGCCTCAAAATTATTTGCAATTTGCATTCCGAAGTGTGAGCCATTCACATTGTCGGCTGTGATGGGGTTCATACAGCCAGCCATCCATCATACAGCCACCAGAGTGGAGCCCAGCCCAAGTGTTGAAAAAGAACACAGGAAGATGACTTTTTGAAGTAATACTATAATTTTATATGGTATACAACTGATATATTACGAAAGAAAACATAATTTACATTTGTTCAAATGAAAAAAAGGTAAGATTTCCTATAGAGACTCACTTTATCCAAACGATTTTCTATATATATTTACATTATCCGGGGATTATATATATAAATTCATGTTATCCAGAGGAATTCTATACCCTGGATTTTGTATTAAAATATATGTTTTTCTCAAAGTTTTCTATAGAATTTACAGTATCCGCAGTGAACTTCGTGCTATCCTTATGTAGATGTTATCCATAAGGTTTTCTGTATAAAACCGCAATATTTCTATAATAATTAATATTAACGGCAAAATCATCCATGAAAATTTCTTGTTATCATTATGATTTTATGTTATACATTAGGATATCTATGTAAATCCACGTTATCTCCACCATTGCTAATGGTAATACAATAATCCATATCATCAGCAGGATTTCCTATAGAAATTATCTTTATCCGTAAGAAATCTATAGTAACCCATATTATAGAAACTCACGTTATCCGTAAGATTTTCCAAAGTAGTAAATATAATTTATCAGATTTTCCATGGTAATCCATATTATCGGGCAATTTTCCGAGAGAAATTCAGGTTATCCGAAAGATTTTCCATGGTAATCCATCCGGAAGAATTTCTATATAAATTTACGTATTCCGAATATTTTCTATACAAATCTATGTTAGTCGAAAAATATTCTGTAGCATTCAAGCTATGTGTACGTTTCTAGCTATGAAAACTAAAATTATACGCAAGATTTTTTATAGAAATCCAAGTTATCCCCAAGATTTTATATAGAATTCTCATTTTTCGGTAGATTGTCCATTAAAATCCAGACTAACTGCAGAATTTCCTTATCTGCATTATTTTCAATCGAATACCTCTTCAGATTTCTATGAAAACTCGAAATCTATGAGTTTTTTATTCAATGATTAAAAACTCACTATTGTCAAAAGCATATAGTAAACATATAGTAAACACTAATGCCACAAGATTTTCCATAACAAAAATCTTAATATCCAAAAATTCTTTAGAAAATCCAAGTATCCACAAGATTTTCTATAGAAATCAAAGTTATTCGCAAAATGTTCAATAAAGATCATCTTTATCCATGCCATTTTCCACTTTATTTCCAAGGTTTTCTATAGAAATAATCTTTCACGTTATTCTTTAGATTTTCCATAGAAATAATCTTTCACTTTATTCTCAAGATCTTCTACAGAAATCCATGTTATCCCCAATATTTTCTACCAAAATCCACGTTATCTTAAATATTTTGTACCGAAATCCACGTTATCCTCAATATCTTCTAAAGAAATGTACATTATCCCCAATATTTTCTACAAAAATCCACGTTATCCTCAATATTATCTACAGAAATCCACGTTATCCTTAAGATTTTCCACAGAAATCCACGATATCCGCAAGATTTTCTATATAAAAGCACATATTTTCCGAAAGGGATTTCTATAGAACATTTCACGTTATCTTTCCTATAGAAATCCACATTATTCTGATATATATAATGCAGATATAAAATCACGTTATCTGCAAGATGAATTTTTCCTATAGAAATCCACATAATTCTGAATTTTTCCTACAGAAATCCACATAATTCTGAATTTTTCCTATAGAAATCGACGTTATTCTGAATTTTTCCCATAGAAATCCACATAATTCTGAATTTTTCCGATAGAAATCGACGTTATTCTGAATTTTTCCCATAGAAATCCTCATAATTCTGAATTTTTCCTATAGAAATCCGCGTTATGCTGAATTTTTCCTATAGAAATCGACGTTATTCTGAATTTTTCATATAGAAATCCACATTATTCTGAATTTTTCCAATAGAAATCCACATTATTCTGAATTTTTCCTATAGAAATCCACGTTATTCTGAATTTTTCCAATCGAAACCCTCGTTATTCTGAATATTTACTATAGAAATCCTCGTTATTCTGAATTCTTCCTATAGAAATCCTCGTTATTCTGAATTTTTCCAATAGAAATCCTCAATATTCTGAATTTTTCCCACAGAAAAACCTCGTTATTCTGAATTTTTCCTATAGAAATTCACGTTATTCTGAATTTTTTTTTCAGAAATTCACGTTATTCTGAATTTTTCTTACAGAAAATCACGTTATTCAGAATTTTTCCTATAGAAATTCACGTTATTCTGAATTTTTCCTATAGAAATCAATTTTATTCTGAATATTTTCTATAGAAATCTTCGTTATTCTGAATATTTTCTATAGAAATCCACGTTATTCTGAATATTTTCTATAGGAATACACGTTATTCTGCATTTTTCCTATAGAAATCCTCGTTATTCTGAATATTTACTATAGAAATCCACGTTATTCTGAATATTTTCTATAGAAGTCCCTCTTATTCTGAATATTTCCTTCATAAATCCACGTTATTCTGAATATTTTCTATAGAAGTCCCTCTTATTCTGAATATTTCCTTCATAAATCCACGTTATTCTGACTATTTTCTATAGAAATCCACATTATTCTGAATATTTTCTATATAAATCCACGTTATCCACAAGATTATTATAGAAATGTACGCTATCTGCACATTTAAATCCACGTTATCCACAGGAATTTTTATAGACATCTTTGTTGTCCATAACATTTTCTATAGAAATCCCTATTTTCGGCCATAATTTTTATAAAAATGCTCTCTATCATCATGATTTTCTACATAAATCCTTTATATCTTTAAGATTTTCCATAGAAATCCGCAAGATTTTTTTGGGAGTTCCCGAAATATGTCGACCCGATCTGACTACAATACTTTCTCACCTCTATAGCAGACATGTGTACCGACTGGATCCATCATTGATATTTGGTAAATAATGGATAACATTATTTGCATCTGAAGTTTCTGATTTCGCTTGCTAAATTTTCCAAAACATCTATCGTTTCACTGTTTTGAATTCGTAAGAAATTAGATTAAATCGATAAATATAATTATTTAAAAAAATTTAAATGAAACAATAAAAAAGTTTTTTAAGTATAAATTTTAGTCAGGAATCTGGTCTGCTCTAGAATACTCGTGTATTACTTTTTATGAATATCTTATACTTTCCTGTATGATAGATATATATATTTTTTTAAATTATTTCGGAAATATTAATTATTTGTTCTTGACATTTCCTAAACATCGTTATAGCTCTTCCAGAATTGCGATCTGCTTCGAAGTTTCATACCTTCATAAAATTAACAAACATTTTAAAAAATAATTATTCCAACTCCTCCTACTACCATCTGCAAAAAATATAGGACATTTTATATCAATATTAAAATGTATATTCTGAAGAATAAGGTTATCCGATCATCTTTCTACAATTTATTAGTATTAGTATAATAACAACATTGTACGAGTAGGTACAGGTGAATTTCTCCTGGGAACCTAAGTATGAAATCTATGATCGCTACTGCACTTCTCTACTCTGGTGGTCATTCTCATCACATACTTTGCCGGAGGAATATTTTTAAGTGAGTCCGCATAACGTACGTACATCAAAAACTGACAAACCGAGTTTAATGATTTTATGGCCATAAAAATAAAATTAATTTCTAATCTGAAATTATTTTCTCCGGTTGATGAATGATGCGTTTGATATTGTCCGCAAATGGAAAAGTTAATCATAAATGGGAAGTGGTTTCACAAGGTGGTGGTGTCATAAAAGAAAAGGGGTGAAATGTCTTGCAAGAAAATCGAATAAAGTTAAAGTGTGTTTGTTTTTATGACTTCAAGGAATGTTGTATTTATTAACTCAGGTGGTGTTTACCAAGATAAAGAACTAAGCAACCTGCTTACATTTTTACAATCTTCAGTTTGGAATGGCGGTCCTATTCAATTGGACATGGTATTTTTCGAAGAGGAAGAAATAATGAATAATAAAAATGAAACCTTTCAGAGACTACCTTTTACTAAGGAAAATTGTTCAGAGACCTAAGGATATGTTGTCAGAGATCACCTTTTCCTAAGAAAATATGTCAAAGACCACATTTTCCTAAGGAAAATGGCTAAGAGACCACGATTGCCTTAGAAACAGTTATCAGAGGCCACTTTTTCCTAAGGAAATGTTGACAGAGATCACCTTTTCCAATGTAACGGTTTTCAGTGACCACTTTTTCCTATCGAAAAATTGACAGAGACCAGCTTTTCCTAAGGCAATGATATAAGAGAAAGGAAAAGTTGTCAGAGAGCATCGCTAATCCGAATATTTTCTATAGAAATCCTCGTTAATCCGAATATTTTCTGTAGAAATCCTCGTTAATCCGATTATTTTCTGTAGAAATCTTCGTTGATCCGAATATTTTGTATAAAAATCATAAGGCAAAGTTTTCAGACACCTACATTTCCTAAGGAAAAGTTGTTAGTGCCAGCTTTTCCTAAGGAAATGTTGACAGAGACCAGCTTTTCCTAAGGAAAAGTTGCCAGAGACCAGCTTTTTCTAAGAAAAAGTTGGCAGATACTAGCGTTTCCTAAGGAAAAGTTTGTCAGAAATAATCGTTATTCCGAATATTTTCTATAGAAATCCACGTTATTCCGAATATTTTCTATAGAAATCCACGTTATTCCGAATATTTTCTATAGAAATCCACGTTATTCCGAATATTTTCTATAGAAATCCACGTTATTCCGAATATTTTCTATAGAAATCCACGTTATTCCGAATATTTTCTATAGAAATCCACGTTATTCCGAATATTTTCTATAGAAATCCACGTTATTCCGAATATTTTCTATAGAAATCCACGTTATTCCGAATATTTTCTATAGAAATCCACGTTATTCCGAATATTTTCTATAGAAATCCACGTTATTCCGAATATTTTCTATAGAAATCCACGTTATTCCGAATATTTTCTATAGAAATCCACGTTATTCTGAATATTTTCTATAGAAATCCACGTTATTCCGAATATTTTCTATAGAAATCCACGTTATTCCGAATAATTTCTATAGAAATCCACGTTATTCCGAATATTTTCTATAGAAATCCACGTTATTCCGAATATTTTCTATAGAAATCCACGTTATTCCGAATATTTTCTATAGAAATCCACGTTATTCCGAATATTTTCTATAGAAATCCACGTTATTCCGAATATTTTCTATAGAAATCCACGTTATTCCGAATATTTTCTATAGAAATCCACGTTATTCCGAATATTTTCTATAGAAATCCACGTTATTCCGAATATTTTCTATAGAAATCCACGTTATTCCGAATATTTTCTATAGAAATCCACGTTATTCCGAATATTTTCTATAGAAATCCACGTTATTCCGAATATTTTCTATAGAAATCCACGTTATTCCGAATATTTTCTATAGAAATCCACGTTATTCCGTATATTTTCTATAGAAATCCACGTTATTCCGAATATTTTCTATAGAAATCCACGTTATTCCGAATATTCTCTATGGGAATCGTTATGGGAATCTCGTTATTCCGCATATTTTCTATAGAAATCCGCGTTATTCCGAATATTTTCGTTAGAAATCCGCTTTATTCCAAATATTTTCTTTAGAAATCCGCGTTATTCCGAATATTTTCTTTAGAAATCCACGTCATTCCGAATATTTTCTTTAGAAATCCACGTTATTCCGAATATTTTCTATACAAATCCACGTTATTCCGAATATTTTCTATAGAAATCCACGTTATTCCGAATATTCTCTATGTGAATCACATTATTCCGAATATTTTCTTTAGAAATCCGCGTTATTCCGAATATTTTCTTTAGAAATCCGCGTTATTCCGAATATTTTCTATAGAAATCCACGTTATTCCGAATATTTTGTATAGAAATTCACGTTATTCTGAATATTTTGTAGAAATTCACGTTATCCCGAATATGTTGTATAGAAATCCACGTTATTCCGAATATTTTCGATAGAAATCAACGTTATGCCGAATATTTTCTATGGAAATCCACGTTGTTCGGAATATTGTCTATAAGAATCCACATTTTTCCGAATATTTTCTATAGAAATCTATGTTATTCCGAAAATTTTCTGTAGAAGACTGCGTTATTCCGATTTTTTTCTCTAGAAATCCAGGTTATTCCGAATATATTCTATAGAAATCCAGGTTAAAAATTTCTTAGAAATCCGCGTTATTCCGAATATTTTCTATAGAAGTCCGCGTTGTTCCGAATATTTTCTGTATAAATCCGCGTTATTCCGAATATTCTCTATTGGAATCCACGTTATTCCGAATATTCTCTATGGGAATCCACGTTATTCCGAATATTCTCTATGGGAATCCACGTTATTCCGAATATTCTTCTATAGATATTCAAATTTTTTCGAATATTTTCTATAGAAATCCACATTATTAAGAATATTTTCCATAGAAATCCACATTACTCCGACTATTTTCTGCAGAAATCCTGGTAATTCCGAATATTTTGTATAGAAATCCACGTAATTAGGAATATTTTTTATTGAAATAACGTATTCCGAATATTTTCTATAGAAATCCAGGTTATTCCGAATATTTTCTGCAGAAATACACGTTATTCTGAATATTGTCTCAAGGAAAGGTTGTCAGAGACCACCTTTTCCTATGTAAAAGTCCCCTAAGGAAAATTAGGGAATTTCTTTTCCTTTTCAATAAAAAACCTCTAAAAACGCTTCTTAGAATAGTTTGGTGACTGGCAACTCCTTCTGAAGATAATTTCACTATATTAGTTTTTTCTTTTCCAGGATGTGGTAATTTTGAGTTAGAGATTCGCTTTGAATTTAAATTAGTATAGTATGAGTTTGTCCTTATACTCTCTCCTCCCCCCTTATGCTGATCTTTAGTCTAAAGGATTTATGTCACAGCTTTGCCTAAAGGATTTATGTCACAGCTGTACGTATTAAAATAACCCTACAATAATTCGTCCTGCATTAAGAATTATTTCTTGTTTTTGTAAAACCCCAAATCCTTTAAACCCCTTGCGCTCCCCCTCTACAGCAAATCCTGCGGCTATTGCATGTATTGTTATTTTAACTTTCTAAAAATAAAACTCGAAAGGATTTATTCCACACAGAGCAGTGTTTGTGTTCCCTTCGCTGCGGCTGATGGCTGCCCAGAGGGAACATTAACCCTACCCCGAGATGAAGAAGATTCCCAGTTTATCCTGTTGCGTTGGTAAAGGCGATGGCGATGGGTAAACATGATGCCACACTCAGTCAGCCAGCCAGTCAGTCCCTCGCTCACTCACTCCACACTTTCGCCTTGCACAAGTTCAACAAGTTTTTCTGGTTTCTGTTGAATGCGCAACGCAGCGCTGCATTTACGCTCCATGACGGAGGAGTCAATCGTCGACAGGCAACTTGTCCTGTTCTCCGTTGGTTATTTCAACCCCCACATGCGCTTACCAATACTAGTGCGCGCTTAGTGTACACACACACACACGTGTACGCTGTTGCATGCCTCAACTGGCAATGCCATCTTGGGCCCTGGCCTAAGCATGCAACAAAATAAACACACAATCATTATTCAAACTCTTTGCGGCATGTCATCGTCCTCCATCCACTGAGGCAATCACAAAGGGGGAGAGAATGAGAGAATACACATAGAAGGCCAAATCCCAATACGAATCCTGTTGCACCATCCATCCATCTGCCTGGTCCCCTTCCCCTTCTGGTTCTGCCGCTGCTCATCTTTATCAATTGTTGATTTTGTGTAACGTATTTTTTCCATTTGAATTTATTGTTGTAGCAGAGGTGTTGGCACGGGGAGGGGGAGGACCAATACCTTTAGAGTCCTGAATCCTTTTTTTGATTTGTTTTCACGGCCTTAAGCGTCGCAGTTGCGTAAAAGGATATTTATTTATAGCCAATCGCCGTCGCAGCAGACGTCAACTTTATCACTTCGACTGCTCAGTTTGTCCTTATTCCAGGTTCAGTTTGATAATTATCCTCGAAATTGTGTTGTTGTTGTGTTTCGTATTCGGTGAGAGTTTTGGATTTTGTTTGTTCGCTGTCTGTTGGCCTCTCTGCCTGTCTGTAATATCAATTATCCTTTTTTCCCCCAATCAATTCATTTCATGATTTGATGGGAATTTATAAAAGAAAACACCTGGATATTTATATAGGATGATAAACATATTTTAACACTCTCTCTATGGGTCTAATTCTAAGCATTGACTGAGTAAAAAGTTGGGAAAAACCATGTGTTTTCCACTTTTTTGTGTAATTTGAAAAATCCTAATTCACACAAAAAGTTATTGAAGATATCAAACATATTTCTTTCGTTCTCCTCGATGCCCTTACGACATTGCTAAACAATTTATACTGTATGTTATGTATCAAAAAAATGTTTATGTACTTTATATGGAGTCAGATGTATATCATTATTATTTTAATACAGCAGCCATACTTTATGAATATTTTTTATAACAATTTTTATACATCATAATAAACGTAAGCTTTTCCATAGATATCCCCCTTATCCGCAAACTTTTCTATAGAAATCCACCTTATCCGTAAAATTTTCTATAGAAATCCACTTTATCCGGAAAATTTTCTAAAGAAATCCACGTTATCCGAGGAATTTTCTGGAGAAATCCACTTTTTCCGATCAATATTCTAGAGAAATCCACGTTATACGGAAAGTTTTCTGGAGAAATCCACTTTATTCGGAAATTTTTCTAGAGAAATTCATGTTATCCGGAAAATAAATAGGAATTAAAAGGATTATTCGAAAAATTTTTTATAAAATTCCACGTATCCGGAAAATTTTCTATAAAAATCCTCGCTATTCGGAAATTTTTCTGCAGAAATACTAGCTATCCGCCAAATTTTCTATAGAAATTTACGTTGGCTGTAAGATTTTCTAGAGAAATTTACGTTATCCGTAAAATTTTCTAAAGATATTTAGGTTATCCAGAAAATGTTCTAAAGAAATTCACGTTATCCTTAAGATTTTCTATAGAAATGCATGTTATCCATAAGGTTTTCTTATCAATAGGATTTTCTATCAACAGGAATTTTTATACTTATATGTAAAATACACTTATACACAAAACAATGAATGACATTTCTAGGAATTCACATGATTTGATACAGATATCCACCTTATCCGCAACATTGACTATATGAAAACAGCAATCCATGTTATCCGTTATATTTTCTATAGATAATTACCTTATCTGTACGATTTTCTGTAGAAATTCACTTTATTCGTAAGATTTTCTATAGAAATTCACATTATCCGTAAGATTTTCTATCGAAATCAACGTTATCCGGAAAATTTTCTATGGATGTCCTCGTTATTCGCATGATTTTCTACGGAAATTCTCGTTATCTACATGATTTTCTATAGAAATCCTCGCAAGACTCTCTTTAGAAATCAACGCTATCTGCAAGACTTTATTTAGAAATCGACATTTACCACAAGATTTTACATAGAAATTCACGTTATCCGTACATTTATCTATAGAAATCCACGTTATCCGGAACATTTTCTATATAAATGCACATACTCCGGGAAATTTTGTATGTAAATCCAAGTTATCCCGAAAAATTTTGTATCTAAATCCAAGTTATCCGAAAAAATGTTGTATGTAAATCCCCATTTCGGCATTTTTTATAGAATTCCATCTTATCCGGAATTTTTTTTATAGATATCCACCTCACCAAAAAAAATTCTATGGAAGTGCACGTTATGCGGAAAATTGTGTATGTAATTCCACGATATCCGGAAAATTGTGTATGTAATTCCACGATATTCGGAAAATTGTGTATGTAATTCCACGATATCCGGAAAATTGTATATGTAATTCCACGATATCTGGAAAATGTTCTATAGAAATCCACGTTATCCGGAAAATTTTCAATAGGAATCCACGTTATTCGCAAAATTTTCTATAGAAATTCACGTTATCCGGAAATGTTTCTATAGAAATTCACGTTATCCGGAAATGTTTCTATAGAAATCCACGTCATCCGGAAAATTTTCTATAGAAATCCACGTCGTCCGGACAATTTTCTGTAGAAATCCACGTTATACGGAAAATTTTCTTTCAAAATCCACGATATTCGGACATTTTTCAATCGAAATCCACGTTGTCAGGAAAATTTTCTATAGAAATCCGCGTTATCCGAACATTTTTCTTTCAAAATCCACGTTATCCGGACATTTTTCTATAGAAATCAACGTTTTCAGGACATTTCTCTATAGAAATCCACGTTATCCACGTTATCCGGAAAGTATACTATAGAAATCCATGTTATCCGAAACATTTTCTTTAGAAATCCACATTATTCGGAAAATGTTCTATATATATCGAAGTTATCCGAAACATCTTCTATATATATCCAAGTTATCCGAAACATTTTCTTTAGAAATCCACATTATTCGGAAAATTTTCAATATAAATCCACGTGATCCGGAAATGATGTATGTTAATCCACGGTATACGGAAAAAATTATTTTAAAAACTACATTCCGGATATTTTTCTATAAAAATCCAAGTTATCCGGAAAATTTTCTATAAAAATCCTAATTATCTTCATGATTTTCTATAGAAATACATATTATCCGTAAGATTTTCTATGAAAATGCACGTTAGCCAAAGATTTTCTATAAAAATTCACGTTATCCGTAAGATTTGCTATAAAAATTCACGTTATCCGTAAGATTTCCTGTGGAAATCCACGTTATCTGTAAGATTTCCTGTGGAAATCCACATTATCCGCAAAATGTACTATATAAATCCAAGTTATCCACAAAATGTTCTATATAAATGCATGATATCCACCAAAATTTCAGTAAAGCTCCAAGTATTCTCCAAGATTTTCTGTAGAAATCACAATTATCAAAAGGATTTTTTTTGACATCCATGTTTTCCTCACGATTTTCTATAAAAATCACTATTATTCATACGATGTTCTATAGAAAACCCTAATATACACAAGATTTTCTATGTATCTGCAAGATTTTCTATAGAAAACCCTAATATACACAAGATTTTCTATGTATCTGCAAGATTTTCTATAGAAATGCACGAGTTGCGTAGAAATCCACGTTATGCGTAGAAATCCACGTTATGCGTAGAAATCCACGTTATGCGTAGAAATCCACGTTATGCGTAGAAATCCACGTTATGCGTAGAAATCCACGTTATGCGTAGAAATCCACGTTATGCGTAGAAATCCACGTTATGCGTAGAAATCCACGTTATGCGTACAAATCCACGTTATGCGTAGAAATCCACGTTATCCGTAGAAATCCACGTTATCCGTAGAAATCCACGTTATCCGTAGAAATCCACGTTATGCGTAGTTATCCACGTTATCCGTAGAAATCCACGTTATGCGTAGTAATCCACGTTATCCGTAGAAATCCACGTTATCCGCAGAAATCCAAGTTATCCGTAGAAATTCAAGTTATTCATAGAAATCCAAGTTATCCGCTAAATTTTCTATCGACATTCCTTATTCGTAACATTTATAGAATGCCGTTATTCGTAAGAAATTGTAAAATTGTATATTAAAATCCACGATATTTGCAAGATTTTCGATGGAATCTATGGAATGTTTTTGAAACTTTTCAGTTTTTATTATATTTTGAAAAGAAGACAACAAAAATGTTGTTATAGTCATCATGCAGATGTCGCTCTCAAATTGTCTTTCTTAAGGTACTTTTTTTCCAAACGATTAGACTGCAATTTTGCTTTTTATTTTTTTAATATCTACATACTAAAATTCTGCACAACGAAAATTTATAATATCGATACAGGTCTCCTACAGTGATCGCTTTTAAATATATTTCACTAAATGTTAATCCTTTGTGAGGGAAGTACTAGAATGGGTGGAATAACATGGTCCATCTTCGAACTTAGTCTGAGATAGAAAAAAAATATTACCATATACCAAATTTGAAGTTAATCGGGTACATCTTTCGAGAGATGTCGTGAGCATCGGCCAGACTGATTGACGGACGTTGATCTTTCAAAATAAACTTAGTTTTAAAATTCCCTATGAAAAGATCCTACAATCTGTATATAGCTGTAAACATGTGTGCATAGGGCTGCTGTTTGGTTCCAAGGAATTTTATGGAATTAGATGATCGTATTGGCAGTGCCCGCCGAAACATCTTGAATTAATTGCTTTCGCATATATGTATTTCAAATGCATTGCATTGCATGTCATTTCATTTAATGGATATTTGTTCATCCTTCTTCTCTTCTTATCAAATGGATGGAATGGAAAGCAGTAATTCCACACACATTGAGTCTGGCCACCAGACAGACAGACACACACACATTTTTTTGGGGAGAAATGCCTATGAATCGAAATGATTGTTTTCTAGAAATCAAGCAATCCACACAAACACATACCGAAATTAAAATGCAATTTCAAAATCATCCCCTCCCCGGTCGAGGGAACAACGAACGGATAAACAAATACTCTAACAGACAGAAAGAAAAAAACTCGACCGAACGAAGATATTCCTTGAAAATCCTCTTGAGTTGATGATAAAAAAAATACAACAACCAACAGACCATTCTCCCAATTCAACCGACAGAGGAGAAGTTCCAAAGTCATACAATACAACGAAGACGACGAAGTCACAATCATTTCAAAGAATTACGAAAGGGATACGCCAAAGAGCTACAACAACTTCAACGAAATGTATCCACCAGAATAACCAAAACAACAACAACAACAATGGAAAAACAGACAAAGTCAGCAATTCCCATAAATGTAAAGCAAATGATCATCATCAACAAGGCAATGCATCGCCGTCGTCCTCCTTCTCCCCATCATTCCATCCAACTGATGTTCATCATTAATGGGACCAAGTTGGACCAAGAGGATGGAGGACAATTTTGCTGAGGATGAAGTGAAACGCCTGAGAATCTCTTTGGCATAACAGCATTCATTGCTCGAGTGAAGCCTTTCGCCCCAGCATCTCTAAAGAAGCTCATTATGATGTTCCACATGAGCATACTGGGGCTGCTGATGATCATGATCATGCTTATGATCTCTTTACATTTCCTTTTACGTTTCTCCATTCGAACATGGTACAAGTACAAGTATACTCGCACACATGTGCAGCATTCATCCATCCATTCGTCCACAGCCCCTTCCTTCACTCTCCTACCAAAGTGAAATCTAAAATCCTCCCAAATCGACCCAATCGATCCACATCCCAGCATGGAAACGAGTAAAGCAAGCAGCCGCCAAGAGGCAGGCTGTGAGGACGACGAGGTCGAGACATCGTCATCAGCAAAAGCGATGTGAAACGATTCCTGTTGCTCCTTTACAGTTGTTGACTTTACAATGCCGCTGAAAAGGCCGCAAAAGGCCTCTGTCACTGCTGCTGCTGTTGTTGTATTTAAGGGGGTTTCTTTAAGCTGCTTTGGGGTATGAAATATCCATGTGTATCTACGAGGCGGCACAGTGGTTCGAAATCGTTATCTTTTATATTTGGATTCTTTTTCAAAAATGAAAGAACCCATTTATAGTTTCGGCAAAGATCTTTTAAATGACTATTGGCAGGTGCCAATCAATATATATGGGTTCACTCTGTAGAGAGTCAGTGAATCCTTTACATTGACTATTGACAGCGCTTTGTATCCAAAATTATTGAGAATGCGTTAATGACAGATTACCAGAAGGTTAACGATAATTGAAAGTTGATCATATATGATTGATAGGAGTCAATAGTCTTTGATAAGGGGTTAATGCCTTTTAATAGACATGGCTTAGTGGCACAGTTATCGAAGGTTACAGAACCTCTTCTACCAACGGTCACTGAATCCTAATAATAGTTATTGAACCCCTATCAACGGTTACTGATCTCTTTCAATTGTAATTAACAAAGATCATTGCGTATTTTGGACCCTTTTTTGATGGTCATTGACACAATGTGGATTGTTATTGACTACTTGACAATAATCTTTGACCCTGCGTCCGTGATCAGTGATTACAGAACCCTACGAATAGTCTTGGCCCCTTTGTCGATGGTTATCGGAACCTTGTCAGGGATCATTGACTTAATTGTCAAATGTCACTCACCGTGTACCAGTGGTCATTGAATCCTCCAATGTTGATTAAACCCGTAATATGGGCTATTGAACCTTTTCAATAGCCATTGATAACCAGTCATTGATCATTGTCAATGATTGGTTATCATGGATCATTGGCCTGTCACTGAACATTAACCCCTACCACTGGCCATTGATCTCTGCCACTGGGCATTGATCCCTGCCACTGGTCATTGACCCCTGTCATTGGCCATTGACACTGTCACTGGCCATTGACACTGTCACTGGCCATTGACTCCTGTCACCGGCCATTGACACCTGTCACTGGCCATTGAACCATGTCCGTGGTCATTTATCCTGTCACTGGCCATTGACCCTGTCACTGGCCTTTGACCCCTATCACTGGCCATTGACCCCTGCCACTGGCCATATATCAAGGAGTAAATTGACATTTATTCTTTTGAGGTAAAAGGGTCACCCTCACATATTTTCACTCTCAGACCACTGTGCACTGAACAGATACTGAATGCCTTTTGCAGGCTATATGTTCCGCATTTGGTCTTGTTGTTGTAGCAATGTAAGATCACCGCCAAAGTTGGGAGGCTCACCAGCTATGCAATTACACAAGAGGACAACAACAACATCAACAAACATCAGAAAAGGCAACAAGTCACATGAGAAAGGGGGAGATCGTAAAGAAGGAAAAAAAAAGAAAAGAAAATACGACGAGAAAAAGGATTGTATGGCTGCCGCAGTCGCAAAGGCAATGCCGTTTTTGAGCAATTTTCTTTTCTGTCGTTTAAAACGAGCAAATGTGGATGCTGCACACACACACACTCATCTATACACTTGAATTCTCACACACACCCATCCAGAGTGAGAGATGGAGAGGGAGAAAAGGAGAGATGCGGCACTAAGTAACATTACAAGAAGTGAAGTAAAAACACAGCGGCGAACAGAAGACACCGACTGAGGTAACTTCAGAGCATTGAACTCATTTGCCACACAGTAACAACAACATCAGCAGCAGAGGCTCCACCACACATTGTGTTGCATGCAACAGCAGCAGCAAACAACAACTACACTATGAGACTGAAAAAGGAGCACCACTCAACCACCAGGTTTTTCTTGTGTGCGCGCGCCTAGATTTTAGATTTTCCTTGTTGCAAAAACCAGCAACAGCCAGCCTGTTGCTCCTACCCAATAACAGCAGCAACAACAACAGTTCACATTTTAAAAAAGCAATTTCTTGGAGCTGCTGCAGCCATTATCCTCCTTTGTTCAGCAAAAAAAACGGTAGCTTCCTGTCCACAGTGCTTTGTGCAATGGGGGAAATCTAATCTGAAGTTCTTGTTTTCACAAATAAGTTTTATTTTGTTGACAAATAAATACATATGTACATATGTATGTATTTTCTTGGAAATTAATATTTTGATAGATGTTTTGAGCCAATTTTTAAATTTTACACCATTGCACTAGTTTTTGAGATATTTGTCCTTAAAGATTCCTGAGAAATCGCAATGGTTAGCCATGAATCAGCGATGAATTTGATGTGGAAATATTTCAATTATATGTTTCATATCGGAGAAAGATATTTGGAAAAAACATTTTTCTTGAGCTCCCAACTAGTCGCAATATCCAAAATAATTATAAATAATGGCCCATGTTCTGCATTCCGAATGTGGCTTGAAACAGAAGCTCGGAATCGAATCGAATGGAATCGGAGCGGAAGCTCGAAATCGAGTTTCTAAATTTGTTACTTCGGACTCAAATATGTTTTCAATGTATCAAATATGTTCGATGGGAAAATGATGCCAATCTGCGTTTACCGAGAATCTTCAAAAGTCCTCAAACAGAAATTATGGACAATTTTATGAATTAGAAATTCGGATTCAATCCGCTCTCGGAATACAGAACAGGGCCGAATCATATGTATATATCAAAGAAATCTAAATTACAGCAGCACAACTTTTTATTAAAAGCCCAGTAAGGAATGGCTAAAGTTGGACGGAGCCGACTATATGATACCCTAGACCACTTTATTGAAATTCACTGATTTACAAACTATGAGTATTATGTATCTTTCACAAAATTGACTAAATTTGTACCGATTTTCTCAAAATTTGGCAGTTATCGTTATTCGATCTTCTCTTCCAAATGTTATAACAACCGGATATTAAATAAAGCTTCTATAGCACGTTTATACCAAATCGCAAGGAACCTATATAAGGGGGCTATATCTGAATCTGAACCGATTTCCTTCTAATTTGACAATTTTAATTCCGGGACAAATTAACTCCTTTTTGAATCTGAACCGATTTTTTTAAACATAGCCACCTTCTGTAAGTCCCTTCCAGATTTCTATAAATTTTATACTTTATACTGAATATTACTGAACTGCAGTTTGAAAACATAAACATAGAAACTATTGAAAAGAAAGTGTTCGTCAAGACCATTTTTGATTAGAAATTTTGTAATTTTGAAAGGAATACAAAAAATATTATTCATTCTGGGAAGGAGCTTCAAGATAGTCACGAGAACGATATTCTATTATTAAAAATAAATTTTATCAAAAAGAATTACAACTGTTAATAGAATTTCGACCCGGAAATTAAGCTGGCCAAAATTAAGAATTAAAATCGCTAATCTTCTCAATTTTCATTTTATATTGACGAACTTGATTTCGGAAGTGTGGGGCGTATATTCAATTCCCCAAAGGCGACCAATTTGAACTTTCGAATTTAAACTGTGAATTGCGTGGAAACTTAAATTTTATGTTGGATTTCGTAATTTTGTCAGAACTTTTTATAGAAGCATTTAGAGACGAGAATCATTAATTTCAAGGAGCTAACGATAATCCCAGGATTATCTTTTCGTGGAACTAAACATCTACATTTATAAATTGAATAACTGAGTACCTGGAGAACCATCACTTATAAATTTGTTATTAACTGAATTCGCTAACCTAATATTAAAACATATGCACTTTTCACATTAACAATCCCGTCGAGCAATTTATACAATTTTAACACCTTAAATGTAGCAAGTTACTGGCAGCAATACCTTCCGTCAACAGGCCTGATGATTTAACTGGATACGTCCAGTGATAATTTTTTTGATTTCATTTTGTATAAACTCGAAGCCACATGATAGGATATAAACACTAATCGTTATTTTATTTTTTTATTATTAATAATTCTCGACTTTAATTGCATTCATTATACCCTACACCACACTGTGGTACAGGGTATTATAAGTTTGTTTCGCGGCAGATGTTTGTAACACCTGAAAATAACACAGCTAGACCCACCTTAAAGTATACCGATCGACTCAGAATCACTAGCTGAGTCGATTTAACGTCCGATTTGGCCCTTTAATCCTATAGAAGCTGTATTTTACATCCAATCGTTTTGAAATTTAGAATGGTAGAGTTTCTTGATCCATGAACCAACATTGCCGAATTTGAAGAAAATCGGTTAAGATTTATCTATAGCTCCCATATATATGTTTCGTCCGATTTTGCCCTTTAGTCCTATAGAAGCTGTATTTTACATCTGATCGTTTTGAAATTTAGAATGGTAGAGTTTCTTGATCCATGAACCAACATTGCCGAATTTGAAGAAAATCGGTTAAGATTTAGCTATAGCTCCCATATATATGTTTCGTCCGATTTGGCCCTTTAGTTCTATAGATGCTGTATTTTACATCCGTTTTGAAATTTAGAATGGTAGAGTTTCTTGATCCATGAACCAACATTGCCGAATTTGAAGAAAATCGGTTAAGATTTAGCTATAGCTCCCATATATATGTTTCGTCCGATTTTGCCCTTTAGTCCTATAGAAGCTGTATTTTACATCCGATCGTTTTGAAATTTAGAATGGTAGAGTTTCTTGATCCATGAACCAACATTGCCGAATTTGAAGAAAATCGGTTAAGATTTAGCTATAGCTCCCATATATATGTTTTGTCCGATTTTGCTCTTTAGTCCTGAAGAAGCTGTATTTTACATCCAATCATTTTGAAATTTAGAATGGTAGAGTTTCTTGATCCATGAACCAACACTACCGAATTTGAAGAAAATCGGTTAAGATTTAGCTATAGCTCCCATATATATGTTTCGTCCGATTTGGCCCTTTAGTTCTATAGATGCTGTATTTTACATCCGTTTTGAAATTTAGAATGGTAGAGTTTCTTGATCCATGAACCAACATTGCCGAATTTGAAGAAAATCGGTTAAGATTTAGCTATAGCTCCCATATATATGTTTCGTCCGATTTTGCCCTTTAGTCCTATAGAAGCTGTATTTTACATCCGATCGTTTTGAAATTTAGAATGGTAGAGTTTCTTGATCCATGAACCAACGTTGCCGAATTTGAAGAAAATCGGTTAAGATTTAGCTATAGCTCCCATATATATGTTTTGTCCGATTTTGCTCTTTAGTCCTGAAGAAGCTGTATTTTACATCCAATCATTTTGAAATTTAGAATGGTAGAGTTTCTTGATCCATGAACCAACACTACCGAATTTGAAGAAAATCGGTTAAGATTTAGCTATAGCTCCCATATATATGTTTCGTCCGATTTGGCCCTTTAGTTCTATAGATGCTGTATTTTACATCCGTTTTGAAATTTAGAATGGTAGAGTTTCTTGATCCATGAACCAACATTGCCGAATTTGAAGAAAATCGGTTAAGATTTAGCTATAGCTCCCATATATATGTTTCGTCCGATTTTGCCCTTTAGTCCTATAGAAGCTGTATTTTACATCCGATCGTTTTGAAATTTAGAATGGTAGAGTTTCTTGATCCATGAACCAACATTGCCGAATTTGAAGAAAATCGGTTAAGATTTAGCTGTAGCTCCCATATATATGTTTTGTCCGATTTTGCTCTTTAGTCCTATAGAAGCTGTATTTTACATCCAATCGTTCTGAAATTTAGAGTGGTAGAGTTTCTTGATCCATGAACCAACATTGCCGAATTTGAAGAAAATCGGTTAAGATTTAGCTATAGCTTCCATATATATGTTTTGTCCGATTTTGCTCTTTAGTGCTGAAGAAGCTGTATTTTACATCCAATCATTTTGAAATATAGAATGGTAGAGTTTCTTGATCCATGTACCAACACTACCGAATTTGAAGGAAATCGGTAAAGATTTAGCTATAGCTCCCATATATATGTTTCGTCCGATTTGGCTCTTTAGATCCAATCGTTTTTATACCCTACACCACACTGTGGCACAGGGTATTATTTAAGTATAAAATGTCCCAAAAGTAAATTTATGTAAACAATTTATACATGAATTACAAAATTTATATATCAGAGTTATTCAATATTACGAGAGTGGTGTAGGGTATTATATAGTCGCACCGCCCGACTTTAGCCTTTCCTTACTGGTTTTTTATACAAGCTCACATAGACCAGTTTAGGTCCCTAGTGTTACCACGGGCTGAAATGCCCCTCATCGAAACCAACTTGTTTGATATACAATTTTATCGATAGTACGAATATCGGTACTGGAAAGATCTGTTAGGCTGCCTAGAAAGGCCAACCCCAGTATGTCCAGTCGTCGTTTACTCAGAGCGGGGGGGGGCAGTCGCATAGCAAGTGCTCAATGCTATCCACTTCTTCCTCATCTCCACAGCTTCTGCAGAAGTCATTAGAGTCAATACCCAATCTTTTGGCGTGTTTGCCGATCAAGCAGTGTCCCGTCAGAACTGATACTAACGTAGACAATATTTGCCTCTCTAGTGCGAGGAGATATTTTGATCTTCTCTGGTCATACCTTGGCCAGATGTGTCTAGCTACCCTGCAGGTGCCGATTTCTGTCCATCTTTCGTTGGACTGCCTGATTGCCTCTTGTATAAGCCAAACATTGCACGTGGATAGTGGCGCACCAATATATGCAAATTCTTCGAGAATTAGTAATGTCGTCCCTTTCCTAGCAAGTTCATCGGCTTTGCAATTCCCCGGGATATCCCTATGCCCAGGCACCCATATGAGGTGTATATTAAACTGCTCAGCCACCTCGTTAAGAGAGCTGCGGCAGTCGAGGCCTGTTTGTGAATTTAGTGAAGTTGCCTCCAGAGAATTGATGGCAGCCTGCTGTCCGAGTAGATGACAACGCCAGTGTTGGTTACTATGTTGCGACTCAGCCACTTGGGTACTTCCCATACTGTCATCATTTCGGCTTGATAGACACTGCAGGTATTCTGTGAGTAGTCTGTGAGCTATATCCAAACTAAGCACTGCACAGTGTACTCCGAAGCCAACCTTTTCATCAAGCTTCGAACCATCCATGTAAAAGTGGAGATGGTTTCTATTACCTGGTATTCTTCCAACCCATTCATCTCTGGCGGGAATCATAGTGATGTAATTTCTCTCGAAGGTATACACAGTTGGTATATAGTACACTCGGTAAGTTACCATAGCACTACACTTTGATATCCTCATGTGACCGTAATTCTTGTACCTCCACATTGATAGGCAGTTTAATCTTATTGCCGCTTTGGTTGCAACTTCTCTCGCCACAATATTAATCGGCAGTATATGGAGTAGGGCTTGTAGAGACTCGGTCGCTGTAGTCCTTAAGGCTCCGCTTATGCTCAGGCAGGCTGTTCTCTGAACCTTTGTTAGTAGGTTGGTGATGGTACATCTACATAAATACTTTATCTTACACATATTTGGATGGAATTTTGATAAATCCATTGTCATTGCACTTATTCAATTTTAATACCCTACACCACACTGTGGTACAGGGTATTATAAGTTTGTTTCGCGGCAGATGTTTGTAACACCTGAAAATAACACAGCTAGACCCACCTTAAAGTATACCCATCGACTCAGAATCACTAGCTGAGTCGATTTAAGCATGACTGTCCGTCCGTCCTTCTGTCCATGTAAAGTTGTTCGTCGACTACAGGTCGCAATTTCACTCCGATCGTTCTGAAATTTTGCAGTTTAGAGTATTTCGCAATATCGCTATTGAATTTGGTTGAAATCGGTTCAGATTTAGATATAGGTCCCATATATATCTTTCGTCCGATTTGGCCCTTTAGTCCTATAAAAGCTGTATTTTACATCCATAGTTTTGAAATTTAAAATGGTAGAGTTTCTTGATCCATGAACCAACATTGCCGAATTTGAAGAAAATCGGTTAAGATTTAGCTATAGCTCCCATATATATGTTTCGTCCGATTTTGCTCTTTAGTCCTGAAGAAGCTGTATTTTACATCCAATCATTTTGTGTGTGAGAGACATATAAGAGACATTGCACTTGGATTTTATTTTATGAGGATTGATGTCAGACATTATAAAATTATAGAGAGAACGAGGTTTTATGGCCGTTCGTAACCCTCCATAGAACATGATATGCAATGTGAGAGCTATATTGGATGAGATCCGCTCAGATAGAGGGTCATTCAACAATATTTGTGGTTTTTTATTTATGAGGTTTCCATTCAGTTAGGCCTTTTAGGGGAATGGACATCCCAATCGTATATACAGATAGTAAAATTATATGTACGCAATACAAAGTAGTAAGCGGCAGTCTTGAAAATATTGGGTTTCTACGTTCGAAGCAAACTATATGTCAGCTACAGGTACTGCAACTTATGTATCTTAACCGCGAAATTTATGAATGAAATTTCTTATTACTAAATTAGTGTAATTCAACGCCTTAAAGAGATAAGTCGATTTTCTGAAAAATATTACAAAGTTATATTTCGAAGTATGAGTAAAAGGCAAAGAACTTTTCAATGTGTAAATGATCCCGACAATTTCTGCCACATCTGCGGAAAATATGTAATAAAAAAAATCGACGTGCATTTAGTAAAATAATAGAAGAAATACATGTGCCATATTTTGGTATACGAGTTAAAAATATGAACAAACCGTGGACACCTAGTATTTTGTGTAATTCGTGCCATGTAAATCTTACTCGATGGAGTAGTGGAAGCATGCGGTAAGTACTTTGCAATTAATGTATTACAATGTTTTGTGGAATAAAACGTTTTAATTTTAGACTTCACGTGCAATTTGGAATGCCAATGATTTGGAGACAACCATTCGTTCACGATACGGACTGCTATTTTTGTCTAAGTTAATAGATTGTAGTAGGAAGTGTCCAAGTATAGCTAACAGCCTAATAACGGCAACATCATCAAGTTCAACTGAGCATTCAACTCTGAGCGATTCAAGCTTGAGTCAGAAGTCATCGCTTTTAACTCAGTTTCAACTCATTGATCTAGTGAGAGATTTGGAACTGACCAAAGATAAGGCAGAACTACTTATATCTGGGATGAAACAGTACAATATTTTGGCTCCAGACGTTAACATATCATATTATAGAGTCCGTGATATACCTTATAAACAATTTTATACAACTATGGATAACAGATGCTTTTGCAAGGACATCCCCGGATTGTTCGAGGAACTTAATCAAACATACAATTCAAAGGAATGGCGGTTACTTGTTGACAGCAGTAAAGAAAGTTTGAAAGCAGTACTTTTACACAACGGAAATCAGAAACCATCGATTCCCATTGCTCATGCTGTCAACACTAAGGAATCATACGAAACAATGGCCAAATTGATAAAATACATAAAATATGAACATGACTGGAAAATTTGTTGTGATTTAAAAGTAGTTGGTATGTTATGCCTCTGGGATAGCCGATATTTTGCCCCCACCGCATATTAAGCTTGGGCTCTTTAAAAATTTTGTAAAAGCCTTAAGGAAAGAGGGCAATTCAGTCTCATATTTAAAAAAAAAATGTAAAAGTCTTTCTTTTCAAAAAATCGAAGAAGGAGTTTTTGATGGGCCTAAAAGAAGGAAACTGATGAAAGATGTGAATTTCGAATCATATTTGACGTCGGATGAAATTGCAGCATGGAGGTCGTTGAAGCTTGTAGTTTCAAATTTCCTTGAATCCACAATATGAAACAATGATTAATGATTTGTTAAAAAATTATGAAAATATTGGTTAGAAATATATTTTGTTATATTTGTGTATATAACACATATGTATGTATTCTTCCAACATATTTTTCGCTTTATGTTTTCCAACAGGTGTAAATATGTCCCTCAAAATTGATTTCTTTCATTCTCATTCCAAAGGTTTCACCAAGAATTGAAGTCCATCGAGTGGCGTTACCAAGGGGACTGGGATGAAAGAATGATGGGAGATTATATTTGGTTCCTCATTAGAGAAGCCGATTCCGAAATCTACAAACGTCAACAAAGAACTCACAATTTCTTCTAATGAAACTTGTTCATGTAAATAACCTCAAATGTACATAATATAAATAAAAGTAATAAATAAAATCGCTATTTAAACAGAAATTAAAAAAAAAAAAATTTTTGAAATTCTCTTACCTCTACCAAAAGAACTATAATTTCTACATTTATCCATAGATTTCAAATAGGTATTATTTTCTTCGCTAGTATGCAAACTTTAAAAAAAAAAATTAAATATTTTTTTTTCGATTTTTTTCTATTTTTTATGTTTTTTTGCCCTAGGATTTTTTTTTTTTTTTTTGAAGAAAATTCTACTTTTTCCAATTTGTTTAATGACTGTTACTAAACAATCAGTCCTACTGTACGGGAGTGAAACATGGAAAGTTAGCAACACTATATCAAAAAACTTCAGGTCTTCGTAAATAAAAAAATTATACATATAAAAATTTTTGGTTTTGATTTTATATATCAGTATGCTACAATCTATACAAAAAAATAATCTTTAGGTCTAGGACAAAAAAAAAATGTTGTTGTTGCGTAGTGTAATCAGTTCGGATGTGAGATATGAATATATCTAGCGCCAGATGTGAGAGAGAGATTGTTTAGATCTATTAATATATGGACCTTCATATGGTCAATCTAATAAGATGTGATTATATGCGGTCAGATTTACAAATATAATCTCATCGGGAACACCTAGAGATACTGCCTTTGGGGAATTGTCAAGCGGAAATTGTTTATTTTAAAGCAATTACGAATTCTGCCGAATTTCCATGCTAAAACGTATGATATTCGACAAAAAGTTTTCAAAAATTTTCTTCGCAAAGAAAAAATCTTAAGATTTTGGTATATTTTCACATATCGAAGAACTCCAGTGACTGAGTTCAAAGTAAATTGCACTATTACGAATATCCGTTTGCAATCCTTCAAAACTCTTTTTTTTCTCCTATTTTTGTCCTATCCTTATAAGAGAATGTAGCACTGTGCTGCTGTTCACCTTTTCCTTGGCAGCTGGATTGTGTTAAACCTCCTGTCGACTATGATGATGATGATTTCCTTTCTCCCCACCATAAAACAGGAAGCAAATTATGCAGTAGAGAAATCTTCTGCACAACCTCAACGGCCCCGGCAGAACATCAACTCTTTTTTTATCTGCCATTTGTTGCGCTTTCTATTGCACCGAGAATGGTTGTGAGATGTGCTCGTTGGAGTGGTCGTAAAATCCTCCTTGGAGTGAAGTGGAAAATGTGTCGATAGCATCCGCATCTGTGCCTGCGCTGCTTTCTAACACACAGGCACAGTCGTCTCTGCGCCTTCCACAGACTCACCGGTGTGGCGTCATGGTAAAAATAGCTAGCTGCCACAAAAAGGCAATTTACGTTCGCCTCACCTCACTGCCATGCCATACTACGACGTCCTCTCGAACACTCCCCGAGCAACATTGGAGCAGATATTCATGCAGCTTGGATACGCATTGCAAATGCGGCTATTGCCTGTTAGACAAAAGGAACAGGAATTTCACTAAAATTGCCTCTGCTATTCCGACTGCTGTCCCGTTGTCCCTATTAATAGTTTTCACATGGCCTTTTGATGTGACACCAATTTTTGTTTGAATTTTATTTTGCAATAGACACAATTTATGTAGAAATTGGAATTTTTGTGTGCAGGAACTTGAAACTTATGTTATTTTGAAAAATACTTCTAGTGAAAAGAATTTGCACAAAGCCCACAATGGCGAAGGAAGAGGTCCTCGATTTGGTGTCGCATTGTTTGGCCCTTCCGATTTTAATAGTCGATCGATAATTTCAATTGATACCGATTATCTTCGGTACGTCTGAATATCGGTTGATGAACATGGATTATTGAGAGCAGAATTCGATGGCCCCAAAATATTGGCTTTAATTTAAGGAAATAAGTCTTTTCAATCTTTCTTCGGCTCATATTTTAAAAGTTATAAACATTTTAAAGTTTTAAATTTTTTCTCAAAAATTGTTGGCTCAAACTATCGCCCTTTACACCATGGTATTCTTATTTAAGGCGATATGGACATTTAAAGTTTTAAAAATTAAAATTTGGCTCAAAAATTGTCTCGTTCAAAAATATCGTCATTTTCCCACTGAGGATCTTATTTAAGGGGTCATTGCTACTATTGTGGTCCTTGCCAAAACCTTCTCTCTACGTCTAAAAACATGATGGATCACATGCCGACATATTGTTGTTGTTCCTATCCTCATCGGCAGGGTGGTTCCTATTCTCGAGCTTGGCAGTTCGTCTCATGAAGGAAAAGTCCTACAGACCAATCACCATTCTGTCTCCAGTGGTAAAAATGCTTGAGGTAATTCTCCTGCCTTGTCTGAAGAAGCAATTGCCACTGGCGTCCTATCAACACGGTTTCAGACCCGGTCACAGTACGACCACCGCTCTAATGGAAATGACGGCACACATATTCAATGGTCTGAACAGCGTGAGGACCAAAAAGGAATCCATTGCAGTAACACTGAATCTACCAAAGGCTTTTTAGACTGTTCGCCATGCCGCACTGCTTCCAGAGGTTCTGTATTCGGACACTCTGCCATGGTTGTTGACTTTAAGAGAGTTGCACAGGGCGAAGTCCTGTCCCCAATCCGTTTCAAACCCAATACTCGTATATCGAGAATACATACGTACTGCCACTGGATGCCACATAATCTATGGGCGGTTTAAAATTTTGCAAGGAAAATGCAAGTGTTAACCAAAATGGGAAGTCCAAAAGATGTCGTCCGTTTCGCTCTCCGGCGAAAAGAAAATTAAAATGTTAGTCCAATAATAGATTTCCCCAGAGGTTCTTATTTAAGGATGGATGGGTTTAGTTCGATTGAACTTGCTCGGACACTTTGTACGGAATCAATGGGTTCTTACTATGAATCTGTGTAGGTGTTTATGATGAACATTTGCTAGATCGGCCAGTTCATCGACGAACATGCTCCGTAAAAGCCTCAAACGGAGAGTCTATATTTTTGTTAAGTTCTGTGAGCCTTAACCCAAACAGGGCATTTCTGAATGTCCAAAATATCTAGGAATAATTCTAGATAGAAAATTGTTATTCAAACTTAATGTACTGGGATGTGTAAGGAAAGCCAACGTTGCATTTTATTCCTACAGGAAAGCTGTAGGGTCGCGTTGGGGACTCTGTCCAAAAATCGTCCCTTACATATACATGTATAGCAGTAGTTCGCCCAATACTGTTGTGTCATTGTGGTGATATCACAATGTAATGCTATGTGACAATATAATAAAGGTGGAGGGGAACTTCATCACTAAGATATCTTAGTGGCGAAGTTCCAGAGAGGTATTGTTTGGCAGAATACCAGGAAATAGAAACCAATTCCACTTCTATGAAGAGGGTTCGAAGATTGAATGGAAGATTGGTTTCTGATTTCACTGTAAAGCACTTTGTGTTAATATAACTCACAGACTTCCAGATATTTGCGGTGTCTATCAAGCCAAGATAATGCCAATAGGAGAAGACGAAAATTGGAAGAGCCGCAAAATAGTGACCAACACTGGTTCGCCATTTACTCGGACAGCCATGCTGCCATTAAATGTCAAAAGGCTACATCCCAAAATCCACAAAGAGCCCTCAATAGCAGCTGACCTCTTAATGAGATGAGTGAACAGTTCAACATATACTTCATATGGGAGTACCTGGGAGAAGATAGGGATATCCCGGGGAACTGCAAAGCCGAAGAACTTGCACTACGTTAGTGACTATCTACGTTAGTGTCAGTTCTGACGGGACATTGCCTGATCGGCGAACGCGTTTGGGAATTGAGTCCGATGACTTTTACAGGAGCTGTGGGCATGAGGAAGAAGTCTGAAGCTACAGATGTCAGCCTTTCTAGATAATCTAGTCGGTACCGATATCCTACAGGTTTCTTTCGATGAAGGACAACTGGGCCCGTAGTAGCACTATGTGAGCTGGTAAATCCAGCTACTAGTCTAACCTTATCTATCCGTTCGTGAAGATTAATTGCAATTTGGATTCTGGAAAAATGTGCAGCATTTTCTTTGACATTTTCCCGAAAACTGCAGTTTTCTAACACATTTTGGAAATGTGAAAATTTGAGTTAAGTTAAATTCGAGGGACTACATCATTTTGAGTTAGGAAGTGGAAATATTTTCTAGTATTTCACGTCGACGGGACACAATTTTTGCAGGAAATGAAATTGCCATTAGTTTTCCTCAAGTTATAACTCTGAGTTCTCTGAATGCTATTTCTATTTGCCTGAAGAGTTTTTGATGATGTTCACACTAAGTACTCGGCATTCGTGTCCAGTGTTCTGATCATATTCGTTCTTTGTGTAGATGTATACATATGGGTTGAATATCCAGTATGCTCCCAGAGTCACCTAAGGTTCTCTTCCGACAGCTGCATGGATTCTTCATCTACTTTGAGAATTTGAAATAAAAAAAATCATTTACTCAGCGATACTGCTATTACATCTCGGGAGGCTAGATCCCTGAATTCACTATAGATGGACTTCCTAGGTAATGCGGGTCAGTAACAAAGCAGATGATCAATGCTCCCCACTTCCTCCTTATCTCCTCAGTTTCTGCAGAAGTCGAGTTAATAACACTATGTAATTTCGAGACCCATGTGGTACTGAGCGGTTTAGGTCGATGTTATCGTATACGTTATTGAAAGCTTAACCGTTTGTTAATTTTTTCTCTCAAATGTACCAGTACCAGTAGGTCCAACATCCTTTCCAGTGTTTTCAGTAAAAACGATTAAAGATAGTTTGTGTCAGTATTAATCGTATTGTGATTTATTTTTCCCGCCAAAGGGACGAAGACCAGACTTTCTACATACCGTTTGAAGTTGTGACCAAATTTGAGAATATTTTATCTACGGTGAATACTTGGTAATGGTGCTGGGGTAATACCGTCAGATCGGGCTAACTTGTATGGTTGAAAGGTGCGTACGTGCCATGTTATCTATTCTGCATCAATTATGCATCCCAATGAGCTGATCCTGGCAGGCTAGTAATATGTTCGTCGAGATTCATTTTATTCCTTATGACATTCAGAAAGCGATTTTCTGACTCGATTTCCTGACTACTCTCCATGAGTATACATATATATAAAGTTTCAAAACTGTTGACCCAAAAAACTTGTGGTCGCAGAATATTGATGTTTTAGATCTTGGGCTCTAATTTAAGGAGTTATGACTATTTAAAGTTATGTAAATCAAATTCTGAATAGACCTGAGTTTCAGCGGTTTCCTGACTACCCCCTGTGATAAGGAGTTATAACCTCATTATGTAAAGTTTGTTAGTACAACAATGGAAAGTTCGACAATATCGCACATTTCGCTTTCAGACTTTTATTAAAGAAGTTATGGTCATTTAAAGTTCTGCAAGGAAAATTCTAAAAGAATAGACCTGAGTGTCTGTGGTTGCGGGACTAATTTCCGTGAACAGATCTTCGAAAGTTTTGCTCCAAAAAGTTTGTTTTCACAGAATATTGTTGTTTAACGTATAAGGCTTTAATTTCAGGAGTTAAGAAAAAAAGAGTGCTACCAAAATAGCGGCATTTTCGTACTAGGGATTTTATTGAAGGAATTATGGCCTGATCTTTTAATGTTTTTTCTTATCAGCTCAAAAACGCAAGGTTCTGCAATATCTTACTTTTCGTCCTCGGTATTTTATTTAAGGAGTTATAACCATTTAAAGTTTTAAAAATCATATTCTCTCTGAAATCCTCTCTGAAAACAGTTCATCATATATTAATATATTTAAAATGTTAGCCCAAACAGTATGTGGCTATAAAATACTGTTGTATTCGCACGGGGCAAAATCGCCTTTTTTGATATGTTTGAATCGAAAGAAAATATATTTGGAACACTAATTTTGAAATATTATGTATTTCTGAGCAAATAAATTTTATTTGAAAATCATTAAATATGTTTGGAACGCATATATTAATATATTACAACAAAATTTATTTGCAAACTAAATTTCTCAAATAAAATACCAATAAAATTATTGTTTAGGATTTTCTCCAAATATATTTTATTTAAAAAACATTTTCAAAACATTTACTGACTTTTTCGAATTTCAGTTTTAATTTTTCCTTGTTTTCGAATTGCACCTCCCAGTTATGATACCATATTAACTTCTGCTTTAAATTAATCATTTAAATTTTCTGAGTATTCCAAGCCATCATTAGTTGTCAATCCTCCAGTAATTTATTTTGATCCAAGATTATACGATTTCAATTATTATTATTTTACGAACATTTAACATTTCTAAAAAATTAACTTTGAATTACTGAAAAATTTAACACAATTTATGTATTTTTCAAATACTTAAATGCAAATAAATATTTGATTCGGAAATAATAGTCCCAAATAATAACATATTGGGATGCAAACAAAGATTTGTTTAGAAGGACATCTTCCCAAATATATAATTTTTGTATGTACCAATACTATATGTTTAGAGTGTACCCTAAACATATATATGTTTCAAGCCGAATATGTTTGTGACAATATACTACAGAAGCGATTTTTTTTCAGCGTGCGCCCTAGGGATCTAATTTAAGGAGTTATTCCCGTTAGTTATTCCTGAGTTTCTTTGGTTGCGGGACTAATTTCCGTGAACAGATCTTTAAAAGTTTTGCTCCAAAATGTTTGTGGTCACAGAATATTGTTGTTTTATATATAAGGCTCTAATTTCAGGAGTTAAGTCAAAATGAGTGCTACCAAAATAGCGACATTTTCGCCCCACGGATTTTATTTAAGGAGTTATGTATGGCCTGCTCATTTAATGTTTTCTCGTATTAGTTCAAAAATGCGAGGTTCGACAATATCGTACTTTTCGTCCTTGGTCTTTTATTTAAGGAGTTATAACCTTTTTAAGTTTTAAAAAGCAAATTCTTCTCACAAAAATACAAAAATTCGAAAATGGTTGGTCCCAAAATAGACTCTTCGCCCTAGTACTCTTATTTAATGAGTTAGGACCTGTTAATTTAAAATTTTCGAATTGTGGTGGTTTCGCAATATCTCAATTTTCTCCCTCTGAATCTTTTTTAAAGAGTTATGGCCATTAAAAGTTTTGCAAATCAAATTCTATTGAATACAGTATCGATACAATTTTTTCGATATCGAAACTGGTTATTAATAAATTATGTTGTTCCCCACTCAATTCGTATATTTTACAAATTATTTGTTTGATTGTGAACACCTGCAAATGAGCTCTGATTACCCTCCTAATATCATCTAAATAAAAATCCCACGAAAATGTAAATTAGAAATTAATTCAAATAAATTGTTTCCCGTAACCATTGAAGCATTTTTGATTTAAATTTTCTAAGTAAAGCTTGGGAACCTTCTCACCACAATCTCTGACTATGTTTTGAAAATCTGGGAAAGGTTTTTTGTCATTATTATATTACAACCTTTCATGGTTTCCTTCCTGTTGAATACATAATTAATTAGTTTTAAAGGAATTACAAAAGTGGAAATTGAACATTTCACGCGGCCCATAACCGTGACCACTATGAGAACTTTTAACATTAAAATTAGTTCATTATCTACTCAACTACTTTCTATGGGGTTGCGCAATATTATTTAATATCCTTTCAGCCACAGGTGTTGGTTATAGAAAAACGAAGGGTCCTGGGAACAATGGAGGACATTTGAAATGGGGTGGTTTCCAGTTCAGGTGTTAAAGACCGTGAAATAATATTCAACAATTCCTCCCAATAACTCTGCGGGAAAATTACACACTCTCATGGTGAGACAGGCAACAGGAATTGACTGTTGTTGTTATTGTTATTGCTGCTACACTTGTTGTCTACTGTCCCTTTTTTAAGTGTGTCCTTTGTCCTGATAACAAAACAAGGATACTACTGATAGTGTTTATGGTAATCACTTTTCATGATTTCTAATTTCCGTTTGTTACACTTGTTGAGAACTATTTTCTCACACACAAAAAGAGGAAAACAAAATCAAAATTATTTGAGGGAAATATAGAACCCCTTTTTAATGTAATGAAATCATTATAAGATTTTTCCTCTCTAGTCAGGAAATAAGTTCACAGGCTATTCCGCTGAAGGCACTTCCGTTTTTTGAGTTTGAAAATAAAAAATAGAATAATTTCAATTTCCTTTTGTTCTGCTTTTTTGGGAAATTGTTACCCAAAACTAGAACGAACACCTTGCCTCTTTCATCAAATATCATATTTTGTTGATAGTCATGTCATATTCATGATCATCATGATCATCATGATGATGATGATGATCTTCATCATGATTACATGTCAGAGCAAGTGAATCTCAGGCGGATGTTCCCAAGATGTGATTACATTGCCAAGTGAGGGTTTCGTGATGATGACAACGTTGTAATTAGTCGTTCACAATTCAAGGTTTACCTACACTACTTTCGTGTTCCCCTAGGGAAAATGGACAATAATGTAAAAAAATTATTATTATTTGTAATGTACTTTTATGTAATGAATTTTGTTTGATGGAAAGGACGGAAGTGATATTCACAAATTTGTTGGACAAAGCTTAGTGGTTTGCATAGGGTGTTTTTAGTGTGCAGAACTTGAAATGGAAATAAAATATTGAAATGATACAATTATGACATCAAACAGAAATTTTGACTTGATTAGAATAATAATTTTGTGCAAATTGCATAGAATAGAATAAACTTTGAATAGAATAAACTTTTTCTAATACTAGTTTTTAATTCGTTAAAGATTTTATACAATTAGTTATAGCGAAAAAAAATTTTTTAAGAAAAATTATGAAATAGAGCCTAGTGTACAATAGGTAGCACCTCTATTAGTAACAGACCAGCCAGAAATTGGGAATTTTTGACTCTTAAATTCCCAATTTTTGTCTGTTCCTTATAAAATCGATTACATTTCCGATGTTTTATAAAAAATAATGCTGAAATATTTCCCTATAATGAAATTGAATTTATTTCGAACTAAATATATGAACTCCTGGATAACAATTTTAATTATTTTGGCTCAAAATCGAACACTTATTTTATTAATTCAAGTGGATTGAAAATATATTTTCTATAAAAATTAGATATCAAATCGAAATATTCGAAACGTCTAATTATCCATGACTCTGGTGCATGAATCAGGCTGAATTTGACCGGGTCATGGGTTATGTTGGCTTTGAGGGCCGCTGTAATTTATTGATTAAACGCCACATAACGCCACATGTAACAGTATACCGAGGTCAAATGTGGTCACTTCTGAAAATATAGGATACAAGAGCCCCAAAAATATTAGTCTCTTATTTTTTCGAAATTCGTACTATTTCTGAATAAACAAAGAATAAAACCAGTAAGGAAAGGCTAAAGTCGGACGGTGCCGACTATATAATACCCTACACCACTCTCGTAATATTGAATAACTCTGATATATAAATTTTGTAATTCATGTATAAATTGTTTACATAAATTTACTTTTGGGACATTTTATACTTAAATAATACCCTGTACCACAGTGTGGTGTAGGGTATAAAAACGATTGGATCTAAAGAGCCAAATCGGATGAAACATATATATGGGAGCTATAGCTAAATCTTTACCGATTTTCTTCAAGTTCGGCAATGTTGGTTCATGAATCAAGAAACTCTACCATTCTAAATTTCAAAACGATTGGATGTAAAATATAGCTTCTATAGAACTAAAAGGCCAAATCGGACGAAACATATATAGGGAGCTATAGCTAAATCTTAACCGATTTTCTTCAAATTCGGTAGTGTTGGTTCATGGATCAAGAAACTCTACCATTCTAAATTTCAAAATGATTGGATGTAAAATACAGCTTCTTCAGGACTAAAGAGCAAAATCGGACGAAACATATATATGGGAGCTATAGCTAAATCTTAACCGATTTTCTTCAAATTTGGCAATGTTGGTTCATGGATCAAGAAACTCTACCAATCGAAATTTCAAAATGATTGGATGTAAAATACAGGTTCTTCAGGACTAAAGAGCAAAATCGGACGAAACATATATATGGGAGCTATAGCTAAATCTTAACCGATTTTCTTCAAATTTGGCAATGTTGATTCATGGATCAAGAAACTCTACCATTCTAAATTTCAAAACGATTGAATGTAAAATACAGCTTTTATAGGACTAAATGGCCAAATCGGCCGAAACATATATATGGGAGCTATAGCTAAATATTAACCGATTTTCTTCAAATTCGGTAGTGTTGGTTCATGGATCAAGAGACTCTACCATTCTAAATTTCAAAATGATTGGATGTAAAATACAGCTTCTACAGGACTAAAGAGCAAAATCGGACGAAACGTATATATGGGAGCTATAGCTGAATCTTAACCGATTTTCTTCAAATTCGGCAATGTTGGTTCATGGATCAAGAAACTCGGATGTAAAATACAGCTTCTATAGGAATAAAGGGCCAAATCGGACGAAACATATATATGGGAGCTATAGCTAAATCTTAACCGATTTACTTTAAATTCGGCAATGTTGGTTCATGGATCAAGAAACTCTAGCATTATAAATTTCAAAACGATTGGATGTAAAATACAGCTTCTATAGGACTAAAGGGCCAAATCGGACGAAAGATATATATGGGAGCTATATCTAAATCTGAACCGATTTCAACCAAATTCAATAGCGATCTTAACACCCGCGAAATACTCTAAACTGCAAAATTTCAGAACGATCGGAGTGAAATTGCGACCTGTAGTCGACGAACAACTTTACGTGGACAGACGGAAGGACGGACGGACAGACATCGTTAAATCGACTCAGCTAGTGATTCTGAGTCGATCGGTATACTTTAAGGTGGGTCTAGCTGTGTTATTTTCAGGTGTTACAAACATCTGCCGTGAAACAAACTTATAATACCCTGTACCACAGTGTGGTGTAGGGTATAAAGACGCGCATAATTGGCACAATAAGGTAAAAATAATTTTTGAAATTCGTATTTTTTGCAATATAAAGAGGACAAAAAAGGGCCCATAAATGGTACTATAAGCAGGGATAAAGTTGTAATTGTGTTCCAAAATCCTACCTTTTGGAATTAAAAGAGAGGACCAAAAATGGTACCCTCTCTACAGGAACTACTACTTTTCGCCTACTATCTACTTTTTAAAAATTACACTTTTTGGAATAAGAATAGGAAAAAATAGTGGCTCAAAAATTGTACCCTCTTGTTGGGAAGAATTAATAATTATTTTTTGGAATTCGTACATTTTCTAACTAACTAGAGGGGAGTACAAACAAGAGGATCACAATTTTTTTTATTTTATTATATTTTTTATATTTTATAATATTTTTTCGTAATTCGTACTTTCTGGAATTAAAAGAGAGTACCAAAAATGGTACCTTCTCTGTAGGAAAATGTAATAATTATTTTACCCAAATTCACACTTTGTGGAATAAAAACAAGTTAAATAGTCATACAAAAATTGTACTCTCTCTTTGGGAAAAAGTAATAATTAGTTTCCGAAATTCATAAATTGTATGAGTAAAAGTGGACCGAAAATAGTACTCTCTTCCTGGAATAGGGAAATAATTGTTTTACAAAATCGTACCTTCTGTAGTAAACGATGACTAAACGGACTCAAACTATATCCCTGGGCCCAAAAATTTAACAATTTTACAGGAATGATTAATAAATGTCGAAAATCAATCGATCGAAATCCACTTTAGGACATTTTAAGTCATTTGACAAATGTCCGTTCGTCTGGCTGTAGCCACGATAACTCTCGATATGAGTAACAGATTGGGCCATATTGGTCCACTTCTTCAAGTACCTCCCTCACAAACGGTTAAAATTTAGTGAAATATTGATTAAACTGTGCAACAGTGACAAAAATAGACGGACTTGACAGTATAGGTTCGATTCTACTACCAAAGGGTAGTATAACCCTATACTCGGTTTGGCGAAATTGGTGACCTATTTTTTTTATAGGCCTCCAAAGTTTCAGAAAATCAGTGGGCCCCTCGAAAAAGGTGTCATCAGTTTTTGTCCAACAACTAATTGGTGATACCGCTTAACTATGTTTGGCAATAATGTAGCTAATGGTCCGATGACGTCGCCAACCCAAAATCCACACCAAACGGTATCTCTTTTAGGATACATGGGCCGCTTTTGGATCGCGATCGATTCTCCTAGTGATTCTGAATCGATCCGCACACTTAAAGGTATGACAAGTTCAATATTTCAGGAATGTTACAAACATCTGGCTTTGGGTATGAATACCACTCGATTCGGGATGTATGAAAGCCTGATACAGCCTACATAAATTTTCTCCACCCAGGGGATAATGTACTTTAACATTTTCTGCATTTCTGCCGGAGTGATGCCGTCTGGTCCAGGTGACTTGAAGTACTTAAAGCTATTAGTAGCCCACCTTATTCTGGATCACTCAGTCAACAAGCTAGCGACGCTTGCAGTCCACTCGCACTCTTGTTGGTCCTGTTGATCCTCAGGCTCTGTTAATGAGTTCCCTGGGAAATGTGTGTCGAGCAGTACATTTAGCGATTGCTCGCTTTTTTTTGTCCAGTTGTTTGCTCATCCTGCAAATACCCTACTGTACAAGGTGAAGTTCATAGTATCTGCCTCAGCCTTGCGGCGTCGGAGACCTTTTCCACTTCACCACAGAAGGTATACCAAGAGCGCCTTTGCGCCTTTCTAAGCTCCTTCTTATAGATCTTGAGTTGCTCTTTATAGGCATCCCAATCATTAGCGACCCCAGTAGATTTAGCCTTATTGAATAGCTTGTTGCAGGTCTTTTTCATAGCCGTTAGCTCAGAAGTCCACCATTGGGGTTTAGTTTTACCCTTGTACCTTGTTTTTGGACAGGCTTCTTCAAGGGATCTATTGAATGATATGGTGATATGATCGACCGGCTTTGTCATTCGGTTCGTACGGAAGTTTAGAGTTGAGGACTTTCTTGAAATTCTTCTCATACAGATGCCACTTTGTCTTCCTTACATTTCTGTGGACGGCAGGTTTAGGCGCTTTTTGAGCGAGTGTGAACTCAATATAATGGTGATCTGAGAATGTGTGGTTATCCAGTACATTCCACCCAATAATTTTGTCTGACAGCCGGTCAGTAGCAAACGTTACGTCTAGTACTTCTTGTCTGTCTTTAATTGTAAAGGACGGTTTATTACCTATGTTACAAATACTTAGGTTGGTAGTTAGAATAGAGTCAGGAAGCGAATCACCCCTATTGTTTGTATCCGTATTACACTAGATAGTATGCTGAGCGGTCGTGGCTGCGCCAATAATCAGCTCGATCTCGTCAGACGTTGCTTCTTCTACTAATTTCCTGAATAGAGCAGTCGGTACTACAGCTTCATAAGGCAAGTAACGGGAGACCACCCAATATATGCGATTAACGATATCCAGACTAGCAGATGTTTGGTCTTTACCACTTAAATTAGCCAGGAGAAAGATACTTAGATCTTTCCTGACCAAAATGCAGGTTCTTGAAGTGCCTTCACAGTTGGCCACAAGCAGATTAAAGTTGGGTGTCCTGATACCGCACAACCTTTCTCCCACTGCGTAGGGCTCCTGTATTAGGACGATGTCTACTGCACCTGTGGATAGGCGCAGCAATAGAGCCGCTGAGGCTGCTTTAGCGTGATGAAGTTTAATCTGTAGAATTCTTACTATCATTGGTAATTGACAGATTAACATCCATCCCGACAAGGGTGTTATCGAACTCTTCGTCCGTATCATCGAGAAGCGTGTCACCGCCAGATGCATCAAAGAGTCCGGAGACTCCCCTCAGCCCGTCTGTGTCAGAAGTAGCGCTTTCGTCCTCACAGAAGGACGATACAGATCTTCTGTTAGAGTTGGAGTCACCAGAAATAATGGGCGTGGGTACCTCCGCACTTCCAAAAAGCCTTGTACCAACCACGGTGGACGACTCACCTTCCGCAGTGGGAGCTATATCCTGCTTGTATACTTTCAAGACTATAGTATCGAAGCCATATTGTAGGGTTGCACTTGCACGCTGTATATGGGAGGTGGATTTAGCGTTAAGGATTAAATTCACCTGTCGCTTTTTACCATCCGCCTCACCCACCTTGCTGATTCTCCAATTATGGGCCGGCAGACCAGGATTGGAATCTTTTATTATTTCTAATATGTCAGGCGGGTTGGAGGGCTCTTCTGTAACCGAGGTGATGGCTCTAGGGTGACTAGGGATGTTGTTTTTTCCGACAACAAAGAGACGTCCTTAGTTTTAAAACTTTATACTTAAAATTATTTTTAATGTAAGTGTAAATGTGGAGAAAAATTTTTCGAATCAGGTACCTTTTTAAAACGTATTATAATATTTTTTGTTCGTTTTTTGTTGTTCTTTATTTTCAGGTAAATGCTTATAAAAACCTGTTTTCCCATCTGAAATTGAATGGAATGGAAATGCATAATTCCATAATTTTGGCTGCCATTTGGAAAATCGCTTTATTTTAGTACGTTGCAGCTAGGAAACTAGCTTTAGCAAATTCGTTTTTATGTTCTTCCAAAAATTTTTATTTTGTTGATTCTGCCATTAATGCCGAAAATTGTTATAAATAATCAAATCAATCTCAAAAAATTTAAAATACAATTATAAGCATATTTATATGCAGGTTTATAATTCCATCGACAATATTAGCATTTCCCCCTTTCAAGACATATTGAAAACATTCTACAGACTATGTTCCCATATTCTCCCACAAAATGAATATTCATTAAATCATCGAATTCGAAAAAAAAAAAATCAAACCGCACACAGGTACAGTCATCCTCGGAATCAGAAAACACTGTTCGGAATACATAATTTAAAAATAAACGAGAAGTGACGAAAAGGATACCTTTTGGCCCAAAGACAAGGCGATAAGAGTCCATACGTTACTACACCAACAACAATGTGTCGACCAAATCAAATAAAATCCCAGCAGCAGAAAAGGAAGAGTTCAACAACAACAACAACAATAGTGACAAATCAAACATTAAAAAGCCAACAAACCTTAAAAAAAGGATCGACCAAAACGAAACCAAGGATGGATCGTCGAATGGACAGACATAACCCCTTTGTGCCAGCCACATTTTTCCATTAACTCTCAACCGAGGCAAAGGCAAAGTCGAAGAAGGCATTACAACATCCACAGCCGAATGACTGTTGGGCAGAGCATTCTCATTCCCATTCCCTCTTAGGATCCTCTGAGACAATAAAATAAAAATACGAAACACGTCCTCGTTCGCTGCCCATTCGTTCGCCTGTCCGTCCGTTCTCCGGTTTTACGAGTTGTTTGGCAGTTTATCTTAACAAAACGATCCCCTTTTTGGTCTAAACGAAGCGGTGGAAATGTTGAATTCATCCTAAAGCAGCAGCAAAGGCAGCGAAATTGGTAGAAGTTGTGTTTTGGTAGTGGTGGTATGGGTACGAAAGTATAATTCAAGATTTTATGGTAGAAGGACATTAATGTGATTTGGCTGGATTCATTTTTTTAAATATCGTTTGATACGCCAACTCATGTTGAATCCAGCAGAACACATCCCTACTCGGGCTACAGTGTGTGTCTTCGGTTGGTAGTTGTGATGATGAAGGCAATGATCGTGATGATATCAAGCACAGTGTTTCGAAGACGCAGATTTGGGAGGAATATCTTGTGACTAGGATAATCTTGTGACTAGGAACTTAAATCTATGCATAGAACCAATTTAAGTGGTGGACGAAAAGATTTCATATAAATAAGAATGACCGTTCAAATGGATAACCTAACCTTATATTAGGTTCAAAGGATAAAGAAAGGACATTTGATTGATGAGCACTCTGGTTTTGATCTTCACGGCAAAGAGCTAAATATAGAAAATTAGCCGACCTGACATATGACGATAGTAGTTTAAAAACCAGTAAGGAAAGGCTAAAGTCGGGCGCGTCCGACTATGTAATACCCTACACTACTCTCGTAATATTGAAAAACTCTGATATATAAATTTTGTAATTCATGTATAAATTGTTTACATAAATTTACTTTTGGGACATTTTATACTTAAATAATACCCTGTACCACAGTGTGGCGTAGGGTATAAAAACGATTGGATCTAAAGAGCCAAATCGGATGAAACATATATATGGGAGCTATAGCTAATTCTTAACCGATTTTCTTCAAATTCAGCAATGTTGGTTCATGGATCAAGAAACTCTACCATTCTAAATTTCAAAATGATTGGATGTAAAATACAGCTTCTACAGGACTAAAGAGCAAAATCGGACGAAACATATATATGGGAGCTATAGTTAAATCTTAACCGATTTTCTTCAAATTCGGCAATGCTGGTTAATGGATCAAGAAACTCTACCATTCTAAATTTCAAAACGATTGGATGTAAAATACAGCTTCTACAGGACTAAAGAGCAAAATCGGACGAAACATATATATGGGAGCTATAGCTTAACCGATTTTATTCAAATTCGGTAGTGTTGGTTCATGGATCAAGAAACTCTACCATTCTAAATTTCAAAATGATTGGATGTAAAATACAGCTTCTTCAGGACTAAAGAGCAAAATCGGACGAAACATATATATGGGAGCTATAGCTAACTCTTAACCGATTTTCTTCAAATTAGGTAGTCTTGGTTCATGGACCAAGAAATTCTACCGTTCTAAATTTCAAAATTATTGGATGTAAAATACAGCTTCTACAGGACTAAAGAGCAAAATCGGACGAAACATATATATGGGAGCTATAGTTAAATCTTAACCGATTTCTTTCAAATTCGGCAATGCTCGTTAATGGATGAAGAAAATCTACCATTCTAAATTTCAAAACGATTGGATGTAAAATACAGCTTCTATAGAACTAAAGGGCCAAATCGTACGAAACATATATATGGGAGCTATAGCTAAATCTTAACCGATTTTATTCAAATTCGGTAGTGTTGGTTCATGGATCAAGAAACTCTACCATTCTAAATTTCAAAATGATTGGATGTAAAATACAGCTTCTGGAGGACTAAAGAGCCAAATCGGATGAAACATATATATGGGAGCTATAGCTAAATCTTTACCGATTTTCTTCAAATTCGGCAATGTTGGTTCGTGGATCAAGAAACTCTACCATTCTGAATTTCAAAATGATTGGATGTAAAATACAGCTTCTACAGGACTAAAGAACAAAATCGGACGAAACATATATATGGGAGCTATAGCTAAATCTTTACCGATTTTCTTCAAATTCGGCAATGTTGGTTCATGGATCAAGAAACTCTACCATTCTAAATTTCAAAATGATTGGATGTAAAATACAGCTTCTACAGGACTAAAGAGCAAAATCGGACGAAACATATATATGGGAGCTATAGCTAAATCTTAACCGATTTTCTTCAAATTCGGCAATGTTGGTTCATGGATCAAGAAACTCTACCATTCTAAATTTCAAAACGATTGGATGTAAAATACAGCTTCTATAGGACTAAAGGGCCAAATCGGACGAAAGATATATATGGGAGCTATATCTAAATCTGAACCGATTTCAACCAAATTCAATAGCGATCTTAACAGCTGCGAAATACTCTAAACTGCAAAATTTCAGAACGATCGGAATGAAATTGCGACCTGTAGTCGACGAACAACTTTACATGGACAGACGGACGGACAGACATGCTTAAATCGACTCAGCTAGTGATTCTGAGTCGATCGGTATACTTTAAGTGGGTCTAGCTGTGTTATTTTCAGGTGTTACAAACATCTGCCGTGAAACAAACTTATAATACCCTGTACAACAGTGTGGTGTAGGGTATAAAAAATCCTGAAAAGTGGCAACCTTCTAAGACAATGTTTTAAGTTTCAATGCTCCACCTTGTTTAGTTTTTATCGAGAGTAGATGGACTCAGTGAAGTTGTAAACATGGAATATTGGTCACAGATATAAAATACAATACTTTCATATGAAAGGCCTCACTCCAACCAATATTAAAATCTAGCTAGATTCTACTTCGCTCCTTAGTTTACAAATATAAATTATTGGGTGGCAGAGTTTAAACGGGACCGTACGACTTGCCAAGATGAACACCGTAGTGTTCGACCAACTGAGATGTCCACCCCAGAAATGGTTAAAAAATCCACAAAAATGGTATTGGAAGACCGCCGGTTGAAGGTTCGTGAGCTATCTGAAGTCATAGGCATTTCAAAAAGTGCTATACATCGCGTATTGACGGAAAATTTTATGATGAGAATGCTGTGCGCAAGATGGGTGCCGCGTTTGCCCACAATCAAGACAATGCACCCGTTCACACATTCACTATTGCGATGGCCAAAATCACTGAATTAAAGTTCGAATTGCTTCAGCACGTACTTTGTCCGCCGTCCGTACACCGAGCTAAAAGGAGATTGTCTTGAGAAATAAAGAAAAAATTGTTTGTGTTTTCTTTGTTATGATTTCCCTGAACATACGAATAACCCTGGACTTTGGAGTATATGTCATTTCCTATCTATTGTGGTTCCCAGAGAATTGCAGAGCTTAAGAACTGGCGATATCGGGTCAGGTCGTTTAGGTTTGAAACACCATTTTACTCCTAGCGAATGACCTGAATCAGTAGGTACGTTACGTTACTGTTCCTTAGAAACATGAATAGCCTAATAAAGGTCTGACAGACGTTTTCTCCAAACTTACCTGCCGGTTTCTCAGTTCCGATAGATACTTAGAAGATGTTGCTGCGATTATTCCATCAGTAGGTAGTATGAGGCCCAGTTTAATTGAGAGATATTAAATACCATTAATCCACCTCTTACTTGGTGACATCCTCGATATGTTTGGAGGGTAGATCCGTACGGTGCCGGCTCTAAGCTATATGGAGCTAAATATTGATCTACTAGTAGTCTGGATCTAAAGGAAAAATGTTGTGACAGAGCAAGAACGGATATCTGCAGACATATCTGAACAGATGAACAACCCATGAATATGGCGTATACCTTATTTTCTATCTATTATGGCTCTCAGAGAGATGCAGAGTTTAAGAACGGCATTTACCTGCTTAGTAATGCGTTGACTTATACCACTCAGTAGGTGCGTTATTTCATTGCTCCCTACAGACCTTACTAAACTAATAGAGGTTTGACAGACGTTTGCATCAATCTAACCAGTCGGATTTAGCTACACAAATAGCTCCATGAGGTTCGAGTTGTCTAATATTCCTCTTTTCATTTGCGATAGAGGCAGACACAGGTATTGAAGATGTTGCTGCGATTCTTCATCTTCGTGACAGCTTCGAGTCATAATGTTCTACTCTACAACAATTCGCTCTGCGTGATCGTTATTTAGATCGCCCTTTAGATCGCCACCAACTTTTAGGATTCCGTGATTGGACCTTCAGTAGGTCCTTCGATTGTTGTATGAAGCCCAGGTTAATGGAGAGTTCAAAAATCATTCCTTCACCTCTTAAGAACATGGCGGTGGCTACCTCGATGCGTTTCATCCCTCTTGGGAGGGTAGATCCATACCTGCAAGTTAGTCCGCCTCGCAATGTCCTACCGGTTCTAAGCTGTATGGAATATTTGGTTTTAGACTTCACTGCAATGTGCCAAATGTTGATCGCCTAATATGCCGCCTGACGATCTCGTCTACCATGCTGACATTTAAGATACGAGTTTTGGAAAATGACTAAGTCATAATGTGCTTATAAGACTCACTCTGCCGTAAATTCCTTGATTCGAACAACCCAAAACTGTTTCGCATCTTTCATGGAGATAACAATACAATTTGATAGCCACATATTACAGATGCAGAATTATACCGGCGATCAGATCATAGGGTATGAGCTCGCTTAGGTCACTCAGATATCCCATAGCTTTACAGCGGCTTGAAACCTTAATATTCTTATGGCGGTTTGGCAGATTTTCGCGTCAATCCAAACAGCCGGATTTAGCGGCATTCCATCTATCTTAGATAGTTCCACGAGAGTCATCATATACCATTTGGATTATATTCCTCTTCTTAGTTCGGATAGAGTCAGATACTGAAATAGCAAATGTGGCAGAGAAAGAATTATCGCTACGATACGATACGGGATGAATTTGAAAATATTAGTGCGCATTTAACATCTCCCACAGCCAACCTTAAATTGGAAGTACTTCAAGAGGTCAACAGCTTTGACCATGCTATGAGATTAGAGGGCGCCTCCAATATCATAAGTCCAACAGCATTAGCTTTGGCTCTGGCATCACTGGGTATTAGTAAATTATACCTTCCGATATAAGATTCATTCACAATTTTCTTATTAAGAGACAGATTTCAGCTAGATTATGGTCAACTGACCTCCAGAGATTTTTCAGCAAAGGAATGCCTCAAGGAGAGTTCTTTATCTTCTGCTCTTCATATACAGTATTCAGCTTTTACTGAAGATGATGGGAATTAAGGCTATTGCCTATGCATATGTACGGTGGCAATAGCGGTTAGAGTGAGTAATCCTAGAGAGATTCATGCCACCGCAAGATGGGAATGACAGAAGTAGTTCTTTTTAGCAGGGTGTATAAGGTCTCATTGTGGCGTATTTAAATTCCCTTTCTGATAGCTCACAGTACTCGTATTATTCATGCCACCGCAAGATAGGAAAGACAGAAGTAGTTCTTTTCAGCAGGTCGTATAAGGTCTCATTGGCGCGTATTTGCCATTTTGATAGCTCACAGTACTCGCATTTAATTATTTTACTATGTAGACCGAAAGTTCGACTTCAAACCCAACATTGTGGTATATCTGTAATAGGATAACAGGACAATAGTTGGTTTATTGATTGTATACCGTTTCACTAATACATTGTCGTCGGATGTACGGCTCTGCAGAAATCCATCTTATGTGGGAATTGAATCAAGTTCAGTAGTGAAAACGACACCGAATGATAAACGAACTGTTATAGTAGATTTGATACAGCTAGAGCAAGACCCCAGCAAAATTTGTCATTACCAAATAATCCGACGAGTAAGCAAAGTTCGATAATGGTAAGTACTTATTATTTAGCCACTTTTCTCATTATTTTAACATGGGGATGTCATTGGAGGAAAGTACTTCCCAAAAGCATACAATAAAGTAGCATAATTAGTACTTATTTGAAGCTCGATTTTATGTACTTGAATAATGCTTTACCAATAAGTTATAAAATATGTAGTAGATATGTAGAAATGGCCATTTAAAATGATTTTTTGCATATTGTTACGAATATTTCTCGAAACAAACAATTTCCTCATGCCATATTCGAATTTCTGGTATTTTCATTCAAATCTGCACGTATTGTTTGAAAACATGTTGAAATATAAATAAATCTTGTACAATAACCCACATATAGACAAAATTGCATTATATCAAAATTTTCCAAAATGTTTTTGATAACAAAAAATCACTTATTTCTGTTATTATTGGTAAGTCATTATTAATAAACCGAAAGTAATGCAGCGAATAATGAGATGTCATTATTTGGTAATGCAGGGAATAATGACAGGTACTTACCAAGATTTTGCTGGGACAAGACAAGGAAATGGCTACGGACATTCTAGACCCAATGTCTGACCTTTCAGGCATGATTGATTACACTACGATTGAAAGTCTTGTTGCCAAAAGATTAGCATGGAATGGTCGTGTCTCTAGGGAAATCCATTGGAAAAAGATTTTCGGATCAATGTAGTATTTACTTAATAGGCAGAAATCATAGCTATTAGATAGGAAGAAGCGTGTCTGAGTCTTAATGTTCTGTCTAAAGTCAGTATCAATACTACAGTCTGCCATAAAAACACTGAGTGCCGCAGATAACTTAGAGAGTTGGTTGGATAATTCAACTTTCCCTGATTTGGATACCGGACAACAGTCGGTAAATTGTCCTACATTTACATATCTACAAGCTAATCCATGATAGGGCTGATTCCTGAGGACAACAACAATATTTGACGTCATTCCATTCTGTCAAATAGTTATTTTTGCACAGATCTTTTTTATGTATTTTTATGTCTTGCATCGCTTGAACTTCAAGGCATTTATAAATATTTTTTACAACGAATTAAAAACATATGCATAAACTGAATTGTTGAAAACCAAGATCTACGGTTGACGCTGTCAAACTTGTGGTTGATACGGTGACAGGTGTCATCGAAGGCGCGCGGTGGAAAGGCGTCATGAAGAAGCAGTCATACGGAAAGGCCGTTACTCTCAATGTGAAGAACGTTTCCAATTCTGCTAACTGCGGACATATTCAAGATACGCTTAAATCTCACAACTGTCCTAGTATGATAACGAGGTACTTTGAGGACAGAAAACTCATATATCAGAGTAATAATGGAGTAGATCAGTATAACATAACAGACGATATACCACAAGGATTAGTTCTGGGCCCACTGCCCTTGAACATTATGCATGATGAAGTACTTAGAATTCCCTTCCAAATGGCGTAAATATAATAGGCCCTGCGGGTGACATAGCCATAATTATGAATGAAGGGGATATATGATAGGAAATAGGCGGGGGATAAAAGTCAGAAACCCGATGTATCTAAAAATGAGCGATCTGTATCAATCACCACTTGATCTCTCTGCCAAATTTGCTACCCAGCATCCCTAAACTAGAAACAGTTGCGAACTCTGTGATACTCTATACATCCCTCGCGTGGGGGTGCAGTGGAGCTAAAGTCATACGGGAAAAAACTAGAGTCTGTACACAGGCTAAGCTGGCTCCGTACGATTTGTGGCCATTGAACCATATCCGAGGAAGCAGAAGATGTTTTGCAGAGCTTATACATTTCGACATACTAGCAGCCGAAATGAAGTGGATATGTGACAGAAAGTCGGAGGAATATAGAGTCTCGAAGTATCTAATTGATCTGAATCGATCATCACTTGGCAGCGTCGGTGGGCAGTTGGATTTGAGTGCGATTTGAGGGTATAGAACCATATCGGCGGAAGCAAAGGTATGTTTGCGGGGCTTTTACCTGCCGACGTGATAATAGCCGAAATGAAGAGGATGTATTATAGAAAACTACAGGATAAAACACAGAGACTCGAAGTATCTAAGGAAGAACGATCTGTATAAATCACCACTTCTCAGTTTCGGTGGGATGTGTGGACGAATGCAAGATGGGCACATGTTCCAATACCAAATATATCTATATGGCTGGACACAAATTATTACCTGACACAGTTTCTTAAAGATCATGGATGCTTCCTAAAGTATCTGAACTTATTTGGAATCATGTCATACTTCTCTGCCCGAGGTTCGAAAGTCAGGGCATACCCACAATGGAAAATGCGATTGAGTTCATGCTACGTAGCCAGGAGGAATGGCAGAAGTTTTCTGATTTGGTGATGATAATTGGAATGTAACTACAAAGTATTAACATAGTGCCTTGCAGGTCTGAAGATAGCTCGATCGCCAGCCATCCTCTATAAAGCAATACATATCGGCGGTTTCGTGGAGGTGGAGATTTTCAAAGAAGTGGTGTGCTTTAGTACTTAAAAATCGTGAATGTATTTTAGTACGGGCTGAATACAACTATCGGATATTCAACATCTGCAGCGAAGCAAAGGAAAAAAAGGGAACATGCCCGAAGGCCTCGCATTCAGATACTGACAACTTCAGAAGGAGAAATGACAGAAGTTATCTGTTTTTGTGACGGGAATTATTGTGGAGCTACAAAGCATTAACAGATTGCTTTGCAGGTCTGAAGATAGCTGGATCACCAGTCATCCTCTATTAAGCAGTTCCTATCGGCGGTTCCGTGGAGGTGGACATTTTCGAAGGAGTGGTGTGGCTTAATACTTAAAAATCGTGCATGTATTTTAGTATGGGTTGAATACATCTATCGAAAATTCAACATCTGCAGCGAAGCAAAGGGAAAAAAGGGAACATGCCCGAAGTCTTCGCATCCAGATACTGACCACTTCAGAATCTATGAGGAAGTTGATGAAAATGTGAAGAATATTAATATCTATTGTCTGGCCATGACCAGAATGCGACTGGAAATACTATGATCGGATTTTCTAGAATATTATTTTTGCTTCTTCCGATAAGGGATTCGGATTTCAGTGGTATCACAATGGATCTTATGTAGTCTAACCCCCAATTAAACAAACTCCGGTTAGAGCTTGCTCACAGTTAAAAAATAAAAATTTCTTACAATTTGACAGCTATAACTGCAGGTTAGCTCTGGATAGGTTATCTGTAGGATAACCGGAGATTGTGTGTTAGGACTCTGACTGCCACTCTAGTTTAACCTATGTATGGAGTTTCCCCCAAAGAAAGAGAAAATGAGGGACAAGAAGATGGACTCAACTATTTCCAATATTGAGTTGCTAATATTCGACTAAATAGCTCTATTAGTCATCCATCCTGCGTTCGAGCCACTGTGTCATAAATGACGTTACTACTGTTGTCATTTACAAAAAAGAAGCGAGGATTCAACATCCCACCCCATCATATAAACATTATAAACAGGTTTCCTGATATCATCCTACAGAGGGCGAGCGAGAGAGTCCAAGTACGAGTATGTGGATGATCGTGTAGACTGCCAACGACTCCTGGCAATTGTATTGATACAAAATAAACAGGCAACAGGAATCTTTTTCTTAGGACGACTTTCAATCGATGCAGCGATGCAGAGCTGCAAACCAGTTTCTTTCAATGATTTCAGTGGCCTCAGTTGTTACGACTTTAAACGATGATCGTCATCAGTTTCTACTTTCAAAAGTTAAGAAATTTACCTGCCCGGACAAGACTCTACTCTACCAATGCAACAAGGGTCCCATACCGGCCGTGTTCCTTAACAATTGTTTGCTTATTTGTTTCATTTCTTGGCGTGGCCGTTGGTTCGTTCGATCGTTCGGTGCTGGGTTTGGGTCTGGGCTGTTCGTTGTTTCTTTCGTTTTTGGGGAGGATATGCGCTGAGGACAACGCATTTCAATGTTTACTCTCAACAAACACTCATCATCAACAGCAACGTTGTCGTCATCGGCGTTGTCGTCGGCGACAATGATGACGAAGTTGTTGCTCAACGTATTCGAATTCGAATTCGTTGTCGTTCGTATCTGTGTTTGCGCTATCAACTCTGTTTGGTTTGTGCGTTTGTTTATTGATGGATACAAATGGATCACGTAGAGGATACGTACTAACACATACGTACACCATGTATGTGTGGTGTAAATGCCGGTGTGTTTGTCATTCCATTTGTTTATATTTCGTATCTACAATCCTTTCGTTTTTTTGGGGGGGGATATTGTTAAAGAGTCTTGGTTCATAGTATTGCCCGTTTCTTTCGCTCCCACTTTCTCTTTCCCTCTCTATCTCTTTGTCTTGGGTTATTTTGTATTTGTTCCTTTTGACTTTTTTATAAAGTGTATGTGAAGTCATTTTTATTGTCAAAAGATCTGAAAAGGGAGAATTGAAGTGTTTACCTTTTGCTTGCCATAGTTGGATCGTTTTTTTTAGTTCTTTTGAGCCTTGTGTAAATATGCACGTGGGGATTTATCGCACTTAGGTGTGGAACCCGATGAAACTAAAGTCTAAAATTGAAAGATGCGTGGGCAGTTTCGTGTCGAAGAAACAAAATATTCTCGACAAAGTTATGCGCATTCGTCTACATTCACATAAGGATTTAATTAATTTCAATGGGGCAACGTTAAAAATCAAGGACAATATTTATACAGAATGATATGAATCATTTCAGAATATTTAAATATATGTGTGTGCATATAAATATATATTATTAATCACCTTTTTGATAAGAAAACTGGCGCCAAATAGGCATGTTGGTAAACAACAAATGTTCCAAAGACACTTATTTACAACAGATTTAAATAAGGTATACTCACTTTGGGAGTAATGCAAATGGAAAAGGTGTGGGTGCCAGTAAGGTGGAAACATGTTGCTCAGGTTATGATGCAGCCGGGGTTACCAGCTCACTTTGACCAATTGAGGTCCCCAGTGTAGCACTGGGCACACACGGCCTCAGTTGCTCCTCAACGGAACCAGCGTGTTTGATATACAAAGCTATTTAGAATACGAATATCTATACCCGCCAGATCTGTACACGATGGGAAATATTCCACTCCTTCAGAATGAGGTAGTCGGGTATTAACTCATCTGACTGAAGTTTTCACTGCATGCTTAACATATGCATTAGTAGTGCCGATCAGGAAATCCCGATCCCGTAAATCCCGGGATTTTTGAAGATCAATCCCGGGAAATCCCGATTTACATTGCCTGTTGTTGTTGTAGTTGTAGCAGTATATGTGTTTTTGTCCATTAGGTGTTGCTTTTATTCGCTTGTGTAGTGGGTTCTGCTGTACTTTTTCCAGGTCAAGGAATATGGCTGCTTTCACTGGTTGGGTCCAAAGAGACCTGGGAGCAAGTTGAGTAGGTTTGGCAGGACAGTTAAAAAGGTGCAGTGTGTCGTGTGTTCCCTGGTTACAAGCGGGACATGTGTTCGACGTGGTGCCATCAATCCTTGCCCAGTATGAATTGAGGCGGCTACACCAGCCTGATCTTAATAGGGCCAAAAGTAATCTTGTCTGTCGTGGTAATTCCTCTTCCTCCGTGGCCACTGGTGGAGGGTGATCACCTACCACGACATTGACTCTGTAATTATTCACGGCATCAGCGACTGCATCAGAGCGTATGTTAGCCAGACCTGCCTGGTATGTTCTTTGAGTTGGACCTCGCGTTCTGATCATGAAGGTCTTTCCTGATCTGCCTGGGAGGTGGAAGCCTATCCACAAGATGGTGGCTGGGATGGCTGGGACGCTAGCAACCAAGCAGATACTGCTTTGACAGCAAAAACTGTGTCGTCGCACGGTTATGATCTTCGTCTCCTCATGTAGGAGGTCCACAGAAGACATGAGGAGGCACCCTGTAGCAGTTCTCAGGGCGGCATTTGGGCAAGTCTGTATATTCATCCACTGCGGCTCGCTCACATTCGGTGACCTATCGCTTCGTATGCTGCCCTCTAATTTATGTTGAAGGAGATATCTGCTATTAGATCCATATTAACTGATATAAGTTAAATGTAAATATGTATCTTCGTAAAAGAGTACATGAGCGTAGAACAATATACTCGAGTCTTCTAAATTATAATCCAAATCCAAATAGGGATTTGATAATGTTTTAGTGTCTTATTAAACTCGCATTTTCTCTGCCGTTTTAAAACTAATATTCAATCGAATTATTCATATTAAGTCGAATGAATCTTATTGAGTCTAACGATTATTCAGATGAAGAATTATAAATATAATCCATAGCAAAAAAGCTTAAAGATGCTATAGATAAGTGCAAAACTCCTAAAAAGGTAATGAAAAAGTCAACGATGATAAATAAACTTAGTTTCAAAATTTTTTGCGACGGAAAAATTTAATTTAACGACATAATAAATGTGCAAAAGATCCCGAAAAATCCCGGGTTTATTCGGGATCATCGTTTTCACAATCCCTAATCCCGAGATTTGCGAAACTAAGTCCCGATCGACATCCCTAATATGCATATACCCCAAAATGTTACCAGGAATCACGGATGATACCAAAATCTGGCAAAGGCAACTTACCCGACTCCAAAGGGTTAGGGACCATGTAGCCTAACATCTCTCCTCGTCGAAACGATGGAACGAAAAATGGACGACATGATCAAAAGTAAGATACCGGATGACAGGCTGACATTTAAACAACACGCTTATGTCAAGGAAAGATCATTGGAAACAGCTATGCATGAGTTAGTGCACCAAATAGAAGAATCCTTTAGTCAAAAAATAAGGTGCTTTTAACAATGGGCAAATCGATTGCCTAATACAATACTTCGACGAGTTTCGGGTTAATGGGACACTGGAAAACTGAATCTACCATATGCTAAGGAATAGGTGGATTAGGTCGTATGACGTGACAAAATCACCTCTTCTGTTGGTTACGGCTATACACGGTCTCCTTAGAGTCCTCACCAATGACGGACTTAAACCAGGCTGTCAGACAGACGGCATTGTAATACTTCTAAGTGGTAGGAAGTAGTCCAAACTTTTGATACCATATAACTGGGCGGGCACAAACAATAGGATTAAATGTAAACCCAGAATAGGACAGTTACATTATCTACAAAGGTTAACTGCATAGGAATTATCTTGGATTGGAAACTAAGGTGGAAGGATCTCATATAACAAAGGGGCCACCAAGAATGTTGGTCGCTGTGCAAAAGATCTATAGGTTTAAAATGGGGACTCAGTCCAAGAATGGCATAATGGCTTTACTTGAGCGTGATTAAACCAATAATAACCTGCATACATCTCTGTAATGTAAGAGAAGTGCAACGTAAAGGCATTGCATTAAAAATCTGTCGCCCCCAGTCGTAGCGAACGGACGTGTTATCGCAGAATGGATAGTTTGCACATATAACGCAGTACCTATTCACCGCAACCACGTGTGATGATGTTTTTAATTTCATCAGTCTCTGGACAGAAATTTCTGAACGTAGTCTGGAAGGCCTACATCGCCGTACCTATTACGGGCTAATTCTGCCCAAAATATTTACGATTAAACCAAAAAAGACAAAACAGATTACGGAGCAGGGGTCATGTGATGTCGTTATCTAACAACCGTAGGCATGTGACTTCTGCGGGCTTTGTTGCATTGGATCCCGAAGTCTAAAAAGAAACAAGAGCCCATCTAGCTGTGGCAAAGCAAAAGATAATACAGATGAAGTAGAACCCAATGGGCTCTAGGCAACCAAAGCCTTTACACAGTAGGGACTCCAAATCATCAAATAAAAACAATATCAGGGGCATAAAGAAGGAAACTGAATAAGATGAACCGACTGAACGTATTATAGGATGAAACTGACAATTGCACCTCTAACACATACATTGAGGCTGGTAAAAGAGTAAAATCTCCCGAAGAACATAGCGCTGTGAAAGTGACTAAGAAGAAAAAGCACTCGCCGTCTTCCAGAACCTAGGAGAAGCCTGGCCAAACCACCCAAATGCAAGTCTCTAGTCGGATTCCTTCAATTGCGTCCGTTACAGTTGATCCGGTAACGCAGATGGTGATCAAGTTCTCCAAATCATCTGTTATAGATGAGGCTTTAAACAATAAGACTCTTCCGACTCGGAAAAATCAAATGACCATAAAAAAGGGTAAGAAGCCACTGTCTTATCCTAAAATTTCTGAAAAACATTTTGGAGACATTATGCTATGCCATAATTGATAGCAGTACCGTATCTGGGAGAATCCCCGAACACCAAAAGAGTAACTTCGAAGATTTGGTCCGACAGAACCTATTACAGGATGAAACTGACAATTGTACCTCTAACGCATAGATTGATCTGGTAAAAGAGTCAAATCTCCCGAAGAACATAGCGCTGTGAAAGTGACTAAGAAGAAAAAGGGCTCGCCGTCTTCCAGAACCTAGGAGAAGCCTAGCCAAAACACCCAAAAGGAAGGCTCTAGTCGGATTCCTTCGATTGTGGCCGTTAAAGTTGAGCAGATGGTGAAGACTCTTCCGACTCAAAAAAATTAAATGACCATAAAAATTGTAAGAAGCCACTGTCTTATTCCAAAGAATTCTAAAAAAAAAAACATTTCGGGGACGATATATGCTATGCCATAATTGATAGCAGTACTGCATCTGCGAGAATCCCCGAAGACCAAAAGAGTAACATCGTAGATTTTGTCCGACAGAACCTATTACAGGATGAAACTGACAATTGTACATCTAGCGCATACATTGAGTCTGCAAAAAGAGTCAGATCTCCCGAAGAACATAACGCTGTAAAAGTGATTAAGAAAAGGGGCTCGCCGTCTTACAGAACCTAGGAGAGGCCTAGCCAAACCACCCAAAAGGAAGTCTCCAGTCGGATTCCTTCGATTGTAGCCGTTAAAGTAGACAATAAGACTCTTCCGACTCGGAAAAATCAAATGACCATTAAAAAGGGGTAAGAAGCCACTGTCATATTCCAAAGAATTCTGACAAACATTTCCGAGACGATATATGCTATGCCATAATTGATAGCAGTACTGCATCTGCGAGAATCCCCGAAGATCAAAAGAGTAATATCGTAGATTTGGTCCGACACAACCTATTACAGGATGAAACTGACAATTGTACATCTAACGCATACATTGAGTCTGCAAAAAGAGTCAGATCTCCCGAAGAACATAACGCTGTGAAAGTGACTAAGAAAAAAGGGCTCGCCGTCTTCCAGAACCCAAACCACCCAAAACTAGAGACTAGTCGGATTCCTTCGATTGTGGCCGTTAAAGTAGATCCGATAACGCGGATGGTGATCAAGTCCACCAAATTATACGTTAAAGATGAGGCTTTAAACAATAAGACTCTATCAACTCGGAAAAATCTAATGACCATGAAAAATGGTAAGAATACACCATATTAACAGCCGTAAATGATAGCAGTAACGCATCTTGGTAAAAGAGGCTGGTGAAAGAGTCAGATCTCCCGTAGAACACAGCGCTCTGAAAGTGACTAAGAAGAAAAATGGTTCGCCGTCTTCCAGCACTTCGGAGATACCCAAACAAACAACCCAAACGGGAAACTCTAGTCGGATTCCTTCGATTGTGGCCGGTTAAGTTGAACCGGTAACGCAGATGGTGATCAAGTCCATCCAAATCATAGCAGTAACGCATCTTGCAGAATCCTCGAAGACCAAAAGAGTAACTTCGAAGATTTGATCTACGGGGGGATTTCGGTTGTTTAAGTGTGGCCGAATACTCTTAGAATCACTGAACGGCCACTCTCAAACAACCGGGGATTTTGGCTGTTTAAGTTTGGCCGACCAGTGATTCTACTATTTTCTGAAGTACTGATCGCAGCTATCTGACTGAGACTTCTTACTGAGGAACCGGAGGTCGAGCTTTACTTCCGCCTCCCAGACAACAACCGGGTATTTCAAGCAGAAATTCGAGCAATCACGGAAAGTGTGAGCTGTCTCAGTAAAACCACAAAGTCTAAAGATCCTTACAACTTCACAGATCGTCAAATGACGATCAATGCAATAACTTCCAGAACTGTCCAGGACTGTAAAACAATAAACTATAAATTATTGCTCAGCCCATGGTGAAATGCTTATATTTTGGGTGCCAGGACACAGCGTAGTGATTGGAAATGAACTGGTAAACAGCTTGACCTTAAAGAGCAGATAACTTCAAGTACTAAACTTGGAAGTCTTCAAAAACTTTCGATGACACGAAGGAGAAGTTAAAGCACTTGGCAGTGATTGCTCACAAAACTGTGTGGTATAGCGAAAGAGAGGACAAGATACTGTGTGGTGGTCACCCCCGAATGAGAAGAAAATAAGTATCATACTGAAACTAGACAAGATCAAGATTAGTAAGGTGATGAGTATTATATACAAGCACATCTGTATCGAATACGACAAACAGATTACGACGAATGCAGGACATGCAGGAAAGACATCGAAATGATGGAATTGTCATTGTCAATGCTCGGTGTTCTCACATGCAAGATTTCGATACTTTGGGTCTGACACATACCAGATCTGACACCGTGACCCTTTTAGCTTAGCCTTATATGACTGTCAGGATCCGCTCTGGTAGTCTGCATTTGAAATTGTTGCATGTTCACCATTGTGGGTAGTTTCTCTTTGATCGTGTTTGCGGGCACGATACCATAGAAGCTGTGTCGAAGAACTTTTCTAATGTAGATACGGCTCTTTCTATATCTGCCAGTTGCTTTGGTGCGAAATACTGCGAAGCTTTCTTTTCAAAACTCTATTGAACTTCTCCAGTCCGGTTTCGATACCATTTGACTGCAGTTACTTTCTCGGAGATGTTTTTTTTTAGAATTCTTTATTTGCAATCTATTTAAATACAAAATAATAAGCAAATGAATAAAAAGCAAACAATTATCTTGTATCTAATTTCATAAAGATTTATGGCTTCTATACCGCATTAAAGTCAAATCAGTACGAGTACATATACATATGTATATTGAAATTATGTCCGATTTTAGCAAAATTTAATAGGGTTCGTCCCTTATGCAAGAAAAAGCTATGCCCCACATTTTATCAAGATCGGAGTAAAATTCCCACCTTTACTTTGCGAAGGCCATAATAGATGGACAGCCGGACTGATGAGCAGACATTGTTAAATCGAATCTGTTAGTGATGCTGAGTCGATCGGTATAGTTAAAGGTGCGTCTGGAAGAAATGCCAATGCTATTTTTGGATGCTCGTAAGATGTTAACATATTTGCACAAAGACAAAAAAAAATCAGTTTTGTCTTAATTTTTATTTTATTTGATTTTTATGAACAATTTTTTATTTAATTATTCAAGGTGAAATTTTTGGTCCTGCCGTGAGTTGAACCTGGGCCTTCTAACGCTGCAGCAGCATAACATCGCATGTTAATGCCCAAGCACAGACAGATGGACGGACATTGCTCAAATAACTTAAAATGTCTTAAAGGGTCTTAATACATCCTTCGATCTATTACACTTTTGTCCCGTAGCAAGTTATATTTACATACCCTCCTCTGTTATTAATTATTGCTCAAAACAGCGGCGGGTAATTTACCCATAGTTCTGCGTATAACCTATTAACTTCGGGGTTACACACACACAGGGCACATAGGACTCGGCAAAGTAAAGACGAAACGAAAATATTCTCGACCTAAGGTCAAAGTGTCTTTAGCAAAATGCAGAAATCAATCCGATAAATAAAATCAATAAAATAATTACTCATGGGACGTCTTTAAAAAAATAAATTAATCGTCTAACTGACGACCCCTATTCATTGCCAAATTTTTAAAACTATATCCTTGTCCTCTTTCCTTTTAATTAACAATTACGCGAGAGTAACCTTCATAGGGGTCCTTTCTGAGAGAACATAAAATGATATCCTTATTTCCCAAACAAATTTGCGTGTGATCCACTAAAAAAAGGACCTTTATGGCCTCAGCAAGAAATTTAAATGTGTAGTTATGCATTTGCTGCGGGCACATTTCATTGCATTTCGTAAATAATAATAATCTTCCCTTCCATTTGGATAAAAAGGACCCACATATTGGTGGTGCTGCAACAATTTATTTATTGGAACATTGGCTGGCAAGGGAGAAGAAATACTAAATCAAGCGGAAATTCCAAAGTCACGTGGTCGATCCTGGGCCCAAAGGAGCGCCCACATAAATCCAGAAGTTATTTTTGGGAATCATGTGTTGTCGACGCCATAGTCACCATCGCCGTCTTTGTCGTATGTAAAATTTAATGATTCCTTTAGTTGATGTTATTGTTGCATTTAGGGTGGCATAAAGGATTCTCAGGAGTGGGCATGTGTTTGTATGTGAGTGTGTGAGTGCACCCTTCTTCGTTGAATGCTTCAATTGCCTTAACAGTACTAAAGGAGTGTAGAGAAGAATTGGATTGTTTGAAGTTCCTAAATACGTAGAAGTGAATGCCACCAGCAGCATTTAGCCTTAGCGGCACCCGCACTCTTTTTTTGAATGGCACAATAATGTTGTGCCACAAAGTGACAATGCCTCATCATCATCATCAGGCCGACAGGCGGGGGGTGTATGCCACTTATCGCTACCGGGCGTTGTTTCAGCACAGTTGAGCTCTTCAAACTGAGACATTTCTTCGTTCGAATAGTGCTATAATAAAGATGTAAGGATTTAGAAGCTTCCCACATCAAAAATGGATATAGGATTACATGAGTGTTGTGGGACAGATTTTTTATTTCATATCTATCTAAGAAATTGTTGGTGTCCCAAAAACTTTCCTATTTTTCTTGAAATCTATTCGTTTTCTCTATTCTTATCTAATTAATATCAATCTATCGTTGTTTACTCTGCCTATTGACAAAACGTTTATCAAAATGTAACTATTTACGTCGAAGATCCTTTATTTACTGACCCTTGAGTGGGGGTTCCTTGAAATTCTCCATAGTTCATGTCGCCACCGAACCACACAACACTCTTCCAAACGTCATCAGGAAATCAATCAACGAAAGACAGACAACGATCAATGCTTTGTTGATTGATTTCTAAAAGACAACGAATTTTCGTTTAGTAAGATTTTTGAAATAATTTCTTCATCATAAATCATTTACCTTTGACATGGAAGACCACTACTAAATGAATGGACACTCTCTTGTGTGTTGCTTGTCTTGATCTTTAAATTGTATTCTCAAAAACAAAGATAAATATCTTTCAAAAAAAACACCCCATTTTTCAAATGAGTTCTGCATGCATTGAGTCCTCTTCAAGTTTCTTTGTTTAGGAATCTTCATTGCCTTTGTCTGTCTCGGACGTTTTGTAAATTAACAAAGAATCTTTGTGTTGTTCTAAATGCGATAAGGATTTTTTTTAAAAAAAATTATTTGTAAATATTGGAATATAAATTAGTTGACATTTTAGGTAGAATGTCTCATTAAATGAAAATGTATGGAATCACTACAGATTTCGAAGAGAAAATGTATTAAGCAAATACCAAATATGGAAAAAAACTGAAATAATAGAAAAATACAAAAATTAAAAACAAACAAACTGAAATTGATAATTAAGTGATCCGATTACTTATTTATGTAATTTTTGGCATTAAATGTAAAAGGAACGACACCTCCTAGGCCCTCCTAATGAAACAATGATCTCCTAAGAAAACCAACGTCTCCCAAAAAAACCGTTTCTCTTAAGGAATCCAGGGTCTCTCAAGGAAACCAGGATCTCATATGAAACCCATAGGAGACATTGGGCAACCCAAGTCTCCCAAAGAAATCAGGATCTCCTAAGAAAACCAACGTCTCCCAGGGAAACCAGAGTCTCCTAAAGATGTCAGAATTTCCTATGGAAACCAGGGAAATCTGGGCTAGGAAACCAGGATAACCTAAGGAAACCGGGGTCTCCAAATAAATCAGGGTCTAGCGCAATAATCGCTCCATAGGGAAATAAGGATTTCCTAGGGAATTAAAATTTTCCTATGGGAATCAAGGACTTCTAAGCGAACCAAAGTATGCCACGGAAAGTCTTCTGAAGACACCAATCAAAGGAAATCAGGGTATCCTAAGGAAACCAGAGTACCAGGATATATCAAGTATAACAGGGTCTCCTTGGGGAACCAGAGTCTCCTAAGGAAACCAAAGACTCCTAAGGAAACCAGGAACTTCTAAGGAAACCAGGAACTTCTAAGGGAACCAGGGACTCTTAAAAGTCTCCTAGGGATCCAGGGTCTTATAATAATTCTTATAATCAACAAAGGGTCATCTAAGGAAACCATTGCCACCACAGTATCTTCAGGAAACCAGGGTCTCCTAAGGAAACCAAGATCTCCTAAAGAAGCAAGAGTATTCTAACTAAACAAAGGTCTCCTAAGGAACCCAGGGTCTCCCGAGGAAACCATGATCTCATGTAGCAACCAAGGTCTCCTACAGAAATAAGGAGCTTCCAGCGTCCCTAGGGGACGCTGGTTTTCTCCTAAACAGTCACAGTCTCCTAAATATGTCAGTATCTCCAAAGAAAACCGGGGTCTCCTCAGGAAACCAGAGTCTCCTAAGGAAACCAGAATCTCTTAAGGAAACCAGAATCTCTTAAGAGCCTCCAAAGGAAACCACGGCCTCCTAAGGAAAAAGGGGCTCAAAAGGAGACTAGTGTTTCTTAAAGGAATCAGTAAGCTAGGGCGTTCTAAGAGATATAGGGTGTCCTAAGAAAACCTGATCTAATGAGAAATCAAAGGTCTTTTTAAAAAACTAGTGTCTCCAAAGGAAAGTTATTTACCATGGTTTCCCAAGAAAATCGAAGTCACCTAAGCAAAGCCGGTATCTCTTAAGAAAACCGAAGTCTCCTAAGGAATCCAGGGTCTGCTAAGGAAACCAGGATCTCCTAAGCAATCTAGGGTCTCCTAAGCAAACCAGGGTCTCCTGAAGAAACCAGGGTATCCTAAAGAAACCAGGGTCTCCTCAGGAAACTAGGGTCTCCTGAGGAAACTAGGGTCTCCTGAGGAACCAAAAGTACGGTCTAGAAAACCACGGTATCTTAAGGAAGCCAGGGTGTTGAACTCTGTTTCAACAATTAGTTTTAAGCTTCTATTAATGCATGAATTATCTGAATTACTGTTACTAAAATGCACTGAATTATTATTTTCATTAGAATTCCCAAATTTTGTATAATTACTTTTGAAAGGGGTGGCAACCCTTTATCCAATTCCTGCCATGGAGGCAAAAGCTTTTACTCAGTTGGATAAAGGGCTGCCATCTTTGCTCGTTCTTCCAATTGTAGTTTCGCTGAATTCATAGATTCTAAGTCTCTCTAAAAGGTTGCTCTATACCGCTTACCTCACTTTTGCAGCGACAACAAGAGCGGTAAGCAGCACCAACCTTCTACCAATAAACTGTTCACACAAATAAACTGAAACATTTACCTTTTTTTCTTTTGTTTCTCTGGCATTTTATGTTACAATCCTTGGGAGTTTCTGTTTCGATAATAACCACATACAGTCCACTTGCAGCGAACTCGCCACATAATTGTTCACAGGGTCTCTTAAGGAAACCAGGATCTCCTAAGACAACCAAGATCTTCTTAAGAAACCAGTTCTTCCTAAGGTTATCATAGACTCCTAAGGAAATCCAACCACGATCACCTAACGAGTCCAAGGTCTCATAAGGAAACCAAGGTATCCTAAAGAAACCAGGTTTCCTAGGGAAATCAAGGTTTCCTAAGGAAATCGAGGTCTCCTAAAGAAATCAGTGTATCATACGGACTTCTAAGGAAACCTGGGTCTACTCACGACACCAAATGATGAGCTGCATACTCGCATGTGTAAATATTCACCCTTATCGGGAATATAATTCCACACGGAATTTGTTCCCTTTTCAATGTGTAATTTAGGAACAGGGAACAAATTCCGTGTGGAATTTTATTCCCGATAAGGCTGATTACATATACATAACGAAACCAATTGGTTTCGGTTCAAATACGATTAGGTTAGGTTGAAGGGAGGAGACGTTTAAAGTGGTTCGGCCTGTTGTGCGCTCCTTATTTGTGATCTTTTTATATAGGGTTTTCCAATTGATTATAAGAATTATTTATTTTGAATCACCCGGTATTTCGGTAGCTCTCACTTTTGAAGCTTTTATTCTTTAACATTTGACAAGTAGAAACTACGCCATTACTAAAAATGGAACGATACACGATCATCGAACGATACAAAACGATAAAAAACGATCGAACAAAAAAACGATACGAACGATACAAAATCATCTTGACTGATTAGGCTCATTTCCACCTCGGTGGCTACGTCATCAAGCAAAATTTTCGCATATGGGCCCCGGAAAACCCAAGAGTTGTTTTTGAGAAGCCTCTTCATCCTCAACGTGTGACTGTTTAGTGCGGTTTATGGTCCGGCGGGGTCATTGGACCTTACTTTTTCGAAAATGAGGTTGGATCAACAGTTACGGTGAATGGATTGCGCTATCGAGAGATCATTAATGATTTTTTATGGTCGGAGTTGGATGGTATTGATCCGCACAACGTTTTCTTTCAACAAGACGGCGCTGCGTGCCACACAAGCAACGAAACCATTGCTCTGTTACGGGAAAAGTTTCCGAACCGTGTTATCTCTCGAAGAGGTGATCACAATTGGCCACCGATATCTTGTGATTTAACACCTTGCGACTTCTTCCTTTGGAGCCACGTGAAAGGTCTACGCCAACAGCCCAGCGTCGATTCAAGACCTCAAAGATAGTATTCGTGAGGCTCTCGAGGACATAGGGCAGCCACTTTACGATTTGGTTATGGAAAATTTCATGAAAAGGATATGGTCCTGTAAGCGTGGTCGTGGTGGCCATTTGGCTGATGTTGTTTTTCATTATTAACGGCATTCCTTCCTCTTTATTATGAAATAAGCATCCGAACATTTATCTCAAAAATTGCATTTTTCTTTGAATACCAAAATAACACCTCTTCTTGGAAAACCCATTACCTCACGAGTTACAAAAAATCGGTACTAGACACGAATTTCCTCAGTATCTTCCAGTCAAATCCTCTGAGATGAGTCAAGTCTGGTAATATGTCGGGCCGGAAATGTTGGGATCTTGCATGTGTGAAAGCCGGACAGTGACACAGAAAATGTTCCATCGTTTTGATGTCTCCCTGCATGCCCTGCATTCGTCGTTTCCTGCTAGTCCTATGCGATGAAGATGTGCTTGTAATCTTAATAATATCGATCTTGTTTAGTTTCAGAAAACTTCTTGTTTTCATTCATTTTGGGTTCCTCCACAGTATTTTTGCAGTTGCTCCTACTGTTGCGCTATTCCAAACAGTTTTATGAGCCATCGCAGCCCAGTGCTTTAACTTATTCTTCGTTGCTTCGAAAGGCTTCCAATTTTCCAAGTTTATTACTCGAAGTTCTCTGACCTTCACGTGGTTTTTTCGTATTAAAATAACAGAAGTGAGAGCTGGATTATTGACAGAATAATCACAGCCAAACCTCGCTGAATTATAGGAGTAGATCATTAGGTTTCCAGTAGATCATAGTAGGTTTCCTAACAAAACCTGGTTCTACTAAGAAGTCCAGGATCGTCGAAGAAAATCAGAGTCACCTAAGAAACCAGAGTCACCTCAGAATACCAGGGTCACTCAAGAAAACCAGAACCACCTCAGAAAACCAGTGTCTGCTAAGGAAATCAAGGTATCCAACAGAAACCAGGGTCTTCAAAGGTAACCTGGTATTCCTAAAGAAATTTGGGTATTCTAAGGAACTTAAGGTCTGCTAAAGAAACCAAGGTATCTAACGAAAGCCGAGGTCTTCAAAAATGCAAGGTCCCACAAAAAATATTGGGTGTGCTACTGACACCGAGGTCTTCTTAGAATTCCAAGGTACGCAACGGAAACCAGGAACCTCTTTTAGGGTTTCCGAAGAAGCCAAATCAGTGCATTCTCTGAAAACAAAAGTGTCCTTAAAAAACTGGTGTTCCCTAAGGAACCAAAGTCTTCATAGAAAACCGGGGTAGCTAACGAAAACCGGCTTTCCTAACGAAACCAGGGTCTTCTAAAGGCACCATAATCTATTAATGAAACACAGATCTGCTGGGCAAACCGAGTTATGATGAGGAAGCGAGGGGTTTCAAGATTAAAACCAGAGGTTTCGAAAGATGCCAGTGTCTCCAAGGAAACAAAGGACTTTTAATTTTCACATTTAGTAAAATTGTTTTTCTATTGCAACCTGCATTGTCTGCTCGTTTGTCGCTTAAGAATTTTGTCGAAGGACCCATATAAAAGGTGGTCCAAATACACGTTTCTTTTTTAAAAATTAAAAAAAAGTTTAGTCGAATGTCTCGTCTGTCTCGGCTGGATTCGCATTAGCGCATCCTGTCAACCCAATTCCCCATGACCTTCGTGAGAATTTCTGGCTCTATCTCACGAATGGCTTGCTCGATATTCGCTCCATAAATCGGGATGTATCGCAAGTGGATTGATAGGATAACATCGGTCTTTGATGGTACCCACAAAATCTCTAACGGCGTCAAATCGTAGATCCAGAGCAAATTGATATGGCTGATATCACGATTATAGAATTTGATGTGCAAAAGATTGATTGTGGCCGAGGCTGTTTTGCATGCCCAAGATCGTCCAAGTCCATGTGTTCAAACTTCTAAAACAATAAAATAGCTTATTATGCTTCTGTAGCGTTCTTCTTTAAACGAAATGGCGTTTCCAATACCTTTTTCAAAATCGTGCTCCATCTCGAGTTGATCTACGGCCCTAACTTTGAAGCGATAACAAAGCGGATGATCGTTCAATTGCTGCTAAGCGAATATGCGATAAATGCGCATTAGGCTGGTTCGAATACTGTGTTCTTGAGATCGATGGCGAGTCGATGTTCCAGGGCTGTATACCACACTATCGGCTACGACAGCTAGTGTGCACCGTACGACAACGCGGATAGTGAGTGTTGTCTCCTAGCATGCCAATCGACCAAAACTTATTTTCAGTAAACGCACTGTTTGGGATACCTGCATTTCCTATGGCTTTTGTATTTTTTTCCAACATTGCTCAAGTGTAAATCGATTAATTTCCTTCCACGGAGATTTGATACTGACTTTCTGTTAAGATTTCAAGCGGGAAGGAACATCATTGTCAAAATAACATATGGTTTAAAAAAAAAACATTAGATGGATCTTCGGCTTCGGCTTACATATTCTCACAAAGATGAATTGGTCCAAATTTAAGTTCATCCAGCGTAAGGCCACATGTAAGATATACATATCCAGGAATTAACCAAACATGCGGCATCAGAGGTCATGTTCTTCAGTTATCCAACTAACAGCCAACATAATTCTGGAAATGTGATCGTGTGTATTAAACATATACATATGACAGACAACAATACTTGCAAGGAGTATGTATGTTGTACGGACATACATTTCCTTGTCGACTAATTAGCTTATTTGTAAAACTCATTTCCTGCTTCGGCCAAAAGAAGCATGAAAATTGATGCAATGCCTACTTACCAAGCAAAGGTTCCAAATCAAACTAAACCATAAGAAACAATGAGAGAGCTGAAAACTGAAAACTGAACCTGTGACTACCGTCAATGCTGGACACGGAATGGACACATGGACGAACGTACGGACAGGCTGCTTAAGTGAGAAGTGAGAAATGTCCAGTAACTGAAAAGAAATAAAACTTAAATACTTCTTAAATAGCCGAGTGATTGTTGGAATTGCTGTTGTTGTTGTTTTCATGTAGCAAATAAATGATTATGGAATTGGATTTCATAACCAGAAGCCAGTCATTCACTCGGCTGCAATGCACTGGACTGGACTGCACCCACACTCCACCCGACTCGACTCGACTCAACCAAACCCAACCCAATGCAGGCCATACACATGGACATTGTTCGCCAACCGCCCAGCCGTCATTCCAATCCATCCATCCATCAGTCCACCGTTCATACATTGCTGTGATGGCTGTGATTGTTGCATGGATTCGCAAAACGGATGACAATAAGGAAAGGAAAACATTTCGAGAAACACTCGAAACACTCATATTGCAATAAAATGCGGCTTTGCTCATTTGGCCTTTCCTTCTTCTGCATGCAATCGCCTCCGCCGCACCAAGCGGCCAACATGATTATGACAGCCACCAGCGGTGTATGGATGGATGGCTGGCTTGATAGTGTGGACACAGAAAAAGTCAGTAGTCATCAACGAACGGTTCAGATAAAAATGTGCCATGCGAGTCGTCCATTGAGTGCAGGGAATCTCACTAAAAAGAAATCCTTTCCAAGAAAAAGTTGTAACAGTACGTATTGATGTACGGAGAAGGAGCGATATGCTATGGTAACCCAGCGAAAGAAGCAATAACTTGCTGTTGTGGAGGATAAGTTACTCTTGTTAAAGTCCTTCGAAATGTTTAGGTCATCAAGCAGAGGAATGAGGAAAACTTATTAGCATTAAATCTATTGGAAGAGTTCAATGGTAGAAACTATTGTAGAGGTATCCCTCTATACTATACTGGTTTTCTTAGGAGACCCTTGTTTCCTTAGGAGTCTCTGGTTTCTTTAGGATACCCCGGTTTCATTAGGAGTTTCTGGTTTCATTAGGAGACCCTTGTTTCCTTAGGAGATCCTTGCTTCATTAGGAGACCCTGGTTTCCCTATGAGACCCTGGTTTCCCTATGAGACCCTGGTTTCCCTATGAGACCCTGGTTTCCCTAGGAGACCCTGGTTTCCCTAGGACACCGTGGTTTCCCTAGGACACATGGTTTCCCTAGGACACCGTGGTTTCCCTAGGACACCGTGGTTTCCCTAGGACACCGTGGTTTCCCTAGGACACCGTGGTTTCCCTAGGACACCGTGGTTTCCCTAGGACACCGTGGTTTCCCTAGGACACCGTGGTTTTCCTAGGACACATGGTTTCAATAGGAGACCCTGGTTTCCCTATGAGACCCTGGATTCCCTATGAGACCCAGGTTTCCCTATAAGACCCTGGTTTCCAGGGTCTCGGTTTCCCTAGGACACCGTGGTTTCCCTAGGACACCGTGGTTTCCCTAGGACACCGTGGTTTCCCTAGGACACCGTGGTTTCCCTAGGACACATGGTTTCCTGAGGAGACCCTGGTTTCCTGAGGAGACCCTGGTTTCCTGAGGAGACCCTGGTTTCCTGAGGAGACCCTGGTTTCCTGAGGAGACCCTGGTTTCCTAAGGAGACCCTGGTTTCCTGAGGAGACCCTGGTTTCCTGAGGAGACCCTAGTTTCCTGAGGAGATCCTGGTTTCCTGAGGAGACCCTGGTTTCCTTAGGAGACCCTGGTTTCCTTAGGAGACCCTGGTTTCCTTAGGAGACCCTGGTTTCCTTAGGAGACCCTGGTTTCCTTAGGAGACCCTGGTTTCCTTAGGAGACCCTGGTTTCCTTAGGAGACCCTGGTTTCCTTAGGAGACCCTGGTTTCCTTAGGAGACCCTGGTTTCCTTAGGAGACCCTGGTTTCCTTAGGAGACCCTGGTTTCCTTAGGAGACCCTGGTTTCCTTAGGAGACCCTGGTATCCTTAGGAGACCCTGGTTTCCTTTGGATACACTGGTTTCCTTAGGATACCCTGGTTTCCTTAGGAGACCCTGGTTTCCTTAGGAGACCCTGGTTTCCTTAGGATACCCTGGTATCCTTAGGAGACCCTGGTTTCCTTAGGAGACCCTGGTTTCCTTAGGAGACCCTGGTTTCCTTAGGAGACCCTGGTTTCCTTAGGAGACCCTGGTTTCCTTAGGAGACCCTGGTTTCCTTAGGAGACCCTGGTTTCCTTAGGAGACCCTGGTTTCCTTAGGAGACCCTGGTTTCCTTAGGAGACCCTGGTTTCCTTAGGAGACCCTGGTTTCCTTAGGAGACCCTGGTTTCCTTAGGAGACCCTGGTTTCCTTAGGAGACCCTGGTTTCCTTAGGAGACCCTGGTTTCCTTAGGAGACCCTGGTTACCTTGGGATACCCTGGTTTCCTTGGGATACCCTGGTTTCCTTGGGATACCCTGGTTTCCTTAGGATACCCTGGTTTCCTTAGGATGCCCTGGTTTCCTTAGGATGCCCTGGTTTCCTTAGGATACCCTGGTTTCCTTAGGATACCCTGGTTTCCTTAGGATACCCTGGTTTCCTTAGGATACCCTGGTTTCCTTAGGATACCCTGGTTTCCTTAGGATACCCTGGTTTCCTTAGGAGACCCTGGTTTCCTTAGGAGACCCTGGTTTCCTTAGGAGACCCTGGTTTCCTTAGGAGACCCTGGTTTCCTTAGGAGACCCTGGTTTCCTTAGGAGACCCTGGTTTCCTTAGGAGACCCTGGTTTCCTTAGGATACCCTGGTTTCCTTAGGATACCCTGGTTTCCTTAGGATACCCTGGTTTCCTTAGGATACCCTGGTTTCCTTAGGATACCCTTGTTTCCTTAGGATACCCTGGTTTCCTTAGGATACCCTGGTTTCCTTAGGATACCCTTGTTTCCTTAGGATACCCTGGTTTCCTTAGGATACCCTGGTTTCCTTAGGATACCCTGGTTTCCTAAGGGTACCCTGGTTTCCTTAGGATACCCTGGTTTTTTAGGTGATCCTGGTTTCCTTAGGAGACCCTGGTTTCCTTATGAGGCCCTGGTTTCCTCAGGAGACCCTGGTTTCCTTAGGAGACCCTGGTTTCCTTAGAAGACCCTGGTTTCCTTAGCAGATCCTTGTTTCTTTAGGAGACCCCGGTTTCCTTAGTAGACCCTGGTTTCCTTTGGAGATCCTGGTTTCCTTACGATACACTGGATTCCTTGGGACACCCTTGGTTTTCTTAGGAGACCGTATTGTTCTTAAGAGAACTTGGTTTCCTTAGGAAGCCTGGTTTTTCTTAGGAGACCTTGGTTTTCTTAGGTGACCTTAGTTTTCTTAAGAGTCCCTGGTTTTCTTTGGATACCATGGATTTCTTATGCCCTTCTTCTGTGGTCGACGCTGGAATGAATTGGTTGACTGAATTTCAATGAGGTCTATTCTAGTGTATTAGAGTTTCTACTTTTTTTTCGTCATCATTTAATATTATTTATATTAATGCCCAAAACGTTTACTGGGTATACGAACAATATTTTCCGAAATACTCTGGACATTTGATGTGATTTGTCGGACATGTTTGTAACAACAAAAATCTGTCTTCTCAAAATGGACTGCATCATGTTGCAAAACAAGGCTCAGATTGCAAATTAAAATAACAAAAATACAAAAACACCGGCAACAAAGACAACAACGACAAATGACGAACGACAACCAGAACAACAATTGAATCAAGCAACCAACCATCCATGCGACCACCACTATGGGCAGACAGACGGACGGACAGTCTGCTTAATATCCTCTTAGGAGGCATTGATGAAATAGGAAACAAGAAAATGAGCGATCAAACGGTGGTTAATACCTCCCAGTTAGTTGGTAACATTCCCAACATTTTCCAACGCCATTCAGGCAATAACATCCATCTATGACTTGAGAAGGGGTGGGGGGGATACAAAGTCTGACTTGTCCCAGTTAGGGTGCCTTGTTTGTGATCTTCAAGGAATAAAGAAAAGACCAGACATGCCATACCACCGACATAAATCCTACCATTTTGGCAAACAGCTATCATTGGCCATGTCTGCAACAGCAACAAAACATGCAATCCAAATAGCAACTCTAACTGCAACATTGTTAGTTACTTTAAGCCCTATTCTGCCATTTACCCACAGTAAAGTTTCTTCTCAAAATTACTATTTTTAGTGGCGTTTTTTTTTCGTTAATGTTTCTAAGTTTTCCAAAGATTACCAATGGTATGGAAGGGTTCTTAATTTTTTTCTTGGTTTCCATTCTCCTTGTTTCTAATACAATTTTCTGTGATTTCTTGACATTTGTTGGCCATAGTTGTCCATGTTATGCAAGACAAATTGTTGGTGGATTTTACCTGTAATAGCAACAATATGGTTAATAAGTGACCTCATGTAAATGGAATTTCATTAAATTATGACATATTTTAGTTCAGTTAATCCAGGTTTTAGTTATACTCGTAACAATCTTATGCCGAATCTTATATACCCTCCACCATGGATCGCATGTGAATAGTTAGGGGTACTAATAATCTCATTATTCCTACTTTCAGCCGAATTCGTTTCATTTTTGTGGTGTTACGGAGTCACATCTAGAGGGACCATTGTATGGGGGCTATATCAAAACATGGACCTATGACTACCGTTGTTCATGTGGTATAACCTATACCCTAGTTACCAATTTTCAGCCCGATCAGTTGACATTTGTGGTCTCTATGGCGTTAAGAAGTCAAGTCGGGGAGATGCTATATATGAGGGCTATATTCAAAAATGGACTGATATTGCCCATTTGCAATCCTAATATACCTGCAGATATTAGAAGTATATGTACCAAATTTAAGCCATCTAGCTCAAGTATTATAGATTGTAGCGTGATTACAGCAGACGGACATACGGACGGACAGACGGACATGCCTAAATCGTTTTAGAATTTTACGACGATTAATAATATATATACTTTATGGGGTCTCAAATCAATATTTAGTGGTGTTACAAACGGAGTGACAAAATGAATATACCCCCCATCCTATGGTGGAGGGTATAACAATAAAGACTTTAACTGAGTACTCGACTCTTGAAGAATATTGCAGAAAAAATAGTCTTAGCATTTTTATACCCTACACCACACTGTGGTACAGGGTATTATAAGTTTGTTTCACGGCAGATGTTTGTAACACCTGAAAATAACACAGCTAGACCCACCTTAAAGTATACCCATCGACTCAGAATCACTAGCTGAGTCGATTTAAGCATGTCTGTCCGTCCGTCCGTCCGTCTGTCCATGTAAAGTTGTTCGTCGACTACAGGTCGCAATTTCACTCCGATCGTTCTGAAATTTTGCAGTTTAGAGTATTTCGCAGCTGTTAATATCGCTATTGAATTTGGTTGAAATCGGTTCAGATTTAGATATAGCTCCCATATATAACTTTCGTCCGATTTGGCCCTTTAGTCCTATAAAAGCTGTATTTTACATTCAATCGTTTTGAAATTTAGAATGGTAGAGTTTCTTGATCGATGAACCAACATTGCCGAATTTGAAGAAAATCGGTTAAGATTTAGCTATAGCTCCCATATATATGTTTCGTCCGATTTTGCTCTTTAGACCTGTAGAAGCTGTATTTTACATCCAATCATTTTGAAATTTAGAATGACAGAGTTTCTTGATCGATGAACCAACATTGCCGAATTTGAAGAAAATCGGTTAAGGTTTAGCTATAGCTCCCATATATATGTTTCGTCCGATTTTGCTCTTTAGTCCTGTAGAAGCTGTATGTTACATCCAATCATTTTGAAATTTAGAATGGTAGAGTTTCTTGATCCATGAACCAACACTCCCGAATTTGAAGAAAATCGGTTAAGATTTAGCTATAGATCCCATATATATATGTTTCGTCCGATTTGGCCCTTTAGTCCTATAAATGCTGTATTTTACATCCAATAGTTTTGAAATTTAGAATGGTAGAGTTTCTTGATCCATGAACCAACACTACCGAATTTGAAGAAAATCGGTTAAGATTTAGCTATAGTTCCCATATATATATGTTTCGTCCGATTTTGCTCTTTAGTCCTGTAGAAGCCGTATGTTACATCCAATCATTTTGAAATTTAGAATGGTAGAGTTTCTTGATCCATGAACCAACACTACCGAATTTGAAGAAAATCGGTTAAGATTTAGCTATAGCTCCCATATATATGTTTCGTCCGATTTGGCCCTTTAGTCCTATAAAAGCTGTATTTTACATCCAATCGTTTTGAAATTTAGAATGGTAGAGTTTCTTGATCGATGAACCAACATTGCCGAATTTGAAGAAAATCGGTTAAGATTTAGCTATAGCTCCCATATATATGTTTCGTCCGATTTTGCTCTTTAGTCCTGAAGAAGCTGTATTTTACGTCCAATCATTTTGAAATTTAGAATGGTAGAGTTTCTTGGTCCATGAACAAACACTACCGAATTTAAAGAAAATCGGTTAAGATTTAGATATAGCTCCCATATATATCTTTCGTCCGATTTGACCCTTTAGTCCTATAGATGCTGTAGTTTACATCCAATAGTTTTGAAATTTAGAATGGTAGAGTTTCTTGATCCATGAACCAACATTGCCAAATTTGAAGAAAATCGGTTAAGATTTAGCTATAGCTCCCATATATATGTTTCGTCCGATTTGGCCCTTTAGTTCTATAGATGCTGTAGTTTACATCCAATCGTTTTGATATTTAGAATGGTAGAGTTTCTTGATCCATGGACTAACATTGCCGAATTTGAAGAAACTCGGTTAAGATTTAGCTATAGCTCCCATATATATATTTCATCCGATTTGCCTCTTTAGTCCTGTAGAAGCTGTATTTTACATCCAATCGTTTTTATACCCTACACCACACTGTGGTACAGGGTATTATAAGTTTGTTTCATGGCAGATGTTTGTAACACCTGAAAATACTATAGCTAGACCCTCCTTAAAGTATACCGATCGACTCAGAATTACTAGCTGAGTCGATTTAACCATGTCTGTCCGTCCGTCCGTCTGTCCATCTTAAGTTGTTCGTCGACTACAGGTCGCAATTTCACTCCGATCGTTCTGATTTATATTTCAGAGTTATTCAATATTACGAGAGTGATGTAGGGTATTATATAGTCGGCCCCGCCCGACTTTAGCCTTTCCTTACTGGTTGTTCTTGGACATGTACATGGAAGAAAGTCATTAATCCCGGTTGATGACGCTAATGATATAAAAACATCTTGGGCTAGTTTACTTTGGAGAACTGACAATGTAGGAAAACTTTGCATTGTCATTTTACATGCCCGTATAATCTTCCAGTTATTTTTAGAACTATACTTAATCCGTATAGGGTTTTTTTAGTGGGAGGAAGACCTCAGAGTTTGACTCTAGTATAGAGGAAGATGCGATCGAAAGAACGTAAAATAATGAGTCAAAATAATTAGCGTCAAGTTTGACCATGCCGAATCTTATATACCCTCTACCATGGATTGCATTCAATTTTATTACAAAAAAAGTCTTTGGATATGGAGCAAATCATAAAACTACCTAGTTTGTTGAAGTAAATTATTCAAAAAACGAGCGCTGCGATTTTTAGCCAAATTTTAGGCTGCAAATTCTTTAGACAAACTCTTCACCTGAAAAATGTGGTATTTATGATTTAAAATAGCTTTTCTGAGAGCTACATGGACACAAGGACTACAACAAAATAAAATTGTATTTGTATAATTTTTATTGAGATGAATTCTTGCCAAACTAGGATATAAACTGCAAAGTTTCAGCTAAATTTCTTCGAAAATGTGGTGTTTATGGCCTTAATAAGCCTTTTTGGGAACGACATCTATAGGTGGACTAAAACAAAATATGAGCCGATTTAAAAAAAAATTACTGGGATGAATTCTTGTCTTAATTAAATACAAACTGCAAAGATTCAGTTAAAATGATTAGAAACTTTTTCTACTTTCGAGTATAAATATGTATATTTTGGAGCGACCTCTATAGGGTGACTATAAAAAAATATAAACGGATTTGTAAAATTTTTGGTGTGATGAATTCCTGTCAAAATAGAATACAGACTGCAAAGTTTCTGCCAAATTGCTTTAAAAATTTGGTATCTATGGCTCAAAACCCGTACTTTGGAGCCTTTGATATAGTGACCTATGTCTATAGGGGAGCTATATCAAAACATTGACCTATATGGCCCATTTGCAATCCCAAACAACCTGCAACTATAAGAAATATTACAACCAAATTTGATTACAACAGACGGACAGACAGAGGAACATGGCTAAATCGTTTTAAAAAATTTACAACGATTATAACTATATGGGGAATTCCAACACAAATCGACAGTTTCAAAAAATGTCGGTTCTAATTTTTCCCGTTTTTTATATTTTTAGTACTCCCGCAGAAACGCTTTGTGGAATTTTTTGAGATTTTTCCGATAACTCGTTCAGAAGTTATCGATATTTAAAAAATCGTATAGATATCACTCTGTGTATCTGGTTTTTGGTCATAACTTCTTAAGTTATAATCCGATTTGAAAAATCTGTTTTTATTTATTTATTTATATGAATTACAATACAAAGTAAATTTATATTCTAATTATAAGGTCCAGGGAAAGGCCGGGTTACAAAAACCATATGGCTAAATTTTTGCAGCGACAGACCAGAGCCTCTGGTGGGAATCGTACCCACAACCCCCAAACTCATAGGCGAGTACGCTACCAACTCACCTACTGGGGCGCTCAATCTGTTTTTTTAAAATGTTGGTATTGTTCGGTACTTTTCCGAAAAAAATTTAGAGAAAATATTACAAAATTTTTTGTGTGCGATTTTTAAGTTTTACAATTTAAATGCCATTTTTTAAATTGTTTGTACTCTCCGATTTTTGCAATTTTTTTATACTTTAAATTTCTATTAATTCTCTAACATATTAGCTTTAGATGGAATTGAGCCTAAAATTATTTATATATTTTTTTAATTTTTTAAGAAAAATATTTCGCTGCTAGCCACTGTGCTTGTGACTTGAAGGCTTCGGACTAGATGTTCCACGCCAAAGAGCAAAATAAAGGAGATACTTCAGGAAGTAATTCTTCCAAAACACCCGCCACCCCTGCTGATACACTTACCCCTCATAATCTTCCACAAAAAATAACTATGTATCAAAAGTAGTGGAAATCGATGGATTTTTTAGGTTTTGTATTCGACAAAAAGATTCATTGTAAAAAATCACTATAGGGGCCACTACACTTTTATGGAAATACGAGGGTTTTTTTAATATATCGTATTAGAGAATTAACAGAAGTTTAAAATATAAAAAATTCGCAGAAATCTGAGAGCACAAACAATTTAAAAAACGACATTTAAATTGAAAAACTTAAAAATAGCACACAAACAATTGTTTAATATTTTTTCGAAATTTTTTTCTGAAAAGTACCGAAAAATGCCAACATTTAAAAAAAAAGATTTTTCAAATCGGACCATAACTTAAGAAGTAATGACCAAAAATCCGATACACAGAGTGATATCTTAACGATTTTTAAAATATAGATAACTTCTGAACGAGTTATCGGAAATATCTCAAAAAATTCTACAAAGCGTTTTTTCAGGTGTACTAAAAAATGGGAAAAATCAAAACCGACATTTTTTGGAAACCGTCGATTTGTCGTGGAATTCCTCATATATACTTTATGGGGTCTCGGATCAATGTTTAGGGGTGTTACAAACGGGTGACAAAACTAATATACCTCCCATCCTATAGTGGAGGGTATAAAAGGGACACAAAACAGGTACAAATGTATTAACTCCTTTCCACAATGAACTAATAATATGTATATTTTTGGGATTAAATTACAGAAGGTACCAATAGAGGACGGCCAACTTAGCCCATTTTACTCAATGTCATAGCAACAGACTATTACAATTATTATGTATGGAATTTCAGACTGAAATTCTATACTAAACGTAGTATAAAAGTTATTGGTTTCTTCTTTTCAGAGTTATCGTGCGCACCAACCAGACAGACAGACGAACAGGCAGACAGATAGACAGACGGACGGACATTGTTCAAATGACTTAAAATGTCCTAAAGGGGAGAACATCTTTAACACCGGCCGAAGGCAGGCCCCTAAAAACACTGTGGCCTTTCAACGACACATTTTGTTCCGCGTATCTGGCTATGGGCCTTTTGATAACTCAAATGTTACCGAAAATTTTACTCAATTTTTATTAGCTTTTTTTATTTCAATGAGCCCAAAATAATAAATAAGGACAATACAAAAAATTATAATTGAAAAATTTTCCTCCGAGTTGGAGAGTGTTGAATTTTGACATTTTGGTCAAAAGGCCCTTTTTCCCAATCCATATGGCTAATGACCTACATATTAAGGGCTTTACCAATAGGGATGATATGATTTTGAAGTGACGTTTCGGCCATTTGTAATATGTCATGATCTGTCATTTGTTTTTCATTGTCTTCAGTAGTGTTTACAAAATCATCTTGGAGAGATATACGCAAGAACAACGTTTACAAATTATTCAGTTTTATATATTATCAAAATAATCGTTCTCCAATTGCAACTTTTCATGCGCTAAGTCCATTTTTTTTAATACAAAAAAGACACTTTCCAGTCGGCCTACGACCTTGACACTCATGAGCAATATTTTAACTCTCGTTAGGAGCTATCTTTTTGCCATTGACCGATTCCCTATCCGAAGTACCGTTAAGGAGCTAGAGCAAAATTAAACATACCGTTCACATTTAAAATGATGCTAAGTCCATTTTTTTTAAATCCAAAAAAACACTTTCCAGTCGACCCACGACCTTGACACCCATGAGCAATATTTTAGCTCTCGTTAAGAGCTATCTTTTTGCCATTGACCGATTGTGGCTACGTGCCACACAGGAAATGAAACAATTGAATTGTTGCGAGAAAAGTTTGGAGATTCGATTATTTCAAGAAATTGTGATATTGAATGGCCTCCAAGAAGTTGTGATTAAACACCAAGGAACTATTTCTAGTGGGGTTATTTGAAGTCACTGGTCTTTCGAAATAAACCAGACTCTCTTCAAGCTTTACAAGTCAATATTGAACGTGCCATTCGTGACATACGACTTGATTTAGTGGAAAAAGTGCTCCAAAATTGGGTTCATCGAATTCGTTTCTGCAGAAGAAGTCGTGGAGGCCATTTGAATGAAGTTTTATTTAGAACTTAATTGTATCGATTGTACTTCACATTAAATAAAAAACTTTTGAATTTCCTTAACAATAAGTGTGTTTTTTTTTTCAAAGAAATCATATCACTCTTATTGATTGAAATTGAAATGATATATACCTCCCTCGTAGGGACTTTTAAAGTACAGCAAGAGCGAAAATTACATTGGTCACTGCTACACTGACCACTGTCTAAGATTTTAGCGAATTGACAATTTAGAGAATACTATTCCATTTTAAATTCCCAAGAATGTTTTACAAAATACTGAAAAGAAATAAAAAAATTGTATTAAAAAATGTATAAGGAATCCAAAACTTCAGTTATTTTAGGCCACCCTGTTTACAGATATCGCTCAATATACAAAAAAAATTAAGTCTTGGAAACAAATTTAGTTTCGTTGTGTTATGCTCATATGGGAATTAGCTGACCATTGTCCTTC